>CM073599.1:34794737-35994737 GCA_037074985.1 Solanum bulbocastanum | reverse complement strand
TAACCCAATTTCAAAACTACAAATGAATCAGAGGAATTACGACGATAATCAACACAGACCATATATCTCGGTCAAAAGAAAAGAATTTTCATGGATAGCGTGTACACCAACCAGTAAAGCGTTAAAGTGTGATGAAGAAGGAGGAGAATAAAACATGGAATGGGGAGAAAACTCACCAATTGGATAGAGATATGCAGTTAATTAGTAGGATGGAGGAGCTATTAGCTGAGGAAGAGAAAAGGGTTTAAGCTGGAAAAATCCGCCTTATCGCCTTCGTATTTTGGTCCCTTTCTCCCTCTCTCTCTCCTCCCCTTTTTTGGTAGTTGGAGACAACTATGGTTTTATACAACTTCAATTTCAATCTCTATATGTTTATGCACAATTAATTTACTGTACCATATTTTTTAGTATATGTTGTAAAACTCTTAAAAATAATTTTTCATGTTGTCAAAATTATTAGTATTTGATTATTTTATTAATATTTAAAATTTTAAAATCAAAAAACTTTTTATTGATTTGAACTGTATAAACTACACAAATTAGATTTATTAAGCAAAATATTTAGTAAATTTTACACAAATTTTCATACTGTTGAGAGCTAATTACATCATATCCCTACTCTTTTTCAAATTATAAAAATTCCTTAAATTTGGTGGAATTTGGGACATCCCAAAACGTCTCGATACATCCCATTTCAATTTTGGATACATCACTCAACATCCCAATACATCGCGTAAAGTAACGTCCTGATACGTCGAGTACGTCCTGATACATCGCGTAAAGTAATATCCCGTTACATCGGGTACGTCCAGATACATTGCGTAAAGTAATATCCTGTTACATCGGGTACGTCCTGATACATCGTAAAATGATGTATCCGACCGATACATCGTGTAAAATAGAGATTTTATAATTTTTTCAAATAGTAGGAAATTTTAAAGAATATAGTGGAATAAGTTGTGTATTTAAGTAATTTTTCCAAATATGTAATATATTTATCCTAATTGGACCAAGAACTCAAACTATTTACCTGATTGTCCCCTCTTGTTCTATTCATTGACCACTGATACCATCGTAGTATATATACACTAATAGTATCTATATACTTTAATAGTATCAAACCATCTTTTTTACTTAAACAATGTCTCTTCTTCTTTGATGTCAGAATATATATATATCTACTACTATATATAATATTATTATATATACTATACTACTATACATTATACTATTATATATATATATATATATATATATATATATATATATATATTACTTTTACTGTATTTACTATATTTACTGTATTTACCGTGTTTACTGTTTCTGTATTACTTTTACAGTATTTACTGTATTTACTGTATTCTCTGTATTTTCTGTATTTTCTGTGTTTTCTGTATTTATAGTTTTTACTGTTTTGCTTTTCCTATACTCCTCTACTATCTAAGTGTCCTTATATTTGGTATCAGAGCGAGAAGTTTTTGGGATCATATTAGTACATAAGAATACATGAAAAAACATCCTTCGTTTAGAAATATAAGATTTATATATTGGCATTTATATAGAGAATGCAATTTTAGAAGTATAGTTATAAAAAAGAAAGAACAAATACAAAATAAATATAATATAAAAAATATTGAAGACTTAGATAAGTTAAGATTAATAGATCCAGAAGTTAGAAGTAATACTAGGTGGGATATAATAGGTTATGATCAGGATATAATTTCGTATAATGAAAGAATATATTGGATAAATAAACGTATTAAAGAAGAAGATTGTTCATTAGGATAATTAATGCAAAATATAATTAGAAGTTATAGACAAGTAACTCAGTGGCTTATAGAAGAAAACTACCATAAAACTTACCTTTTAGACAGAGAATTAGAAATAAGAAAACAATTATTACTAGAAGAATCAAATCAAAATATAAAATACCTAAATAGAGAATTAGAATATACTATAAGACAAATCATAAACTCTGAAAAAAGGATACAAATATATAAGAAAACACTTAACAATATACATTTCGGATAATATACATGCCTTTAGAATACATTAAAAGAATAAAATTAAGATATAGTTGGCTTTACAAAGAAATACAATTTAGGAGTGAGCTCAGACATAATCAAAAAAGATTACTAGAATTTTTAAGGTGGGTAGAAGAAGAATTAGAAAAAGAACAGATAAGCGAATTTTTAATTTGGTCAAAAGAAGATTTAGCTAACAAAGATATACCTAAAACTTATACTATAGACTTGTTACTACAACATAAAGATAACATAGTTAAAGAAATTAGTAACATTAAATTAAATATAAAATATACTACTAATAGAATACAATACTATACAAAAATTAGTCAAGTTAAAAGTTCACTAGGATAGAAAAATAGATTCATTAACTCATTTAGAATATTTAGATTTAAAAATACACCCGGAGAAAAAATATAGATCATTACATAAAAATAATATTTTAAAGTGTAATTTTCTTGAAGGAGAACATATACTACACTTTGAAGATAAACAATTTAATACATTAATAGACTTAACAATAAATCTTAGTGAAAAAATTAAACAACAAGACAAAATTATAATAAATTTTTTAGAAGAAATAGTAGAAGTACATAATAAACAATTCAAAATAGTAGATAAATTAGAAAAGAATATAGACTTCTTAAAAGCACAAGAGATAGAGATCTACAAATTTTTCAACAAAATCAACTAAGATTGTTAAATCCAAAAACATTATATAATGTAAAAAATTTCTCTAGGAATAATAAGTTATATAGACACTATAGAGAAGAACAGATATCAGCAATAGGAAAAGAATTTGCAATATTAGACTTAGTAAACCCAGCTGCCATTCAAACTGTAAAAAATTCCAAACTAATGTTAATGCATATGGGTCTAATAGTCATAGGAATAAAAGGATTAACTAGAAAGAATCTAGGATCTAAAGTTTTAATTGTATTATATGATGATAGATGGCCAGACTTAAAGAAATCTATAATAGGATTAACTGAAGTAGACATGACAAATAATGGTGGAATATTTTATATTAGCCCAGACTTTTTAATAAATTTAAAAGAATTTGGCAAAAATATTAAAATAGGAATTCAGACTAAAGGATATGAAGAAATGAATAATGGAAATAATTTACTAATGTGTGTAGGTTTTATTGGAAAAATGACTTTAAGTAGTAATACAAAATTTAAACTCCAAATAAATGATGTAGTAGAAATAATGGGTAATAAAGGAATAAGACTAATAAAACCAATAAAAATAAATCCAGAAGAATACGCAGGATTAGAATGGAATCTAGATAAATTAAGTACACCAAAAGTTTTTGCTCCCGAGCAACATTTCATGTATACTAGCTCAAAAGGAGAAACATCAATTAGGTTTACAGACTATAATTATACAAGTCCAAGAAACTTAGATGATACTGAAACAGAAAGTACTATAGAACCAGAACAAGAGGAATTCATGAATATAGAATTAATAGAAGAAGGATATGAGGTAGAAAGAACTATAGAAGAAGCAAAAAGACAATACCAAGAAAATAGTCTTACAGTTTTTAAGTGTAAAGGATGTAATATAATGGAAACAATAGAACATTTTAGAATATGCCAAGACAGAGAAGATAATTTAGCATATAGAATAGAAGAACCTAAAGACATAAAGGAAGATAAAATAGATACTTTATCCATAACTAGTTATACCGAACTAATGGAAGAAGCAACTAGTTCACATAGTGCTAGTCCGTTTCAAAGAACTAGTGCAGCCCCAAGTATTAGCTATAATACAGGTAATCTACCTAGAAAATCATGGACAAGACCTGATCAAGAAATAAAAGATAATATTAAACCAATAGGGAAAAAAATGCCTATAGAAGAACCTATTAGACTACAAGAAGGAGGAAATAAAGGAAAAATATTAAACATAACAGCACATGATCCACAAATGTGGAATACAGTAATAGACTTATGGAAAGGAATAGTTGTAGCAGACTTTATTAAAATTATCAAGAAATTGACGCTGAAACTATATATAGATACTTAGAGACATTTTTAGGAGAATCTTGTAAAGCATTATGGGAATCTTATAAACAAACTTACCCACAGGAATTTCAAAGTTTAATAGAATTAGAACCAAACTCATATAACTTTACAAATAAAATACATGTATTATTAACAGGAGAAGACCCAAATAGTGGCCTAGTAGCACTACAAAGAAATGTTGTAATAAAATTAGAACAATTAAGTATATCTAACTAGCTAAACATAAAAAATTTTCTTAAAGACTATTTTTATTATTGCACCATTAGTGGAAATACATTTAATGAAGAACTCGGTAGAAAATTATTCAATAAATTACCAGGAGCTCTAGGAAGAGAAATAGAAGAAAGATGGTATAAAAGAGAAGGAGTGGTGCAAAACCCCTCACTATTATGGCCTATAGGACAAAAAATAAATCACATAATGGAAGTACTAACTGAAAAATGTATAAATATACAAATACAAAACAATTAAAACAAAATGAAATGAACTTTTGCAAAGCAATGATATATACTACCCAAAGTTATGATAAAGAACCTAATAAAATAAGAAAATATAAAAGAAGACCAGTCTATAACCAAAAACCTTATAGACATAAAAAATATTTCTTAAGAAAATTTTTAGCTAGAAAACCTTACTTAAATAGAGATAGACATGTTAGGAAATATAGAAATGATAGAAATTATAAAAATAAATTAGAATGTTATACTTGTGGAAATATAGAACACTTAGCAAATACATGCCCTAAAAAGAATAATATGAAAACTAGGAATTCTCAGTTAATAGAAGACTTTCAAGAAACCTTATTAAATGTAGATGACTACATGTCAGATACAGAAAGCATATACTCAGTAGTAAGTATAGAAACAGCAGAAATAAATACCCAATCAGACACTTCTGACTCAGAAGATGATAATTTAATTAATGAAATAGGAGCAGAAAGAAATCAAGATTTTCTAGATAATATCATAATAAATACTATGATGAATACTTCTCAAGAATGTAGTCATGAGTTCGAAAGACTAAAAGGAATAGATAGTAACCAATGTAATATATGTAAATGGTATCCTAGTAAAATTAACAGGGCTAAATGTAAATACTGTTACATGAAAGCCTGTATTAATTGTATAGAAAATAAATTAAAACAAAAGGTAAATAAAAATGATGAACAAGTTCATATAAAAGACCAGGCTACTAATCTAAGACTAATAACTTTAGAAACAAGAATAAATGACTTAGAACAAAGAATAACTAAGTTAGAAAAAGGTAAACAAAAAATAGACATAGATACTACACAATCTCAAGGTACAATACATTTAGACCAAATAGAAGAAAGTGAATTAATGAACATAGAAGAAAATAATACTAGTTTCATATGCAATGAAGATAAAAAGTTTGGAACAATAAAAATACTAGTGAGAATAACAATAAAAGATATAGAAATAGAGACTTTAGCCTTAGTAGATACGGGTTGTACAAGTTGCTTACTTAATAAAAAGATACTACCTCATAATTTACTATCAACTTTAAAAAAATTTAAGGAACCTATACAAGCAATACAAATGGATGGAACATATAATCTTTATGACCAGTACATAGAAAAAGCATAAATAAGTTTTATAAATACATGTAGTGAATTCTATAAACCTACATATAATATGCATAAGATATTAGTCCGAGATCTTAATATTAAAACTAATTTAGTCTTAGGTTTACAATTTCTTATACAAAATAATGGAAGTTGTTTAATTTCCAGAGATGGAATAATGCTGTTTAGAAATACAACATATACCCCCGTACAAACTAGAAAAATCCCAACCAAAGAATTAAATAAAGATAATAAAATAAATATAAAAAATACTACTTCATGTTGTGACGATTGTGGCAATAATGATAGTTGTTCAAATAATCTATATGAAGAAAAACAAAAAGAAACTTATATAGAAGATATATACTTAGAAGACATAGAAAAAGATTATACCTTAATAAATATAGAAACAGAATTTTACAATTTTCAAAAAGGAATAAATACTATAGGAAAAATAAACAATCATAAAGACCTAGAAAATATAGTAGCAATATTAGATGAAATAGAAATAATAGGAGAAAAACCTTTAATACATTGGGGAAGTAATAAAATTATGTGTAAATTAGACATAATAAATCCCGAGTATACTATAAAAACAACAACAATAGATGCAAATAATGAAGATACTGAAGAATTTACTAAACAGATTAAAGAATTACTAAAACTAAAAGTAATAAGAAGATCTACATCTAGACATAGATCAGCAGCTTTTATGGTTAGAAATCATAGTGAACAAGTGCGAGGAAAAGCTCGCATGGTAATAAATTATAAAAGATTAAATCATAATAATAGAACAGATGCATATAAATTACCAGATAAAAGTGAGTTAATTAATATAATACATGGTAAAAAGATATTTAGTAAATTTTACTGTAAATCAGGATACTGGCAGGTAAAAATGCACCCGAAAAGTATAGAATGGACAGCCTTCACTTGTCCAGAAGGACATTTTGAATGGCTTGCTATGCCTTTTGGTTTAAAGACAGCCCCTCCTATCTTTCAAAGAAAGATGGATGAAATGTTTGGAGACTATAAGAATTTTGTGTTAGTATATGTAGATGATATTCTAGTATTTAGTAAAAATATACAAGAACATTTAGGACACCTACAGACAATATTTAGATTATTTGTAAACTACGGAATAATAATTAGTAAAAAGAAAATGAAACTATGTAAGACACATATAAATTTCTTAGGAGTAACTTTAGGAGAAGAAAAAGTAAAATTACAACCACATATAACTAAAAAAGTATTAGAAATGCCAGACAAGTTAGATAATACAAAAGAATTACAAAAATTCTTAGGTTTAGTAAGTTATGCTAGAAACTTTATCAAAGACTTGGGAAAAATAGTAGGACCATTGTATGCTAAGACAGGTAGTAAGGGACAAAAACATTTTAACATAGAAGATATAAAATTAGTCTAACAAATAAAAGAAAAAGTTAAAAATATACCAGACTTACAAATACCTTTAGAATCTGATTATTTAATAGTTCAAACAGACGGAAGCAAATTAGGATGGGGTGCTATATTAAAATCTAGACCTAATAAATATAGTCCAAAAAATGAAGAAAAAATATGTGCCTACCAAAGTGGACAATATAAAGAAAAATGTAATATGAGTAGTATAGACGCAGAAGTATTAGCAGTAATATATGGACTAAATAGTTTTAAATTATACATCCTAAATAAACAAGAAGTACTAGTTAGAACAGACTGCGAAGCAATAGTAAAATTTCATGAAAAAATAAATAGTAAGGCTAGTAGTAAAAGAAGATGGTTAAACTTTATAGATATAATATTTATATATAATAACATTGTTTTTGAATATGTTAAAGGAAAAGACAATGATTTAGCAGATAAATTAAGTAGACTACAATTAAAGACTAATTAATTTTTATTTCAGCATGAGACCAACTGGCCAACAGCCAGCAGACAAAGGCAAGGGCATTGCCCAGCCAGATACTTATGCTCAGACATTATTAGGAAGACAAAATTTCAGACCACTAAGTACAACATACAACTTAATGGAGAGAATTTATTTTGGTAAGTATAATTTAATTTCATATCCTAAGTGTAATTTATCTTTTAGAATAAATCCAGACTGTAATTTAGATAAGCCTCAACAGCGTTTAATAGATAATCTATGGATAACATATAATAAACAAGACACAAAATACTTTATTGCTGCATCTAATGCTTTGTGTCAATACTTTTAAGATAAAAATAGAGACAATAAATTTAAATATTATGTAGTTATACATGGAAAAACTAAAGGAATTTTCCAAACATGGATAGAAGTAGTTGATTCTATAAATGGGGTTAAAAACCCACTTTTTAAAGGATTTAATGATTTTACTGAAGCTTTAGACTATGCAAGAGGAATACTTGGGCCTAACTATTATATTTCACCAGCTCTCAGACAAAGCCCAACCTAAATACCACAATACAATATCCAAAAAGACTCAGATAAAATAATTTTTTGTGACCATTGTTCAGCCATGACAGAGGGTTTCAAAAGACTTAATACAAAAAATGAAATCCTTATCCAAGAAAATATGAGACTTATGAAACAGCTTGAGACTTTTCAGAATAAATATGTTCCAAAAACAGACAGTACTCAGACTCAAGAAATGAGTTCTCCATCTCCTTTAAAAATGGATGAGACAGGTGTGCATTCCCCTCTGAATGCTAAGAACTCTAATGTATCGGAGCATGATACAGCTAGTCCGGTCCAAATGGTAACCGGTAAAGACTTATCAAATCCGTTAAAGGCTGTCACTTTGCCAAAAAGTGAAGAAGAGGGGTCTACTTCCTTACGAAGAAGACTACCGAAATATTTTCAAAAAGACTCTTTAAGAAAAAATGAGGTTTTAAAAAAGAAAAAAAATGAAAAATTAGAAAAAATAATTCAACAAACTTTAGAAAAAAAATTTCAAGACAAAAGCCAAGACAAGCATATTATTACAAACACTCCTAATCCAAGTAATGGTTCAGAAGACAATATTAGCAGTCCTTCACTATCAGACGAGAAACAGATAAATAATATTCAAAACTCGCAAGACCATTATGAAGATGATGACTCAGACATGAGTTTTGACACAATAGCTTTACATAACTTAGACACTTAACCATATTTTAAAAAGACTTCTTACAAAAAAAAAAAAAAAAAAGAGACTACGGGAAGATTATTCTCAAGACAAAAAGAAGACGTGATAAGTTACTACATACGAAGAAAAAATTCAAAAGACAAAGACAAGTAACAAAAAATAAATTGTCAATTCAAGAAAAACCAAAAGGACATGTTCGAAAATTCAACAATGGCATGTGAAGTAGCAAGAAAATCAATGGAAGTTCATGTGAAGTAGCAAGAAATAACTCGGAAGACTTCAAGAAGGAACAAGACAAAAGTCATTTTCATCAAGTTACAAGTCACTTTCATCACAAGGAAAAACAAGACAAAAGTCACAACAAAACATGAAACGTAGAAAAGAATGGCATGACATTATTTTTCAAAGCATGAGATATAAAGATAAAAAATATATGTATATATATATATATATATATATATATATATATATATTAACTCATAATATTAAGTGGGGATACCCATTAAGTGTCCTGTAAAAATGAGTGTGTTGTCACTTTATCACTACCCTCCAAAAAAGGGAAAAACTGTTGACATAACACGCGTCCAATAAATATGTCAGTATGTAATATAAGTCCAATAGGATGAACTTAATAATGCATGTGATGATGGGGCCCAATGAGTACCCGACTTGCATTATTAAATGAATCTTATCAAGTTGTCGGCCAAAAAATAATTAAGGCCACTTAATAGTGTCATTTTGGTCTTTTTAGGTTTCTTATTTTGCCTATATAAGGAGAGTAGTAAGAGTTGAGAAGGTGTGTGAAAAAAGAGTGGAAAGAATAGAAGTTAGAAAACTCTCTCCATACTTCCTCCATCCTACTTCCATATTCATTTATGTACCAAAAATCCTCCTTTGTATATTAAAGTTTGTGAAATAAAATAAGTGTGTTTGTGTGTTAAAGTTGCTAAAAGCTTTTTCAAGGTCCTTCGAGGGTTCCCGAAAGGGAGACCTCTCTCAGTTTATCATGTAAGTTTTACTATGTTTACTTCCCAAAAATTTCCCTCAAAAATATGTTATTTACTTTGTTAGTTTTAATGTAACTATTGTACATATGTTTAAAAATTACTCTTAGTATATGGTTAACTTCTTAACTTCTTAATAACGACTATGGATTAACCTGTAAATTCCTAGGACTCTTGGCTTTATAGTCTGATTGATGAAAGGACGAATTTGTTGCCAGTTTTATATCCGGGGTGTGGTTAAAGACGAAGTTGTTAAGAACAAAGGTTAAGAAGAAGATATGAAATGGGTAAGACAAAATCCAAAAACAAATATAAAAAATAAAAACAAAAATAAAAATTGAAAAACAAAAATAAAACATGGGGAAAATAGGGATTTAAGTCATAAACTACCTTGATTAAACTAAATGAGAGAGGGAGTACTAAGTAGGACGTACAAAATATTTGAAACAAAGCCTTGACACGGAACAAAGACTGGACACAAAGATTGGACACAGAACAACTTACCAGCACTACTAATTTATATTCATTAATCTATTACTATATATATATCTACTACTATACTATATATTATATACGTACTACTATATATTATATATATCTACTACTATATATAATATTATTATATATACTATACTACTATACATTATACTATTATATATATTATATATATATTACTTTTACTGTATTTACTATATTTACTGTATTTACTGTTTCTGTATTACTTTTACAGTATTTACTGTATTTACTGTATTCTCTGTATTTTCTGTATTTTCTGTATTTACAGTTTTTATTGTTTTGCTTTCCCTATACTCCTCTACTATCTAAGTGTCCTTATATTTGGTATTATATATATATATATATATATATATATATATATAAGTATAAAAGATTAACTGAGTAGTGTTTTCACCAAAACACATATTTAATAGCATCAGAGTATATATATACTTTGATATAAATAATTTCCCATTTTTTTAGTAGAAGTGTTATTTGAATTAAGATTAGCTTGTGTAATTTATTTTTTCATAATATTTGAGATAACTAAATTTCAGACATCCAATACATAAGTTATTCCAGGATAAATTATCCTAAGGTTAGCTATCCTGGGATAACTTATCCCACTACGTATATGGAATAATTTATCCCATCATTATGATATAAATGGTGGGATAAGTTATCCCAAACATGACAACCAAACAAGATACAAAAACTTTATTCCATCACTATGTATTTCTATCCCTCACACCAAACGACCCCTTAACAGTTGTATAACTATAAAAAAAAGGTAATAAGATATTTAAGCAAAATATTCATACAATTAGATTTAAATTAATCGAAATCCCAATTCTAACATAAATAAAAATATAGATTACACCGTAACATTTGTATAGCTAAATTTTTTAAAATAAGATATTTAAGCAAAATATTTTTAAATTTAGAAAGGTAATTGAGTATTTAGAAGGTGTTTGAATTGACTTAAAAGTTGATTAAATTTACTTTTAAGTCAGCTTTTTACTTTTGGAAATGTTTGGCAACTATAAAAAAAATAACTTCAAATAATTAAAAAATGACTTAAAATAAGTTAAGAAGTGTTTCGTAAGGTCAAAAATGACTTAAAATAAATCAAAAACCAAAAATTAGGTTTCCCCATACTTTTTATTTTTTTACTTAAAAATCATATAGTCATTTCAGTTTAACTTTTTTATTTTTGACTTAAAAACTACTTTTTTAAGCTAATCTAAATGGACTCTTAGTAGACGCTTGGCCATGTGATACCTTATCATAATATGGAATCGTGAGATGGAATTAGCGTTTGGACATGCAATTTCACGCTGATTTCATCTCATGAATTCATATCATGAGATGAAATTCCATATTCTCCAAAAACCATGATATGAGAATTTCATATCCTGATTTGAGATTTTTAAATACAAAAATTGATTCACAAGTTTATATTTTGTTAAAACAACCCCGCATTTATATCTACTAACTATTTATTTCATATGTAAATAAAATTTATAATCACATTATCACTTTTTAAAATTTATTATTCTCACCAACATAAAATTTATTATTACTTTAAATTTGGTGAATATAAATGCTAAAGTAGAAATTGTTTTGGTGAATATAAATAAGAATGGAGGGAGTAATACTTTTTTGATTATTCATAATAAACAAAAGGTCTCTTTCGACTACATAATGAAAATGTTTAAAGCAATTTAATATGAAAAAATAAATAAATTGGTGATGTATGTTTGATAATCACTCTTCCAATATGTTTGATTTTTAGTACAAAATTAATGCATTGAAAATGTGTAATTGCACACAAGTAAAACAAGACATGAATTATTATAATATTGACACACAAGTGAAATTGTCATAGTTTGTGCAGTGTTACATAATTATTTGCGAGAATGCCAATTGAGTGATGAAATATTTATGGTCTATGAATATGAACATATAGTTGCAGATGATATTGACCAACAAATGGCTCAAAGTAACAATGTTGGTTCGTCTTCTCGGTCATATGATCGAGAAATGCAAGTTCAACGTGAGAAAATTATCCGTATTATGCAGGGAAATTATATTAAAGACTAATACATTATAACTTATATTCAATTTTTTTTTACTGAATTAAAGTTTGATAAATTAAAGTTAGATGAAGCAATTACTTAAGTGTAAAATAAATAACTTTGTAATAATTTATTATGCTATTTTATATTTTTTATTTATTTGGTAAAATTGAATATATAATTAAAGCTATTTTAATAATTTTACAACTTATAAAATTATTATATTATAAAAAAATATACAACACAAAAATATCACTTGTCCGACCCTTAGTATTGTTTTTGAATGGAAATAGACAAATAGTGCCTTGAGTTTTGTTGCTCCTCACCTCACAGCTACAGCAAGGGTTGAACCTACTCTCCCATGGAGACTCTGAAATCAGCAGTTCCCGACGCCCTTAAGCAAGAAATATCCAACAGCACACCCTCTCAACTTCCATCAACATGCTCTTCTCTCCTCGATTTCTTCCACAATTTGCCTCAATTTCATCAAGTTCTCTCTCTCCTCTTCTCTCTAGTACTTTTTTTTGGCTACTATGTGTTTCCTTGTATTGTATTTTGATAATACTTGTTTCCATCTGTCTATTTCTCTTCTTCTTCTGGTGCTCCTGTGTACACTATTTGGACCAAACAGTGCAATTTTGTTTACGTTGTGCTTCTTTGCTATTCCACAGATGATTAAGGACTTGACGGACCCTTCTGTGGCTCTATGTTGCAAGGACCGAAATGCTGCTTTGGAAGCCAAGCTTAAGGGCAATGAATGCTTTTCCAAAAGAGAGTATTCTAACGCATTGCTTTTCTATTCCAAGGTCAGTCAATTTTGTTTTTCAAAATTATGTAATTGATACAGATAGGACAACTGGACAAGCTTTTTCCCAGAATTGGTATCTTGATTCTATGATTTAATTATCAGACTGATCTTATAACATTATTTCTATAGTCGAGGAGTTGGGATGTTAGACAAATTTACAATAAAAAATGTGAAAAAAGTGGAAAGAAAAGAAGAAGAAGGTTTATATTGGTCTGAAACAACTAACAAGAAGTATGGTAAGCCAATAAACATACAACTAATAAATAAAGTCAGTTCACTACTGAGACAACTTATCAAAGTTGTTTCAGATTCAGTGGCTAAACTTTCTGTTTGGACTTTTTCTATACTCGAGTTAAAGGCACCTGTATACTCATTCATAAAGGTACCCATCAAATACGTATTTCTAGTCTAAGCATGCAGGACTAGCTAATTTACTGCCAAGAAAAAAGGAATTACAAAACTGGAATCTTTCATCTCACCAGGTAGGATTGATAAAACATTATTGACATTCTATTAAAACCGTAACTACACACCACAGATTAACTTTTAGCTGTTTCAGAATTCTTAGAGATTAGGATATGTTTTATGTGTGAAATATTAGATGCATCATGTCGTTATTGAAAAGGGAGATTAAGAGAAGCCTTAAATTCATCTAATCTTCCCTCCAATGCCTTGTTCATGTGAACTCTGGTAAGTGAAAGAAGCAGCGTTGGAACAAGACTATGAAAGGTGGAGAAAAAGGTTGTTACCCTTATGAAATTTCTGGTGATGGACTATCACTCTTTTAATTTGGGGTATTTAGCTGCGGGTTAATGAACATGCACACTTAATGTCAGTTGACCTTCATCCACAACACGTTTTAGGAATTGCATTCCTTCTACACTGTCTTTCCTGCTTTCCTTTTCTTATTTCTTTTGCATTTTAATTTTCATTCTTCTTCTGATAAGTATTTGACAATTCCTAATAGAAGATTGTTGTTGCCACTTCTGTGGATGGGATAGGCACTGCGTCTTGCTCCTGTAGATATGGATGATATGGAGATAAATCTGGTAGCATTGCTGTATGTGAACCGTGCTTCTACTTTGCAGGTGAATATTAAATGTTATCTATTTGTAAGCTGTTTCATGCTATTATTTTTAAAAATTGGTTCAATGGTAAGGATGCAACAGGTGATATGTGGTATGGGCGCTCGTCAAAAGTTCGAACTTTGTAATTGACTCAAAAATGATAGGAAATCTGGTATTTAAGTGGCACTAGGGTAGAAGCATGGGCCCATACTCCTCCGAATTTTGAACCTATGGGCCAACTGGGGTTGGCAAACTAACTGACATGGGATTTCTCAGTTATTAATTCTTTTTTTCAGATTGCTTTTTGTTATTTTCTTTTTTCATTTAGCAAACTATCCTCTTCTGAGTTCATTGGCACAATATAGTTATCATTAAGGAGAAAATAAAAAAGTTGGAATTGTTGATGGTAGTTTGATGAATTCTGGTGGGCTTCAAGTAAAAGACAGTCCGGACTACGCTTTCGCTGAGAAGCTATTTTTTTGTTTGAAAAGTTAATATATCTATTATCAACAAAGAAAGCTACACCAATGATGTACTTTCAGTAATAATTACAAGTACTAGTTAGAGAAAGCAAAACCTACCACCTAGCCCCCCATAAACATTCTAAAACACTAGTAATGTCCTTTGCCTCTTGAGGGAATTCATGAATACACCAAAAATAGAAAAACACTAGACAGCTCATTTTCAATTTCTGGAAAGTGATACTCTTATCTTCAAAACATCTCTGGTTCCTCTCCTTCCATATTGTCAACCAGATACAAGCTGGGACAGTCTTCCATCTCTCCCTGTGTCCTGGCAACTACCATCTCTGTTCCAGCAAGCCAGAACTTCTAATGTATTCCTTGGCATAGTCCATCCGAGCCCTCTCAAATTGATGAAAAACTGCCAAAGTTGTTCTGTCACTTTACAGTGTAAGAAAAGATGATTTATTGTCTCAGCTTCAGATTCACAATAAGGCATCTGAAGCATAGATGAAGACCCCTTTTCATAAGTTTGTCTTGTGTTAAAACAGCTTGTCTGGCCACCAACCAAGTAAAGCATGCCACCTTGTAAGAGATCTTAACTTTCCAAATCATCTTCCAAGGCCAGGAACCAAATTGATGACTTGTATTGCTGTTGCATACTTGCATTTATAGGCAGATTTGACAAATAATCTTCCCTGCTTGTCCTTCAACCAAACTAAACTGTCCACCCTGGTAGAATAATCCTTGAACTGTTCAAGGGTGTTGTAAAAGTCTGTCAACCTTTCTACTTCCCAATCATTGAGCATTCTTCTAAAGCTGAGATTCCATCCTTGATTATCCCTGACTTCCAAGATTGTTGCTCTCTGCTGTTGGTTCAAAAGGTATATATCAGGAAACAAAATCTTCAAAGGTTGTTGACCAATCCAAACATCACTCCAAAAAGAAAATAGTTCTGTTGGAGTTTGATAAACTTGGACAGATATTTCACTGATTAAGAAATGTCAAAGGAGGTAGAGGCATTAATGGAGATAGAGGAAGAAGCAGAAAAAGAGGAACTTGTTTAGCTAGAGAAGTTCAGGTGCTAGTGCTGAACATACATGGTAGGAACTTTTAAAAATGATAGTTCCAAACAATCAATTTCCCAACCTGTTTTTCAGGAACAATTATGAGGTCACCTTGTATTCTGAAATCTGAATCATTTTGTTTCTTTCTTCATTAGCAATCAATACTTTGCATTCTGTTATTTACCAAACCGAATGTTTTTTGTCTTCAGAAAATGGGCTTGCTTTTGGAGTGTTTACGAGATTGCAGCAGGGCCCTTAGGATATCTCCACGTTATGCCAAGGTGAATGTGGCTGCACTCACTTTGCTCCTTTTTTCTTTGATAAAATGCTTAAAGTTTTCCATTTCGTTTACTGTATATAGTTTTATCTTCTATTTCTTATTTGAATGAAGAAAGATACAACCTCACTTTTGGGTCACAATGAGCAGTTGATCATTTATAGTAGGAAGAGTTCGGAATGTCAGTGCTATTTATTCAAAAGGAAAACTGATCTAGTTTTGGTCCTCCTTGTGCTGTTTCTTTTTGACCAATAATTAATTGACTTCTTAAAGCTGATCTCAGATTAACTCCAGTGAGTGGCTGAGTGCTCGATATTACATTTGGCAGAACATTCAGTTTTCCTCTGTCAAGCGTCATACTCCATTCTATTCCATATAATCTTCACGTTATTTATAGTATATACTGTTGACAGAAAATCAATGGATACAACAGTTAAATACTATTTTTTGGGGGGATTTAAAGCTAATTTCATATTAATTTCTTCAGTTTGTTGATTACTCTCTCTTTCACATCTCAACCAAGCGAAACTGTTGTCTTTCAATTATTACTTTATTTTAGGCATGGTTCCGGAGAAGTAAAGCAAACATTTCTTTGGGTAAATTTGAGGATGCAATTCGAGATCTGAATATCTCATTAATGTTAGAGATATCTTCAAGTGGGAAAAGACAGATTGAAGCAGAACTAAAGATTGCACTACATAAATTCAAGAGAATAGGGATCCCAGGGAAGAAAACCAACCAGAATCAGTCAGAAGTTCCTGGTAAGACTCTATTGGTGACAAATTAATGTTTCTCTCTTCTTAGAAGACCAGCTGTTAATCCTATGACGCCTAATTATGTTTTTATTTCCAAAAATAGAAAAAGACCAGCTGCTTATCCCCTAATCCTTCCTAAAAAGTACCCAGTGACAATTTCATTGTCTGTTATATTATATGTTTCTTTTGAATGTGAAAAGCTATGCTTGAACCTTCATCATACTTAACTCCTCCACATTCAAGGTTACATGAATTAAGCTGATCTCATATTCTCATTAATATAATTATTTGATGTGCTTGAAAGATTGACTCTGATGCTGAACAGCCGATATCTATTCTTATAGAAGTGTTACTGTTGAGGACAGCAATGTTCATCCTGTTTCCTTCGTTCTACTCCAGCATTAGATGCTACATTTTTTTTTCTGTCATTTGATGTTTAGGTCAGCAAGCTATGCTTTTTCTGCAGTGACTCAATTATCAAACTTTTTTATCAGTTAGCATCCCAACTTGTTACATGACACTATTTCCCATACCTAGCAAAGTACTGAAGCAGCTTGATAGAATCAGAAGGAATTTCCTCCGGGAGGGTAACAAGGATCACAAGTTTCACCTGGTAATGTGGACTAAAGTGGTGCTGCCAAAACACTTGGAAGGATTGGGCATAAAAGATTTAGCTCTTCACAACAAATGCTTACTCATGAAATGGTTATGGAGGTACACTCAAGTGGATCAAGCTCTATGGAAGGAAGTAATCAAAGCAAAGCATGGTGTCCAAAATCATTGGTGCTCCAAGCTGTCCAGATCCCCTCATGGTGTAGGCCTATGGAAGAGTATATGCAAGCTTAAAGATGAGTTCTTTCAAAACACTAAGTTGGCAGCAGGTAATGGTATACAAATCAGGTTTTCGAAGGATAGGTGGCTGGACAATATCATTCTGATGGAGGAATTCCCAAGTCTATTTCAAATAGCACATGAACCAAATTCTTCTATCTCTCACTGTAGGGCAGACAACACATGGAGGGCATTATTCAGAAGGAACCTACAAAACTAGGAAATCGAAGAAGTGGTCAACTTGTTTTTTAGGCTAGAAGGCCAGGTGATAAATGTCCAGGAATCAGACGAGTTAAGGTGGGGTAGTGACAAGGATGGTAAATACTCGGTGAAAGCAGGCTATGCACACTCATTGCTCCTAATGAAGTGCTTGATAACTGGCCATGGAAGTTGATATGAAAGACTAAGCTCCCAACAAAGATCATATGCTTCAGTTGGACAACTCTTCATGAAACTAGCCTCACTCAAGACAACCTTAAAAAAGGAAAAATTCAGTTTTCCAATAGATGTTACATGTGGCAACAGAACCTTGAGTCTAACAACCATATTTTTACATTGTACAATCGATGCTAACTTATGGAGTATTTTTTGTCTATATTTGGTATTAATTGGGTAATGTGACATAGCACCAAAGAGGTCTTTGAATGCTGGTGCAATTGGAGAGTTGGTAAGGCCATCAAGCCAATCTGAAAGATGATACCTGCTAGTATCTTTTGTGTATATGGTCAGAAAGAAACAACAGATGTTTTGTAGGTTTATCAACTCCATATCACTCCATTAAGGCTAGGTGTCTTTTGTATTTATACAGTTGGCATAGTCTTTCACCCATAGATTCACCTGAGAGCTTTTTGAACTTTTTAGCTCCCTGGTACTGGTTTAGTCTTTTTTTTGTAATTGAGCTAACGAAGTTTTGTCATCTTCCTGACTTTTGTACTATTCTGCATCTTCTTGATGCCAACAATGAAATTTCTTATTTCTTTGTTAAAAAAAATGAACAATTTTTTTTTTTGTTTTATCAGTAAGCATTCAAACAACAGTGCACCCCAAAGTGCATGAATATGTATAAGCAAAAATCAGTAGTCCTTTACAAATGCAGGGAACTAGAAATACACGGTGTTAGGATCATGAACATATAGCATCTTAACCAAAATTTACTTTATCAAACTTGAGGTGGATTTGATCTTTAGTTACCTGCAAGTATTCAACTTATAGATTATGGTGACTCCATTTCCACCAGTTTTGTGCCTATTATCTGCTATCTTATCTTTGAACAATGAAGCAAGTATATAAATCTTGCCTTATCAAAATAAAAAATACAATAAACAAAGTATACTGTTGCACACTTTTTTTTGGATAACCGTGGTGTCCCAGCCAGCTTGTGCACTTCTCGACTAATTCCATGGGATACCTGCCACTTTTGTACTCATTTCTTGGCATCTTAAAGGATTGCCTTTATTTATTGGTAAAGTTTGTGCACATTCTACAGTGAAAAGTATTCGAATTCTAATGCTGATTAAGCACCATAGAACTGTTCATCATTCTCTTCATCATGTATTGTTTGTGCATGGCGTTATATTTATCAAAATCAGGTTGCTCTTGATTTGCTTTGCTTTGCTATATGGTGACATGCTTCTCTTCTCCTTTGATTTCTTATAATGTAGGTCTTATGTGACAGATGAGCCAGACCAAGTAAAACTTCAGTGTTTGCTTACTACAACCAAGGGGAGAGGAATGTTTTGTGTGGATGATGTTTCTGAAGCGTCCTTAGTTCATAAAGAAGATCCTTATGCTGCGGTATGAGCCAAACCTTCCGCCTTTCACAATGTCAACTACTTTTTTTTTTTATAACGGCAGTAATTGGGCTAGCTTGCACGCACCCCAACAAATTCCATGGTGTACCTGCTACCTACCGTCATCACCAAGTACTGGGTAACTCTATCCAACAAGGCTTGGATATATGGAAAGAAATCACCTAGTGTTATTTGCCTCTACTGGGATTTGAACATGAGACTTCATGGTTCTTAACCTACTTCATTGACCACCCTTGGGTGCAGTGTCAACTACTCTTCTTATTTTATGGATGAGTCTAATTTTTTCCAAGGGGTGCATTTTCTTTTATAATATTCGTGGCATCCAAATAATCATTTTCTCCTTCTACTCCCCCTTCATCTTTCTTGGGATTCTGATACAGCTCACTCTGAGGATCTTTAGTTTTTCACAGACCAGTAATAAACATTAAAATTATGAAGCATTAACCATTTGCTTCAAGGCTATTTGGTTCTTACCATACTGAGTTCAATTCAGGTTATCTTGAAGAAATGTCGGGAGACTCACTGCCATTTTTGCTTCAATGAACTGCCAGCAGATGCCATTTCTTGTGCGTCATGTTCAATTCCATTATACTGCAGTGACTGGTGTCAAATACAAGCTGGCGCGCCAAAGTTTGATAAGAGCTCTAATAGTTTTAGTGGTCTTGAGGGCTTAGCAGATGATCTGAAGAACTATATGTCAGATGTTGTTCTGGAAGGCGCTCCTACTTTAGATACTGGGCATATTGCTGAGCACAGGCATGAATGTCATGGTTTTCATTGGCCTCTGATATTACCGTCAGAAGTAGTTTTGGCTGGTAGAATCCTTGTGAAAGTCATCGAGCAAAACAGACGCGCAAGTGCTGATTCTAACCTTGTTGGGTTCCTGGTAAATGCTCAAATGTTTGGGTTTAATTTTGCTTGTCTGTGTTTCCAAGAAGCATTTAATTGGATAGCTGA
The DNA here is from genome assembly GCA_037074985.1 of Solanum bulbocastanum. Taxonomy (NCBI): domain Eukaryota; kingdom Viridiplantae; phylum Streptophyta; class Magnoliopsida; order Solanales; family Solanaceae; genus Solanum; species Solanum bulbocastanum. Next base: position 35,974,377 of record CM073599.1, on the reverse strand, counting down.
TGACTGGATTTTGTAGGATCTTTCTCACAATTATCTACAGCTCCCTCCTGAAAGCAAATTGGAGATGCATATCTACTCTATCATTCTACTGCACTGTCTTCAGCATTTTTACAGAACTGAACTGCCCATTAGTGGGATAATGGTTTCAAAGGCAAGATCCTTTATCCAGAAATTCTTTGCATTTAAAATGAAGAAGTTGCATGCAGGTTTCATGCTGATTGTATAATGATATTATTCTTTGCATCTCTATAAACTAGCAAATATTCAGATTCCAGAGAGGAAGAAGAAAAGGAAGAAGAAGAAAAGAAAAACTTAAGCCCATGAAGATGAACTGACTGTGTCTAAATATGCAGCTATACCCAAAATTTTGTTAGATTCAGTCTGGACAAGCTGGCTTTGTGGATTTGTAAACCTATGTCTCCATATACATTGCTTTTGATGTATTCTTAAAAACTGTTAATCTTTCTGTTTAACACTGTAAAGCGCTCAATGTTTGGGGACGGATTGATAAAGATAATATATGTCTTATTTCTGTTTGGGGCACTTTTTTATTTTGACTCAGCATGATCCTCATATTTTTGCTTTGTTGGTTTGGTGTTACTGTGAATCTCTTTCATTTAAACAAACATTTTTCGCTTAGAAAGGAGAGAGGGAGTAATATCTTTTTTTGAGAACCCTAATATGCTTTAGTACTAGGTCATTACCATATGTCTCTGTGGCTTCCTACATCTTTACTGTTTGAACTTTGGATACTGAAGTATAACTCTACTGAATGCCCTCCTTTGAATCCATGAATTATATGATAAAATCACTCTAGCATTAGATTTTGGGTGATCCTCAGAGCCATTGTTTTCCTTGCAGCCAGTTATCCTTCTTTCTCAAATCCAAGTGAATTCCATGGCAGTTGTCCGTATGCAAGCTCCAGAGGTAAAAGGGCCAATATATGAGCCTGGGAATGCATTAACCAGTAATTTAGAACATGTATGTACTTCTCTGACACACATTTTCTATGTCTTGTGCATTAGTTTACTGCACATCTTAGCTTAAATTGGCACTCACAGGTCATTGCAGAGAGCACAGAATATCATTGACTAGTACACTCTTATTTTTCAGAAATTTGAGTTTGGTAAAGCTTCAAGCTGTGGTTTTAATGTTTCCTTCTACAGGTTAAAGTGGGTCAAGCTGTTTATGTAGCTGGTAGTTTTTTCAACCACTCTTGCGAGCCAAACATCCACACATATTTTCTTTCACGCACCCTCCATGTACAAGCCACAAAATACATTTTAGCTGGTTCTGAACTGGAGCTATCTTATGGCCCGCAGGTAACCATGTTTAATTGTAGCCTCTCTGTCTTTATTTTTTCAGATTTAGGATTTTGGAGTCTAACATTAGCACCTTTATCTTGCTTTCTGAGGTTTTAATATCACATCCTTAGATTTTCCTGTGAATGCTAAATAGAAGTAGTCAGCAGCAGTTCACACAAATTCCTAGGTCATTGCTCTCATTATGATTTGGTAACCGAAGAAAGAAATTCTGAGCATTAGATTATTTCAAGAATGATCAAGAGTAAAAAGTATCATAGATTTCAATATCTTCCTGTAACCTTTTAAACGAAACCAAAATAAAAGGGGAAGGGAGGGGGAGGGGTAGAGGGATGGAGAGGGAGACGGAGAGGCAAGCTCATGCAACTGCAGCTTCTGGCCCTTTGATTTGTTTATTATCTTTCAACTGTGTAATGTTTTGTCAATTTGGGATGTGGTTGTTTGGCGAGCTCATGCAACTGCAGCTTCTGACCCTTTGATTTGTTTATGATCTTCACCTGTGTAATGTTTTGTCAATTTGGGATGTGGTCGTTTTGCAGGTAGGGCAGTGGGACTGCAAAGACCGTCAACGACTCTTAGAAGACCGCTACTCATTTACATGTCAATGTACTGGCTGCTCAGAGTTGAATGTTTCTGACCTTGTCATCAATGCTTATAGGTGCACTAAACTAAATTGTTTAGGAGTGATCCTTGATCGTACTGTCACTACATGTGAGAAGCAAAAACTGAAGCTCCTCATTGATGCCCCTACAGTTTATAGTAAGCAGGTATTTTAATGATGCAATTGTTTCTAGGACAAATTATTTCTGTGAAAAATGATGACTCAGAAAATATTATTAAGAAGGGTTGACTGCATTATTACGCTGAAGCCTATATATAGACACTACATTACAATCATTTTAGATGTAGGAGACTATATACAATCATTTTAGATGTAGGGGCGAATTTATGTGTAAAAATTGGGTCATGGGAACCATGGTCATCCGACGAAACTCGGATTTCTTGTATATTTCTTAAAGAATATATTAAATATTAGCTAAAGGAACTCATGCTCAAAATGATCAGATGGTTCACTGGTTTGAGGGCCCATTTTCAACATTGCGGTCTCTGGTTCAATCCCAGCCAGCAACTCAATTTGCCCCTTTATTTTTTAGATTAAAAACATGTTTTATTTTATAAAAGTAATCTAAACTATGAGCCCTAATGTCAGAATGTTTTCTTTTAGTAATAATTGGAATATAGTAGGTTTCCTTCCACTGCTTAGCAACAATTTTTTCTTCCTCTTCATATTTTACTTTTATTTTTCACACAAAAGAAGCTCCAACTTCATGCCTATGGGAATCTAGAGAAATCATCATTGCCAAGGCCCAAGGAAAAAAATCTTTTTAGTTCATGATTTCTCTTCTTAGTACAAACTAACAAAATCGAAATTTTCAAAATACATGACTTTAATTTTAGGGTTTTCATAAAAAAAATAATCTTGTCATTACTTATAATAGGAAATCATCTAGAGCTAATGAATTGGTTATCTCATACTTACATATTTTGTGGATGAATTTGACATTGGTACGATTTTTCTTTTAATTCAAGTTGAAAGGAATGTGTTCCTTTATTTTATTATTAATTTTTAAAGGGTGTGATTCCCTTATTTTTTTAATGTGAAAGGGGTGTGATTCCTCTTCTTTATTATGAATCTATGGTTCTAGATTGTGAAAGAGGTGTGAATACTCTTTTTTTTTTTTTTTTTAAATTATGAATTTGTGATTTCTTGTTCTTGAATGTGAAAGAGGTATGATTCCTCTATTTTATTATTAAGTTGCAAGGGTACAATTTCTTATTTTTTAATGTGAAAATGGTGTGATACCTTTATTTTATTTAAATATGCAAGGGGTGTGATTTCTCTATTTTCTTTGAATTCGCAAGGGTGTGATTCCCTTATTTTTTATTTATTGTGAAAGGTGTGTGATTCCCTTATTTTTTTTTTTTTTAAATTTGCAAGTTAAATTTGCAACTAAGTTGAATAGTAATTCGAATTTATAGGAACATTTATCCTTGAATATCTAAATGGATAAATTCTTGATCAAGCAACCACGTTCTAGTAGCGATCCTTGAGTAAGTTCACATGTAGCTCCAGAAGTTCAAAGAGACACAATTCCACCTCCCCCTTCAAATGTTGATTGTATTCTTGAGGTTGGGTTTCATAAATGGGATCCCCAAGAAAGAAAGCCCATTTTTGGATATGATACTAATATTCGAGATGTTGTGAGGAGACATTATATTTTGATTGGGCCTTATCAACCGAAACTTTGTGTATATCCAAAAACAATGTTTAGGACCAAAGCTCACCAATTTAATCCTCAGTGGTTTAAACCTCCACATTCTGCTTGGTTCGAATATAACATAAAAGATGATGCTATATTTTGCTTGTGTTGTTATTTGTTCAAAAATAAATTTGAAAGTCGTGGCAATGCGGGGAAATCATTTATACAAGATGGTTTAGAATGAAACCATGGTCCGGAAAGAATTCGATTGCATGTTGATGAGTTAAATAGTATTCATAACAAATGTTTGATAAGATGTCAGATTTTGTGGATCAACATCAATGGATTCAATCTTTTCTTCATAAGCAAAGTGAGAAAACAAAAGTGATTATCAAATTCTCTTAAATGCCTCAATTGTTGTGGTAAAGTTTCTCCTTAGAAATGAATTACCATTTTGTGGTCATGATGAGAGTAAAGATTGCGATTACAAAAATCTTTTTCTTGAACTTTTAGAATTTCATGGGGTTAGTGGGAAAGGTAATATTACAACTTGCTCCAAAAAATGATATGATGATTTGTTTGACAATTCAAAAAGAGATTGTGGACGCTTGTGCTAAAGAAACAATTAAAGCTATCATCAAAGACATGGATGGTGATTATTTTGGAATACTAGTTGATGAATCGAAGGACATCTCACATAAAGAGCAAATGACACTAGTCTTATGATATGTTAACAAAACTGGAGAGTTGATAGAAAGTTTTTTGGGTATTGTTTATGTGAGTGATACATCCGGAAGATCATTGCAAAAAACAATTTACTCTTTACTTTTGGATCACTCGCTATGTCTATCGAGACCACGTGGACAAGGTTACGATGGAGCTAGTAATATGCAAGGAGAAAAAATGGCCTAAAGTCTTTGATTTTGCAAGATGCTCCGTCTGCATATTGTATTCACTGCTTTGCTCATCAATTGCAATTGACACTTGTCTCTTTCTAAAAAGCATTTACGACCCTTCGGGGTGGCCCAGTGGTTTGTGAGCTATTGCATAGGAGCGGGGTTTTATATTGTGCACACCCAAAGGGTAGCGCCTTCGAATTTCTGTTGTCATAAATAAAAACATTCAGAGCATCTAGAAAATCTAAGATTTTAGACCATTTTTTCTCCTTGCAACTAGCTCCATCTTAACCTTAGTCCATGAAGTCTCAATAGATATAGCGAGAAAAGTAAAGAGTAAATTGTTTTTTGCAGTGATCTTGGAGATGTATCACTCACATGAACAATATCCAAAAAACCTTTCTATGAACTCTCCATTTTTGTTAACAATATCGTAAGACTATTGTCATTTGCTCTTTATGTGAGATGTCAGTATTCTAAGATAATCACCATCCATGTCTTTGATGATAGCCTTAATAGTTTCTTTAGCACAAGCATCCACAATTGCTTTTTGAATTGTCGAACAAATCATCATATCATTGTTTGGAGCATGTTGACATTTAACCCTATGAAATTCTAAAAGTTCAAGAAAAAGACCTTTGTAATTGGAATCTTCACTCTCATCGTGATCACGAAATGGTAATCCATTTTTAAGGAGAAACCTTGCCACATCAATTGAGGCATTTAAGCGAGTTCGATAATCACTTTTTGTTTTTCTCACTTTGCTTGTGAAGATTGAATCGGTTGAAGTTGACCTGCAAAATTTGGCATCCTATTCAAACCTTTGTTATGAATACTATTTACCTCACCAACACGCAACCGATTTCTTTCGGGACCATGGTTCCAAGTTCTAAAACCATTTTGTATAAATGATTTCCCCGCATTGCCACGACTTTCAAATTCATTCTTGAACAATAACAAAATACAACATCACCTTTTATGTGATATTCCAACCAAGCAAAATATGGAGGTTTAAACCACTAAGGATTAAATTGGCGATCTTTGGTTCCAAACATTGTTTTAGAACATACACAAAGTTCCAATTGATAAGGCCCCATCAAAATATAATGTCTCCTCACAACATCTTGAATATTAGAGTCATATTAAATAAATGGTGTTTTCTTTCTTTGGGGTCCCGTTTTAAAGATCCAACCCCAATAATAATCAACATTTGAAGGAGGAGGTGAAATTGTCTCTCTTTGAACTTCTGGAGTTACATGTGAACTAATAGATAGACCGCTACTAGAATGTGGGTGCTTAATCAAGAATTCATCCATTTAGATATTCAAGGATAAATGTTCCTGCAAATTTAAAGTAAGAGAATCACACACCTTTTACAATAAAAAACGATGGAATCACACATTTGCAAATTCATATAAAATAGAGGAATCACACCGCTTGTAAATTTAATTAAAATAGAGGAATCACACCACTTTCACATTAAAGAATCATACCCTTGCAACTTAATAGAGGAATCACACCTCTTTCGCATTCGAGAATAAAAAATCACAAATTCATAATAAAAAAGAGGACTCTCACCTCTTTCTCATTCGAGAATCACAAATTCATAATAAAGAAGAGAAATCACACCCCTCTCACATTTAAAAAAGAAAGGGAATTACACCCTTCAAAATTAATAATAAAGGAACACATTGCTTTCAACTTGAATTAAAAAAATGAGATCTTACCAATGTCAAATTCATCCATAAAGTATGTAAATCTGAGATAACCAATTCATTAGCTCTTGATAATTATAAGTAATGACACAATTTTTTTTATAAAAACCCTAAAATTAAAGTCATGTATTTTAAATTTTTCGATTTTGTTAGTTTGTTTACTAAGAAGAGAACTCATGAACTAAAAAGAACTTTACCTTGGGCCTTGGCAATGATGATTGTCAATGGCTTGAAGTTGAAGATTCTTTGTGTGAAAAAAAAAGAAGGAAAATATGAAGAGGGAAGAAAATCCTTGTTGAAAAGTGGAAGGAAGCCTACTGTATTCCTATATATTAAAAGAAAACGTTTTGACTGGCAAATTGAGCTGCTGACTGAGATCGAACCACAGACCGCGGTGTTGAAAACAGGCCCTCAGACCAATGAACCATTTGGTCATTTTGAGTATGGGTTCCTTTAGCTAATATTTAAGAATTATACTAGTCATTATGCGTGAAGTCTAGTATACGTATGAATGCTTGTTATTGTTATTAGTAGTTTGTACACTTATAAGAACAACATTGTTTATATGCCTGACACATTCTTAACATTGAAGGTTGAGAAGCTGAAAGATGCTAATATTGCTGAAGTGGCATGCCATGTTTTTGAATCTGATTATAAGTTGGAACCTCAACATTGCTTGGTTTGTGATTCATATAGAGATCTGGAAGCTTCATGTGCGGCAATCAGTCAAACTGTGAGTTGTTGTAAGAGGTACAATAGACCTTCTCATTTATCATGCTGGACACATTAACTTCAAAGAATATACTTAAAATTGGAAAAAATATGTTCAAGAAATCGTTGGGATAGGGCACAGGTTTATTGTATTTGTTGTCTTTAAAAGTTGTCACAGCACTCTCCAAGTTTGACAAATTAATTGGCATGTCGATGTAGTGCCAGCACTAGACTTTAGAACATTACAAATTGATGTGTCCTTTCATATCACACAACTGCTCTGGTGAAATTTGACCTTCATTTTTATTGTTAAGTAGCTCTGATACTTACCTGCCAAACAGACTGCAAGATGCAATAGCATCAAATGAAGTCCCAACCAATATTCTTCTAGATGCTGTGAAGTGTACGGATCTTCTCAGAACAATATTCCATCCTTATAACAAGAGAATTGCAGAGGTAAATACAGGGTCTGCTCTATTCTGTGCTCTGTTTCAGTGAGCAAGAGTAAATTTGCTTGCGGTGTTCATTGAATTGCCTGATGATTACGGAGGAACTAATATTTTTATTCTGTTTATATTTTTCAGGTGGAGGACAATCTTGCTCAGGCATTCTGTTTGGTAGGAGAACTACAAGCTGCAATTGATCACTGTAAAGCATCTATACAGGTTAGCTTACTCTGCAGTATGGAGCAAACTTACTCCCTTTTGAGGCTCATCTATGAATTGATCATCAGCACATTTATTAGTTCCTGACATATAATTATCATCTCATTTATAATTTAGTGCTGGAGGAGCATTACTTACTATAAACAACAAATTTCAAGCTGAGAAATATAAATAATCAAGGCAAGAAAATCGGAGTAACAAAGTGTAGTATTTGATTTCAAAATGAAGTGTTGTTACAATCTCTATGATAATCCTCTTGAATTTGATTTGGAGACTCAAGGGCTTGAATAACTTGATCTTGAATGTTCGTCTTCAAACTTGGATTTGAATTATTCATCATGAACACTTGTATCGTTATGAAGAATAATGAATATGAACAAGTAACTTGATTTTTAACGTCTTGATATTTGCCTTTGTTCTTGAACTTTGAACATGAACTTGCAGCTTGTAGAGAATTTGCAGCCTTTGATCCACGAGCTCTCTTCTTACTTCTTGTTCTTGAAAAACCCCTCCTTCTTGAGAATAATGAGGACCTCTATTTATAGTTGTATGGGGTGGTGTGCCTATGGGATTTGATTGGTCGGTTTTAACTGACCAACCACATTCCTCTAATGAAAAACTTTGATTTGATTGGTCGGAACATGTAACGTATACATGTGGCATTATTCTAGTGGCTCATTTAATTTGACTTGGATTGCCACATAACTTTGACACGTGGCATGATTCTAGTGGCTTATTTTATTTGTCTTAGATTTTCTCATAACTTTGACATGTGACATGATTTTAGTGGCTCATTTAATTTGATTTGGATTGCCACATAACTTTGACACGTGGCATAGTTCTAGTGGCTTATTTAATTTGACTTGAATTGCCACATAACTCTGACACGTGTCATGATTCTAGTGGCTCATTTAACTTGACTTGGATTGCCATATAACCTGAATTGTTTTTTTGAATTTTATATAGTCCAAATTAATTTACGAATTTAAATCCAATCCAAGCCCCCAAGGCCTAGCTCGAGTGGCAAAAGGTGGAGGATTTGTGGCTTAGGTCACAAGTTCAAGCCCCACACCACGCAGAGCGAATCCCATTATTTAAGTGGAGATGGGTAGAGGGGCGGGCCCATTATCCACCGAGTTTATATGGCTGTGATTGGTCCAAATGGCGGGTCACAGGCAAATTTCTCAGTAATCAAATTTTTTTTAAGAGTCCAATCATCTAAAACAGGAAGTTCCCTTAGAGATGGCCATGGAGAAGCATACTGACCACCGGATGGCGTACCTACAAGCAATTTGGTCTCCACTTCACTATTCTTTTGATTCGATATTACAAGGTATCGCGACTTGGAAGAAGAGGACGTCAAATCTTTGAAGTAAACCATGATTCAAACTGCACAAGAAAAAGAGGACAAGTGTTTTATTAGCACTTAAGTTAGTAAATCAATAATCAAGGTTATGAATCTAGATAATAAATAACAGTTTCTTTGAGCGCAAATTACGTATAGTCAAGGTGATGTAAAAGTCTTTGACTCAAGATGATGTGATGCCTTCGGCTTAAATCATGTAATATTTTCCTTAGACGGTGTAAAGTATTTGGCTCAGACGACATGATGCCATCATCTTAAAACATGTAAAGTCTTGGCCTTAACGGTGTAAAGTCTTTGGCTCAGACGACATGATGCCTTCTACTTAAATCATATTAAGTCTTTGCCTGCCTTAGACGGTGTAAAGTCTTTAGCTCGGACGACATGATCTCATCATCTTAAAATGTGTAACGTCTTTGCCTTAGACGGTGTAAAGTCTTTGGCTCAGTCGATATGATGTCATCAACTTAAAACATGTGAAGTCTTTGTGGCAGACGGTGCAAAGTCTTTGGCTCGGACAACATGATGCCTTTAGCTCAAACCATGAAAAGCCTTTGTCTTAAGATGGTGTAAAGTCTTTGCCATGAGCAATGTAAAATCATTGGCCCAAAGAATACAACACTTTTGGCTCAAATAATATAAAGTTTCGTCGTACCTAAAATAATATTTTTCTACTTGTGAAATAAAGGGAAAATGAAATTATAGATTGGATGAATAAAAGAAAATTAACGAAAGCAAGACCAAGAATATAGGTTGACTTCTGTTAATGAGTTACTCGAATTATAGTCACAAATTTAGTGTCTATTAACTCGTTAACAAAAGTCAATCTATATTCTTGGCCTTGATTTCGTCAATTTTCTTTTATTCATCCAATCTATGATTTCCTTTTCCTTTTATTTCACAAATAGAAAAATATTACTTAAGGTACGATGAAGTTTAATATTATGCGAGCCAAAAGTGTTGCATTGTTTGAGCCAATGATTATACACTGCTCATGGCGAAGACTTTACACCGTCTTAAGACAGACTTTTCATGATTTGAACTGAAGGCATCATGTTGTTTGACCAAAGACTTTGTACCATCTGCGGCAAAGACTTCACATGTTTTAAGCTGATGACATCATATCGTCCGAACCAAAGACTTTACACCGTCTAAGGCAAAGATGTTATGTGTTTTAAGATGATGGAATCATGTCATCCGAGCCAAGGACTTTACATCGTCTAAGGCAAAGACTTTGATTTAAGTTGAAGGAATCATGTCGTCTAAGCCAAAGACTTTACATGTTTTTAATATCATGCCGTTCGAGCCAAAGATCGTACATTGTCTAAGGCAAAGACTATACATGATTTAAGTTGAAGGCATCATGTCTTCCGAGCCAAAGACTTTACACTGTCTAAGGCAAAGATTACATGATTTAAGCCGAAAGCATCACATCATCTTGAGCCAAAGACTTTACATCGCTTAGACTATGCATAATTCGCACTCAAAGAAACAATTATTCATCATTTGGATTCATAACCTTGATTATTGAATTACTAACTTAAGTGCTAATAAAACGTTTGTATTTTTTTTTTTTTTTGTGCAGTTTGAATCATGGTTTACTTTAGAGATTTGACGTCCTCTTCTTCCAAGTCGCGATACCTTGTAATATCGAATCATAAGGATAGTGAAGTGGAGACCAAATTGCTTGTAGGTACGCCATTAGGTGGTCAGTATGCTTCTCTGTGAACTTCTTGATTTAGATGATTGGACTCTTAAGATTTTAATTTGGACTATATTAAATTTAAAGGTTATGTGGCAATCCAAGTCAAGTTAAATGAGCTACTTTATGTGGCAATCCAAGTTAAATTAAATAAGCCACTAGAATTATGCCACAGTTATGTGGCAATCTAAGTCAAATTAAATGAGCCACGTGGCAATCCAAGTCAAATTAAATAAGCCACTAGTAGGGGTGTTCACGAGTCTATTTGGATTGGTTATTGGTCAAAACCAAAATCAAACCAACTTAATCGGTTTTAAAATTATCAAAACCAAACCAAATATAATATACATTTATCGGTTTGGTGGTTATCGATTTCAGTTTGGTTTGGTTCGGTTATTAACCATATACAAAAATAAAAGAAACAATCATTCAAAATGTGAAAAAGTGATAACAATCCATTCAAAACGAAAAATAGTTAGAATGACTTAAATTACTGAATTTTCGATCACTAAATTTACTATCAATAAAGCTTTAAAATTCACTATATTGGCCTAGAATGAAGAGACAGTAACATTTTCAGTCCCACAAAGAATTGTCATGTAGACACTCATATACATGAAATCAGTAAGATAAATGTTTTCATCTTGGGCATTTGTGCTTTCAATAAGTAAATTATAATGAAATTTAATGAATATATATATAAGATCTTTAAAATTGTTTATAAAAACAATATATTAAGTATGTATATTAATAAAATATATGTATATTATTCATCGGTTTGGTTATTTCTTCGGTTTTTCCGAATAAAACCATAACCAAATCAAATACCATTGGTTTTTTCAAAAATCTAAAACCAAACCAAATCAAACTCAAATAAAATTGATTTTATTTTATCGGTTTGGTTCGATTTTTTGGTTTAGATTGGTTTTTATCCAAACCTTGAACACCCCTAGCCACTAGAATCATGTCACGTGTCAAAATTATGTGGCAATCCAAGTCAAATTAAATGAGCTATTAGAATAATGCCGCATGTATATGTTACATGTTCCGACCAATCAAATCAAAGTTTTTCATTAGAGGAATGTGATTGGTCAGTTAAAATCGACCAATCAAATCCCATAGGCACACCACCCCCTACAACTATAAGTAGGGTCCTCATTATTCTCAGAAGGAGGGGGTTTTCAAGAAGAGAGCTCGTGGATCAAAGGCTGCAAGTTCATGTTCAAAGGCAAATATCAAGATCAAGTTACTTGTTCATATTCATTATTTGTCATAACCATGCAAGTGTTCGTGACGAATAATTCAAATCAAGTTTGAAGACTATGATTCAAGGTCAAGCCCTTGACTCTAATTCAAGTCTAATATATTTTAGAGTGTAACACACTTCATTTTGAAATTAAATACTACACTTTGTTACTCCAATTTTCTTGTCTTGATTATTTATTTTTCTCGGCTCGAAAATTTGATGTTTACACTTACATCTTGGGGAAGATACATTATTCACCATCATATCCATTGAAATAGTGCTTTCATATGCTAGTGTTAATAAGCTGTCAAGCGAATGCTAATTTAAGAAACTGGGCTCTTGAATAGATGTTGAGTAGCTCTAAGTTACTGCTTAATGCCTTTTTATTTGGATTGTGTGAGCACATTATATTTGTATTTTCTTATTTTTGGAATGAATTAGAGACTTTAGTTTGCAGTTATCATCTTATCAGAAAGGGAAAAAAAACTTTAGTTTACAGTTAATATCATTAATACCATAGTTTCATGTAAATAATAATCTGATTGATGTTTTATGAGTTGTAAGCAGATCTTGGAAAAACTCTATGGTGTCAACCACATTGCCATTGGAAACGAATTGATCAAGCTTGCCTCCCTTCAGATACTGGTGGGTGACTCTGCTGCTTCCGGTAGCATAAGCAGAATCACTGCAATACTTTCGCGATATTATGGATCACATGCAGATGAAATATATCCATATTTGCGACATCTTAAAGGTAGGCAAGATGCTGATTAGAGTCGCATTTTATCCCGTTGAGTGCTCAAAGAACTAAGCTGTAAAGTAAAAATTTGCTTGTTCTTGCATGATCTATCTCCTTCACCAAGTAAAACCCACACTTACATTCTTCGACGGAGTTAAGCTGGTCCCGGGCACAGTTCTTAATTAAATGGTTTGTGTAATTGCTGATGGCTTTCTGATCTGTCATTTCTTCTTCATGAACATGAGAGTGTATATTTGAATGACATATCATCACCATATATGAAAGTGGGAACACCAAGTGAAAAGTTGACATAACCAAAATGTCCTTACAAAGTTGATTGACATACACTAAAATTAAATGTTTATTTTTACTTTTTACATGTTAAACCGTGGCATAAATTACTTCTCTCTCAAATCATTTCCCAATTTTAAAGACTACATATCAATTATGAATACTGTGATAAAATACTTATATTAATTAGAGTATTATTCAAATTGCAAATAATTTTTTTTTGGTAATAAGGATAATATATTACCCCCTTTGTCCCTAATTACTTGTCCATTTTTTAATTGACACATATATTGAGAAAGCAATTATTGACATAGTGGGTTTACCATTTTATCCTTATTAATTATGAAGTGGATGGATTAAAAATTCAAGATTTTCAAGAAATTGTACCTTTTTCAAAGTAATTAATTGAGGGTATAATAGCTAAAATTATTGTCTTTTCTTGATTTGTCAAAATGGACAAGTAATTAGGGACAACTATAAAAGGAAAAGTGGACAACTAGTTAGGGACAGAGGGAGCGGGAGTATAACTTAATATGCATCAATACAAGTGGTATTCTTACTTTGAGCATTAAAAGAAAAATAACCATTTTTCGATAGTCATGCATGTTGCTGAAGAGTGTTTTATATTCATCTCTGATAAAGACACTTGATCATGGCTTCTACGAATCTTCTTTATTTGCCAATAGATTTTTCAACTCACATAAAATTGGTTCTATGGCCCAGCCGCGTGTGACCATAATTATACTTTTATACTCCGGCTTCAAACTATGTACAATGATTTTCCTAATCTTTGTCCTTGTGATAGCATTCTCTGGATCTATTTTGGATATTTCATCGTATAAAAATTTTACCTTTGAAAAATATTGACTGATTGTCATATTCCATTATGAGATCGATGAAAGCTTATTTTCAAGTCTTTGTTATCTTACATCATTCTTCTTCGTAAAAGTCATCGACAACCTATCTCAAGCTTCTACAAGTGTTTTGATGTTCTTATTGGAGTGAAAGCATTTGTGGCCTTTTTTTCCCTGCCTCGATATGACTTGAATGTCACAAACTTCTTCATTCATTGCTTTGAAATTAGGGCTAATCGAGATGGTTTGTAAGTAATTCAACATGATAAATATATTGAATATAACATGAATTCATATTGATTTGTCATGAATAACATGACGCAATATTAAAATATCTTCTTTGTTTGTAGCTTTGAAATTGTAAAAAAGACGTAGCATGCACAAAATGATATAAATAAAAGAGAGGTATATGAATGAAAAGAAAAAGAAATGGCGCCAAGAGAGGTACCGTGAATGAAATGAAAAAATTGAAGAGAGTTACACGAGGTACCAAGAATGATAAGTTGAAATCATAAAAATGTGAATTATCTAACATGATAACTAGCTAGATTGAATATAACATAAAGACGCATCAATTTGTCATTACTTGCATGACATCATTCTAAAATATATCTTCTCTCTTTTGTTTATAGCTATAAAATCATAATGATTCAATATGATTTCTGAGTAGTCAAACACAATAATTAAGTTAAATACAACATGAAGTTACACACATCTATCATGAATTGCAAGTTGCATGCCATAGTTCATATTGATTCCTCTTTCTGCAAGAACTGCCACACAACTCAAGGGTATTTTATTTCGGAATTAATTCATCAAACTGCACAAGTATTTATCTGCCGGGTGTTGGGTCGAATGAACACTCCCAAGCTAGAACAAGACCAAGAAACCAGTTCAATATATAAAATATAAGCAGAGAGCTAGATATCTTAAAGTAATATTTGCAAAATTTTCAGTCAGAAACAGCAAAATGCTCTGTGCAAAGATGACAAATTGAATGTGGTCAATCATCCTACAAAAGAAACTACTTTTCTAACAGTGAATTTACAAAATACAGAGACAAATGTTTCAACAATGTAATCCCCCTACTTATGAGGTATTCTGGAGTGTACAGCATACCCAGGGGAGAATAGCGCACCAGCAGGGAAAACAAAAACCATACACCCCCATCCACGGTCAGAAGCAACAGCAGCAAGTCACAATATTAAGACTCTGCATTGGGCTGCTGTTGCTTTCTCATTGGAAGTTAGCACCTTTTTATTTACTTCCCTTGAATGCTGAAAGAGAAAAGAATGATCTTGATGCTGAAAAACAAAACACCAAAAACATTAAGAAGATGAAGGACATATACATCACTAGAAGTTTAATCTTCAAAAATACAGGAATTTAGACACAACTTATAACATAAAAGGAAGAAAACCTTTTGTTGTACTTGCTGGAGCTGAAAGCCGGCTTGCTTGAAGTTTCTGAGCAGCAATTCTGCCAATACTTGTTTGAGCTGCAAGTATCCCGTCTATGTAAGGTTTATCGATAATAGAATTATGAAACAGATCTCAAATGCAAGCAATAAACTTGCAGACAACTAAAGCAGTCTACTAGAATATAAAAATAAAATGTTTGCTGTTAAGTACAAGGAAATACCGGATAGCTCATAGTCTTCCGAAGGCATTTTTGGTTGTCCAGAATGCTTGGCATGAAGTGTAGCCTTTTTCAGTAGATTGTCAGAACTACTTTTGGTGAGAAGTTTAGAATCCTCTGGATCCTCCTCACCTTCTGAGAAGACAGATGGGCTTGAAACACCAGTTGAATTTGAATCAGTCTTACTCTTACGAGCAAACTTTAGAAGCCGCTTCAATCCTTTCGGCACATCCTTCTGATATACCATGGTTGGAGGATTCTCAGCATTACCCCAGTCAATAACATCTTCACAGCTTTCTTCAAGCAACATTTGAGACAGAGAATGACGAACTCGTGGACTTAAGATTTTTGAAGTTGTAACATCAGTCAGAGATTCATTAGGACCAAAACCATCAGTACATGGAAGGGCTTGATCCTCCTGCTCCTCTATTACCACCCAGGCGCGAGGAGAAATGTTAGATTCCTCTTCAACCTCTCTTTCCAGTGCAGACTCTTCCATCCTTCCAAAATCATCTTCATTATCTGGTGTAACCTTATTGCAGCTCTCCCTATCTTCATATTTTTGAGGGCTGTTTAACTTAATTACGGAGTCTTCATCTTCATGGATCTTAAACTCCTCAAGACCCTTGTCCTGCAGTTGATTAAGAGGACTAGAAGCAACAGAGGGAATTTCATTCTCCTCAGCTTGAACAAAATCCGTACATTCCCTCAAAGATTTTTCAGGCTGAGATGAAACTTTGGCCTTTATGACTGGACTATGACCAGATGCAGTACCTGACCCCTTACGAAGAAAAGGCTTTGCCTCCTTTGATTCTAGAGGCACCACACTACTTTTCTTGGTTACCCTGCTGAGTCTAGGTTTAGCAGAGGATGCAGAATCTCCAGGGGTAGGCTGAACTCTGGCTTTTGAAGGTTTGCTAGCATTTGTCAAAGTCTGCTGTTTCTTGTCATTCCCATTTGTAACATTCTTTCTGATATTACTCGGGGGTGTTTTCACAGATTTTGCTTGGGGTTGTATCTTCTCAACCTTTTGGCTTGTCTGAGGAACTGCTGTTGTTGGCTGTGATCTTCTACGGGTAGGTGTAGTAGTACCTGCAGAATTTGTTATAGAAGGAGTTTTAGCAGTTGATGTCCCTGCAACTCTTGGTGACGGCAAAGACGGCCATGACTTCCGTGTTGCTGGCAGTTGCGATGCTTTTGATGAAGCTTTCTTTGCAACAGCAGGTTTGGGAGTTCCACCCTTGGTATTTGTGGATTCAGCGGATTTCTTGACTGTTCTCTGGGTTCTCTTAATATTTGTTTTTTTACCAACATTATTTGCATTTCCTGTGACAATTTCAACTTTTCTTTCATCAAGAATTTGTTGCATTGCTTTCAATTGTTTATCCGTCTCTGCTCTATTCCTTGCAGCTTCACCACGAAGTTTCTCATCCCTCTTTTCTTTGTAATGATCATAGAAACCACCTCGACGCTCAGCGGGATGGCTCTGGTTTTTTCCATTACTTGCTGCCAAGTTCCGATATTTGCTAGGCTTAGTTTCCATCATTTTTGTAAGCAATTGGTCTAGCTCTGCTTCCTTTTGTCGAGTCCATTCAACTGAGGCATTTAACTTCTCACCCATTTCTTCATTTTGGTTAGGGAGAGATCCCTCTGTTGTAACATTTGGACTATATGCTTTTTCTTCAGGTAAGTTTTGTTTGAAATCAGCAGCTGCCGCCTCGGTGTCATGGCTTACAGGAGGAAGATATGAATCGGGTTTCTTTTCCAAAATAGTCTCAGTTTCTTGATTTTCCGATTTATCGATAACCTCGGAAACTGGATCATCAAAAGCAACATCAACAGAGCCTTTAAAGTTTTCACACACACCTGAACTCCATCTTCTCAAAACCGCTTTATTAGCACCAACTGACGCGCTTAATAGTGACTTTGTCCTTTGATAATCAACAGCTTGCCCTTTCTGTTTGCTTTCAAAGAGACTGATTGCATCTTGCACACTCATTCTACAGGCATTCTTCTCAGCCTTTTTTGAGGTTTGCTCAGAATCTTCATCACTACCACTAGCAGCATCATCTTTATGAGAGATAGACCTTTCTCTGACAGGAAAGTAATTTAGACTCTTAATCGTTATAGCAGTGGATCTTCGTGACCCAGACCGCCCAATTTGGACTCTTCTCATTGGAGATGCAGACCTTCTCGGAGATGCAGATCTTATGAGAGTCCGACTTCTTTCCACTGATGGTTGTTCCTCCTCACTTGAACAAGAAGATTCTTCGCTTCCTGATGAGTTTTGCCTTTCCATCTGTGCAGCTTTTGCAGGGGAAGCACTATACTTCATTGGTGTATCCAACTTTGATGGTCCAGATGTTTGAGAATTACCCCCTTCTGAACCAACCTTGTCATTTGTGACATCAACTTTTAAAAGGGACAACTCTTTACTCGGAAAACCAATAGCCCTGTTCTCCTTGCTCACAGTAATAAACTTCTGCAGACAGTTCCTGAAACAGACAACACATGTTCATAATGCAATCATTAGCCTGCTAAAATGATTGAAGGCATTAGATCCTCCAGACCACTTGTTCTCCCATGACTTACCTCAATTCAACAGCTCCAAAATAGTAAGAGAACTTTTCTATGTTAATAATATCTTCAAAAGAGCATGTAGTGCCAGTAGCTTGGTTTAAAGCAGCAGCTAATTCCCCTTCTAAAGCAGTCAACCTCAAATCCATTGCCCTCAGCAATTCATTTCTGTCACCATTATATTATTTGGATGATTTGAAGATGCTAGATTAATTTCTGAAATTCAGAATTGTAAGAGGCATAGGGACATACTTGGAAGCATCTGATGAAGCGCTATCATCTTCCTGGAGTGGTATCAAAGATCATGTTATCTTTCAATGTGTATATGCAATAACTTCTGAAAAAGACGATAAATAAAAAATATTCCAGAAACAGAGATGGATAATTTACTTGCTGTAACGATGACACTGCACCACTTGAGTAATCGCATTCTGCTAGAAGTAAGAAAAACAATATTAGTTGTTATTTTCCCTTTTTTTCTGATTGAGACTCCACAAGAGAGAGACAGTTGCAGAAGCAACCACAATCCCGTTAAACAGACTAATCTAGGCTACATTGTTCAGCAGGAACAGTAAGACTAACCTGCTTCCCCGCTCCCAATACGATCCTGAGGACCCTAAAGGAATAATAAGCCCATTATTATACTGCTTGTTACAGGTTCTATAGATTAATCGAAGGGTCAGAATAATTATACAAAAAAAGATAAAAATCACCTTTGAATATAAAGAAACATGAAATTTCCGAGTTTCTTCAAGCTGAGATATTTCATTTACCATGGCCTTGGCCATATCAATTATAGGTGATGAGCTGATAATACGAAGAAACCTGGAAATACAGGGATTGAAGTATGCGGATACGGAAGTTCAGAAAAAAAGTTCAAAAGACAGTTTGAAGTATATGATGACTGAGTGTACCTGATCAATGTGAATTTTGTAAACCATTTAGCATCACTAAGATTCCCTAGAGGTCTAAATCTGAAATTGGCATCTGATCCCTTTGAGTGCAAAGATTTGATTTTGGGAGAATGAAGTATCAACTGCTCCAGAAGTCCAGAGGCCGCTGTTACTAACTTGTTGCCGTAGCAGATATGCGACTCATACCTGCACCCAAAATATATTTAAAATAGGAACAATTATTATCAGGAGAGCCGTGATAATAATGTTGGCGTAGCAGATAGGTGTCTCTATTGAGGTTTGAAGAATTAATTTTCTTTCCACAGTTTGTTCATGGAATTGACTGAATTCATTTTTGACTTCCCATAATCAATGGAAATTATTTGATCTTTCAGCAGCTGATTGACTATAACATATTCGTGTGTTTACTCTTACAATTATAAGATTTGTTCTTCGAAATAGCAATTGTGGCTTGACAATCACAATGCATAGACACAGGGGGAAGGACATCATATATTAAAGGGATATTCACTAAGAAATATCTTAGCCACTCAACCACAGATTTAGCTAAATCCAAAGCTACGAACACTGACTCCACCACCTAAGGTGAACACATAGACAAAGATCCAAATCCAGTTTGCATAATACCCTTCTAATGTAAAAGGAAATCCACTACACAATATACCATAATTCATGGTTCCTCTAAAGTCTAAAATATTTCATCAATCTAATTAATGCAAACCAACGCTTCTTAATGGGATTATGAGTATATCTACTAAATCTACACACAACATAGGCTATATCAGGCCTAGTAAAAGTTATTAAATGCAACAGACTCCAATAATCTAAACATATTAACACTGAACAACTGGTCACCATTATTCTATTTCAATTGAGAGTTAGCATCATAAGGAGTGATCACAAGTATCACCTCAAAACATTCAAACTTCTTAAGAAATCTTTCCACATAATGTTCTTGTGACAACATTACTAACTGCTAATATCATATTTACTTCACCCACCCAGATTTTTCATATCAAAATTAGTAGACAAAAGTAGTTTGATATTTTGCACAATATTTAAACTTGCACCAAATATGAGCATGTCATCAACATATAAGCATATTATCACATAATCATTGCCTATTACTTTAGTTAAAATTTATCAGTCTAAGTTTGATTCATAATTCAAAAGACACCAAATCTATTACATTTCGATCATGCAAATCCAACAATTTAAATGTTTCTTCCTTTAATTTCTTTTAAAATATGTAGGAGATTGTAGGCAAAATATTTATTTCAAAAATATTTGTTGTAAGTGTATTTGAGAAACCAAATATAAAGTGTATTTGAGAAGTTAAAATCTCATGGCTGATGAAAGCAATGTGGCAGCAAAAGAATTAGACAAGTAAATTCTCACAATTGTCAACACCTCTCATCACTTGTCAAATGGTGGCAATGGAATGCTTATGTGAAAGCAAATGTTAAAACACAAGTCCCAATGGAGATCTTTCCTTAAGCCTATAAATAGGCATGAACATTTACAACAATAGAACCCAATACAAGCTACAGAATTATGTCAAGTGCCCCAAATACTGGGCTTTAAAAGTAAGCTACGACAACCCCAACTGGTTAATGAGCCTCATGAAGCCAACAGAAAAACTGAAAATGATACAGCCAATTGAAATTTAAACAAAAGTCTAACCTGTTCTGGCTTGGGAAAATTTGAAATTCAACATAGTCCATCAAGACGTCAGCATCTATTCCATCCTCCATATCTCGTCTCTTTAAAGCCTAAGCCTGTTGAAAGGAAACTGGTTAAAGAGCTCAATGTAAGAATGGCATGATTACTCATTACTCTCAATCGTTTTTAGCAGCAGCAGTAATATATATGCAAGAGGAAGTCATCAGACGTGCACCAACTTCAACAAAGAAGTCATTTTGATCTAAGAAAACTCACACATCACAAATTGACACTAAACATAGCTGTAAAAGTAGCTACCAGCTCAAACACATTGCCTATTCAAGATTTTAAGGGAACTTACAAGGACCAAAATCAGGAAAGTTGACCTTAAAAATGAACCAACCCAACATTACCAAAAATATTTTTTAACCTGACAAAACAACATTAAAATAATCAAATCTCAACTGTCCATAGATCAATAAGCTGAAATTAAACAAAATAACGAAGAGCACACACAAGCTCATTCAAAATCTAATCTACCATTTGATTCAATTCATCGTTATTTCTTAACTTCCTTTCAGAAGCACAAAAAAAAATAAAAAATCTTGGATTTAGAAAAGTCCCACTGACCCAGAAATGCTTAGTCCAAGAATGTCAAGTTTCAAACTTGGATTAACTAAAATCTACCTGGGTTTCTGCAGAAGAGTAAAATGCAGGTTGTAAATAGAGCACACCCTTCAAAGTTGGAGGGAAAAAAAAAAAGTTGTTGCCTTGTTTGTGAAGATCTCAAATGGGGGTTCGATTCAAGAACATAAAAAGAGTTACAGTCTTTACACTTTGATAAAAGTTGTGGTCACAGCCCCAGTTGGAGTGTTGAGAGAAAAAAGCAAAGAAAGAAGAGAACTTTGAGTGTAAGGAAGAAGATAAAAAGAAGGGAGCAAAAAACTTACAGAGACTGTGTGACTGTGTTTAGAGAGAGAGAAGCAGAGATTAGGGGTGCGCTGGGGTGGGTGGGTGAGTGGGGATGAAAAAGTGGTGATTGCGTTTGAGGAAAGCTTAGTATTTGGGGGTAACTATATGATGATGTGTTTATTATTGCACCCAACGATCATCGCGAGTTTGATCATGTTTTATTACGAAATTTAAAAATTAAAAAAAAATATTTTTGTATTGAAAAACTATTTTTTGAAAATTAGAGATTTTTTTTCTAATAAATATTATTTGAAGTATTTTTTGTAAGTAATCTAAAGTAAGAATATCTTTTTGTTATTTTAAAAATTCTATTAAATTTTTGAAATTTTATGATTAAAATGTATTTTTTTGAGTTTGACATTTTTTAATGGCTAAAAAAGTACTTTCTACGTCTCAATTTATGTTTGATCGGTAACGAAATTTAAAAAATAAGGACAATCTTTGTTATGTTTACCAGATTATCCTTTACTAAAGTTATTTCAAGGCTTATTTTAATTGACATTTCTTCAAAATAAAAATGTTGAGTGTGTCCCAAAAAGATGATATCGTCAAAAAATTATCAAATAAAAAAACAATATGTATAAATTGAGATAGAGAGACTAAATTATTTTTTTTCAAATGTGTGAACGAAGTAAAGAGTGTACGACCATCTATGAATTCAAATTCAAACTAAGTTGGTGGTCCTCTCTTCATAAAAAAATAGCAAAAATGGTCCCTTATATTTTGAGCTAAAGTCAAGGGGTCATTTAAATATTGAAAGTGATAATAGATTAATTCTAATTAATTATTTAATAAGTTTTGATTGAAAATTTTAATATGAACTGTAATTTTTTTTTTTTTTTACAAGAACTCATATTTGGAGTTTTTTTTTTTTGGTTTATATTACTCTTAATCTTTTTTGTTTTAGAGTTGTGTGCGATTCTTTTGAGGTATAGTTTTTGTTACTCTCTCTCCATTCCAATGATGCGAAATTATTTGACAAGATACCAAGTTTTAAAATGAGATGAAGATTTTTGAAACTTATAATCTAAAAAAGTTATAAATATTTATATGACTATAAGTCATTTCATTAAGAATAAATAAAATGTAAAGTTTAAAGTTAAGTTATTACAAAATATTAAAATATATCATTTTTTTAGGATGATTTATAAAGAAAGAGTATCACATAAACTGAAACCACACAAGTAATTTTATCTATTTTTGGTGTATAATGCAATATTTGGTGTTTTGGTTTGTAAGTTTTGATGGAAGGTGTTTTTGGTTAAAAATATTCTTAAAAACAATCTATTAGTGAGTTTGTTAAATATTTGATGGAATAAATCTATTTTTAGTAAATTTATAAAATCAAAATTGCTTAGAGATATATTTTGGGGTCATTTTGAACCATTTCCTATACCTAAGGGATTTTTCTTGTCATTTTCTTGTCCTCTCTCTTCTGCTTGTTTGTTTTATCTGCGAAACGTTGCTATTCTTTTGCTCTTTTCTTTTTTGAAAATTGTTTTCAAATATTCCATCAGTTTTTTTTTATTTGATAATTTTTTTAATTCTAACTTTCCACGTGACAGTATTAGACCATAAAATTACAAAATATTTAGAATATTTTACATATTTTCAGTTTAAGATTATAAAATTCAAATAATTTCTTTACTTTCTTAAATTTTGTATCAAGTCAAAATCAAGTAATCAAATTGGAATAGATGAGCAATAGGAAAAGCCCTATAGGCTATAGGTAATTTTGGCAAATGGTTGAGGAGAGGAAGTCAAACTAGCTGGACTCATGTTCCACACAGCATAATTTGCATTTTGAAATGTAAACAGTACCTTCTCTATGACTAATGGACTTAATTTGTCATTCTTTTATTTAAGCTTAAAAATGAAAATTTTGGAGTGTCCAACATAAGAATAAGTGTAGGGTAGTTGCAAACTTGTAACTTAAAACTCTTGACACAATGATAAAAGTTATTTCAATTGTTCCGTTCACTTTTACTTGTTCAAACTCTTAAGTCACTTTTTACTTGTTCAAACTCTTAAGTCACTGTTAAATTGTAACCAAAAGTTAAATATTAAAATCTTAACTAAATGTGGTTGTATAGGAGTGTTTATCTATTAGTTCAATTTTAAGTATTATCGATTCGATTTTCGAATTTTTAAATATGCTAAACTGATAACCAAACCAATAAGATATTTGTTATCGATTTTCAATTTATCGATTTTGGTCTTTAATAGTTCAATTTTCTATTTAACCAATAAAAAAATGATTTCAAAACAAATACATGACTTGTCCAACAATTTAACGTGAAACAAAAAAAAAGAGAAATCTAATTACTCATTGAGTGCAAAAATTCTACTTAGTATAGTAAATATAGCAAATACTCACAATTCACAACCCTAGTCGTTGCCTAACCTTTACCATCGTCGTTGTTAGTTCTTTAGGTTTTTGACATCAACGTAAAGACTAAAATAATACTAAAACCTAAAGGGTAAATGCAAAGAGCAGAGTTAATTAAATAATGTTAATTGTGTAGGATCCTTATAGTTGTAATCTAATATAGTGATTATATTAATTTTTTTTGTTTGATATTTATGAATGACTAAAAATTAAAATAGTAAATTATTATATTCTTAATGGGTTATCGGTTAACCCAATAATTCAATATAAAAAATCAATACTGAACCAATAACCCAATAATTTTTTTATAAAACCATTAAATAACCGTTAACCCACTAACAATAAACCAATATTTTTTTATTCGATTTACTGGTCAGTTCGATTTTTTCACACCCCTAGGTTATATAGATCTTTTTATCTCTTTTTGGGATATTATGCTACATTACAAGAACATAGTGTGACATGTCAAACAATTGGAAATTGAAGATAGGACTTTTAATATGATAGGGAATAGGAATAAAAGAAGTGATAGAGAGACAGCTGCATGGGAATGGTGGACCTATAGCTTGACTTAGAAGAAAACAACACACAAGGCAAATGCCAAATACATAGACATCAGCCACTTCTTTTTAGTAAATCTTGAAGCAACAGTAATTCATACAAGATGCCTAATTTCCAATTCCATGTGGTTTTTGGTGTCACCAGATTCAAATAACAATAAATCATGTGGCTCCCCCCCTCCCCCCCCCCCCCCCCCCAAACACTATATCTCCTTTTCTTCTTGTCTCTATTCATCTCCAGTCCCCACACACCTAATTTAAAATTTGATGTATACATTTCCCTTCTATTAATTCAATTCCAACTCCAGTATTTCTCTAAATATGCCAGTTTCCAAGACCAACCCTTTTCAACAGCAAAGACATCCATTTCCTTCCCATTTTGCCCGCTCTATAACCATTTCGTCCTAGTAGGTAGAAGCTTATCTATGTAATTCAAAACTGGAGTGGCTAGTATTATACTAGGAGAACCCCTCTATTCACTTGAAAATTACAGCCTTTACCAGATAGAATGGCAATGAAATGTCTAATAAAAAGCCATAAAGTAGTGGATATAGCAAATATACCACATGCTGCAAGAACTATCTAAACTTGGCATATATACCACATGCTGTAAGAACTACCTAAACTATCTTGAATGACACAGATTTTTTTACTCTAGGAGAGCCCACAGCATCTAAATATGGTTTTTAAGATACATAGGATTCCTCTTCCTCAATTGGTTCAACTCTGGACATCGTACAACAGAGAAGAAGCTTGACCTGAGAGTTGAATAAAGTAATTATAAATCTTGAAACATGGATCGTTTCCCTTCTACCTTGAAACCAAAGTCTTAAGCGTAACTTAGCAAACCTTGTTGGCCACAATTTGGAACAGGGAAACTCCAGTTTCATAGTTCAAATTGCTTACCAAGTTACAGTAAACAAAAACCATATACAAATAGAGGGAGAAACACTCAATAACTAAAGAGAAGTAGAAAAATCATTCACTTAAGGAAACAACAAGCAGTGTCACTTAAACATAACACTGCTCTCAACCATTTAAAAGCATTAGAATGGCTGAAGTAAATGAGACTTACTGGTTAACTAGCTCTGACTACGACTCAGTAGACAGCCCTAAGTTACAAAAGCACTAGCAGTGCACTATAAATCATCTAGAATACCTCATCTAACAGGGCAATCACCCAAGCAACCACATTACAAACAAACGGTACAGTTTTAAAGTAAATAGAGATGACACAACTCAAACCATTCCTTTGGGTACAAGACTAAAAAACACTATACTAGTGATACAATGTTACCTGAGGCATTCCTCCATCAGTAACAATCTTAGACATCAGGGGAGCAGGATAATTAGTCAGTTAGACCATACATGGACCAGTCCAAGTCTGTTCCCAGTATAGATCTCATTGCGCTCTTCGTCATAGAAAAGGGCAGTGATGTCTTCTAGGGCTTCTGCAACAGTGCTCCTAATTCTGGAATCTTGGACCCGCTTATTTGAGTTGTAACTTTTTTTACCAGGCACACTGCCACTAACATTACAATCATCAGTGGTCTTGCCGCTGGTTGCTTTTATTTTAGCAAGGCATTTACCAGTCAGAATATTGCTGATATTAATAGATCCCGCTGCCAAACAACAATACTCATACTCAGATATCCATAAAATAAATATACAACAAAAAATAACCGAAGAGATAAACATAAATCTGCAAATAATCCCACTAGTTCAGCCCTCGGTATTACTCCCTGGCTCTATGCATACTAAAATATGTTGAGGCAATCTGTAATACAGGACATGTGTGGCACATTAATCATATTTATCATGATATACAGCCAAATATGGAGTAGGTCCAAAAAATTTGACCTCCTTAGTAAAAATGGCAAGTTTTTTGTTCTTCCAACAAATTTTAAAACAAATATTACTATAAGTTATTTCAAATAGTACATGCTTCCAACAGACATCTTTATTTTTTAAACATTTTTATTTTTTAACATTTCAGTCAATTATTTAGACTCTTGTATACCATACTAAACAAACAACAACAATAATGTGTCAATTCCAAGCTAGTGGAGTTGGCTAGATGAATCCCTCACTAAACATGCCAATACATTTATTCCAGTATCTACCCAACATTTGAAGACGATGATGATAAAAACAACTTTAATAAAAGCAAGAATAACGTAAACAATAGTGATGATGCTAACAAGTAAAAATAACAACAACAGCAGTAGTGTACTAATAATAATAATCATTCAAAGAGTTTACTCTTAAACAGCATGGAAGTCAACCCTCACTTAAAATGGATTTTACATGAGTAGTGTTGTTTCAGTCATCAAGTAAGAATTGAGGAATTCTCAAAATCCAACATACCATTTCCTTCAGATAAGGGATCATCAGAATCAGCTTTGCAGTATGAAATAATTAGGTCCTGATCACTAGTTATGTAAATGTTGTTAGTATTGCAATCAGGATGCCATAAAAGGTGATCCTCAAATGAAGTAACAAGCTCCCCGCGGAAGTTCCAAACAGCAACTGTTCTGTTTCTGAATGTCAAGAACAACTGGTTCTCATACAGAAATATGAACGCTGAGGGGGTCATGAACTCAGTCCTGCTAACTTCCGTCAACTCAGAGTTACGTACCTGCATCCAGTAGTTCATTAGATAAAATGATAAAGGAACACAATGAACTGTGGAACATAGAGCTACTCACATCCAGAATCTGAAGATTCTCGTTCTCTTGCTTGACAAGAAGCTTTTCATTAAACTGTTCAATGAAATCAACCTTCTTATTTCGGTGAAGAAGATGGTTGAAAGATTTAAGAACAGTACCGTCCTCGATGGACAGAATCTTCAGAGGCACATGACCACTAGCTTTGGTAAATATCAACAACATGATTCCTGGGCTGCTTAAAAGAACAAGGGAGAAATCATTAAAAAATTATAAGACAAGCTATCCAGGTCTTGCCAAGCCAAATCACAGCAAGGTTATGAAAAATATATTTGTATACCACAATCGATCAGAATTTTATTCAGTGGAATGAACCCACATTACTTAATCATCCATTCTTCACTTGGTCATAACCTTTCAAATGTGAGATCTTGAAAGATTTATGTTATTCCCACAACTAAATAGAATCTTAAAAAGCACTATCACACAAACAAACAAAAGCTATTAAACATCTGGGGGCACAGGTAAAAACAGACATACGGAGAATTAGAAGGGAGCAACACACAAAATTGAGGATATCATAAAAATGTTAAAATTGGTAGCGACTCAAGCAAACATGAAATTATACACAAATAATACTCCCTCAATTTTGATCTGTTTGCTTGCTTTTGGCTTGACATGGAGTTTAAGACAATAAAAAAGACTTTTAAATCTTGTGGTCCTAAACTAAAGATAGGTAGAATGCACCAAATGTCCTTTAATCTTGTGTTCTTAAACATGCCATGTGGAAAGTTAGAACAAAGATTTGCCCAAAAAAAATAGAGGAATTCTTTTTTACACGAATTTAAAGAAAAGTAAGACAAACAAATTGAAACAGAGGAGGTCTTTAGACCATTCACGAAAAAAAGCTAGTTTGAATACTAGCTAAAGCATTTATATGGTAAGCTTATCAGGGATCAAGTAATAAGTGCAGTAGCTTATTAACCGGGAATGACACCCGAAGAAGCAAGAATATAATGTAGACAAGTGTTTTCACACAATTACTCAAGCAACAAATCAGCCATACATGCAAAAAGTAATGAGTTTACCTTATTTTAATCTCTTGAACATTTTTGTCCGAGATTGAATATAACATTGTGTAATTCTTCAGGTCAAACACCTTGTATATGCTGATGAAAGTGAAAAGAGTTCCGTAAGTACAAAAACAACTTCACATGAATAAAAAACACCGGATCTATTTTTTTGGGGTGGGCGGGTGGGATCTCTTTGGCACTAAAAAAGGGACTTTATAACAGCACAATTACCTATCCTGGGCAGAGTAAGTAAGAACTTTCCCATTGACATCATCGAACTCCACAAAACCAGGCCATTTTAATGACTCTGACTCGAATAAAGCAAAGCCAGCATCTGGTTTACCCCTCCGAATATATCTAATTTTTTCAAATAAATCAGATTAGAACATGATAAAAGAGCATACGTAAGAGAGAAACCAAGATGTAGTAGCTATCACATACTCAATTCTTGTAGTTCTGCATTTCAAGGAACTGAAATTATCTGATGCATAGACGGAAACAGTGATGAGCGAGTCATTGTTTTTATTGTAAAACAAACTTCGTATAACTTCATCTGGACTGATGTTCAGAAAGCATATTCTCTCATTGGTCTCTGCATTATTTGTAACAATATGGATCAATTTACTTGAAGTCACTGCACATGCACAGAGGTGATAGATAGATAGATAGATAGATAGATAGATAGATAGATAGATAGATAGGGGAGAGAATACAAATATACAGGAAAAATTATCAACAATTTGCTTTACCTCGACTAAATGATGCACAGACGCCAGATTGTGCAAGGGCAAAGACAATATCACGTGCAGCAACTATCTCAATTATCTTTGATCTTTTCTTAAGAAAAGGAAGCACCATGGCACAATGTCCCTTAGGGTCATGGGTGTCATATTCCTCCTAAGAACATAAGTAAATGAAATGAAAGTGTCAGCAGAACTAAATTAACAAGAAAGGATATGCAATAAAAATAGAATTTTCAACTAACTGGAAATTATTTTTTGATGGAATACTGAATTGCATCAAGAAAACAACAATCAGTATGTGGTAAATCATTTCAAGAAAATACATATACTTAAAAACAATGAAATTCTTCCTTCTCAAAAACCAATCCTCAAAAGCCACAATCTGTAAACCCTGTTCTTTTTTCTTAGCTTTATAGTCCATGAACATTTCTAGAAACACAAACGACAGAATTTCCAATGAACTTAACCAACTCAGTAATGGAGATACTTAATTCAAAAGGTAGAATTAAAAAAGTAAATCTATATTTTAGTCGGACATTAATGATGGAATAAATCACAAACAGCATAAAAAGATATGTTATCTGAACAATGAACTTTTGACATGCAATCAGCAAAAGACTTCTCATCATACAGCATGAATCCCATTACAAACGTGCAGAAGACATCTATTACTTAGATATACACTATCAGCTCTCTGGCTCTCTCATATTTCCTGCTCTAAAATGCATCACTTAAGGCAAAACAATAATAACTCTGTTTCTCAGTTACCTTTCTCAAAAAAAAAAAAAAAAAACTCTGTTTCATGCTATTACTTGGCATTTCCAACTGGATGTTCATTAGTTCAATTAAAATGTTGCACAAATTTCAAGTCAAACAACTTAGCTATCAGCTTTCTTTTTTTTTTTTTTTTTTTTGCATCAAAGAGAGTTAACTCAAACACCTATATGATGCAAAAAAAAAAAAAAAAGTACAGAGATTACACTGGAGTAAATCAACTCAACAACTCATGTCATGTTTGCTCAACAAAGATAAAAGAATGAGCTGGTTAAATTCCTTCACCCAGGTTAAGGATCTATTCTAGCCAGATTCCTGCTACTGTTCAGCATGAATAGATAGGAACTGGGAGAGATTCTATTAAACTTTCAGATGACAGAGATATCACTGTTCAGAGCAATTTATCCAGGAAAAAGAAGAAAGTTCAAAGTAAAACTTCTTAGCATTATAAGAAAAAGACAAAAAAACTAAAAAAAAATTAATTAGAATGGTCTGAACACAGAAGAAATAATTTCAACTGTTCTGGAAACCTAATAAGAAAATTGCAATTCTTAAAACTGCATGCATATTCAAGCTAGGAAGACCCAATACTATTTTCAGTATGAATCTTAGGATAACCATTTCTTAAACTGAATTTAGTTTTAGACCAAATTTCAATATTGTAAAGGGATAGAACCTCTTATATACAACTACAATGCATAAGAAATAACTGAACAACCCATTCAACATATAGAACTAATTATCAAACCCACTTCATTAGGTGAAGTGCACTCAACTTCTGTTTGAACTATAACTCTGTCCTAGCATAAACACCAACAAGCATTCTCCTAGACCTCCTTACCTATAACGTAACACCCAAATAGAACACAATTTCATCATCCACGCGGTTTTCCCCTTATAAATCCAAATAAGGTGTTTTCCCTGTTTTGGCAAAAGAGGTAAACAACTTTTAGCTCTTCTTCTATATCCAACTCTTATAAGCGATAGGATTGTCGATAAACATTCACTTCATCAATCACAGCCTTACATCAATTCTCCAATATATTTAGAAGTCCATTTGGCAAAATCCTCCATTCATCACATAAATCACTTGTGGAGACACGGAGTTAATTTACCTATATGGGCCCCAAACAAGGAAAAAAGGAACTGCACTGTAAACCTATCTATGCACCTCTTAGTATCCCCAAACCTCTCAACCACCATAAACCCAATTTATGTT
Source organism: Solanum bulbocastanum (assembly GCA_037074985.1). NCBI lineage: Eukaryota > Viridiplantae > Streptophyta > Magnoliopsida > Solanales > Solanaceae > Solanum > Solanum bulbocastanum. The sequence continues at coordinate 35,943,425 of CM073599.1, read as the reverse complement.
CCACTTCATCCAACAGCGACTACGAAATCTCAAGATATACAAAACCTAAGGAACGAATTAATTCAAAACCAAGAATTGAGAAAAGATCCATTCATACCTGCAATCGAATATTTCGAAAGCGCTCCTGAGCATCGCTCATACTGAAAGAACGGTCACGCTTTGAACAAATCTCCCTCCTCTGTAGCTTCTTGACGCTATTCACAAACCCATCAACCCCTCCACGAGAACGCTTCTTAGCCACCACCCTCCTACCACAACACGGACGAGGACTAGCAGATATTCTCCGCCCATCCATCTCAAAATCAGACACAACACTACGGAACAAATTCTACAAATCTTAACCCAAATACAACTAATTGTACATCATATACACAACATAACAGCTTCAATACACACTTTCTATAGGGTTCTAATGGAAGATGTGGCTTTCAATTAAAACCCTAAATCTCAATGACCCAGATGGACAATTTAGGGCTTTTCCAACCCCCGCAGGCCTACTCAAGAATAGTTTTTCGTATAGTTTCTTGAATAAAACCGCAACAAAGAAAAGTATAATCTTCACTGGTATTACAAAAAACAGTGTTCGGATTTGGCAGGGGGAAGGGGATAGACCAAGAGGGGCCGGACATAAAAGAGAGAGAAAGCTATGTGTCGGATTTCAAAAATACACCTTCAAAGGGCTTTTGACGGTGCATTCATTTTTCTCTCAATCATGAGCTTCACTGTAATTGTACTCTCTTAAATAGTGTGTGGACCAAATTTAGGTGAACCCAAATTATTACTCCAAATTGGGCTACTCCCAAGTTAATCTAGTACCTTTTTGAATTCAAATTACTTAGATTGGTAAGAGTTTTAGAATGAATCTATGACAATTAGAGTCTTCAGAGATATGACAACTCGTGTTGTACAATTATTTCAAACTTCGTTTCTATCATGAATTAACTGTTAGATCATCAACACTTAATCTTAGTATGAAAAATATAATAGAAAAGGAATAATGTGATTTCAAATGACCTAAATTAGTGAAAAAGTTACTTTGTTTACATCGGAAAACCTAATGAATTGAAAATTTTCTGTTGATTCGGTTATTTCTAGTCAAGTGGAGTTCTAGAGTGGATCTATGATAAAGAGGTTTCTTGATGTGTGGCAGCTTGAGTGGTGCCGTCATTTTGGATTTTCAACACGTATCAATGATATCTTCAATCAACGAGTAGATCATCACTAAATCCAAATCTTGATTAAAAATAACAAAAATGAAAACGAAATAACTTTGAATTCAAAGGAGGAAAAAATGACTTTTAGAGTAGATTTGTGGCAAAGAGAAGCTATGTAGAATATGACGATTAATGGTTGTGTCGTCATTTTGAATTCTCAAAATTTTGTGCTTGAATCAAACTACTAGATCATAAACATATAAGCACAATTCATCCTCTAGATGGATTGAGAGATGAGTCAATCAATGTATACACTGTACCAATCTCGCACTCTCTTTGTAGTTCTTTTGCCTTTTTGAAATCTCCGAAGAGGACTTTTACAATCAATTCAGTAGTGAGTTGATGTCTTGACAAGTGCAAAACACAATATGATAAAGCGCTTCGCTAGTCAAAGATATTATAGTAAAGTATCATATCCACAAGGATTGGTTCTAGTAGAAATTCAATATAATTTCTTTCACTATAATTTAGAAAATCAAATCTTGTGTGGTAAAACCACTATGTTGAAAAATGAAAATTATTATCACTAATTATTCAACAAAATATGAAACGAATATTAAAATAATGACTATCAATTAAGGGACTTAGGGACACAAACAATACGATATCAGGGTTGCAATTCTAAGGATATTACTTAAGTTCAAGGTTCACAAATAAATATTTTTGTCTCTTACGAATACAAAAGTTGATTACTATTTCTATCAATAAGTAAAACTCTTCTTTCGAATGAATTTGACTTCCAATAGACTAGTAATGTGAACAAAGTAAACATACACAAAGATGTACTGAAATGGTTAGTTCTAGGAAAGCTTCTTGTGAATACTTTCTAACGATTATCCTTTACAACAGTTCTCAAGCTCTTTCGATTACTTCATGAACTATCAATCAAGAATTGAACTGTGGGATAAAAAGATACTAATCATGGCACTTTTCTTTCGATTAAAATGCAAAAGAATAACTAACTTTTCAATACTAATATGAATAGCAATTCACGATTTTATGCCTTTGAATAAAAGCATAACCCAAAAGTAACAACCTTACATCATATTGTCTTTGCCCTATTTAGAATTTACTCCGTAGAAATAAACAAGTTCACAAGAATATGAAAAAAACTAGAAGACATTACAACAACTCTTAATTCCAACTTCCGTTTTGGATTAGAGTGATGTACCATTCTTCGTTCTTTCTTCTTCTTCTTGCTCTTTGTGATTTTTACGCTTTTCCAGACGCCCTAAACTTTGGGATCAGTTCTCCTTATAAAGCATGGGGTCTTCCTCTTTAAAATCTCAAAAATATCGTTAATTTGGACTTATTTTCATCTAGTTCCTGCGCGGCCATGCACTTGAGATACTTCGTGCAGCCAACCGCGCGGGGCTACTATTGCCAACTCCCATTCTTTTTGGTCCGCATGATTGAAACTTGACGATATACATTTGCGTGGGCCTTTTCACTCCAATAAAGTGTAATTTTCTCTATTTTTTAATTTATTTAGCTCTAATTCTGAAACTTCACCCGACATATTTAGCAAGAAATTAGTAATACCTACAAAATATTGGACCAAAATAAGTCAAGATCAAATCAAAAATATCCAATAAATTCAAGACTTTTACTCTCATCATCCGTATTAAAAAAAATCATTCAGTAAATCTTTTTTTTTTTTTTAATAAAACATATTTAAACTCAAAAATTTTAAAAGCTTCAACACTAGTTTTGAGATTTGAAGAATTAATTTGAAAAATCTCCAAAACAAGTTGATCTTTTTCAAATACAAGTTAATAAAAATTAAATTATTGAAAAACATTCAAACAAACGATTGAATTAGTTACCTCGAGATAAAAAAAAGTTAATAAAACAACAGAAAATGGCCTAAAATACCACTCAACTATGCGAATTGGTACAAAATTACCCTTTTTCTACCTTTTCGGCCTAAAATGCCCTCGACGTTAACCTTTTGTCTCTACTTTGCCCTCATCTTTAACGGACTAAATCATAACCTCAATTAACAAATTTATTAATGACGTATCACTATCCTATTGGCTACCCTAACAATTAATTAAAATAATTAAAAATACCAAACTCACCCGCTCCACCCAAAAGCCCCACCCGTAAAAATTCCCAAATCTTTTAACCCAAAAGCCCCACCCAACCTCCATTTCTCCTGCGACAACGCCAATAAACATCGCAAATCAATTCCTACAAGTTCATATATAGCTCGCATCAAATGCCTGCTTTTTATCAATTTATTCATTTCTTCAAACCCTAAATTTTCAGATTTCTTTCCTTTCTCTTTAAATTTTACATTTTCTAATTAAATCACTTAGTTTTTATGAACAATAGTTATTTTTTATTTGAATTTCATCCATCCAATGTTAGGGGATGGTGATTTTTCTTTTTCTTCTGATTAATGTTCGGGTATATTATCACTTATCAACTTGTTGGAATAATAAATTCAAATATGAATTTCAGAGATTTTTCTAGTAGTAATTAAAGAAAGGAACAAAAGAGGTAGATGGGTTTGTTGGCAGTTTGAAATTGTGAATTTGATTTTATATTGGGTTCAAGTTAAAAGATTTGGGGATTTTGGGTGGAGTGGGTGGTTTTGATCCTTTTGATTGTTTTAATTAATTATTAGGGTAACCAATAGAATAATGATACGCCATTAATGAATTTGTTAATTGAGATTATGATTTTGTATGTTAAAGATGAAGGTAAAATAGAGTCAAAAGGTTAAAGTCGAGGGTATTTAGGCCCCAAAGGTAGAAGAAGGGTAATTTTGTACCAATTCACATAGTTGAGGGGTATTTTAAGCCCTTTTTCCAATAAAACAATAATACACTAAAAATATTATTTGAGTAATACTTTATGATTTATGATGATAAGTCACTTTTCTCTTTCTTTTTGAAAAAAAAAATCCAACAACATAAGTTTTCCATCTTGAAGAACAAGATTGAACACCTCAAGACGAGTTGTTCTCTCTTAGAAACTCTCAAGTTAATTTGTAATTGTTGCTTACTCCACAAAGTCATATCAACAATGACATAGAACTATATTTCGTCATTGAGAATGGATCAACGCCTAAATTTATTTCTAAACTAAATGAAATATTTGGTTAATCCTTTATAACACATCTTGAAACTTATTAACATTATAGTTGTTTCAAAGATCGATGTGTAACACCTTGCAAAATTCTATGCTAAAGATTTGAGTTATTCGTCGTAAAAGCGTATCAACATGGACCGTATGGTATCTTAATTGTGCATGTGTATTAAGGTGTATTACTATATGTAGGGAGTGTATCAGGTGTGGTTTAGAATCATAAAAAATCTCTAGCATTATATCGAGTTTAAGCTTTCCTACCGATTAAGTGTTTTAATTAGATCTTACAAGAGTTAACTTCAAATGATCATATCTCTCATAATATGATAAGTTAGATGACTCATAACCTATCAAAGTAAAGGTCTATCAGTCTTTTTTCCAAAGCTATCAACTATTTGTTAATCTGAGCTTGGAGTAGAAAGTTATAGTTGTTTTACTGAAACATACACATATTAGAAAATTCGGTGATGACAACTTTCAATTCGATGAATTGCCAAATCGTTTGGCGTATTGCAAAAGTGGCCAGAAAACCTTCAGAAACTATTAATTTTGGCGATTTAAAGATTCCCACTATGGCAATTTACCAAAAATTTTGCCGATGGAACCTCCAAATCACCGATTTGACCAACGAGATTCATGAAAAAGTCTATTTTATTCGATTTTCCGCGTCTTTTGGCATTCCAAGAGGGCTACTCTTGCCCTCTTACCCCTAGTAACTTTCTCAACTCCATCTTATAACATAACAACATCCTTATACATATAGATACTCTCAAAATTACTTCTCCTTCTCCCATAGATCAAGAACATCAAGAAATATATTTTTCTAATATTCCAAGATTTAAAGACTACAAGTTCAAGATCCTCTTCAAGAAACCTAGAATTTTCAAGATAACTCATCTCAAAGTTCAAGTACGGGCTAATGTGATTCTCTCAAGTAATAAACTAGGGTTCTTTATTTGCAAGCTTTAAGTTCAGATATTCCACCAATATTTTCCCTTTCAGATATGTGAGATTTCATCAATGGGCATCCTTTCTCCCATTGAGTCCATGAGTGAACTCAATTCTTTGGTTGAATTCGTTCTTTAGGTATTAAGGTTTCTTGAAAAGTATGAGTGTAAAGAACACCATATTTATGAATGGGAGACTACAAAGCGTTTAGAAAATTTCACTTCTTTCATTACTCTAAAATCGTGCCATAGAGTCTATCACTATAAAGATCCTTCTCCTAAATCTACCCCGATGCTTTTTAGGATATGGCCCCTCATAGAGCATATGTGAGAAAATATGCAGGTGAGAATGTGGAGCTTGAGATTCCTCAAGTTCGAGTCGATCCTTTGGCTGAGCAAGTGACTTGGGCCAAATTCCAAGCCTATGACGGCCTAAACCAATAGAGAGAATATTTTTCCCGTGAACCCAAATATGGGTATAACGATGACAAAGATAAGGGACTTTAGAAGGATGAATCCTCTCGATCTCCATGGTCCCATGGTAGATGAGGATCATCAAGAGTTCATTGATGGGATGAATAAGATAGTGGGAATTATGGGATTGTCTACGGTGGATAAGGCAGAATTAGACGCTTACCAACTTAAAGGTGTTGGTCAAGTTTGGTTCAACCAATGAAAGAAAGAGAGGGCAGTTGATGCAGGTCCTCTTGGTTGGGAAAAAATCAAAAGAGCTTTTCTTGATCGTTTCTTTCCTCTTGAGAGAAGTGAAAGTGCTTGAGTTCATTAATCTCCATCAAGGCAATATGAGTGTGAAGGAGTATGCCTTGAAGTTTACTCTGTTGTCTAAGTATGCTCCAATATGGTTGTCGATTCAAGGGTAAGGATGAGTAAGTTTATGTCGAGTGTGTCCTAAATGGTGGTCAATGAACTACGATTATCAAATTACTAATTTACAGGGTTGATTTTATGATCATGATCTCCCGACCTCTAATCGCCTATTCCAATTGGCTGTCTAACTACATCACTGAGCGGGGATAGACATTCTCAATTGGTGAGCATTTATATTTCATCCTGATTTGTAACCAAGCTCGGTGTTCATCCAGGTGTCAATCCTGAACATGAATCTGATACGCAAAAGAGATCGAGTTTTTTGTATTTTTTGGTCTATTTACCTCTTTGTCTCTCAAGTCTAAGAATAGACAATATATTTATTTCTATGGCGATCAAGCATGAAATACTAAAACAAAAATACAAAAGTAATTTAAGCAATAACCAACATGAATTCAAAACAATCGATGTTCACTAATTACCTGTAGCTGCAGACCTAGAACAAGGGTCTTTAGCTACTAATGTCTATGAAAAGAAGAAGAAACGAACCCTAAAAAGTATTGACAACTTTTCCTTACAAAGCATGATTCTCCTTAATAATTATTACTATGGACTATTTATAAATATAGAAAATCCTAAATAAAATAATTGAGTCCAAGATAAATTAGGAACCCAAAACCAAAAGAAATTGGGTTCCGCATTGTATAATGCGGTTCCCAACCGCCTCAACAATCTGCCATAATTCTTTCATTTACTTGCTGCCAATGGCAGCATTAGTTTTCAATTTGAAATTTGAAATCTGTAATTTATATATTATACATTATTATATTGAATTTAGTCCATAAGATGCCTGGTTGATTTCCTTCTATAATTTTCCATCTTTAATTCGTTTTAGCTTCAAACTTATTTATCTTTACACCAATTTACTCCTCTAAATAAAATACACTATTAAGCACAATCCATAAAATTCATGCTAAAAAGGAACAAATACAAATAATAAATGTGAGGCAAATAATGATTAAAAATATATATTTTTTGCCTCACATCACTACTCTATGATGTTTAAAAGCTTGGATTAGTAACATAATTGTGTTTTTCCAAGTATGATAATATGTTTATGAATATGACTATTCAGTTGGGATTTAACTTAACATCGATAGAACTTTGTGGTGGAGGCTCAAATAGGGTAGTCTCTTGTAGCAACCTCTTGTTCCAAACTACGTGCCCCCATATTATTGTCAGAAATGGCCTAGCTAGTGGATACACATATAACATATGATATGATACAAACTTCTACCTTGGCAAGTAGGCTCTCCCTTCTCGATGTGGGAGTTATATTAGATTCTATGTTATAGCTCACACTTTCTATTATCGGTAAAACTAATATCACACAAAATGAACAAAGTTACTTTCAAAGGTTTTAAGAAGCTTTCTTTATGATTTTAAGATGTATTGACCATGCTCATGAATTGTGATTCTTCTTTAAAGATTTTAATATGCTTAGCTTGGTCATGCATATCATGTTTTCGTTTATGTCTCTTATGATTGTGTTTCATGTTTTATTACATATTCCTCATACTTAGTACATTCCATGTACTAATGCATACTTGTGCCTACATTGTTTAAACGGAAAAGGGCCTAAAATACCCTTCAACTATCCAAATTGGAACAAATTTACCCTTCTTCTACCTTTCGGGCCTAAAATACCCTTGACATCAACCTTTAGGCTCTATTTTGTCCTTATTTTTAACTGCCTAAATAATAACATCAATTAACAAATTTATTTATGATGTGTCGCTATCCTATTGGCTATCTTAATAATTAATTAAACTAATTAAAAAAATCAAACCCACCCAAAAGATCCACCCATAACCCAAATCTTTTAACCCATTATTACCCAAACCTTTTAACCCAATATCCAACCCCAAAACTTTTAATCTAAAAAGAATTTTATGCTCATCTTTTTCAAATTTCATCTCTTCTTCCTCAATCAAAGCTCATAGGAACTCAATCGTTCTTGCCAACAATCGTTCTACACACTACTAGAACAGAGCTACACCAAACTACTAAGGATTACACATTACAAATGATCCAAGAAAAGAAGTTCAAACATAGCTACAACACACTACATCAACTTGGCAGCTACAAAACCAACAATAATATCCCAAGAGATCAGAAACAAGCTTATCAATTAAAGCCCTTTCAACTCCCACTTTGGTTTATTATCATCCAAGTTCTTCAAATTAGAACATTCAATTCAATCCTCCAAATTTGAATTTTCAAAAAAGTCATATCATTCAAGTTAGAACCAATGTTTGGTTTATGAATTTCAATGCCACCCATTTCCTTTAGGATCTTCTTCAATCAGTTTCTTTCCTTCCGAATTGAATCTAATTCAATCTTTTGATTGTGAATCATCAATGACACATGACTTGGAAGTTTACTATCGACCCAATCCATTAACCACAAGATAATGATCCAGGTCGACATTGAAACAACACAAAATTTAACAAATTGATGAAGAAGATGATTTCCAAAAGAGCTCCAAGAACTGATGAAGTTTGGGGGAAATGTTTAGGGTTTTGTTTAAAGAAATGGGTAATGGGTGATTTATTTGGATGGGTTGGGTATTTTGAAAGATGGGTCGGGTGGATTCGGGTGGATAGGGTGGTTTGGGTCAAACAAATAAGAATTTAATTAATTCAATTTCCAACCAATTACAGCATGCCACGTAATAAATGAAATAATTAAATATATGGATTAAGTATTTCGTTAGTCTAAAGGGCAAAATAGGTCCCTAAAGGTTAACCCCAAGGATATTTTGAGGCCAAAAGATAAACAAAGGGTATTTTTGTACCAATTTCGATACTATAAGGGTAGTTTAGACCCTTCTCTGTTGTTTAAATAATGTACGGTCCTAGGCTCTTCCTCTTCCTGCTCGTGACTAGTGTATTGCTTTGTAGATTAAAAATTTGGTGAACCCTCATGTTTCGAGGACCGTGTCACTTTTACTTTACTTTCTTATGTCTTTAATTTTTGGATGTTGTACGTGGTGTACGGGTTATGTTCTAACCACTTATTTTGAAATGTTAGAATGACTTGTCAAGACTATGATTAGACTTTCGCTTTTATGTCAAAATAGGCTTTTACCTTTACTTCTTGCATTTTCTATCATGTTGTATGGCATGTATGTCAATGATTAACGTTTCAAGCACACCTCATCCAATTCTAGGTGTCAACGATCGTAAATCGGTATAAAACCCAACTAAATGAGTTGGGGTCAAATTCAATTAGGAAGTGCAAATGTGGTCTAATCAGCCATAGTAATAAAAGTTATCAAAAAAGACATTAATTGAATAAAAGGGGTGACATGAATGTTAGATGGAGGTTTTTGTTTGTAATTATCAACTACAAAGCAGTCACCAAAACTTCGATATAATAATAGGGAGAAGGATTCTTGAGATGTGATCGATTATAGGCAAATATAGGTATATAGGTAATTGAAACTAATAGTAAATAGCTAAAAATCAGTGAGTTGGCTAGACTATAAGAGAGATAGCTTTCTCTTGAGCAACTATCTCGAATCAGGTGATTTCTTTCGAAGATCAACAAGCACGATAACGAAGAACAACTCACACCTTAATTCGTCCACTCTATCGAGCTAGATAGGTAGGATTGGGTTTAGGGTTCACTCTCTCGAGCTAAACCCAGCTCAACCCAATACCCATAAATCATTATTCAATAATCTTAGTTGTAAAACTTCTCTCTTGAGCAAGCCAATAACAAAAAGATAAAACTGCATTTGCAACTACAATTCATAAATTAAACCTCAATTAATGATTAAAATCACTTCAAAATAGCATTTAAACTAGTAATTAACAATACCCATAAACTAATTCAACCAATAATCACATGATCACACCCCAAGAATTGAGGTTTTAGCCAAACATCATAAAAGGTTAAAAACTATTACCGAATCGATTATCCATTAACTAGTAAGAGAGATTTAGTCTTTACAATGCTCAATTTGCAGAATATTCGAAACTCAGTTCCAAAATCTCCAAATTGAATTTTTAAGGTTCTTCAAAAACTAAGAAAAACTCAAGAGAAAACTGTTCTAAGCTATTTTATTATTGTAAAATAAATCAATATACTAAACTAAATGTTCAAAATCTAATTTATAGTTGCCAAAAATAAGCCATAATGGGTCGTTTGGCGAAGTAAGTCGGGCTTACCAAACCACTCGGCGAGCTGCCAATCGATCTCTTCCATCGCCTTTTGCCTTGACATTCAGCATCCTCAAGGTCTGTAACTTTGGGCAATATCTTTTTTGCTTCACCGAACTACTCAGCGATTCGCCAACGACTCCTTTTTGTGGCTGACTTGGTTTCTTCCCTCAGGGCTGGTACATTGGAACTTTAGGCGGTCAAGCTAGCCACTCGACGATTTGTCGAGTGCTCTTGGCGATCACTAGGCTTGCCTTTCTTCTATTCTTTAGTTTGTTTTGTTCTTTTTTGCATACTAGTGTCCTTGCTTTGTTCCTCAATCCGTGTACCTAAAAATCAAGGATTTAACATCTGTTTATGACATAAATTAAGCATTTGAAGACACTAAATCTATATAAACAAAGCTCCAAATGAGTCCAAAACTCAGACTCATCAATACCTCCAACTTAAACTTTTGTTTGTCCTCAAGTAAAACTCAAGTTGAGCAGTTCAAAAAGGATGTCTCAAATAGTGCTACATAAGACTCAACATGAATGCACATAACAAGACTTAACTTACTCATGCAATGACCAATTGTGCACTCAAAAATTCAAATTGTGACACACCATTATCAAATATGCTCAAGTTGACAATACTTGCTCCAAATGCAAGTTCAAGCTCAACAAAGTACTCAAATGACCTTACACAAAGATGATTTCCTATTCTCACAAAGTTTTTCAACAGTTTATAATTTTGAAATCACATACAACTCTCACACTCACAAAGATGAATACATGCATGACTTCACCCATAGGTTTGCCTTTATTTTGCAATCAACATTTGTTTCAGCTTACTCAAGATCACAAAGGTCTTTACAAGGCTTGTAATAGGGTTTGAGTATAAAGTTAAGGTCATTTAGGCTCAGTGACTGCTACCCTCATGAAATGTGGTGTGAACATCACTTTCTTCCTTTTCTTCAACATTTTGATTATGCTCGTAATTCACCCTATTATTCACTTTCAAATGGATTACCGGATACCCCATTTTTTTTTTACACTTTCACTACTTATTTCATAACTTTTTCATTTTTTTTCTTTTGCTTTCTTCTTTTTTTTTTTTTTTTTTATAAGGAGGGGTTTCATCTTTTCTAAGACCATTGCTCAAAGGGGAATTTTTCACACTTCTTGATTTACCTTCTCTTTTCACCATACCCCCAACTTTGGCTTTTGGCCTAAGTTGACTATTAAAACAAACCACACGTTATAAGAGTTATGGGTGAATGGATAAAGAGGGATCACAATTGTTCAAGTTTCTTCCAAGAAAAGGATATGGCTCAAGAGGGTTCAAGCAAGGTTCACATATCTCACAAGGTTGGCCACAAAAGAGGTATATTGTCAAATTATTTCACTCTTTAAAATTGTTGCCTAAGATCATTTCAAATGCTTGCATCACTTGGTCAACCGGACCAATGGGGTAAATTCTAGGTGTCATCACACACAATATTCAAGGTAAGCTCATCACACTAGGCATTGACACCAATATCAAACGAGACTCCACACTTTCTAGGTAGTGTGCAATGTTCATCACAAGAGACTTCATTCGATAACCGGCTAGTCACAACGAGATGCAAAAAGTCCATACATTATCTATGCAACTTCATTTGGCCCTATCTTAGCCACACATTTATTTTGTTCAATCAAGAGCACTATTCAAGTAATCGGTATTGATCATAACCAATACTCAAATTCGCATAAGAACAACCACCATCACACATAAAAGAGGTGGCACAAATTTTAAAAATAGGTCAAAAACCATTTTCCATTCAAAACAAAGAGCCACAAGCTTAAATATCCACAAGATAAGGTCAAAACCCAAAACCCAATATATACAAATGAAATCAAATCACAGGAGCTAGGTATGGAAATACTTTAACCCACCCACAAAAGCAAAGCAGTTGTCCTCAAATGCAACTAAAACACACAAAAATCAATAAAAATAACAAAGAGGGAGGTAATGATGTCATTCTGTCTACTCAGTCACTCCGTTTGTCGGGGCATCAATGCACGGGGTAACACTCTGGTCTTGGGAATCAGTGTCGTGCCGGGAGTAACAATAATACTAGCTCTACTAGAGCCTGCTTTGGAGGTATCTGTCAGTGATGTCTGAATGATTGACTGTACTATCGTCTCCTCTAAATCAGGCAGGTCCCCATAAATGGTCGCCTCCTAAACGTCGAGCTGCTCCTCATCTGTCTCCTCCTCTTACTCAGAAGCAGCCACATCCTCTATAGCCTCATCTCCGGTGGTAGCTGGAGGCATATTAGATCTGGCTGGGACAGTTACACCCGGCACATCAAGGACCTCTGCTGACTCGAATAGCGAAGTGAAGGCAGTGGACTTCAAATGGTCCATATCCTTCCTCAACTCAGAAACCTCGGCTTTCAAAGTCGTAACCTCAATAATGACCCCCTATCCTCTCTTACAAATCTCTACTCTCTCTGTGAAAGCATCAATAGAAGTCTGGAGAGGTGTCAAAGTATGTAAAATGGCTTGCTCAATCATCCAGGGCACATTGGCCTCTAACCGGGAAGCCCGCACATCGACATAATACGCTAAGTGCCTATTCTTGAGGAGCATGGCCTGAGTGATCGGCGTCCTTGAGGCAGTGGTATATGAAGTAGAAGGCTGGGAGGTAGTGCTAGAACTTGGGGCTTGGGAAGGAGTGGACGTAGATGTATCTAAAGGCCCGGAGGTCGGAGTAGGCAAAGCTACCTCTGCAGGTATAAAATCAACATCAACATCCAGGGATATATCCACCATAGCTGCTCTCATCCTATCCGCTTCATCCCGTGTGTACTCGGCCTCTATGCACCGAATGTCGATGGAGGATATGGGTGTAACGTCAACATCCATCTTCTTGTCAAGAGGAACTCCATCCCGCCGAAACAACTATGTAATAAACACTGGAAGAAAAGGGATGTTTGGCACTGCTTGGCCTTCATGACTATCTCCTGCTCTATAATTAGCCCCAAGTTTACCCTCTTCCGGGCTATAATCGATCCGAGACATACATCTTTAGGTGGCGGGGGATGGACTCATTATGCGAGGGCATAATAGATCTATTAATGAACCCAAACCAATATCGAGTTGCTATATTTAAGTCTTTCTTTTCAATAGGGGCTCCAGCCTTAATCCACCTCGGGGTGGTGTCAGAAATGAGGAGAGCTAGACATCCCTTTAGGTCATCCAGAGTCTGTTATATAGTCATGCTCTCGTAATCATGTTCAAACCTTGTAGCTCTGTCAAGTGCAGCATTGATATCATCGCTGCTGCATCCCACTGTCCTCCCTTGTACCCTTATGGATGCCACTGGTCTGAAGGCACTGGCCTTCTTCTTCCTGGGGTACTAAATCACCATATGTTGTGTAGAACTCTTTGACCCAAGTGGGAATGTATGAGCCCGAAGCCTGGTAAATGCTTCAAATATGTGGAATCGAAGAATGTCCCATACCAAAAGGTACCTATCTACTACGCCATCCGTGGACAGTCTCTTTTTCTCCAGAATGGTCCTCAATCCCTCGACTTTTAGCCTGTTAAGTAATCGGGGAGAATGACCCTGAACTTATGGTGCTAGAACCACCGTCTGCGCTGGAGCTGGCACTATATCATCAACAGATGAGGTAGACTCTGGGATCCTAGACGGACCTTAACTAACTCTTGCATGAATCTCTGCTCGCCGGCTCTTTAGTGGTTGGTCATCCTCAGGCTCGGAGAATGAGTCTTGAGAATGAAAAGATTCCTCATCACTGTCGGAGTTGTGCTTCGGTCTCTCAGCTACAAGCGTTTTACCCTTGCCTTTTCCTCCCCGTGGAGGTGCTTTCTTCCCTTTTTATTGGAAATAACTTCTCCCTCATTTATCACAATGCCCCCTGCTCATTTGCGGGGCGACATGCCACTTTCATCCAATTAGTCCTAGCCAATCTGCAAAACACATCAGAAAGAGTTAAAAGAAATTCAAGAAAATTTGCAGAATTCAAGTTGCAGAAAGACTCGCCGAACCAATCGGCGAGTAACCGAGTCACTTTGGCGAGCCGGATCGAGCTTGCTGAAAGGACTTGCCTGAAATTTTTTTAAAAAAATGAAAGGTTGGCGATTTTCATGATTTCTCGTGAACTTAGACTAGCCCATCGAATATTACAGTATGTTTTAGGAGTTAGCACAGAAAAGGCGATCAAATGAACCTTTCGGCGAGTCACCGAGTGAACTTGGCGAGCTTAAGCTTCCTGCCGAAAGTTGCAGACTAAAACTAAGCCAAATTGTGAAATTAAGGGCGATCAAGGGGGTTGTTGGCGAACTGTCGAATCGTTCAGCAAGCTCGACCCAGCTCATTGAATTACCCAACGTGCCAAATTTCAACCCCGATTCCTAAAATCAAGACCACAGCCCCCAAAATCAAAATTGAACTCACACACTATGCAATTCATTCAAGACCCATAAGACCCATGCCTCCAAGGTACTCATATTTCCCTCGATTTGGCCACAGTTGGCCATTTGATGACTTTTGCCCTTACGAATGACGTCAACCGTTCCATTATTAGGCAAATCATGTCATTTGGATCAATTAGGGGTTACTCAGACTTCACCCAACTAGACCCAACATAAAATAACCGCAACCCAATATTTTAGAATCAATTTAAACGCATTAAACACAGAGATTCATCATTTTAAGCAATTAGGAATAAGTTTGAAACACAAAATAGGCAAACCACACATCAAACACAATTTAAACACAGGCCCACCATTCAACAACACATAATTATCAAAGGCATTCGAGTTTGACTACTAATCGAGAGTTCAGGGTTTAAAAAACCAACCTGATTACTGAATTGATAGTTTGATAAGGTAGGTGGCCAAGTAATCCAAATCCAAGCACGAGATCATACACAAAAGATGGAAAATAGAAAAATACGGGGAAGTAATGAAGATCTAGAGTGCGGGTGAGAGTGTACGTGGTTAGAAATGTGAAAATGCGAAAGATTTTGAAATTTTAAATTGTTTGGCCTTTTAAAACCTTTCAGTTCGCGGCCTACTCGGCGGTATTAGTCGACCACACTAAACTACTTGGCGATGCTTCGAGTGGTACTTTACCTTGCCGAGTATTATTGGACCTCTAGTTAATTTGAGGGTCCAAACGACGGACAAAATCAGGCTCACCGACCTGTTCGGTGAGTCACCGATTCAGCAATTGGCTCACCGAGTTTTACAAACTTCCACTTCATATTTTTGTGAGTCCAATGGCGGTCCAAGTCAGGCTCGCCTACCTCTTCGGTGAGTCGCCGATTGAACTTTGTGTTCGCCAAACTGCAAATTCTCAAACACATTTCACTTTTCAACTTGCACAATCAACACCCGTTATTCAAAATCAAACTTAAAGCATTAAAAACATGGGTTGCCTCCCAAGAAGCGCCTTAGTTAATGTCGTGGCACGACGCAAGTACCCATTCAAGCTTCATTCTTGGGTTTTCCATTGTATCACTAGGCAACCTCCCTTGTTGTTTAGGGTTCATATGAGATGAGATTTGACCCATTTGGGTCTCCAGCTACTTAATTGAGACTGAATGAGAAGTCACCGTCTGGTTGAGAGTTGAAACATCCTCTTTCGTTTCTTTGAAAACTTTATCGAACCCTTCAACCTTGTTGAGAATATGTGAAAGCATATCTTCCGTATTGCCACCCTCAGAATCTTTGGGCTTTTGACGCTCATAGGGAGGAATATACCTATCCTTCTCCCATTCTCTTTCCTTTCAAGTGGCGTTACGATCACGCCAGTCTCTATCTCAGTCTCTCCGGCCCTCATCTCTATTCCAACCTTGATTTCCATCTGGTCTTGGGTAGTTAGCATGATAACCACCTCCTTGGTTGGATAGGAAGTTCAATTCCTCATTGTACAACGCTTCAAATTGGGCTTCATCAGGGTTTACTTTTCCAACACCCACAACATTTACACTCTTCGTACCAATGCCCATGACATTTTTAGCTAAGATTTCCAGCGTGGTCCTCATCTCTGCCATGTTTTGGTCTCTCTCTTGATCCTTTTTGATCTTTTCTTTTGTCTTTCAAAAGTTGAGAGGAGAGGCTTGGTCCTCACGAGTATACCATGCCCTGTTGATCTTGGTCATGCATTCGAGGAGTTGGGAGGCCACTTCATAAGGTTGTTACATTATTCCATTGGGAACAAGTTGATCAGCAACTCATTTGTTCACCAAATCAAGACTCTTATAGAAATATTGCAGCAACAAATTGTTAGGCAATCCATGAGTTGGGCATTGCAACACCAACTTCTTAAACCTCAATCATGTCTTATGAATTGGCTCACTCTCCAAATGCTTGAAACTTTGGATACTAGCCCAAAGTGTCATCATCTTATATGGAGGGAAAAATCGCACTTGGAACACTGTGAACAACCCCATCCAAGAAGTGATAGAGTCTCTTAGAAACTCTGCCAACCATTTTCCTACCTCACCCATTAGAGAAAATGGGAACAACCTTAACCGGACCAATTCTTTCGATGTGTTTTTAAATGAGAACGGTCTATAGACATTAACAAAATTTTGGAGCGGCTTATGGGGGATTCTCATGAGCTAGCCCCCCAAACAAACCCTTCAATTGTAGGAGCTGAAGCATGGTGCTTATGAAGTGGAAAACAACGTTTCCTTTAGCTGGAGGTAAACGAATGACCCCAACACCACCTATTTGGATTGGGTCATTGATGTTATTGAGGTTTTCGACATCATCTTGGTGGCCCACTTAGCTATCATTGCTACCGTTAACGCTCATCTCCTCCTCTGTTTTTAATACATGTACCATCGGGAGCGGTACATGTTTCAAATTCAATTAGGAAGTGCAAACGTGGTCTAATCATCCATAGGAATAAAAGTTATTGAAAAAGACATTAATTAAATAGAAGGGGGGGGGGATATAAATGTCAGATTGGGTTTTTTATTTGTAATTATCAACTTCAAAGCTATCATCGAAACTTCGAAATAGCAATAGGGAGAAGGATTCTGAGGATGTGATTGATTATAGGCAAATATAAGTATATGTGTAATCAAAACTACTAGTAAACAACTAAAAAGCAGTGAGTTGGCTAGACTATAAGAGAGATAAGTTTATCTCGAACAACTGCCCCAAATCAGGTGATTTATTTCAAACATCAACAAACACGATAATAAAGAACAACCCATGCCTTAATTCATCCACTCTTTTGAGCTAGATGGGTAGGATTGAGTTTAGGGTTCACTCTCTCGAGCTAAACCTAGCTCAATCCAATACCCATAAATCATTAATCGATAATCTTAGTTCTAAAACTTCTCTCTCGAGCAAGCCAAGAACACAATGATAGAACTGCATTTGCAACTACAATTCATAAATTAAACCTCAATTAATGATTAGACTCACTTTAAAATAGCATTTAAATTAGTAATTAACAATACCCATAAACAAATTCAACTCATAATCACATGATCACACCCCAAGAATTAGGGATTTAGCCAAACATCATAAAGGATAAAAGCTATTACTGAATCGATTATCCATCAACTAGTAAGAGAGATTTAGTCTTTACAATGCTCAATTTGCAGAATATTCAAAATCCACTTCCAAAATCTCCAAATTGAATCTCTAAGGTTTTTCAAAAACTAATAAGAACTCAAGAGAAAACTGTTCTAATCTAATTTCGTATTGTAAAATGTATCAAGATACTAAACTAAATGTTCAAAATCTAATTTATATTTGCCAAAAATAAGCTACAGAGGGTCGTTTGGCGAAGTAATTCGGGCTCGCCGAACCACTCGGTAAGCTGCCAATCGATCTCTTCCATCGCCTTTTGCCTTGACATTCAGCATCCTCAAGGTTTGTAACTTTTGGCGTTATCTTTTTTGCTTCACGAAATTACTCGGTGATTCGCCGATTGCTCATTTTTGTCTCCGACTTGGATTCTTCTTTCAGGGGTGGCATAGTGGAACTTTAGGCGATCGTGGTAGCCATTCTGCGATTCGCCGAGTGCTCTTGGTGATCACCAGGCTTGCCTTTCTTCAATTCTTCAGTTTGTTTTGTTCCTTTTTGCCTGTTAGTGTCCTTGCTTTGTTCCTCAATCCATGTACCTGAAAATCAAGGATTTTACATCAGTTTTTGGCACAAATTAAGCATTTGAGGACACTAAATCTATATAAACAAAACTCCAAATGAGTCCAAATCTCGGACTTATCATAGGGCCTCTCGGGGTATTATACGCCATGTTACATCTAGGGTGTACTTTGGGTTGTGATACTTTGATATACAATACTCATTCTACTAGACAATATTTATTTTGATTTTTAAGGTATATTGTTTTGTATGTGTTTGGTCAGCTTAAAATATGCTTATCTAGTATTGTTTTTTATATAATTTTGCTTAATTCGTGTATTTCTTTATGGATAGGTATAAGAAAGTGAAATTCAATACCATTTTTCTTTGTTAAAGAATATCTATATTAAGTTAAAATTGAGTGGTTTGAAAAAGGAAAAATAATCAATGGAATGAAATAAGATGAAATAGGGAAAATATTCTATTATGGTCTAAAAAGGTAAAACATATCATATGTGAGTAATTCTTTTAATATATATATGGAAAGAAAATCAGTACATTTAATTTATTACCTTAATCATACAAACATTATTATCATTTTATTTGAAATTTTGGTCCTTTATATTTCGGTGGATAGTTCTTTAGTTCCTCGCCAATTCATTTTTCAATTTTCCAAATAATTCTTCATAAAAAATACAGCCGTCACCAACAAGACAA
This sequence comes from Solanum bulbocastanum, assembly GCA_037074985.1. Classification (NCBI taxonomy): domain Eukaryota; kingdom Viridiplantae; phylum Streptophyta; class Magnoliopsida; order Solanales; family Solanaceae; genus Solanum; species Solanum bulbocastanum. Next base: position 35,924,295 of record CM073599.1, on the reverse strand, counting down.
ATGATTTATCCATCCCTTTTAACTAGGCCTACAGGTTCTTGGTGTTATCGTTGTAGATTCTGCAATGAGGTGTTCACCTCTAGTCAAGGGCTTGCAGGGCACCAAACCAAACATAGATTTGAGGACACTTGGATAAAGGGTGCACACCATCACAAGTTTTTTTGTCCATCTACTGACCTCCCCCTTCATTGCCGTTACTTAGGTTATCTCATGTCTGACTCAGTCTTTATACGCAACCAGAAACGCTTACGTCATCCCCCTATGAGGAATTCAGTGATGCAGAGTCCTATAATAAGTCTTAGCGATCGTCGATCAATTTTTAACCCATTGCAACAATCCATGGTGTTGGAGGTGCCTCCTCAACCTCAAGGTCATCTGCAACATGGTTATCACCAATCACAACAAAAACATACAATGATTCAGGTTAATCAACAAGCTATCCATGGTCAGACATCATATATCCCGAATCCACCACAACAACGAGCACACCAACTTCCTCATTATTGTATGACGCGTGGTGATAAGGAACAAATTTCTCATGTTAATGCACATGAACCTATTACTCTAACTCTTAATCAAAATAACATCCAACATCTTAGTCAACCGGCTCAATATGAGATCCAGTTGAATCTGAATGCTGCATTAGCTGGAAGATCTTTAGAATTAATCCATTGGGAGCACTAGTGAAATTACTGCAGGATGGATGTGTGAGAAGAAGAATGATGATCATGAGGTCAAAGAGCTTGACTTAGAACTTAGGCTTTAGGTTTTAGAGGGACCATGGGTTGAAGTTTTTTGGTTGTCGTCGTTATCTTTGTCTTATGTTTTTGGCTAATTTACTTTTGTTTAAGTTTATGTTTTTAGTCTGCTTTGTTGCTTCAGTATTTGTGTCTGTTGTTCTTTTCTTTTGTGTTGAATGGAATAGGTAGTGTTTATCATCTATGAAAAAGGTTGTTGAATTTTAATTTGATCTTGCTATTTGTGTAAATTTTTACTTAATATTATTGATCTATTATTGCTATTATTATTTCTCATTTATTTGGGTAATAAGAGAAACAAATGATCACATTCATTTTTTAACAAGTTGAATGAATTTTTAAGGCCTATCCCATCAGTGACCCCCTAAAGTTAGCACAATGTTTCACTTAGATACCTCAACCGAACGATTTTCATTTTAAACACCTAACGTAGGGTCTCGATGTGTCACTTTAACACTTTTTGCATAACATTATGTAGATCATCGGCGCTTGCAACACAACCGTATCTACGTGGATTAACTGACCAGTTATATGAAGCCAACTCTTAAACCCCTTTACACGTCATTTTTCTTCAAATTAAAAAATGGATGTTTCAACTTCCTTGATCGATTTTCTATCTTCTCCAATGAAAACCATAGGTAAATCGGTCAATCCCTTAACCCACTCGACTTTACATGTATTACTTTGTTTTTCCTTTAATTCATTGTTAGTACTAACCATTGTTGTACTTTATGTCGCATTTTTTCAGGTTTGAGATTGAAAATCAAGTATTGACAAGGTATCGGGTTGTGCAACATTGGAGAAATTGAAGGTTCTACCTTTGTTTTCTTGTGTTTGTATGCTTATTCTTGAAGAAGGCGTATTTTGTTATTGATTCATGTTTCTTTATTTTCATTTTGAATTTAGGTTTTGGCCTAACTAGTGCTGATAAAGTAAAGGGCTTTTTGGGTGTTTCATTATTTTGGGGGTCTTCTTTTTGGGATATGAACAACTATATTTTAACTTATTTTCATCATAGGGATTGTGTTGTTAGAAACCCTAACCTTACTTACCAACGAGAAGTAGATGTATTTGGTGTTTGCATAGATAAAGATCATTTTACTCTTGTCGATCTCCTTTCATACACTAAAGACCTTGGGTATACAAATTGTGAAGTTAACAATGAATTAGTTCAAGTTACTTCTGATATTCAATTGTTAGAATTTGTGAAAGACTTGATAGATGGTGATGAGCTTCATGTGTATGTGGTCCATGAAATTGATGAGTCGGAGGAATTGCCTGCTCTAAATGGTCTTTTAGCATGGCATGATCCTGTTGATAAATATATGGGTATAAATACTGAGGGAACTATGGAGAATGAGGTTTAATTTGAATGAAGACAATTCAGATCTGAATGAAGTTAATACAGAACTGCCGGGAGGTGATACAAATAAGAATGAAGTTGATACAGATCTTCCTAGTAGTGACACAGATGTAGATGCTATTCCAGATGAAGATGATTCAGATGTTGATGAAGAATTATGATCCCTTATGGATGAAAGGATATAAAAAAAGAAATCCTAATCTCAGGAAGAAAAGAAATTCTAATCCTAGGAAGAAGAAAACAGTACCTGAAGAACTACCAATAGGTGAGGCTGGTGTGGACAGAGGTTTTGAATATATTGGAATAAATAAGAAGGATAGATATGTTGGAAGATTAGGAGGAGATGATCAATATATTGGTACTGAGAATGTGATAGTGATGATAGCACTGATATGCTAAATGTAGAAGCTGTTAGAGGTGTTGATCTACCAGGAAGAATGAAGAGCAAAAATGTCAGGCATGATGATGAATGTATTGTTGCTATTTTTGAACTTGGAATTTTTTTGAGAATGCTAAGGAATTTAGAAAGGCTTTGGCAAAATATGTTATTAGAAAAAATTATCAGATTAAGTTAAGGCCTAATGAAGCCCATAGAGTGAGAGCTAAATGTAAATTCTAAGAGAAATTCAAATAGTTGTTCTATGGTACTATTGATAGGGATTGTGGTAAGTTCATGATTAATAATTACCATCCTATACACAAGTGTTCTCCATCAAATAAGAACAAAATGTGTACAACTAAGTTCCTAGCAAGTAGATTCAAGGATGAAGTAAGTAAACAAATATCTTTGAGGATTAAGAAATGCAAGAACTGTGCAGGGAGGAATTAGGACTGTATGTGGGTAGAACAATTTGCTACAAGGCAAAAATGATGATTCTTAGTAGGCTTTTGACCATGTGATACCATATCACAGTATGGTATCGTGAGATGGAATCAGCGTTTGGACATGTGATTTTACGCTGATTACATCTCATGATTCCATATTCTCCAAAAACAATGATATGTAATTATATGGTAATTTCATATCATGATTTGAGATATTTTAATACAAAAATTGATCCACGAGTTTATATTTTGTTAAAACAACCCCGCATTTATATCTACTAACCATTTATTTCTTATGTAAATAAAATTTATAATCACATCATTACTTTTTAAAATTTGTTATTCTCATCGACATAAAATTTATTATTCTCACCAACATATAGTCACTTTAACTCACACCAACCGATTGTTAAAGTGATGAAATATTTATGGTCTCTGAGCATTAAAATATAGTTGCGGATGATATTGACCAACAAATAGCTGAAAGTTTAAATGTTGGTTCGTCTTCTCGGTCACATAATCGAGAAATGCAAGTTCAACGTGAGGAAATTGTCTGTACTATGTGGGAGGATTATATTAAAGACTACTACACTATAATTTATGTTCAATCTTTTTTGTTAAATTAAAGTTAGATGAAACAATTACTTAACTAGAGAACAAATAGTTTTGTAATAATTTATTATGTGATTTTATAATTTTTTGTTTATTTGATAAGATTGAATAAACAATTGGGCTATTTTAATAGTTTTACAACTTATGGGACATTTATGTTTATGAGAAAATATACAACACAAAAATTTCATATCCCATGTCCAAACAAAACTTCAATTTCATCTCATGATTCCATATCATGATACCATATCATGATTCCATATCATGATTTCATATTATGATAACATATCGCATGGCCAAACGGACCCTTAGAGAGACCATGGGTGATTGGAATATGGAATTCGCAAGGTTATGTGAATATGATGAAGTTATAAAATAAACCAATCCTGGTAGTTCTGTTTGGGTAAGGATGGATCGAGAAACTATATTAGGATAGAATTTATTTGTGCATTTCTATGTATGCTTGGAAGCATTGTAGAAGGGGTGGAAGGAAGGATGTAGAAGAATAATAGGATTTGATGGATGTTTCTTAAAGGGTGCTTTTAAGGGTGAACTTCTAGTAGCAGTTGGCAAGAATGGAAGTAATTAGATGTTTCCTATAGCCTGGGCAGTTGTGGAAAAAGAGACTAAACATAGTTGGAGTTTCTTTATCAACTTCTTGAAAGAGGACCTGCAATTGGGTACTGGGCAATGTCTTATTGTAATGTTAGATATGCAAAAGGTACTTGCCTATTACTTTGATAATTATAGATATGTAGAAATGTATTTTCTTTCTTGAATTGTATTTTATCATAGGGTCTTCATGAAATTGTTGATGAACTGCTACCAAATGTTGAAGTTAGAAGGTGTGCTATACACATCTGGTCTAATTGGAATAAAAGATGGAAGGGAGGGGAAAGAAGGAAACAATTCTGGAGATGTTTCAAGGCAACTTTTGAAGTGAAGTTCAGGGAGAAGCTTCATAAAATGAGCAGACTTGGTAAGAAAATTTGTGATGATTTATTGCATTATCCACAAGTGTCATGGGTTAGAGCATTCTTTCAAAAGCATTCCAGATGTGACGCATTTGAAAATAACATTTTTGAAACATTTAACTCATGGATCTTATCATGTAGACACAAATCTATAATAACCATTTTGGTGGAAATTAGGAAAAAAATAATGACTAGGACTGTGGATATGGTTAAGTTTGCTGACACCTGGATATCTGATATTGCACCTTTGGATAGACTTACATTGGAGGAGAATAAGGACAAGTCTAGGGCATGCAAGGTGATTTGAATTGCTAATGTTGGGTTTGAGATTGGAGAAGGGCAGTATAGGCATACAATCAACTTGACAGATAGAGTTTGTAGTTCCATGTCAATATGTTATTTTTGCTTTGTGCCACATAGAACAGGAACCTGAACCACTTATGGAGCATTGGTATAGGATACCTTCTTAAAGGCTTATAGTCATTTCATTTAACCAATTTCAAATATGAAGATGTGGCCTGAAACTAACAATCCAAGGATTGAGCCTTCTGAACCTAAACCAATGCCTGGTCTCCAAGAAATATAAGAAAGAGTAAAGATGAACCAAGAAAGAAATATGGAAAGATGTCCAAATAAGGGGTGAAAATTACTTGTTCCAAGTGTAAACAACAAGGCATCAACAAGAAATATTGCAAGGTAAAATAATTTGTTATTTATTTGTGCCTTTTAGAAATTCTTGTTAAATTTAATGAACAAACTTTTTGTTTGATATTTAGCTTGGTGTCCATACTTCACAACCAGCTAGCCACAATTCATAATTTACTAGTCAAAGTTCACAAGGAAGTAGCCATCCTAAACCAGGAAGCTCCTAACAACATAAACCAATAACATTCAACCAACCTGCATCAACAACATCAAGCAATCATGCTTCTTCAACAACAGTTTGTGGTGATACAATTAGGGTTAAGAGGGCAAGGGAAACTGCAAAATCAAGCCAACCACCACCATTCGTGGATACAAGTATTATTGTTATAAAAGGAATAACCAGTCAACTACCTCGAAGGACAAGACAAACTACTGGAGAGTTGCAACTGGAGAAGACTTTACAAGAGGGGGACCAAAGAGGCCAACTAATGGTGGATCAAGTAATGCTGGATTTGGCATCTACACAAGTGCAAGTGGAATCCAAATACTAAACGTAAGTTTGTCACAAACTTTGTCTCTTAAATAAATGCAAGTTTATATATTAGTTTTGGTTTTTTTCTTCAAAAAAAGCTCGGGACTTCAAGTCAAAGGATTCTACCAACAGGTTCAAGTTATAAGGATGCAAGTTCAACGGGTATAAACCTTGGCTTTAAGCCTAGAAGCTTGAGATGGAAAAACAAAGATGTTGTCGCCACTTCCCAATTGCAACAAATGGTAAACAAAAAGAAGAAGTAACACCAACTTAGAATAAGTTGATTTTGGGCCCTGATTTTGCTGTCTAATGTTTTTGGATTATGCTAGCTTTATTTTGGTACTAATAAACACTTTTGTGAAGGATGTATGTGGCCTTTGATTATGCTAGCTTTATTTTGGGGCCTCATTTTGGTACTGGTATACACTTTTTTGAAGGTTGTAGCTTGGAATGGTATGTAGCATAATGCTAACTTTGAGCTCATTATGGAGCATGCAATACAATTGTCTATGTTTTGTGTAATTTGGGTGTTACATTGTGACGAATATGACTACGTTTTGAGAATATTGTGATGAATTTGCTATTTGCTTTTGGTGTTACATTGTGAGAATAAATTTGAGACTTGTATATAGCCAAAACAACAACTTTACTGGAACAATAACATTGAATTTCATTTCATCCAAAATGCACATTTACATAAAAAAATCTACAACAACAATAACATTAAAATAATACTAGACCGAACACTAAACTAGACCTCAAGAACACTAACAGTTAGATAAATACTACTATACCTCAAGAACACCTAACAAATAGGCTTCAATGTCGATATTCCAAACATCACCAACTAGTAGCAATGGCACCAACAATAAATATATTTCTTGCTCGATTTATTTTTTCTTCAAAAGTCTTGACTTTCTTCAACAAACTCCATATCACCCTATTTGCTTGAGGAGCGTGTCAATCTTCATACCAATGAAAATAGTCACAACCACCTATTTTCTGTAAAAAACAATAAAAAATAATTAGACGCCAACAATTAATCATCTAATTCACTTAAAGAAGATTAAAAAAATTTACCTTTGAAATTCTATATGTAAAAAATCTACCCCTTGGATTTAATTGTGTCCACGAAGTCCTTAATAGTGCCTCATTACCACATCTACAATATCGGTCTTTATCCACATATGCCATGGAAGAATTAGAGAAGCTCGACATGAAAGAATTAAGGATGAAAAGGAGAGAAATTGGAGAACAAGGGAAAAATTGGAGAAGTAGGTGTTCTTAATTAGGGTTCAATAGAACAATTAAATAAAGAAAAAAGGATATTATTGTTAGCCTGCTAGTTAGACACCATATCAGACGAAAAAAATGATGTTTACGCGCCTTGGATAAGTGAAAACTACGCGAGATTCCGGCTGTGCAAAAAGTGTTAAAGTGACACATCGGGACCCTACGTTAGGTGTTTAAAATGAAAATTGTTCAGTTGAGGTTTCTAAGTGAAACATTATGCCAACTTTAGGGGGCCACTGATGGTTTATGCCTATTTTTAATTAGATTTCATTTAGCATTATATCATTACTCGTATCATACACTAATGTCTACATAGATGGATTTAAAATTGTAACACAATATTTTTTTAAAAAAAGATTTTTGAAATGTATTTCAATCATTTAGAATAAGAGTAGACCTTGAAACTCTTACTTGGTTATGAAAATGAGAAGATAGTTTTATATTTCTATGTTAAGTTATCATTTCATTGCTCAATGATGTAATGCTAAATGAATTATGTGGAGAGATTGTTATAGGCTCAGAATACCATGATCATATTGTAAACATCTTAAATCAACAACTATATAAATTAATTAAGTAATGAAACTGTATAATATACATGAATGCTTAAAAGAGTCGTTACCATGAAATTTCTCTCAATTAGTGATTTTAATTAATTTCACTTGTTTTCAATTATTTAATTAATGTAGATAAAATTAATAATCATGATCTATCATTATCTACTTAAACACATGTTAATCACTAAACCTTATGGGTTTGACATCTTGATCATTTGAGTCTCTGCATGACCACATATAGTTGTGTGTGCATTTAGAAGAAATAGGTTTTTGGTGATGCCATCATGAACTTAAAAAATAGTCTTTTACAATTTCTTTATTCATATATTAATAATTTTATCTTAGTCGTTATTTATACATGTACAATCTCTAGATGCAAATATGATGGCATGGAATGAAGAAGTAGATGACTCACATCCTAAGCTAGAAAGACTGCTTCATCGGAGAAAGAAAAAAATTGCTCTTCAATTATTTTATTTATGTCAAATCTAGCAATTACAAAAAGGGACTATTCCTTTAGAGATGGTATTATCTGTTTTGAAAGTATGCGACGTAGCAATCCCAATTACATGCAATGTCTTTGTAGCATCTGCATATCAGAGACATTAGGTAGATTTGAGTTAAAATGGAATGTGGTGCAACTATTGCACACCGATGGACAGTTTATAGGTCTTGAACATAAGGATCCACAATAATATATTTAGAACTTTTAAGATATTAGTGACATGTATATACCTAAGGGAGTCTCAACCAATCATGTAAGAAACACTCTATTCCCATTTTATCTTTTTTAGATAGTGAAGAGGTGGTTAAAGGCTGAACCACCAAACTTTATTACCTTGTAAATTATTTTGTCAAGAAATACCTAATTTATTTATTTTTCATTTGGGAATATTGAAAGATTGAGAGTTGAGATATTTAGCTTTAAACAACATGGGAAATGTTCAAATATCTCTTCAAAGATTGTTTTGCATCACAATCAAACAAATGAAGTGTTGGTTCATACATTAATCGAGAGACTGTAATCAAATATGTTGATATTTCTAGATTCAATAATAAGTGGTCAAGCTTTGAAAATGACATAAGATGAGCTATACATGCATCTAAATTGAATCTCTAAGGTAACCCAGACTAGAATAGCGATATATAGATATCTATGGTGAAAAATACTGTAGGCATGTAAGAGATTGATAAGTTTACTTAATTAGGAGCCCAATTATCAACCTTGAAGAACCAAATGATTACACGTTCTACAAGCTAAACTTAGCTTACTAGAAGATTCAAGTGAATGTTATGTAACAAATTTCAGGTTGGTATGAAACATGCGAAGGAGATCATTCATATAAGGTATTTTGGGCTTACCCCGATATTGTAAATTTTATAGATGATTTAATAGACACCATGACCTAGAAACCAAGGTCATCATGACACATATCCCAAACCCAATATAGATGCGTAAGTAGAAACAAATATGATCTAAACAAACATGCGTTACTTCTAGAACGAAGTCATGACATAAAGAAAAATTGAGATACAACAATTCCAAAACCTAGTATCATAAGCATTAAAGAATATTCGAATACAATATATGAATTACATCACACGTCTTTGAAATATACATAAGAATAAAATAAAAATAAAGCTCCAAAATAATTATTAACGACAGGATCTCTCTATAACTTTGAAAGCAACTCGCCCAACATGATCAATCAACCATGTGGAGTACCACTCATACTAGTAGCTCCAACAAAAGGTTATAGAAATACGGGTGGGTATGACCTACTTGTACTCAGTAGATTAGGATTACTTGGTAAAATAGAATATCAATACTTATAAAATAAACTATAAAACCATTTCACTTGCATACAAAAAGTCCAACATAGACATCACTACCGCAATTGGTAAGACAACATACTAATTACCAAATTTATAAGTTAAGCAAACAAACTAACAAGACAAGTCAACGCAATACAATATAGTACAATACAATACAAGGATAAAGATGATGTGGTGGAATCAAGGCTATCACACAAGTTGTCGTATATACCTCACTGAGCCTTAGCTCCCAAGATAAGGACCTGTAGGAAACTTGTGGCCCATTTATCAAATATTTCATTATCTTAATATCTCATCTGCTTTTCACTTATCTTGTGGTCAATTATGTTGTAAGGTTTTCCATTTTCCTTCTCAAAATGGTGCTTCCCATTTCGTCAGATTTCTATGAACTAGTGATGACTTTCAAGTTTTGGGAATAATATGTAATAGACTCTTTGATACTTTCAGGTTGTAGGAAAACTCATTCCTTCTTTCTTTCATGCTATTACTTAAATCTAATTGGTAGTTGGATGATGCAAATTGGTATCTAACCTTTTTCACTTTATTTTCTAGATGGTTAGAATTAGAGCAACAATAGTGTCAACACTAACACTAGCAATAGAGGATGCACCTGAGTCAACAGTTGGGGAATTAGCCTGATGGGGAGTAGTGATGACACATTGTAGTAGAGGTCATAGGAGAAAGCCCACAAAGGATGAAGGTTAGGCAGCTGGGCCAGCAAGGGATAAAGTAGCGACCCCTCCATTAGGCAATGAGGTAACAAGAAAGGGTGATACGGTGGATGATAAGCAGATCACGAGAAGAAAGCACCAGCCTAACCTATTTTAGAAATGATCAATCATGTTCTCACCTATCTCAACTGTTTGTCTGATCAAGTCAAGCACCCAACATCTTCTATGCTAGCACCAACACCTCAGGTTCATGGAGTACAACACGCAAGCCATTGTGGCTCCCCACATGGATGCATCCTTGAAAATAAGTATGTGTCTTTAATTGACTACATGACATGTAATGACTAGTAACCAACATGATTACTTTATTAAGTTATTAAATTTGAAATGGTCTTTAAGGTCACTGAATCTGAAGATGCTTATGATTTCCTTATTGATTGTCATGAGTTGCTGCATAAGATGGATATAGTAGAGAAATTTTGTATTGAGTCTCTAACTTACCAATTAAAGGGAGATGCCAAAATGTGGTGGCAATCTCATGTTGAGTGCCGACCAGCTAAAGACACTATCCGTGACTTGAGCATCATTTTATAGCTTCTTCTTGGATAAGTATATCCCCCAAACTTAGATGTACAAAATGATAGATGAGTACCTAAATATAGAGCGAGGGAATATGTTTGTTACAACGTATAAGGCCAAATTTCATGTTTTATCCAGGTATTCTACTCAGTTTTGCTTTAGTCTGAAAGAGCAAATTTGTTGTTTACTGAAGGGATTAAGGTCATTTTCTTCATGTGAAGATGTCTGTTGCAGCCTATGAGGCCAAATTTCATATTTTGACTCAATTTGGGTTATTATGGATAGAATGACGAAGTCAGCTCATTTTATTTCGGTGAAGACTTCATTTTCTGTCAAATATTATGTCAAACTTTATATTCGAGAAATGGTGAGGTTGGATAGAGTGCTTTTATCCACTATCTTTGATCATGGTACACAATTTAATCTGAGTATTGGAGGTCATTTCAGAATGGTCTTGGTACTCAAGTGAAACTTAGCACGACTTTTCATCCATAGACTGATGGACATGCCAAGCATACTATTTAAACTTTGGAAGATATGTTAAGAGTTTGGATAGTTAATTTAAAGGATAATTGGGATTATTATTTGCCTTTGATCAAATTTGCTTATAATAATAGTTATCACTCGAGTATCCAAATGACTCAATTTAATGCTCTCTATGATAGGAGGTGTAGGTCTCCTATCGATTGGTTTGATGTTAGTGAGGTCACTTTGATAGGTTCGAGTTAGTGCATGAGGCTGTGGAAAATGTTTTGACTCATTCAGGAAAGGTTGAAAATGGCTAAAAGTTAACAAAAGTCCTACGCTGATGTTAGAAGAGGAGGGCTTGAATTCGAAGTTGATAATTGGGTCTTCTTGAAAATCTCACCCATGAAGGGTGTGATGAGGTTTGGAAAGAAAGGAATCTTAGTCCCCATTATGTGGGGTCATATAAGATTTTGAGGCATATTAGAAAGTTTCTTATGAATTAGAGTTACCCACCGACTTAACATTGGTACATCCGATGTTCCATGCTTCTTTGTTGAAAAAGTGTATCGGTGATCTGACGTCCATTATGCCATTGAAAATTTTGAGAGTTAAGGAAAGTCTTTCGTATGAAGAGGTTTTGGTTGAAATTTTGGATTATCAATTTCGAAAGTTGATAAATAAGGAAGTTGCGTCCATAAAAGTCCTATTGAGGACTCAACAAGTTAATGGTTCTACTTGAGAGGCCGAATCCAATATGATTTCCAAGTATCCTCATTTTTTAACTCCACTCCTATTCTAGCTAGATGTATTTAGTTTCTCATAGTTCATTCTTTAGATTCATGCATTTTAGTCATTCTCATATTTCTAGATGCATGCATGTTCAAGGAAACTTGATATGAGTTATGATATAGCTCGGAGTGATTTATCCTTATTTATGTGCATTTTGATGTATTTTACATTCATGTTGGGCTGCTAATTTCTCTCTCTACTATGTTGATGAGTCCACGATTTGAACTCTTTTAGGGCTTTATTTTGATAGATATAGTGTCCTCAAATGCATATTTAGTCTCAATAACTGATGAAAATCCTTGAGTTTTAGGTATTAGAGTTAGAGACTAAGCATGGACACTATTGGGCAGAAAGGAACAAGGCATTTGAAAGAACGAAGAAAAGACAACCTGAGCATCGCCTAAACCATTAGGCGAGTCGTCGAATGGCTATGGTCTCGCCTAATGTTCCAGTGTGCCAAGTTCGGAAGGAGAAAATTGAGTCGGCAATATAAAGGAGCAGTCGGCGAGTCGCCGAACAATTTTGCGATGCAGTACTTCATTGCCCAACGTTACAGAACTTGAAGTTCTGAAGGACAATGCAGAAAGGCGATGAACTAGACCAAAGGGCGGATCGCTGAGTGGATCAACGATCTCAACTAACTACACTGAGTGGTCCTTCGCAGCACACTTTTTGGCAACTATAAATACTTGTTTAATTTTTTAGCTCACAATGGGATTTTTGAATCAGATTTTGTAAGAAATCAGTATCAAACATTATTTTCAGTTTTTAGAAATTAGAGTTTGTTCCTTAGCTTTGAAGATTAGAAGGTTTTAATTTCTAAGCAATTAGAAGTGGGTATTGAAGATTCTTCATATTTGACGTGTGTAAAGATAATATCTATCGTACCCATTTGATGGAAACACTTTTCGGTATCAATTTCTATATCTTTACTATGTCTAGCTAAAACCCCAATTCTTGGGGTGTGAATATGTGGATATGGCTTGAATTTAATGCTAAGTATTGCTAATTGATTGTTTATTCGCTATTTAAAGGTGATTTCGTTCAGTAGTTGTGTTTGAATTTAAAGGGGTTGTAGTTGCAAATACAATTTTATCTTCGTGTTTTTGACTTGCTTGAGAAAGAGGTTTTAAAACTAAAACTACTGAATCGATAGTCGGTGGTTATTGGGTTGTTATGGGTTCAGCTCAAGAGAGTGAATCCTAAACCCTCTCCCACACATTCAGCACGAGATAGTGAATGGACTAAGGCGAATGTTGTGCTTCATTAGTGCTTATTGGTGTTTGAGAGAAATCGATTTGGTTCAGGGTAAATTGTTGGAGAGAAAATTTACCCCCACTTAAGTCTAGCTTAGTTACCAATTTACAGCGAGTTACTATCAATAGCATTAATTCGGTTGTTTATTCTAGCCCATATTCCTATCACATCCCAAGAATCCCGTCTTCATATTTGCATTTTTGTGTTTATTTGTCATTTTAATTATAATAGATTACAAAACCCTCTTTGATAATTGACACTTGTGTCACCCTTTAATTTGATATGTTTTTTCTTCGTACAATTTTTTAGCTATAATTGACTTGAACACATTCTTGTTTTTCTCTTAATTATCAATTACAAGCCGCTCCATTGGGACTCGAACCCAACTTACTAATTGGGTTATATTACTATTGAACGACCGTAGACGCTTAGTATTGGATAAAGCACCCGAATACGTCAAGTCAAAATGGCGCCGTTGCCGTGGAGTGGTGTTAATTGAGAATTTTTAGTTAAGTTGAATTTTGTTCTTGTTAGTTATAGTGATTTTTAATTTTTAGCTTTGTTTTGTATGCTTATTCTTTGAAATAGAATAGGTGAGCATGTCAGGCAATAATTGCTAACCAATGGATTTTCCTCCGTTAGAAGTGTTGATGTTCAGGGATCACATTCTAACCTTCAAACAATTGGAAGGTGAAGGGACTCACGAGTTGTGGCTAAGGTTTAAAGCACTTCTGGTTCAATTCCCAGCTCATGAAATACCTGATGTAGTCTTTCTGGAATGTTTTTATAGGAGTCTTAGTCTCAAAAATAAGGTGTTAGCTGATCGACTCATCCCAGGAGGTATTGCACAACAACCATATGTGATAGCAGCCTAATTGCTTGATCACATGGCTCAGACAAACCAAGAAGTCGAGAGGGACTTCATGTTAACCGCACTAGTAACTCAGTTAGACGATTTGGCCAGTAAAATATCAGAGATTGAAATCCAGTACAAAGGAAAAGAAAGATACATACCCCCTCATGAGCGGAGAAGATCTGAGTACAACAAGAGTAAATGTGTTGAGGATACGCTGTTAATCATTCTCCAAAAGATCAGTAAGCAAGATAGAGTGTTGAAAGAGATGAAAGAGAATATTGAACTGCTAAATCAGATGATCAGTTCTGACTCTAGATCTATCCAGCTAATTAAAACTCTCATGGGTCATGTATTACCTCAGTTCCACCCAAATGAACAAATAGGGTTACCTAGTCGCACTATGGCCAACCCCAATAATGGATCTTGAGTAAGGACTTGCATCGTGCCACGTCGTACACTAAGGCGCTTCTTGCTAGGCAACCCAAAGTTTTGTCGCTTTAAATTGTTAGTTTAGAATAATGGTGTGTTGATTGTGTAGGTTAAAGTGTGAGAAATATTTGAGAAGAGCAGATTAGCAAAATAAAGTCCAGTCGGGGAAATGTCGAAGAGGTCGGCGACCCCGACCTAGACCACCGTTAGACTTAAGACAACTTTAAGGTAGAGTCTGTAAAACTCGGCGTGCCCAAGAAATTATTGGCGATTCGTTGATCAAGTTTCCGATCTCGATCTTATCCACCGTTTGGACCCTCTCATCAACTGAGGGTCCTGTAAAACTCGATGAGGTAAGTAACCACTCGACATGTTGCCGATTATGACTAAGGTCGCCGAATAGGCGAGAACTGGACGGTTTATTAAAAGGCCAAAGGTTTAAACTTCAATCTCTTTCATTTTCCCTCATTTTTCATCTTCCCAAACTTGCGCCTATTTAGTATTTTCGATATTTTTGCATTTTCAAGAGTATTTTAGTCGTCAGAGTTGTGTTCGGAATGGATTACATTGCAGCCTAGCTTTTCAGTCTTTATTAATCGGCAACTAAGGTATGGTGAGGACAAACATAGACATGCCACCTGGTAAAAGAACACGAGGTATCACAATCAATGAAGGGGGATCGAATCCTCCAAAGAAAGGAAGACAAGAACCTCCACCAGGTGAAAAAGGAAAAGGCAAGAGACCAAGGTCTGACAGGGCTACTGCTGGCTCCCAGACTGTTTTATCTGAGCCTGATAATGACCAGCCTCTACAGTCCCGGCAGTTTGAGCTCCGAGCTAGATCTCACCCCACATCTACCAAAGTCCCTCCTGCTTCCACACCAGCAAAATCAGTATCAACTCCGGCACCTCCAGTGGCACCTGTGCCACCAGTTGTTCCTCCTCATAAACTCCTCAACAGATTGAAAAGAGATGCAAACCATCCTCGAGGAGAAACTGCTATCTACAGGGTATGGAGGGCAAGTACTCAAGTGTAGCAGATTTATTACAGTAGCACCAGTTCCAGATTTTCACCAGGCCTCGAGGTCCATATATTCCTTCATGGGTTCGTGAGTTCTACACAACATATGGTAAACTAGTGCCGAAGAGTAAAAAAAGCCAGCGAGTTCAGACCAATTAAGTCAGTCACTGTTTGAGGTGTAGAAGTGAGCTGCAGTAAGGAGTACATTAATGTTATATTAGATAGGCCTCCAGGGTCTGCACTCTCATATAAAGGTTTACCTACGACACAAACTCTAGAGGATCTAAAGGGTTGGCTTGTCTCACTTATTTCTGATACCACTCCTAGGTGGATTGAGGTGGGAGTTGAGATCGAAAGAAAGGATTTGAATATAGTTTCCCGTTATTGGTTCGGATTCATCGGTAGTTCACTTATGCCTTCACATAATGAGTCTATCCTCCAACATGCAAAAATAACCTGCTTAGGGTCTATCTTATCAAAGAAGCAGCTCAACTTAGGTCATATTATAGAGCAGGAGATGGCCATGAGAGCCAAGCAGAAGCAGACCCCTTTACCTTTCCAGTACTGATCACAGAACTGTGCCGACGTGCAGGAGTGCCCCAGGTTGCTGCTAGAGATTTTGATGTCATCTCGTTCTCCTCCACTGACATCCAGCACATTGAGGCCGAATATACTAGAGAGGAGGCTGGTAGGAGGAGGACAACTCCAATGGACACATCCTTGGAGGTGAACGTTGATTCGATACCTACAAATGCGTCTTTGCCTATTTAACCTCTGGGTGTTCAGGTACTTCTGCCCCTCCTTCTTCGTCTTCATAGGGTCCAAGCACCTCTACTTCCTCCTAACAAACCAAGATTACTAAGGTGATAATCCTGAAGATGGGCATTTGGCCCATTCAACTGACGTGAGGGAGACTCAGTTAGAGAAATATGTCCTCTTGATGATTGAGGCTACTATTCTGGCTGCACTGACCCCCCTCCGGGCTTCTGTGGATGATCTGACTACTAGAGTCACAGCTTGCGAGAGTAGGCAAGAGGAGACCTCCCTTATTACGACTTTGAAAGCCTAGTTAGCTTACTTGATGAAGGACGTCAACTATCTAAAGTCTACTGACTTTACTTCATTGCTGGAGGCAGTAGATGACAGAGACGTTCCTGAGATTTTAACAATTTCTTCGGTTATAACCGAAGATGTACACAGGGATGAGACAATAGTTGATGAGTTAGATGAGGAGCATATAGAGGTACGAGAGGAGAGAATATATGGAGATTTGTCAGATCTTGAGGAGACGATCATGCAGTTTGTGATCCAGACATCACTAACCATGACTTCTATGGCAGCTCCTAGTGGGTCTGATACTGTTCTTCCTTCTGAGGTGACCTTGGGTACTGAGGCCCGAGACCAGACTGATATAGCGGGAATTAATGCCCAAGTACAGACTGATGCACCGGGCACTGATGCCCAGACAAATGGAGCAACTACGTAGACAGGATCCCCTCTTTACCTCTCTTTCTATCATAATTTTATTATTACTTGTGGATATTATATTTTTGCTTGCATTTGAGGACAAATGCTTTTATTTGTGGTGGGGTGAGGCTTTGTAACTCTTGTTCTGATTATATTTGGGCTCTGAGCTAAAAATTGTGTTTTTACATTGCTTTTTATGGATATTTGAGCTTGTGGCTCCTTGCTTTTAATTGTAAATGATTTTTGACCCTTTCGAAAAAAAATTCCACTTCTTGTATGTGTTGAATATGGATATTCTCTTGCAAATTTGAGTACCAATTTTGATCAATATTGATGACTCGAATAGTGC
Organism: Solanum bulbocastanum; assembly: GCA_037074985.1. Taxonomy (NCBI): domain Eukaryota; kingdom Viridiplantae; phylum Streptophyta; class Magnoliopsida; order Solanales; family Solanaceae; genus Solanum; species Solanum bulbocastanum. Next base: position 35,907,015 of record CM073599.1, on the reverse strand, counting down.
TAATAATAAAACAAAACTGAATGTGCAGCTACGACGAGGCCAATTGAAGTTGCATAGACAATATGTGAACTCTTTGCATGTCATTGTGACTAGCCAAGTATTGAATTGAGTCTCTTGTGATAAACGTTGCACACTAGCGAAAGTGTGAAGTCTTGTTTGACATTGGTGTCAATGCCTTGTGTGATGAGCTTATCGTGAACCATGTGTGATGACACCTAGAGTTTACCCTGTTTGTCTGATTGACTAGGTGACGCAATTTCGTGAGATGATCTTAGGAACCTTTAAAGAGTGTGAACCAATTTGACATTATATCTATTTTGTGGCTTACCTTGTGAGTGTGTGAACCTCTTTTGAGCACCCTTTGAGCTGTAATCTTTTCTTGGAAAAAATTTGATAACATTGTGACCTTTTATCGATCCATTACCCATAATTCTCATGGTTTGTGTGAATAGCCAACTTAGGCCAAAATCATAAGTTGGGGGTGTGGTGAAAAGAAAAGGAAAATCAAGAAAAGGCAAAGAAGTCCTTTTTTCCTATGTTTTGAGAAAAATGAAACCCCTCCATATAAAAAAAAAAAGGAAAAGAAAAAAGGATTGAAAAAGAAAAAGAAAGAAGAAGTTGTGAAATAAGGTTGTGGAAATACAAAGAAAATGGGGGTTTCCAATGAACCATGGAAGAGGAATAAGAGGTGACTTTTGAGCTTGAGTGAAAATGATAAAGAGAAGGAAAGAAGGTGTTGTTCACATCACATTTCATAAGGATTTCAGCCTATAAGCTAAATGACCATACCATTACGCTCAACCCCATTACAAGCCTTGAAAAGACCTTTTTGATCTTGAATGAGTTGAAACAAAAGTCGATTGGAAAATAAGGGCAAACCTATGGGTGAAATCATGCATTGTGTTTATCTTTGTGAGTGTGAGTGTTGATCTTGATTCCGTAACTTTAAAATGATTGAACCATTGAGTGAATATGGAATCATTCTTTTTGTGAGGGCATTTGAATACATTTGTTGAGCTTGAACTTGCATTTGAAGCAAGTATAGTGAGCTTGATATTCTTTGGTAATGGCAAGTCACAATTTGAATCTTTGAGTGCACAATTGATCCTTGCACGAGTAAGTTAAGTCTTTTTGTGTGTATACATGATTGAGTCTTTTGTAACACTGTTTAAGACAAGCTTTTTGAACTGTTGAACTTGAGTTTTACTTGAGGACAAACAAAAGTTTAAGTTGGGGGTGTTGAGGAGTCCACGATTTGGACTCTTTTTTGGGCTATATTTTGATAGATTTAGTGTCCTCAAATGCATATTTTGTCTCAATAAATGATAAAAATCCTTGAATTTCAGGTATTTGGAATTAGAGACTAAGCATGGACACTATTGGGTAGAAAGGAACAAGGGTGCTGAAAGAATGAAGAGAAGACGACCTCAGGATCGCCTAAACCATTAGGCGAGTCGTTGAATAGCTATGGTCTCGCCTAATGTTCTAGGGTGCCAAGATTTGCAGGAGAAAATCGAGTCGACAAGATAAATGAGCAGTCAACGAGTTGCCGAACAATTCTACAATGTAGTACTTCATCGCCAAACGTTACAAAACTTGAAGTTGCTAAAGGCCAATGCAGAAAGGAGATGAACCAGACCAAATGGTGGATCGCCGATCTCGACTAACTGTGCTGAGTGGTCCTTCGCAACACACTTTTTGACAACTATAAATACTTGTTTAAATTCTTAGCTCACAATGGGATTTTTGAATCAAATTTTGTAGGAAATCAGTATCAAATGTTATTTCCAGTTTTTAGAACTTAGAGTTTTGGAGACTTTGTTCCTTAGCCTTGAATATTAGAAGGTTTCCATATCTAAGCAATTGGAATTGGGTATTGAAGATTCTTCATCTTTGACGTGTGTAAAGACAATATCTATTGTACCCATTTGATGAAAATACTTTTCGGTATCGATTTCTATATCTTTACTATGTCTAGATAAAACTCCAATTCTTGGGGTGTCAATATGTGAATATGGGTTGAATTTACTGATGGGTATTGCTAATTGATTGTTTATTCACTATTTAAAGGTGATTTCGTTCAGTAGTTGTGCTTGAATTTAATAGCGTTGTAGTTGCAAATACAATTTTATCTTCATGTTTTTGACTTGCTCGAGAGAGAGGTTTTAAAACCAAAACTACTGAATCGATAGTCGGTGGTTATTGGGTTGTTGTCAGTTCAGCTTGAGAGAGAGAATCATAAACCCTCTCCCACACATTCAGCTCGAGAGAGTGAATGGACTAAGGCAAAAACTGTGCTTCATTGCCGCTTATAGGTGTTCGAGAGAAACCGATTTGATTTGGGGTAAATTGTTCGAGAGAAAATTTACCCCCACTAAAGTCTAGCTTAGTTACCAATTTACAGCGAGTTACTATCAATAACATTAATCCAGTTGTTTATTCTAGCCGATATTCCTATCACATCCCAAGAATCCCATCTCCATATTTGCATTTTCATGTTTAGTTGTCATTTTAATTGATAATTGATTACAAAATCCTCTTTGATAATTGACACTTGTGTCACCCTTTAATTTGATATGTTTTTCTTCGTACAATTTTTTATCTATAATTGACTTGAACACATTCTTGCTTTTCTCTTAATTCTCAATTACAAACCGCTCCCTTGGGACTCGACCCCAACCCACTAATTGGGTTATATTACTATTGAACGACCGTAGACGCTTAGTATTTGATGAAGCGCCCGGATACGTCAAGTCATCTATTCATGCTAGCTTGAGTTCCATTCGAGGATGAATGTTTCCAAGTGAGAGATATTGTAACACCTTGAAAATTGAAATGTTGGATTGAAAAGGAAAGATTTTAAAATTTTTTGCTAAGGTAGGTTTTACGAAAGACACCTATGAATTGTAGGAAGTTCCATGGTCCGTAAGAAGGCAGTCGTAGGACTTGGATTGATTTTTGGGAAATTTCAAATATTTGATGTTTAACCTACAAATGGATAGGAGGAAATGTAGGGTGTTCTACGGAACGTACGAATGATCCTTAGAAGTGATCCAGACATAGTAAAATTTTAGACTCAAACTTGGGTTCTACCAGTGGTACCTATGAGTCGCAGAAAGGACGACGACCCATAGAAAGGTTTCATGGAAATTTGGATGGATTTTGGGCTTAAATAGTTGTTCTACAGTTACCTAGTGATGAGTCTGAGATTTGGACTCATTTGTGGCCTTTATAGTTCAACAAATAGCATTCTTAATGCCTTTTTATGTTTATATCTAATGATTTATTGTTGTTTTGTAGCTATGAAGGCTTAAGGACAAGGCAAGGTTGAAATCACACAAAACGAGGCTAAAAACATTGGACAAGAGCAAAAAGGCAAAGTTGATGCTCGCCAACAGACATTCGGCAACTCACCTAGTGTGCCATGTTCCCATTGAAAATTATAGTGTAATTGGGATAAATTGAAAGCCAAAAAGATGAGCTAAAGTGATGATCGGCAATTCACTAAACGTGAAAGGCAAGCTCCATCAAGTTCATCAACAATGTATGAACTTGAGCTAAAAGTCATGAGAATTAAGGCGAGTAGATGGATATAAAGTCGATTCACCAAATGTAATCGGCGAGTTCATACAAGATTGCCGAAGTTGACAATGAATTTGATATGAAATGATGTAGGAAACGGCGAGGAAAAGATCAAGTCAGTGACTCACCGATTGAGTCGGCGAACCCTACTAACCTCACCAATCTAACCATGTGTTGGAAGTTTTTCAAGTTTTGGAGAAAGTATAAATAGTTTAAAAGAGATAGAAAATTCATTTGGAAGTTGGGATATTTTTCAGAATAGATAACCTTCTTAGTTTTTGAATTTTGAATAATTGGGTGTGACGATTTTGAAGTATTTTGAGCTGGGCACTTGAAATTATAGTTGTAATCAACAAATCAAGATGACCGATAATGTTTTCTGTATATTTTCTTTTACTTTTATGATGATTGGCTAAAACTCCAATTTTAGGGGTGTGCAAATGGAAGAAGATATGGATAAATTTGGTGAAATAATGTATGTTGCCCTATTTTATGTTGTTTTTCATGGGCTTGAACTAATTGTTGTGTGTTAACTTATGAACTGAGGTTACAAACTTAATTCTAACTTAGACATTCATCTTTAGCTTGGAAAAGGTGATATGAAGTGAATGATTAATTCAATGCTTGCATATTGGGTTTGAAATGCTTGTTTGTTTGAAAAAGGAATTAAGGGTTTCGATCAAAGTGTTGGGTTTGCTTGAAAGAGAGAACCCAAGTCAAGGTTATAGATTGTTTAGTTATTTTGATATGGGAGACTTTGAAAGAAACTCCTATGATGAGCATGTTGTGATTGAAAAGTGTAATGTGTATTTGAGACTAATCCTACCTACCTAAGTGTCATCAATAGTAATAGGCAACCACATCGATCCACTATTTGAAATCTATTTCCATTACCGCACACTCCTAGTTTATTACTCAAATTGTGAAGCTTCCAATTTAATTGTTTTTGTTAAAATTAGTTACTAAAACAACTTATTTTATATTTGGAATTATATACCCTTGTTACCATTTGCTACAATAGATTAGAGCACATCTTATCTTCTTAATTGAATTCTTACATAGACCACTTCACGTGGGATTCGATCCCAACCTAATGCGTTGAGTAATTATATTGTTAATGATCGCCTATTTAATTTATTGAATTGTTATACGAGTAAAGTGAGTGTTATCAACCAATACAATTCATAGGGAGTCCTACGAACCATAGGTTTAAACTGTATAGTATTTTGGCATATTTTTATTAAGGGTGTTTTGGTCTTTTCTTATCCAATTATCCCCTATATCATGTTGTTTTGGCCCTATAACTATCCCTATAACCGTTTTTACTCTTAAAACTTAGCCTAATTCCTCTTATTCACTCTATTTCCCCCCAAATCTTCAAGTCTTCTTCTCCAAATTCTATCAATAGCTCTCAAGGTGGAAGTTATAGTTTCAAGCTTCAAGGTCTCAGTCTTGTTGCATTCTTAGGAATTTGACTATCTAGAAATTCACCAATGGATCCCTTTCATCCTTTGGGTTCCAAAATAATCTCAATCTCCTAAATTGATTTCACCCAATTCTATTAGGGTTTCATATTATTCTTCATGGGTCCAATATATTATGCTTCAATGGTTTATATTCAATCTTATTATGCATGATATAATTAAATTACATGATTTTTCAATTGATTTCATATAGACCCATGTCTATGTCTACTTTATGAACATGAATTATGCTTATGAACTGTGAATTATAATTATGAAATCTATGCATGGTTTATGAAAAGAATGATTTATGAACAAAGGATGCTTTTGAGATAAGTATCCAGGAATTGTAAAGGTTTTCTCACATTGAAATCATGATTTAGATGCTTAGAAATGTAAGTGTCTATTATGAAAGTTTATGAAATCATGATTTTGAAAGAAGCTACTCTATTATGATTTATGATTGGATTGGTAATCTTAATTGTGTCGTTCTAAATTTTTTGACTATGATTACTCGTTGGAATTTTCTTAGCACCAAAAGGACTTTGGAATGGAGGCCTTACTGTTAGTATAGGTTTGGTCTCTAGTAGCAATTCCCTTGTCCCAAACTGCGTGTCCAAGTAGGATTGTCTTAAATGACCTAGCTAGTGAATCCACCTTAGTAATATGAATGATACAAAGTTCTACATTGGCAAGTAGATCCCCCTTGTCGGTGTGAAGGTCATGCCGAGTTTCGTGTTATAGCTCAAATGATCTTATTGTTGGTTAACGGTTAATATTTCACAAATGAAATATGTGTTCTCCAAAGATATTATGAAAGCTTCCTTATGATTTTTAAGTATGCATCAACCTTGTTTATGATTCATGGTTTCTCTTTAAAAATTCTTAATACGTTTTAACTTGGTCGTGCATATCATGCTTAAAGTTCCTCATATTATTATGCCTATGTTTCTTTATGCATTTCCTCACACTTAATACATTCACCAAACTAATGCATATTTTTGCATATATTGTCTCATAAAATAGGATCCGACGCTCCTGTATCCGGTCACACTTAGGTGGATTCCCCGCTAGTGACTACTTGGATTGACGAGTCCTCATAATTCGAGGACAAAGTCATGGATACTGTTAGTGCTTTGATGTCTTTTCAGTTTCAGGCTTGTATGTGGGGTATGAGTTACGTCCCAACCACTCTTATGGTGTTAGAAAGACTCATGCTAGACTTAGTAGTTTTCTGTATATTTCTTATGTACTATGTTGATATTTTTTATGTCATCTTATTCTTTGAGACTTATACTGATTATGACTTATAAATTATATTTTTACTACGTCATGCTTATATCAAGTGGCTTGTTTAGGTTCTCTTCGGGTCTTATTCTCCATGTCATGTCTAGGATATACTTTGGGTCGTGACATAAACACAAAAGAAAAGAGAAAATTATTGAAGGAATTATCAAAACAATTAAGCAAAGAAAAACATGCTTATAAAATATGACTTCTCTAAGCATCGATATATAGTAAAATTAAATTTCACAAAATATAAAATACATTAAAAGACTTTCTACTTTCTCTCTGAGCTTGGCGCACGTTAGAGTTCACTAACTTGCACCTCGCCGGAATGGGAAGAGGGCGTCCATGGAAACCTGCGCAAAAAGAGTGAGCAGAGGAAATACTGCATGGAATCTCTACTAGTTCTACTGGAGGCAAAAAAAACATAACTTCTCGGACGAAGGTACAACTGAGCACACCAGAAGGAACCATGCCTATGACGGTGATGGTTTCAGACCTGGATAAAGGAAAACAAGTAAGTGACAAAGACTAGCCGGAGCTAACACATCAAAGAGGATCTGGAGGGATCACCCATAAAACCCCCAGTGAGGTCAATGGAACAGTAAACTTGAGCAAAATTGTGGGTAATGCACAAAGGAAGCTAAATCTACCAAATATATCACCTGAGAAGCCTTGGGCAAACTTGTTTGCTACAAATTGATTGGTTGCGAGAGGTATGAATTTAAACTATATAGCTCCAATAATTGTTGAGGGGGAGAAAATAGTAGAAATTCTACCTGAAGATGTAGCCAAAGATGATATGAAATGGGTACCTTCGGTGGTTGTATATGCTGTAGGAGTAACGCCATCTATTGGAGCTATAGAAAGGTTTATTGTAGGCAAGGGGTCTTTCTCTGTTAAACCAGTGGTGTTATACCATTCTGATGGATATTTTGTAGTTTGATTTGCAAACGAAGAGGAAAGGGATAAGGTGCTATGTGCAGGACCTCATTATTTGCTTAAAAGACATGTTATAATGAAGCCTTGGCTCCTAGAATTTAACTTCAAAGAGGAAATCCTAACAACTATTTCGTTATGGATTAAGCTTCCTAATCTTCCCCTTAAATGCTAGAATTCTGTGGTACTAAGCAAAATAGGTAGTAGCTTGGGAAAACCACTCTATGCTGATGAGTGTACAACACAAGCTAGTAGAATATCATTTGCGAGGATACTCATTGAAGTGGATGTGACTAGACCTCTTCCTAGCATGATTAAGATTCGATATCCTAAGGGAAGGGTATTGGAGCAACAAATCTTGTATGAGTGGAAGTCAATGTTTTGTCAAAAGTGCTTACAGGTGGGTTATTCATGTGTAGACAAGCCAAAAGTAATGCCAACAAAGAGAGATCAAGGACAGGGGGCAGAGGAAAGAATGGAGGCCAACAACATTCGGAGATAAGCATCATGAAAAGAAAACAGAACAACAGCATGATCCTGGTCTTGAAGTGGTAGCACAAAAGGAAAATGAGGATGCATAGGTGCAGGAGAACTGGCAAATTGTGAGATACAAATCAACTAGTAAGAGAATGGCAGTGCAATCTACATGGAATGAAAATACTGAGCAAGAAGAGATGCACATGTTTGAAAATGGGCAGCAGAGTGGAGTAAGAGAGGAAGCCAACATTGAACCTAAACCCCCAAATTAAATATGTTAGTCACATGGAATGTAAGAGGGTTTAATCAGGAGGTGAAAAAAAGGAGATGAAGTTGTTTCTGAGGAGGAATAAAGTTAATATTATAGTAATCAGTGAACATAGAGTTAGAGAGGATAGAGTTATAGTATTATAAATAAAGTCATGCCAAGTTGGAAGTGGTGTACAGTTGTTGCTACCAATGTGAGAGGAAGAATTTGGGTGGTTTGGAATCCAAGTATAATTAATTTCACCACTATAGAAACTTCTGCACAACACATTCATGGACAAGTGGATTTACACGTGAGCAAAGTGAAATTCCAATTTACAGCAGTGTATGGCTTGCATTCAATAGCTGCCAGAGCTTCTCTATGGACAACAATCCAACAGCTGGGCACACAAATCACTGAATCATGGTTGATTATGGGAGATTTTAATTCCATTTTGACAGCAGAGGACATACCTATTGGAAGTCAAGTGCAACTAGCATAGACAAGAGATTTCCAAGAATGCATCAATGACTGTCACTTAAATGGGCTACCTACAATTAGAAGGAAAATTACTTGGACAAATGGACATGTGTTTAGTAGAATTGATAGAGCACTGGTTAATGTTGAATGGGCATTGCATATGCCAATAGTACAAGTGTTGGGCATGGATCCACTTTTCTCAGATCATTCTTCTCTTAGTATCAATGTGGAGGAACACAAAGATTCAAATAAAAGGCCTTTCAAATTTTACAGTTGTTTGGCACAACATTCAGAGTTCAAGAATATAATACATGCAAGCTGGCAGATAAAAGGAAAAGGTATGCAAGGGATCTGGCAAAATTTGATGAAGGTAAGAAGAAAAATGAAGCAATTAAATCAAAGAGAATACATGAGAGTATTAGAAAAAGTCCACAATCTCAAGAAAAAACTGATGGATCAACAAAGTCACATGAGAACTGTTCCTATTCCTCAATGTATGCTAGATGAAGAAAAGGAACTAAGGGTACAGTTGAACAAATGGAGCATGATTGAAGAGGCAATATATAAAAAAAAATCCAGAGTGCAATGACTTAAGCTTGAGAATTCCAACACATCATATTTTTTTGCTAGTATGAAGAGCAAGAAGTACCAAAATCAAATAACTATGCTTACAAGGGAAGATGGCACAATCATCAGGGATCCAGAAGAAATCACCAGAGAAGCAGTGAGGTTCTATCAGACTCTTTTAGGACAAGCAAATACCCTCGTGCCAGCAGCCCAGCCAACAATTTTAAAAGATGGCCCTGTACTTTCAAGAGCTCAACAGTTGGATTTGATCCAACCTTTTACAAAAGATGATGTTATGCTTGCTCTTAAAAGCATTGAGGATACTAAGGCACCAGGTGGACATGGTTTCAACTCCTATTTTTTTTAAGTAAGCCTGGCCTATTTTAGGTGATGAGGTAACTACTGTTGTTCTTCAATTCTTTAGCACTAACCAGATGTATGCTTCTATTAATAGGACATTAGTTACTCTCATTCCTAAAGTGCAACATCCTAGATCCATAAAAGAATATAGACCTATTTCTTGTTGCACCACAATGTATAAAATTATATCCAAAATGCACACAAAAAGACTCCAAGGAGTAATGGATTTTCTAGTGGACCAAAGCCAAGCAACATTTGTACCTGGTAGAATGTTAACAGATAATGTTATATTGAGCCATGAGTTGATCAAGGGATATGGGGGGAAAGGATTTCACCTAGGTGTATGTTCAAAATTGATATGCAGAAGGCCTATGATTCTTTGGAATGTCACTTTCCTGAGGAAGTGTTGACTGGTATGCAAATTCCTGAAAGGTTTATAACATGGATTATGAAGTGTGTTAGGACAATCTCTTATTCACTTATGATTAATGGAAGTCCCAGTTTTCCATTTAAGGCAAGGAGAGGGGTGAGTCAAGGGGACCCTTTATCCCCTTACCTATTTGTTTTGACTATGGATTACTTGACAAGATTATTAAGATCATTGAGTAATAAGACTGCTTTTAAATTTCATCTGAGATGTCAAAAACAACAAATAGTTCAATTGAGCTTTGCAGATGATCTCCTCTTATTTAGTAGAGGAGACGTACCATTAACTACATTGCTGATTGAATGCTTCCAGCAGTTCTCCAAAGCATCAGGACTTATTGCCAATCAATCCAAAAGTTGTGTGTATTTTGGTGGAGTTCCAGAGCCAATCCAACAAAGAATACTTCAACTCACATGATTCATCAAAGGGACTCTTCCTTTCAAGTACCTTTCACTTAGTTCAAAGAAGCTATCAATCAGTCAAGACCAACCATTAATAGAGAAGATGGTGGGGAGGATCAACACATGGACAATAAAGTTTTTATCACATGCAGGGAGGCTCCAGCTGGTACAAAGTGTTCTAAATTCTATACACGCTTTTTGATCACAAATTTTCCTCATTCCATAAAAAATCTTACAAATAATAGAAACAATGTGTAAGAGGTTTTTATGGAAAGGAGATGTACAAAGTAAAGGAAAATCTTTCATAACATGGGATACACTATGTTGGCCAAAGGTAGCTGGTGGGTTAAATGTAACTGATGTTTATCTATGGAACAGAGCAGCTATAATCAAACATTTATGGAATCTTGCAAAAAGGAAGGACAAGTTATGGATTGTTTGGGTCCATACTTATTATATTAAAGGCAGGAGACCATGGGAAGTTGCAGGGCAACAAGCTTTTTGGATGGTGAGGAAGATCATGCAAGTAGGGCATTGGATTTCTGAAGCCGGAATACCAATTACAGAGATCATGGATGCAGAAGAATTCACCATTAAAGGTATGTATAAGATGCTTAGGGGAGAGTTCACTAATATGCCTTGGAGAAGGTTGTCATATAATAATCAAGGGAGCCCAAAATGGAACTTCATACTCTACTTGACCATGCAAAGAAGATTATATACCAAGGACAAGCTAGAAAATGGGGGATACAAACGGATCAAATGTGTTCATTGTGTAAGCGAGCAAGAAACACATCAACATCTTTTCTTCTCATGCAATGTGGCTGCAAGGATATGGAGTAAACTTTTAGAGTGGCTATGTATAACCAGAAACACTACAGGGTGGTATGAAGAATTGGAGTGGGCTACTACACATGCCACAGGCAAAGCAATGCAGGATGAAGTTTATAGAATGACTCTCTCAATAACAGTTTACTATGTATGGCAAGAGAGAAACTACATAATTTCCCGAAAGAAAGAAAGAACCACAGAGGTGATCATCAGGAATATCATTCAAGAAATCCATTAAAGAAGCAGTATGCAACCGAAACTGGCTAATTTTATTCGTAATTTTAATTATTATCCATAGAATAATAGCTAAGTGGTAAGGATAGTAGATTGAACTCTGAGATTGGGACTATGTCCATATCCAGAAGTCCAAAACTCTTTGTACATATTGATATATCTGGTAAATAAAGCTTACAGTTATCAAAATAAAATTTCACAAAATATCTTTTTGTCATATTCTTCGGTGCTACTTATACCCTCAAACTTATTTTTGAGTGATCATCTGCTTCTTCGTCATTTGTAACACTTTGTTGTAAACTAATAATTTCAATTTTATTTTATTTTGTCTTTACATAATACTCTTTGAATGAGGCTGTGTTACTCGATTGATATGTAATTCAACCTTTAGACTTAAAACTTATAGTCAAAATTGATTCAATGAGTTTAGAAATCTTTTTCAAGAAACAAAGATTGCACTTGCAACTAATATAATCTCATCTTGTTCATAAACTTCAACCACTGAACTTGCACTTGTAATCGAAAATCACATTAGCGTCTTCATACTCCAAGAAATCTGAGTGATGAACCATTTAGAGATGTATAAACTTGAGAAGAAACATAAAATAAACAAATCAGCATACATAGTATACACACAGACTCTGATACTAACAAATAATAGAAAAATATACACTCATCGACAACAAAAAGCAAAAATTCTAAAAATCATAGAAGAATGAGCAAAATTAAGCAATAAAATACACAATAAAATCCCATAAAAATCATACTATAAAGAATAAAATATAGTCAATCTATAACACAAAAAAAGGCACATTAAAAATTCGAGATAAGTGTCAAAAACACACTTAACTATCTTTTTTTTCTTAGATTCATACCTAAAATATTGAGAGTGAGTTTCATACCTAAACTATTGAGAGTGTAAGTTTTATACCTAAACTATCACTTATTAGTTTGAGAAACACACCTCTCACTTTTATAACTCTCATCATGGGGTGTGTGTTATATACTCTCTTTAATTTAAAAAAATTGCCGCATCACACTTCACATGGACAAAACATTTCATCTTGACAAAATTAAATAAATTATTAGTATTAGTTAAAATTAAATATTTAAAAATTATTATACCCAAAAAATATTTTTCTTACCCCACTCCATCACTTCCTCTTACCCTACACCCACCCACCCCCCATTTTTTAAGTTTTTGTTTAAATTTCTATTATAAAAGTATTTAATTTTTTTACTTCATCCCCCCCCCCCCTCCCCCCTCAAATACTAATTTAGATATTATTATTTTTTAAAAAAAAATAATTCTACCCACTCTACCTAACCCTCTGCTTCCAATTTTTTTCTTGTTTTGTGTCGAAAATATTTTTTACTTGCCGCCACAAGACTTTTGTTAAAATAAATTTGTTATTAATGTTATATTTGGTACACAAGTAGAAAAAATTCCTAAATATATATATATATATATATGTATGTATTTAACACAATACTAGAAAAATATTAAAAAATTAAATAAATTGGGAGCGGAGGGTTAAATAGGATGGGGTAGAACTTTTGTTTTTTAAAAATAAAATACTATCAACTTTTTTGGGGAATGAGTGGGTGGTTTAGGGGGGGACGGGTGAAGTATGAATTTTTTTAAAACTATTTTATAAAAAGATTTTTTTAAAAATAAAAGGACGGGGGGTTGTGGAGGAAGGGAGGGGAGGATGTAGTGGAGTGGGGTAAGAAAAATATTTTTTGGGGATAATAATATTTTAATATTTAATTTTTAATTAATATTAATAGTTTATTATTTAATTTTTGTCAAGATGAAATATTTTATCCATGTAGAATGCCACATATCAAGGTTTTTTCAAATAAAAGAGAAAGTGCATAACATACACCACTGAAATGTGTTTCTCAAACTAATAAATAATAGTTAAGGTATGAAACTCACGCTCTCAATAGTTTAGATATGAAACTTGAAAAAATGAAATAGTTTAGATGTGTTTTTGATATTTATCTTTGAAAATTCCTAAAAATCATCCAAAAAAACAAAAACCAAAACAATATATTAAAAAATACATAATAAAAAATGCTATAAAATACTCCCTCTGTCTCTAATTACTTGTTCACTTTTAAATTGACACACTTATTAAAAAAATAATTAATGACATAGTAAATTTATCATTTTACTCCTATTAATTATGAAGTGGATGAAAAGTTTTATATTTTTCAAAATAATTAGTCATTTAATTGAGGATAAAATAGGTAAAGAATTTATTTTTTATTGATTTGTCAAAATAAATAAGCAATTAGGAATAACTACGAAAAAAAATTGAACAAATAATTAGGGAGGGAGAAAGTACTAAAAAATCATAGAACACAACAATAATCCAACTGCACCAAAAGTGGTGTCATTTAGGCAGTGCAGTGGGCAGTAGGAGCTCTGAATTCCAGAAAAGCAACTGAATCGGCATAGTGATTTGCCGGGGTGTCTATCGGAGAAGGAAAAGTGAATTAAGACATGAATACTTGTGTACTTCATCTGTTGCCTGCCTGTCTCGTCTCTCCTCAATTGCAATTACAAACCAGGAGAAAGCTATTAAACCTTCCTTCTGTCTGGGAAAAACCCATCTTCAGATCTCTACAGATTGTACCCTCTGCCTCTTCTTCTTCGTCTACTTCTTTCTCACCTGCTGGATATCCAGGTAAATAGCTTTAGTATCGATTCTGAATGTTGATTTTAGTTTATGTAGCTTTCAAGTCATTGAAGTCGCTCAACCCTTATATTAAGATTAAACATTCATTTTTATCCTTTTATGTTTGTACTGTGCATTTATTATATGCTTCATGTTAGATTGTTGAATAAACTTTTCTTGACTGGTGGATTTCTTCATAAGTTTATCTGTAGGGTGATTTAGCTGTAATTAACTCTGACCCTGTTATCTTAAGAAGCTAAAAATATCTTGGTGTGAAAGAGAATGGCTTTTGGTGCAAATAAGGTTTAGGAAGTTGAAAAGAGAAAGCGAGAAAATTAAGTAAGAAGAAAGAGGAATTCCAGTTATATGGACGTAAATTCAATCATTTAGGGCAATAACACTGAAGTCATTTCAGAAGATATTACTAAAACACTTATGGATTTAGACCCTGCCATTGAAGACGCAACAAACAACAAGGTCAATGAATATGAGTTAGTGCTTTTGGAGGTGCAAGGAGATAATCGACTAATTTATTCCCTAGCTCGTGAAAAGGACGCAATTACAACCATATGTCCAATGAATCAAGGAAACAAAATTGCAGTTACAGAGGAAGAACCAATTCTAGGATAGGATTTTGAGCAGATTTTTACATGGGAATTATTTTATGGAAGATTTAGAAGAGCTTCAACGAGAGCAAGCAGTAATGGAGGCTTCTTTGTGGGTTCATAGAGATGTACTCTCTCTGAGGCCTGAGCAGGCAGTATGGTATCACATTCTATGCCCGTGAACATGATGTGTTTAAACTACTCATGAAGATTGATAAGAAAAGGCAGGAATAAAGAATTCATTAGGGCATTCAGGGAAGCAGCAAACCAAGGAAGAACAATGAGTTAAACAAGCTTAAATTTGATATGAACTATGGGAAGGTGGGTACAAGAAGTAGGGGAAGAAACACTCTAAGTTCTACATGAAGCTAAACGTTATTAGTTGGAATATAGGGGGATTGAACAGTAAGGAAAAAAGAAGAACAGCTAAAATGTTAGTAAATAAGTGGAAAGCATTTGTTTATTACTCTCAACAAACAAAGGTGGATAAAGAGAGGTTGGATCGTTGGTGCGGTAGATTTTGGATGACAGATGGTGAGATTGGTAGAATTTGGTGCTTAGAAGCGGGTGTAGGAGGGGAGGGGGTATTCTTATGATGTGGAATAATAGAATTGGCGGGGATAGTAGTAGCTACTGAAGTCTTTAGTATCACCGTCAAATTTCAAGCTATCTCACAATTTTTTTCTTGTCATCTAACTGGTGTTTATGCACCAAACACTAAGACTGAAAGGAAGGAGTTGTGGTGGGAACTTGCTGCTGTTAGGGGACTATGTGAGCTGCCGTGGGTGCTAGTATGTGAGATTTCAACACCACCAGATTTATGTCTGAAAGGAAAAATAGTTCAAGAATCACATGCTCGATGAAAGATTTTCCAGATTGCATAAAGGAACTGATGTATCCGCTACTTAAGGGGGGAAAATACACATGGTTCAAAGTTATTAATCAAGGTAGTGTTCAAGAATTGATAGATTTCTATTCTCTTCCGAGTGGCTGAAGAACGTAGAATGGATAAACAGGAGATTATGCTAAGAATAATATCTGATCATACTCCATTACAACTGTTATGTCGTGAGTGGGAGAAACCTTACTTCGAATTTGTGGATCGGTGGATGGAGATGGAATGATTTTTCCGCAAAGTATAGAATTGGTGGTCAAACCTTCAGGTTATAGGCAGACCAGATTTCATTTTATCAAATAAGTTACAGTTATACAAAGGAAACTGAACAAAACTAGTTTTGGTAATTTGGAACATAGGAAAAATGAGCTATTAGCAAAGATGGCACACTTTGACAGGGACTATGAGGACAAGACATTACAAGAGGAGGAATGGGTGGATAGGGCTTGTTTACATATAGAATTGAAGGATATTGCCATCACGGTTATTACAGTTGAAACAAGGGGCTAGAAAATGCTCACAAGATATAATCACATTGGGAAATTTCGAGTGATGGGCATATCAAGGTAGATCACGAGGAGATGAAAAAAGACAGTTCCCATTTCTACCAGAACTAGTTTTCACTTTTCAGAAGGAGAGAATTGGAAGTCAGCTATAATAGGGCACCCACAAGTAATCTTGAGCGAAGTAGTATGGCTTCAAAGACCTTTTGGAGAAGAAGAAATGCTAGAAATTACTAAGCTATGTGTAAGTGATAAAGTTCCAGGTCTGGATGGTTTCTCTATGGATTTCTGTCAAAACTGCTGGTTGATTATCAAAGAGGATCACATG
This sequence comes from Solanum bulbocastanum, assembly GCA_037074985.1. Lineage (NCBI taxonomy): Eukaryota > Viridiplantae > Streptophyta > Magnoliopsida > Solanales > Solanaceae > Solanum > Solanum bulbocastanum. The sequence goes on along the minus strand of CM073599.1, from coordinate 35,890,702 downwards.
AAGGGTCTGGATCTCTTCCACCGCCAGGAAAAGTTTGAGAAATGCTTCAATACCACCTTTATTGCTTTAGTTCCTAAAAGAACGATGTTGTGGAATTGAGAGATCGTAGACCCATATGCCTGATTAGTAGTTTCTGTAAGATCATTTCGAAGCTTCTGACAGACTCAAAAGGATGATTAACAAGTTAGTGGATACTTCTCAATGACTTTTATTAGAAGAAGACAAATTATGGATGCATCATTTATTGCAAAATAAATATCTTGATACCAGATTGAAAGGTGATATTCCTGGTGTTTTTATGTAAGGTTGTTATTGAGAAGGCATGCAATCATGTTGGGGGGAATTTTTAGTTAACATTATCAAAGATATGGGATTTGGGAGAATGTGGGTTAACTAGATATCATTATGTATACTATTTGTTTGGTTTTCAATGCCTGTTAATAGCACACCCATAGTTTTTTTGCAGCTCAGAAGGATTTATGGTGAGGAGTATCTTTCATCTCCTATTCATCTTAAGTCATGGAATATTTTTCCAAAATGCTCAAGTTGCTTTCATAAATGGTTGCGCACCTAAGGTTGTGGCCTAGTGGTCAATAAAGTGGTTAAGAATCATGAGGTCTCAGGTTCAATTCCCAGTGGAAACAAAAAACACTAGGTGATTCTTCCCATTTGTCATAGCTTTGGCGGATAGTTACCTATTACCTGTTGCTAGTGGGAGGTGACAGGTATCCCGTGGAATTAGTCGAGGTGCGCAAAATTTGGCTCGGACACCATGGTCATAAAAAAAAATGGTCGGGTAAGGGGATTCAAGGTTCACAGCAAGAATATCTTGGAAAGCCCATACTTGCTGTATGCTGCCAACACTCTTGTTTCGTGCGATGCTGAGGAAGAACAAATCAATAGCTTGAGGTTGATTTTTGGTGATTTTCCAGGGAGTTTCTGGGTACCAATAAATTGGAGAAAGAACCACTTATTTCCAGTTAATGTGGTTCCAACTACTATGAGTTTAACTTGAGCTTTAGGTTACCAGGTAAGTAGGCTGCCTACCATTTGATTGGGATTAGCACTAGGAGCAAGAGATTGAGCTGATAGCATATTGCAAGGGGTCTTGGAAAAATGTGAGAAAACGCTAGCAAGTTGGAAGAAGCAATATTTTTTTATTTTGGAGGCAGAATGGTGCTGATCAATAGTGTTTTAGATTCTTTCCCAACTTATGTTATGTCTTTATTTTTCCATGCCAGTTAAGATTGAGAAGAGGATTTGCATAAGAAGAACTTATTTTGTGCAAGGAAGTAAGGAGAAGAAATCATTTAATCTGGTAAGATGGAACACACTAATTATAAACAAGAAGGATGGAGGAATGGGGAGGTTAACAAAATAGAAGGCTTGCTAATGAAATGACTATGGAGATCAACACAGAAGTGGAAGGCCTGAGGGTTGGGTAAGCAGTAATAAATATGGAATTGAGGGACAATGGTGCACTAACAAAGTCAGAAGTAGTCATTGGGTATCCTTAAGGAAAGGTATCAGATCTTTACAGCTTGGTTTCTTGAGCAAGACAACAACAGTGGAAAATGGAAGGAACGCCTCTTTTGGGACAATTGGTTTGGACATGGTCCCTTGAAGGCTTATTTCCAGATTTACTTACTTTGGCCACTAGTGCTACATCAATATTGTCAGATTTCAGACATAATGGGGGCTGCAACATAAATTTTAGAAGGAATTTCGATTACTGGGAAGTATCTAGAGCTGCTCAATTTCTTGGGCAACTGGATTCCTTTCAATAAGTCGCTTATTCAAAAGATAGTTTGAAAAGGAAGCTAAATAGCAAAGGATATTTTACTGTTAAGTCATGTTAGAGATCTCTTACAAGAATGGAATGCCAGCTTGAACCTAGGTCATGGAAATCAGAAGCACCATACTAGATTTCTTGCTTTACATGGATTGTGAACAAGCAGCAGATGTTTCTTTTGGTGAAAACAAGTTGAGTTTGTCAGCTTTTGCAGTGTTTAATCACTGTTCAGAATTGAAAATTCTTTTTAATGCAATTGGCATGCAGTGGTTATGGCAAGGGATACCACTGAACTGTTGAAGTTTTGGAACAGAAAAGGGCTGCCAAGAAGAAGAATCAGTGGAATAGGCTGCCAGAAAAGTTCTTGCTGCATCTAGTGGATAGTTTGTTGGTTTGAGTTTAAAGAAATAGAAGATACTTCAAGGACTCAGCAAACAACACTCAGAAATGCAAATCAAATTGTATGGCTTTGTTTTGTTGTTGGTGCAGAATGGAACATGTACAGGAGGCTGTATCTATTCTTGAGTTGTTAGAATCACTCCAGGCGTAGTCAGGGTTATACTTCTGTTGGATGTATTATTACTATTATTTTCTTTTGTACAATTACCATTGCACATTCTTAAAATATCTTATTCTTACCTTCTCAAAATAAAAAAAGATCTAGGTATTTGAAACTACATAGAAACATAATTTGTAATTTTGTTTGGTTAAAAATAATTTGAAAAAATTTCTAGTCAAAGAAACACTATGGTAGTTCTGAAATAGTATTAGGGACAATCCTTTTGGGGTTGACATAATATATATGAAATCTCAGTAGTGCATATAACTTTTCAGCAATTGGATGTTTGTTTACTAATTTATTCCTCTTGAGAAGCCAACCAAACAAAGAACGAGTAATAGTTAAAAGTCCAGTCAGTTATTTGAGGCTAAGCAAAGTTGAATAAGTGCTAACGCCAAAGAGAACATATTTGAGTTCGATCAGGTTCTTTTGGCATTTATAAGCAGCTGAGAAAACTTGATGAAGCTTGGGATTCTTTTTTTCCTTTCATCTCCTATTTCATTTATTTTTCCAAGCTAATCCAGAAATATCACCTGGGACAAGGCCAAAGCGGAAAAGGCAGATAGCAGGGATAGATCAGGAAGAATTACAAGACCCAGCTATTCTAGCAGACCCTGATAGTTGTTTTTGTGAGTTTAAAGGAGTACAAATACACCATAAGATATATGATGCAGAATCAGTTGCTACAAACTTGTCAGAAGAAGGAACTAGTTCTCAACCTCCTCATGCTAATAAAAGAGTGAATTTTCCTATGATTTTATTACATGGCTTTGGTGCCTCTATTTTTTCATGGAATCGGGCTATGAAGCCCCTAGCACAAATCACTGGGAAAAAAGTTCTGGCCTTTGACAGACCAGCCTTTGGGTTGACGGCAAGGCTGAATCATGTCAACCATTCATCTCAGGGAAGTGAAGACACAAGACCTTTTAATCCATACTCCATGATATTCTCTGTGTTGGCCACTCTATACTTCATTGACTTTTTAGCAGCTGACAAGGCAATTCTAGTGGGGTAAGTTCTATTCTAAGTCTACTTTGATTTTTCTTGGATGACAAAATCTGAATTTGAATATTTCCATTATGAACGGTTCTGGATTTATATATTTTGACTTATCCAAGAAAGAGCTGTGGCTTTATTTAGCTTGAAATTATTGCAGTGAAATGACATTCTTATAGTTATATTTTAGTTTCACTATGCAAAGACAATGATCCTTCGCTACCCCAATAATAAAAGAAATGTGAAAAAAGGGGAATGGTGGAAATAAATTTCAACGAAAATCAAATGTGTGTTTCCAAATAAATGACTGGCCTACTCTAGGATGAACTTTTAGGCGATAAGAATTTAATGGTTGTATTCAGTCATTATATACATTACCTCTCTCTCTTCTATATCTAAAATAATCTATCAGCATTGTTACTCTTTCTGAATTGACTGATTAGATTTCTGCACCAAAGAATTTACTTCAAACAGTGGAAAGTGTCTTTATTTGGTCAAGACGAAGTAGATATGTAATTCCCAATGAGAGGATAATGTGCTTCAACTTGTCCATTGCTTGTAGTATTGCCCTCCTTCCCTTTGCTCTTCATATTTGATTTATCAAAGATGTCACTTTTACCGGTAACTAATGAGATATACCAGACACTCAGCTGGTTCCATTGTAGCAGTTGAAGCATATTTTGAAGCACCTGAGCGAGTTGCTGCCCTGATACTTGTTGCCCCTGCAATTGTAGCACCCCTGAATTTAGGGCATGTAACGAAGGACAATTCAAGTGGAAAAAGTAACCAGACTGAAGGCGAGGAATTGGAAGTGAACTCTAAAGGGAATTGGATTACCACGGTTTTCAGCATTTTGTCAAAGGTATCCCAATATCTTGGACAAGCAATAATGCGTTTGGTGAAAGGGATGGGAGACATGATAAACTCTTTATATAAGAAAGCTTTATCTGCATTCTTGCGTTCTGCCATTGGTATTATGTTGGTACGTACTCTATTTTGGATCTTCTAATCTATTTATTGAACCTAATTTTCCTTTCTGAAAATTTACATCGTGCAGCCTTATGAAATTGAAATTAGGTCTATACTTTATAGTTTCCAATTTTTGAAAATTAGTTTTTGAGTGAGAAATCCTCCCGGACATTCTTGAAGAAGTTAAACAAGAAGGTGAGATGAGTTATATGTGTAGTGCACGTCCATGGAACATGTCAGCTGCTGTTGGCTTAGCAGCTCTATTACTTCTTTGATCTTTCTGACATTTATTTGAGGATAAATTTGATATATTTATGTTATCAGAAATAGATGGAAGAATTCTTATGAGTTCTTATTAGTCATTTGCAACATATGCAAAATGAGAAAAATACTTGATTACCACTCTGTAAAACTTGATTAACATGGGTACAAAAATGACTTGCCATTTTCTTTCAGGTAAGAATGATAATTGATAAGTTCGGCTTAGCTGCTGTTAGGAATGCTTGGTATGATCCTAAACAAGTTGATGATCATGTCTTGCAAGGCAATACAAAGGTGATACCTTGGCAGCTAGTTGTTTCCAAGTAGATGATGGGTTGGGTTTTTTCTTTTGGGCTTGTATTTGATTTTTCAGATATGCAACCTGGTTTCATTGTGCATTGTTGTCATGTTTACTCTTTAATATCTGCAGCCTCTCAGAGTAAAAGATTGGGATAGGGCTCTGGTGGAGTACACCGTGGCTATGCTTACAGATTCTGCGTCTGAATCAAAACCACCACTGTCGAAGAGACTAAGTGAAATCTCATGTCCTGGTTAGAAAATCATCTCTGTGGCATCAAATTGAATTGATATTGATAACTAAAAGAAAACATTAGATTTCAAACTAATTAATAGAAAAGCAAGCAAGATCTCAAGTGAATATGAAGTACTGAAAAAACAATTATGCTATATAACCAACAGCTCTTGACTACCAAATAACCTTTGATTGCACCATTCTTTTCTAGGCTACTCCCTTATACTGGAAAAGTGTGTCATATGCTTTAGTTCTGTCATGTTCCTTTTACATTCTTGGATTTGTGATAATGCTATGTTCCAAGAAACATATTATCGTAAAGTTGCATGATAAACAATAGACTCCAGTTACACCATGAATACACAGTTCCTAATGCTGTTTTTTTCTCTCAGTTCTGATTATCACTGGTGACAGCGATCGGCTTGTTCCGCCATGGAACTCTGAAAGACTTTCACGGACCATTCCTGGATCTTGTCTTGAAATAATCAAGAATTGTGGCCACTTGCCTCATGAAGAGAAGGTTGACGAATTTGTATCCATTGTTGACAGATTCCTTGAAAGAGCTTTTGGGGTGCAGAAAGAGTCTCATCTGCAACCAGCAACTTGAGATTGATACTTTTTCCAGTTCAACTTGGCCAGGATTGACATCTATTGGTGAGCATTAAGTTCGACACTTAAACTGCCTACTAAAGTTCATATATGGGAAATCATTAAGCTCTTCGTCAATTATACTCAATCCTATAAACACCTATCAGTGCAATCCATAATATAACATAGGTGGCTTATAGTTGTTTAAGTAAACATTGATTTCTTGTCCATTGAGACATGTAAATATAATACACCCTGTATCTTGAGAGTTGTAAATTTTACTTCAGCTTATTACAAAGCAGATGAAATCTCTGTTGTTACACAAGAAGTCCGAGATTTGCAGATACAAACTGAAACATCTATGCAGATTTTTGTGATAACCTCATTGCACTCATCGTAATTCAATAGATGGTATTCCATCTTCAGACAAGGGGATCAAGGGATATGGTGAGAGAGGGATCTTGTAAACCATGAGGTAGATCAAAACCAGACATGAAATCATCTCCAAATATCATAGCACCGGCAGCTAATGCCCCTGCACCTACTCCCATTCCAAAACTAGGTCTAGCATTTCGTGCTGCTGAAGTTCCAGTTTGTGGCATGTTATTTGTTCTTGGGAGGAAAGTTGGAATATAACCAACATTAGCAGGTGGAGGTGGAGGTGGGGGTGGAGTACGCGACGGCTGATAGCTTGGTCCTGCTGCTTGTGTGTAGCTCGGTCCCGCCACTGGTGGATGTGAATAATTTGAAGGATATGGCACTGGATGTGCATATTGGTGATTTGTCTGTGGTTGGCTCTCCAGCATTTGAGACGGGGTTAAAGATTGTGGTTGTAGGTATGCTGATGCAGGTTTATATCCATTAGTCAAGTTGAAGCCGCTGCTGTTATCCACAAGCTTAAATCCCTCCTTTTCACCTAGTTTCAAACAAGATGTCGTCAAAAATGGAAAATTCTCAGTCAAGACTCGCAGGAGTATGGTTCTTCATCCAGGTATTACTATCTGAATCAATATAAACTAGTGTCTTTTCTCTAAGGATCTGTTTCATAGAAGATGAATAACTACATAAATCATGAAGTCGAAAGGAACAAACAGCAACTTAAGTTTATACCTGGTTGTGAACTAGATTCTTCCCTCTCCTCCGAAACTCTGATAGAGACATCAATAAATCCCTGAGGTTTATTCGAGTTCTTTTTCCGCAATTGAAAGCTCCCAACTTCTTCAATTGGCTTTGAAACCTCAGAGTTCTTATTGTACTTGTCTAGAAATTCTTTCAAAAGCACAGTAGCTGTTCCCATGAGTTTTTCTCTAAGAAAAATGGGTTCTCTACTGTAAACTTCAACATTTAGGGCCAAATCCTGGAGAGAAGTGTCAACCAACATTGAGAATTTGGTTTTCCAAACAGGATTTGCATTGCCTGAAGAATCAATCTTGGAACAATACTTGTTGTTTGGATTAATCCATCCAACAGCATACCATTGAAGCTTCCACAAAGCTGATGTGCGCTGGAGTCCCCTGGCGGAAATCAGGCAGATTTCAATCCATATTTTACCCATTTTAGAGGAAAAGATAGATTTCAGCTTGATTGATACAAATGGTGATAGAATTTGTGCCCCTCAAAGGTTCTTTTCTTGATAAAAGTGATAATGGAAAGGTATAAAGCTGTTTTGCATCATATTAAGACTACTACCTTACTTTTATGCAAAGGATCCCTTACTTTATACTATTATCAAAGTTCTGTTAAGAGATATCTAGGTACTTTTTTCCCCATATTATGACTCATAAGTCAATCAGAGGGGGACAGGAATCAGAACAATAGTCAAAAGTTTGCAACAGGACATTGTTAAAAAATGAACTTCAACGGTTCACGAGAAAGTAATTTAGGGAAAACTATACAAATTTGACCCATTAGATAAAATATTTACTCAAATTGGACTCAACCCAATATACTTATCTTGATTGGGCCCATGGCCCAAACTATTTACCTCTGATGATATCTATATAATCTGATGGTATGAAGTAGTACTTGAGCAGATTTTTCGCTTAAATATTTTTTGTTCGCATCAGAGTATATATACTTTAATGGTATCAAGGAGTAATTGAATAATATTTTTACTGAAGCACCGTTTCTTCCTCTTTGATATGATTTATCTAAAAACAAGGGTATGAAAGTAAGATGTAGTCACTTGTAAATAGTTTTCCTTTTTAGGTACAAGTATTATTTTTCCAGTAATTTATCCACCAACTTTACGCCTCTACTGCAACTATAATATTGCTCCCTAAAGAAATTTTACTGTAAAACATATATCTAAAAGGTGTGAAATATAGCTGACTAGCTGTGTATATACTTTGATATGTATCAAAATCAAAATTTCTGGCATTACAGTTCTAGTATTACGGTATGTAGTATATATATATAACCTTATTATTAGAGAAATGTTTGGAACAAAGTAGCTCGCCTAAAAGGAAAGGAACTCTAACCTTTTGGAGTTTTCACCCTAACTTAGGTTAGGAGGTCGTTAACTTGGTCTATCGTACCAAACTTTACGAAAGGATGCTAGACCAAGGCAGGAAAAAAGTTAGGCTTCAACTAATACCCTGATTCGGGACGTATCACCTAGCTAACCTGGAGAAGGAAGGAAGAAAAGTCTTAGCCCCAACGAACAGATTCATGTTCTTGACAGGCTTCTTGACTTCATTTCTAGCCACTCTTGAAGGTCTTGCGCGAAGGGAGCCGTGCCAGCCTAACAATGTTTTTTCAGTAGGAAGTTATGATCTTAATGACTCCCTAACCTAGGTTGGGGAGAAAACTCCAAAATCCAAAACACTGATAAATGTTCCTTTTCTTTTAGGCACGCTACTTCGTACAAAAATACATGGTTAAATATACCATCTACATATATTCGCTTATTAAATATATGCTAATAATTTTTTAAGCTAATAAAATGTCAAATTTTAAATGCATTTTGATTTTCTACTTATTAGATTATGTAAACTTAATACTAATTTCTTATCTTGATTAAAATGTCCTTTATGTGATTATTTATACACAAAGGGAATTGCGTTTGCTTTCCTTGAATATGCCATTACGTTAAAAGAGGTGAAAATATGGTATTAATTGAGATGTTTCTTGAAGAGTTGAAGTCATAATTCTACTATAGGTAAGTCAGAAGTTTAACAACTACGATTACTAACTTTTTGTACTGCATTTTGACCAAAAACGAACTCACAAAAATCAAATCATGTCGAATTAATTTGGTATAGCACTTTTAAATATAAAAAATTGAAACAATTGAACCGGGGTAAAAAATCTAATTTGATTTCTGAACGTATCATACGACAACACGTGGATTGCTCAACAGTGCTCATGCCTGATACACTCATTATGAGGGGGCGGAACTCAAGCAAATCGTTGCTTAGGGTTAAATTTTGTTAAGTGATTTTGAAAGATAAAAGCATTAAATGGAATGATTTATTAATACAAAACAAAGTTTAATGACTTTATTAGATACATTCTTATGGTTCAGTAACCTTTTAAAATATTAACTCAAAACAATCTATAATGCCACTAGACAAATATCCCATTCAAAGACTATTTTTAGCGTTAATTGCACGGTTTGCCCTTCAAATGGATTGATCTTTAATTTTTTACATTTAGCTGTCGAACTCGTGTCTAGTGGGATATAAGCTCTTTAAGAGTGCAAAACATAACTTAAGAAATATTATAATGCAAAAATATAAACTTATATCTCGCTAAAAAGTTATTTATCTTAGCAGATCACCAACACAAAATACTTACATAGGCATAAAGGTGCAAATAACCCCATCTTTATGTTAGCAAAAGGGGGAAACATAACTAGTAAAGGATGGGCAAAAATCCTAAAGTAAAGAAAGTAATGAGACTTGATGCACTAGTCTCTACTAGTATTACACATCTAAGTAAACATATTTATGTATTGACATTTGCACTTTCAGCACAAGCTGAAAAGAACAGAACAAAGTAAGAGGAAGAGTTTATTAATGTTGAAGCATATTATATCTAGTGAGTCAACATTGCTTCAATCTCTCAACAAGAATGTGTACTCCTTGGCCTGGCTCTACAATCATCCTATAAGCCGGTGAGTGTTTGTATTTGGGAGACAGAGAGAAACGAAACTTCGAAATAATGAGTGAAATAACAACCTTGAGCTGCACCATCGCAAAATTCCTGCCTAGGCAGAGACGAGGACCTAGTCCGAATGGGATATAAACTTGTGGCAATTTACAAGCACCCGAAACTCCATTTTCAAACCTCTCTGGCTTGAATTCATTGGCATCTCGTCCCCATATCTCAGGGTCACGATGAAGAGTCGGGATCAAGGTCCACAAGCATACACCTTTTGGCACAACAATGTGACCAATTTGTGTGTCTTCTAATGCCTCTCTTGACACAAATGCTGCTGGTGGATATAAACGCATCACTTCTTGAATGACCATTGTCACCTTTATGTCAAGATTATAATTGTTAGACACAAATCATTGTGACGGAATAGTTGTAAGATTAATGTGATATATGAGTTACCATTTTCATCTTGGAGACAGACTCTGCATCTAGGACACCATCAGGCCAAATCTGAGTCATTTCCTCACGGATACGAGATTGCCATTCTGGATGTAGAGCAAGAAGCATGAGGCACCATGATGCAGCAACAGCAGTGGACTCATGACCTGCAAAGTATATGTTCTTGCAATTGTCAACTATGAATTTCCTCGACGAATTCTCCCCTACACTGCCATCATTGATAGCTCCCTCGAGTATCGAATGCAGTAAGTCCTTCTCATTTGAAGGTGTTTCTAAGCATTGATCCCTTTCTCTTTCTTTCACTGCTTCCCATATCAACGACTCTATCTCTTTCTCTAAGTTTTCAATCTCCTTTTGCTGTCTACTCGGAAGAAACCTAATACACAGTCCTTATGTCAATAATGGGAAACAAGTCGGAGACAAAGCTATTAGATTCGATTGAATATCTTTGATAAACATACCCTAATGCAGGAGAACCAAAAAGAATGCTTGTGTTTGATATGACTTTTTGAAGAGTTCGAAGCTTTGAGAAAATGTTTTTGCCTTTGAAATAAGAGCTCCCAAAGCAAGCCCTTGAGATAACATCTGCTGAGAGGCTTCTCAGATCCTCTCCCACACTAATTTCTGCCATTTTGCCCCCTTCAGCTTCAATCCTTTCATCCCATTTCATGGTTAATAACTCTGCTGACTGCAACATCAAGCTCACCATGCCCTACAAATTCATGTTCAAGATTCACAACTACTTTTTTAAAAAAGTGAAATTTAGAAATGGACAAATTTTGTAGCTTTGTAGCCTGGTGCTCTGAAGCTCCCGCCATGCGCAGGTTTCCGACCACAAGCGCCTATTGTATGCAATCTTACCTTGCAGTTGCATATCTGCTAGAAATTGTTTCCAAGAACGTAGCTAAACAACAAAAATTGTCGCTAATTCTATTAATATGAGTGATTTAGCTACAAATTAGCGATGAAGTTCATAGCTAATTTCAGTGATTTGTATAGTGTAATTAATATATTCAATCATTGACTATAGTATATGAGTGTAAGATTTTTTGTTATTATTTAATTTTTGATTAATTACCTTGACCTTATCCATGAAGAATTCAGGTGCTACGATTTTCCTTTGCATGGCCCAAATATGGCCATTAGACCTCAAAATACCATTTCCAAGCATAGGGGCAAGTCTCTTAGTGACATAAGAAGGTTTTCCTAAATCCAGGCTAATACTTTGGTTCATTTCCTTCACTAGCTCTGGTTGGTTCACATACAAATGTTGTTTGTTTCCAGTTGAATATGTAAATACAGGACCTGCAATTAAACCACCAAAACATCAAGCTATAATTATAAAAGGTTAATGAGTTCAGTAATAAGAACCTAAAGATCAAATCGATCAAATTTATATCTTAAATGCACTTTTTCGTAATATTATATTTATCCACTCAAAATCCTGAATATGGCTCCGACAAACGGAGTTACAATAATAACACAATGCTACATAAGGTGTATTAGTAATGTTTCTATTAGTTATGTTTGTATTAATTATACATAGATCATTTCTTATGCATTGTTTGATTTGGTGTATTAAAAATAACATGCATTGCATAAGAATATTTATTTACAAAGATATCCTCCACAATTATGATTAAAAAGATATAAAAAATATTTTGAGAGGTAATTGGGTCTTTAACCATGCTAATGCATGCATAAATCCCCTTACATTACTAATACCTAGAAATTCATGATATTAATAATGCACATCTTAATACACAATAGAAGTATATAACTAATACATAACAATTAGCATAAAAAAATGTAACAAAATAAGATATTACTAATACACAATGCTAATACATGTATTATTCTTTTCTAATAGTGTGGAATTTGTGTAATTATAGATTAGATAGAGTTGCAACATTGAAATTCCAAGAATCGTTGGGTGTGAGGTTTAAGATATAATACTTTCGAAATAAAATGTAATTTATTTTATTCTGTATTTGATTGAAGGCGTGGAGTTATTAGGTAGTCATGAAATCATTTATCTCATAATATATATCTTAGTGAACAGATAAGTTATTTCATATACATAATGAGATAACTTATCTTAGAATAACTTATACTCAACCAAACGACCCGAAACAAAGCTAAAATAAGAAGTTGATGGAGTTCAAAAGTCAAAAGGTCTAAGCAGGAAGAGTATGGGATCACATGGTTAGTGACCAAGTGTTACCTGCATCTGCAACTCCCATTTTGTACTTAACTCAGTTGCATGTGTCTAACTGTGACCCACCTTCATCTAGTCTATTCATGTCCCTCTTAAAGGAAAATGATTTAACGGTATAACACCAAACAAGGAAAGGACCCTCACACTTACATACTTCACCATAAGTTAAAATTATTTTTCTGATTGCTCTTAATATCTACCATCGAAAGGTAACCTTTCATGTCAAGTTTGATATACAACAACCTATTATGATATGTTATATCAAATAAAAATTTAGTACTCTATAATTATAACATAACTAATTTCTAAACAAGTGAATTATGCATGTGTTCTATATTATCAATCAAACTTCTCGAAACAATACTTTTGAGTCATCTAGTTTATAAATATGTGTATGATGTATAGGTAGATATTGTTTATATATGATTATATATATATATACTCAGAGGCGGACCCATCTTTGTTAGTGCGGGTGCACATGTGCCCGTTAACTTCGATAAAAATCATGTGTATATATGTATATTTATCTTGAGAAACTGACAGAAACTAGGATATATTTAACAGTGCACCTATAAAAAGTATATGAATGTTCTTGTGTTGTTGGTACAAGGTAGATGAACCACCCATGAGAGCAGGGTTTGAATCTTGTTTAGAGTGCTAAATTTCATAATTTGTATTTTAAATTTAGCTTAGAGATAGTATGTGATGTACTCGAATTCTTCAAATACTGGATTCGTCTCTGCATATACTATACATATAAGATACATACATATGCATATATACAAGTACACCATAAATGCAGGACCAACAAACGAAAAATATCTACTAGGAGTACTTGTATGATTTTATGAAACAAAAGGCTCGTAGTAAGTACAATGGGGATAACTTGTCTCGAGGGTAATTAACTTGTCAAATCATCCTGCTGTATTTCAGCCCTCTATTATTAGTACACTACCTGAATAATGGGTGACATTTAGATAAGGATGCAATGCGAGTTCTAATCAAATTTCAAAAAATTCACTTATCATTCGTTTGAGTGATTAATTTTTTCAAAGTCGCAACGAAAAGTCCCACGTTGAGAGGTAAACTGCTTCCTAACAAAAGTGATTTCATACTCAAAGGACTTATTGATATCCTGAATATATCTAGTTTATTCGAAAACTAAAACTTATAAATTTGATGGTAATTTTATCCTACTTCAACAACAATTTATTAAATCTCAGAAATTATTGTCAAATATCACTACAAGAATGACTATCATTAAAGTCAAATTCGACACTTAAGATCTCAGATTGTCCAATATCACTACAAAAATGACTATCATCAAAGTTAAATTCGACACTCTAAGTGGTATGGAGGAGAATATTTTTCATCGAAAATATTTTTTTTGAAAATAAGTTAGTTTCTTTCTTATTTTCTAGTGTTTATTAAAAAAGAATATTATCTTAAAAACATTTATCTATCAAAAACCTATAGGGGTGACACCGTGACAGGTTGTTGATTGTCGGGTTTCGGGGGTGGGATAGTCAAGACGTAGAGGTTGGGGTGTCAAGTGGGTAGGAGGATATAATAAATCTAAAACGACATTTATAAACTCATTTTTTTCTACTTTTATTTGAAAAGTCATTTTTCTCATATTTAAAGAACTTATTATCCTACAAAAAATATTTTTCAACATTTTTATCCAAATCAAAAATAGAAAATTATAAAAGAAAACATTTCTGAAAATCTTATTATGAGGGATGAGAAAGACTAGATATGTCACTTGTATATAAAATAACTAATTCTACTATTTTAATATAAATAAAAAATTTATCTTGGAATTGTTATTTCAAATAATCAAATCTAACTATATCTGTCCGTGATTAAGGGTATCACGTGACTAAGTATTTTTAAGGATCCATAATTATTTAAAAGTTTTTAAGTTTTTAATATTAGGGACAATTATCATTTAAGAATCATCTCCATGGCATATATAATTGTCGTTTTGCGTATTAAATCATATATCATCTCAAAATATATAGAAGTGACATGACCTCTTATTTTTTCAGGAGGTAAAAGTTATTAATGAATTGAAAATGACTAATTGTCATCAACATACGTAAATAAATAAATATGATATGGGCATCTTAGAAAGATCGAGAAAACAAGCCAAAAAAGTATATCATGACAAACCATATACTATATTTATTTATTTTTAGTTTTGTTGGGCTAGAGGGCCAATTATTAATAATAGCACCAAGACAAATCTTGGTGCATATGATGAAATCAATATCTCTTAAAACTTTGGATTTTATTTTATATACTCTCTTTCCTACTTCACTTTCTTTTTTTCTATTCATTTTTCCTTTCTTATTCTTTTTTTTTCTTTTTTGAATATGCAAGTAGTACTACTACTTTATAGCACATTACTCAAAGTCTAATAATTATTCAAACTACTATTAGAAGTAGTAACACAGATGCCAGCGCATACTCTCTTATTTTTTCCGATTATATTAATATTTATGCATTGCATACCACATTTCTAAGAACAATGATTCCAATATTAATTTTTTTCATTTCAACAAACTCTAATTCAAGAATTTCTTTATGTGCTTCACATATTATAGAGACGAAATAAACTACAAACTATTTTAACTAAAAATACATAAATATCTCTAATATTACTACCTAGCTACCTTAGCTTATTGATAGTATATATATATATTAAAGAATTCTTTTTAAACCAAAAAAAACAAAATGGACAAAATTTAGAATTCTTTTCCCTTTCTATTAACGACATGATTTTTGGTGACAACCTGGAAATTTTGAAGTACAGATCAAATAAACACTTACTTTCTTTCATTAATTCATTATATTCTATCAAATATTGCAATAATTAATCTCTTCTATTTTTTTTCATTTTTATTAGTAGAACAAGACAACAAGAAGAATGAAATAATATATATGAGATGGTAAGCATCATTACTTCAGACCTTAAGATTGTGAGTTTGAGTGATTAAGAGAACACAGATATAAGAATATGAGAAGGAAGATGATAGATATAATGTTACCGTATATTTTTCGCCATTGTTCAAAGTAGGGAAAGAGTGAAGAAGTATAATCATGTGCTACAAATTCAGCATAAACATTATTATTGTTGGGAGATGCAGCTTGAATCTTTTGCATTTCAGCAACATTTCCATATAAAAATGATGGTTTTGGACCATATATGCCTTGTTTCTTAAGTTTCCATCTAAGTCTCTCTGATGACTTTAACCATAGAGTATTATACAACATGTAAAATACCCCATTAATACCAAAAATAATTAGAATGAACACCAATGAAGAAAATCTCATAGGAAAAACAACAAGAAGAAGAATAAGAAGGGAGATTATTAGAAAAGGTGTAGTGTTCTTCATTTTTGGCTTTTGTTGAAGCTATGTAATTTGGATACCAACAAGTGTGTTTTTGAGGGTCCTAATTAATCGGATTGCACTAATGTATTGTGGGAGACTTATGTGTGTGTATATATATATATATATATATATAATATTAAATCATGTGCTGTGATATTTTGACAGCCTTTTTGTCACTTTATTTGGATTATTTTTCATTCTTTTTATTCTATTTGTTTTAATTTATATATGACATTTTTGGCTTCTCAAAAGTAAAATTGTTTAATTTTGATTATAAATTTGGGCATGGTGTCTTTATATTTTTTTGAAACAAAATTCATATATTTAAAAATTACGTAAAAAGTAGTATAAGTCAGAATGATTGTCAATTTAAAAAATATATGAAAAAATTATAATTAAATTTGTGTGATGCTCGAAATTTGTAAAGTGCCATATAAAATTGAGAAGAAGAGAGTATTATGCTAATATTATATTATATATATACATATATATATATATATATATATATATATATATATATTCATCCAATTTAAATATCTTTGTTTGATTAAATACTAAGTTTAAAGAATAAAGAGAAATTTTTTAATTCTATAATCTTGAATTAAAAATGTAAGATCGTCTTCCAGATCTTTTAATTTTAAGCTTACTATTGTAAAATCTAAATATTAAATGAAACACTTTTTTCGAACAAATCAAAAAGAAAAGTAAGAAATTTAAATTGGATGGATATTATATGTTTCATAATATATTATTATTAATATAGTGCAACATATAGGGTTTGCATTTGGCAAGACGTACGGGAGTGTCATATTTGGCGTCTTTTAGTGTGACGCCGCTTATTTAATAGTTAAACGATGATGCTTAAACATGATTGCACTTAATTGATGAGTTTAAGTATTTCCCGTATTAATTTATGTGATGTCGTTTGACTTGATTCAAAGATTTTTTTAAAAAAAAAAACAGATGAATTTATGGTTTAAAAGAAGTCATAGAACCCAAGGGTCTGACCTTAACGGTTAATATAATGGTCGAGAGCCATGAGGTTTCAAGTTCAAATTCCAGCAGAAACAAAAAAAATCACTAATAAATAATATATGTTTATGTGATTATAAATCATTTAATTAAATATAAATAAACATTTTAAAACTTAATTGTTACTATTAAATATGAAAATATATCTTTTTCTAAGTCGATTAAAAAGAAAAAATAAATATTCAAAATCTAGTATTTAATTGATTTGAATTTGCGCAAGATAAAATCACAAAAAGAATAAATTGCTTTTTACCAAAGATTTTCCATTATCAAAGTGAAAAGATCGAATCTCAACCATGAGATCAACTGACTTTGACACCTCAAGTGACTAATGGCACCAATTATATACTAGAATGATTAAAGTAATAAATTAAAACCCCTGATAGAGAAATTAATAATTATTAATAATGCTGTTAAATATACAGTGGACATCATTTGGGTAACACTTTTGCGCTAAACTGAATAACAAACATTTAGTTTATATTAGGTATTTTGTTGTTCGCACGATTTGTATAATTTTCTTGATTTATATAAATTCAGAATTTATATAATTTGGTTTATGATGGTATAAATTTAAAATTTTGTATAAGCTTATTCTAGATATTTCTATACGATTTATGAAAAATTCATAATAAATTACAATATTTGTATATTAGCAAGCGAAATATACAAACGAAGTTCTAAAAAATTCATAAATGTGTAAATATAAAATTTGTATATACTTACCTTATTTGTATATTCGCAAGCAAAATATACAAACAGACAAAAATATACAAACCGCAGTCTCATAGCAAACAAAACTATAGCTATGAAGCGGAATTATCAAAACTATACCCACTATTATATCTATTATGATTGCTATTTATTAAGTTTTCTCTTAATAAATGTCTTAATCACTTGTGTTTGATATATATTATTTTTAATTCAGAACTAAAAAACGTATGAAATCAAAATGCATATCAATCAAATCCTCCAAAACTAAAGTTGATAGAAAAACTATTTTTATTTTATTTTTTGGTGGCATAGGATAAGAAAAATTTTAATGCCGACAGTTTGATCACATCATTGATCAGTTATTTAATTTTTGTGGTTCCTCTGTCTCGTTGAAACGGAAATTGAGACCGGTAGTCAACTGCTAAACAAAAAAATTCTCAATAAATAAAAGGGTTTCAATCTCTTTCTGGTCTTGAAACTCAAGTATGTTTAGTCATGTGAGATAAAATTATGATTTGAAATTACAATATGAAATTATATGATCAAATAAAGTTATATTTTTGTTTAGATATATAATTTAAAATTTTAAATTATATTTTTGATCTTCAAATTTGAACACGTTTAGCGATGTGAGATGAAATCATGATATGAAATTATATGAGATGAAATCATGATATGAAATTATATGAGATGATGTTGAAGTTTTGTTTGGACATATAATTTGGATTTTTAAGTTATCGTAACTTGTGAAAACTATCAAAATTATCTCAATTCTTTATATAATCTTACCAAATAAGCAGAAGGAACAAAAATATAATACATTAACACAAATTTATTCTAAAAACATACAACATTTATTGATCGGATTTTAGTTCAATAAAGAATTGTAAAATTGAAAATGAGTTGTAGTGTACTACTCTTTAATAAAATTGAGCATGGTCAGTATCTTTAGTATAATATATTATCATGTTCGTATTTTGTGAATATTTCATCACTCCTTTGATATTCTCACAATAAATTACGTATATATAAAAAGGTAAATTTTTTTAATATAAATTTGTGGGACAATTTCTATATTTAGAAAATGCAAAATCATGAGATAAAATTCACAAATCAAACTTTTTAGAGAATTTATGATTTCATCTCATTATGTATAAATGTTATTAAAGATGTCCAAAAATAATGATGTGCAACTATCAAAATAAAACAAAAAAAATATTGTGCTATTTGAGGTGTGTGAACCCAAAACTTTTTAGTTCAAATGAACATCAATTACCACTGCATCAAATACTTAACATTTGTCAAGAATATCTAACTTTAAATATATATATATATATATATATATATATATATATATATAAGTCTATTACTGTATTCCACATTTGTGGATCATGTGCTGCTATGTTTAATATTTTTCCTTTATTTCCTCCTTCTTGTAGTCTAATAGGTTCTTCTATAGGCATTCTTTTTCCTATTGGTCTAATATTATCTTTTATTTCTTGATCAGGTATTGTTCATGGTTTTCTAGGTAGATTACCTGTATTATAGCTAATGTTTGGAGCCGTACTAGTTCTTTGGAAAGGACTAGCACTATGTGAACTAGTTGCTTCTTCCATTAGTTCAGTATAACTAGTTATGGATAAAGTATCTATTTTATCTTCCTTTATGTCTTCAGGTTCTTCTATTCTATATGCTAAATTATCGTCTCTGTTTTGGCATATTCTAAAATGTTCTATTGTTTCTATTATATCCATTTTATCTTTTTTACATCCTTTACACTTAAAAACTGTAAGACTATTTTCTTGGTATTGTCTTTTTGCTTCTTCTATAGCTCTTTCTACCTCATATCCTTCTTCTATTAATTCTATATTCATGAATTCCTCTTGTTCTGGTTCTATAGTACTTTCTGTTTCAGTATCATCTAAGTTTCTTTGACTTGTATAATTATAGTCTGTAAACCTAATTGATGTTTCTCCTTTTGAGCTAGTATACATGAAGTGTTGCTCGGGAGCAAAGACTTTTGGTGTACTTAATTTATCTAGATTCCATTCTAATCCTGAGTATTCTTCTGGATTTATTTTTATTGGTTTTATAAGTCTTATTCCTTTATTACCCATTACTTCTACTACATCATTTACTTGGAGTTTAAATTTTGTATTACTACTTAAAGTCATTTTTCCAATAAAACCTAGACACATTAATAAATTATTTCCATTATTCATTTCTTCATATCCTTTAGTCTGAATTCCTATTTTAATATTTTTGCCAAATTCTTTTAAATTTATTAGAAAGTCTAGGCTAATATAAAATATTCCACCATTATTTGTCATGTCTACTTCAGTTAATCCTATTATAGATTTCTTTAAGTCTGACCATCTATCATCATATAATACAATTAAAACTTTAGATCCTAGATTCTTTCTAGTTAATCCTTTTATTCCTATGACTATTAGACCCATATGCATTAACATTAGTTTGGAATTTTTTACAATTTTTATGGCAGCTGGGTTTACTAAGTCTAATATTGCAAATTCTTTTCCTATAGCTGATATCTGTTCTTCTCTATAGTGTCTATATAACTTATTATTCCTAGAGAAATTTTTTACATTATATAATGTTTTTGGATTTAACAATCTTAGTTGATTTTGTTGAAAAATTTGTAGATCTCTATCTATATCTATAATATCATTTAATTCTTGATTTTCGTCTGTATTTGAGGATCTTCTAGACAGTATTCTAGAAATTAAATTATTTCCTATTCTATTTTCTGAGAAACTTGGTCTACTATTTTCTTGGGTTGTTCGTTTGTTTGAAAAAAAGTCCATTTTGGAGATTTTCTGGTTAACTTTTGTTTTTCTTGTTTAGGTGTTATTTCTACTTGCTTAAGTTGAGATATTAATTCGTCTATATCTGTATTTTTATGAATTTGTTCAGGTTGTTTTTCTTTTAATATTTTGTCTACTTTTGTGTTTAATTCTATTAGTAATGCTATTATAGTATTATTTTGTTTTAGAAGTATTCTGTCTGTTAGACTAGAGGGAACGTGGTTAGAATATCCTACTACTTCTTGATGGAATTTTGTTGTATATTCTACTGCTTTTTTATAATTTATATCTTCTTCATTCATGAAAGTGATATCTGTTCAAGTCTTATTATTATTTCTTTTAACTGACTAATTTCAGTGTTTATTTTTTCTACTTTTTCTATGATTTTTGTTACTACTTGAGTATTTTTATTTTCTAATTCTTTTGGTTTTTCTATTATAGTTTTTACCAGTTTTTCTATTTCTATTTTAGTAGGTATGTTTTCTAAGTTAAATTTTGTATTTAAATATTGAATTTTTCTATCTATCTCTATCTCTTGTGCTTTTAAGAAGTCTATATTCTTTTCTAATTTATCTACTATTTTGAAGTATTTATTTTGTACTTCTGCTATTTCTTCTAATAATTTTATTATAATTTTGTCTTGTTGTTTTATTTTTTCACTAAGATTTATTGTTAAGTCTATTAATGTATTAAATTGTTTATCTTCAGAATGTAGTATATGTTCTCCTTCAAGAAAATTACACTTTAAAATATTATTTTTATGTAATGATCTATATTTTTTCTCCGGGTGTATTTTTAAATCTAAGTATTCTAAATGAGTTAATGAATCTATTTTTCTATCCTAGTGAACTTCTAACTTGGCTAATTTTTGTATAGTATTGTATTCTATTATTAGTATATTTTATATTTAATTTAATGTTACTAATTTCTTTAACTATGTTATCTTTATGTTGTAGTAACAAGTCTATAGTATCAGTTTTAGGTATATCTTTGTTAGCTAAATCTTCTTTTGACCAAATTAAAAATTCGCTTATCTGTTCTTTTTCTAATTCTTCTTCTACCCACCTTAAGAATTCTAGTAATTTTTTATGATTATGTTTGAGCTCACTCCTAAATTGTGTTTCTTTATGAAGCCAACTATATCTTTGTTTAATTCTCTTTATATATTCTAGAGGCATGTATTTTATCCAAAATGTAAAGATGCAAGTTTCTGTTCGTATATTTTTATTCTTCTTTTAGAATTTTCTATTTGTCGTTCAGTATAGTTTAATTCTCTTTGAAGGTAAGGTCTATCTAGGTTTGATTCTTCTAAAGATAAAAGTTGTCTTATTGTTAATTCTCTATCTAAGAGAGATGTTTTATGGTATTTTTCTTCTATAAGCCACTCTTCTAATTGTTTATGTCTTTTAAGTATAGCTTGCATTTACTTATCCAAATAGAATTGCTTCTCTTTTTAAATTTCTATTTATACTATTTATTCTATTATTACACCAATCTATGTCAATATAGTAACCTTGTATTTCCCACCTTAGATTATTAATGAATTCTGAATTTATTATTTTATCTAGATCTTCTGTAGTTTTAATATTATATGTATTTTCTATATGTCTTTTTCTAGCTACAGCTACTCTTTTTAGATTATATTCTCTATATAGGTTCCAATATATAAATCTTATTTTTCTAAATGAAGGATGTCTTTTCATATAGTATTATATATATATATATATATAACATACTTTTTTTGACCAAGAATGTCCAACTGAATACCTGGGATGGCAATATATAGCTCCACCCTTGTTTGAGTGTTGATTTATCACCAAATTTTAAAAATCACGAGATGTAATCACATGTCCAAACAACTGGCTTTAGTACTTAGTGCTAAATTAAGAGGGAATTTGAATGTAAATTTTGGTCCACTGTTTGAGTATATATGATGTGTGTTTCCACTAAAGAAAAAGCAATTTATGTGTAAATTCGTAACGAAAGAGGAAAATAATAATGTCGACACGTCTTTGTAGAGTGGAGAAATAAGTGCATGCATGTAGACACATAACAAAAAGTGGAAATGTACAGTCAACAAAATTAAAGATGATGGAACCATTTTTATGTTTTGGGCAATTCATATTTCCTACCCTTTCTTCTTCTTATCTTCTTTATTCTCTTATACAAAAAAAGTCGATAGAGACAATTTCTGTTATATATCATATATCCAATCGCAGACATAACAAATGGTCGATATTTAAAGTTTATAAATTCAAAATTAGACTTATAACTTATATATATAATTTTAAAATTTTAAAATATGAAATAAAACTACTTAAGAATTAATTACATCATATTCCTATTCTTTTTCAAATTATAAAAATCTCTTTAACTTGGTGGAATCTGGATACATCCCTAAATGTCCTGATACATCGTGTCCTGTTTCTGATACATCTGTCAATGTCTCGATACATTGCGTCTCGGCTTCTGATATATCACTCCATGTCCCGATACATCATGTAAAGTGATGTATCCGATCAATACATGAGTAAAGTGATGTATCCGATCGATACATGCGTAAAGTGGTGTATCCAATTGATACAGCGCATAAGTTGAATCGATAAATTGCTACCATTTAGGTAAGTTGAATCTCTCAGTTATAGAGCAAGAAAATTTTGCTCCACAATTAAAAAAAAAAAAGTGTCAATTTTTCGGGAAATAATTCAAGCTATAATACAATATTTTTCTTCTAAAAAATCCTTCTGCTAGATCTAACCATAAAAGTATGATTATTGATAAATATATTATTTTATAGGGATGATTTCAAGGATCTTCTTTGACATTTTGCTCTATAATATTCACTTTTTCTGTAGTTTACAATATTAAACTCACCTTCTAGTTCCTCGAGGTTTTACTCTATAATACTCACTTTTTTGCGATTTAGGATGTTACACTCACCTTTTTTTGTGATTTATGATATTATACTTACCTCTCCTATTTTGATTCTTTTATAATCATTCTTTAAATCTATTTAAAATAAATATTATAAACTAATTATGATTTGATAAATTTGTCCCCCTTTATATAAATTTTTTCATATTAATTCGTATTATTAAAAAAATAATTTATTTAATAAATACTTTAAAAATAAACGTGTATCTTTGTTTGGTAAAAAAACACATGTATATATATAACTCTCAACAGTTGGCCGCAAGATTTATGTCAAGGAAATAGTAAGGTTGCACGGAGTGCCCCTTTCTATCATCTCAAACTGTGACATTCAGTTTACTTTTAAATTTTTGGGTAAGTTGCATAAGACGTTAGACAATCAGTCAAGGAGGACAATTCAAGTATTGAAAGACATGTTGAAAGCGTGTGTGATTGACTATTGGGACCATTGGGATCATCTCTTACAATAACACTTATCACTCCAACATGATATTACACCATTTGAGACACTCTATGGGAGGGGATGCAAATTGCCCATGAGGTGTTTTGAGGCTTGATGTAAAACCCTTGGATGCTTATTTGGTTAAGGAAGCCCCGAAAATGGTGAGGAATATTCAAGCTAAGTTATTGACAGCCCATAGTAGCTAGGTAGAAGGAGTATGCGGATCGCAATCTAAGAGATATAGGAACAAGTGTTGTTCAAGGTGTCACCAATGAAAGGAGCGATGAAGTTTGGTAAGAAGAGTAAGTTTAGCCGTCGCTATATTGGTCTGTTTAAGATTCTTAATGGTGTGGGGCCAATGGCTTACATGTTAGAATTGTCACCCAATTTGTCCGAGGTCCAACCAATTTTTCATGTGTCTATTTTAAAGAGGCGCCATAGGAATGTGGATTATATAATCAAGTAGGACTCAATAGTATTAAACACAGAATTGCAATATAAAGAGGAATTGGTGGCGATTCTTGATCGGGATGTTTAAAAGTTGAGGAAAAAGGAGATCAAATCGGTAAAGGTTTAGTAGAAACATCGCCCGATTGAAGAGGCTACTTGGGGAACCAAGAGAGACATGCGAGACAAGTACCTTCCCTTGTTCGAGGATTCGCGTACTACCCTCTTCTCTAACTTAGCCCATTTTTTCTTGTTCGATCAATCGGGGACGAGCATGGGTAAACTGGTATGTATTGTAAGACTTGTTCCAATTGTTATGAGTAGGTCAAATTGGGGCACAAAATTGTATGGATGGTAGCTTGAAAATTCTAGATTAGACTAGTCTTAAACGGAATCTAAGCAAGGTGAGGTTTATGGCCATCTAGAAAAGGTGGGATGATATGTCTAGGCTTGATTTGTATTTTCTAGTAGTCAAGATATTAAAGAATATGTAGTGCTTTACCGAATCAAATTTGGGTGCGTAAGAGCTTCTAGAATCAAACTTGATGTGAAAGGGATAGTAGTCTCTAAAGTTCGTGCAATCCTCTATAGCGGATGATAGGTTGGCATAGTGGGCACGTGCATGCGTTATAGCGGGATGACAACCGCTATAGTGGGTCAGATCGCTATAACAGGGTAAGTCGAGAATTTATGCAGAAAGATTCAAACCCTCCTATTTTTTGCAACATTATATTGTTCTTAGGTTTGAGGGAGACAAATTAAGGCAGTTTTTACTCTCAATTTTTCACCAAATTCTTCCGTAAACGTAAGTTCATTACTCTCTTATTTAAGCCATTTTTGATTGATTGTTATAAGCATTTATTATTTTAGACCAAGAACAAGTCAAAGCATAACAAGGGGAAAGTTCGAATCCTTTAGAGTTTTCAAGAGGTTTTTTGGTTTGATGTAGGTGTTGGGTTTTGTTTTTAAGATAGAAGAAATATATAATTATGATTTACCTACAAAAGATATAATTTTAGGAATACCGTTTTTAGAAAAATATTATCCACATATAATAACTAAAACACATTGGTGGTTAACAACACCATGTAAACATAAAATAGGAGCAAAAAGAGTAGCAAATAAAATACGAAAAGATACAGAATGGATTAAAGGAAGTGAAAAAATTACACAAAAATTAGAAAATATGCCAAATAATACCAATAATATAGAATATATAATATTCACGATAGATAAACTAAGTCCAATAAAAAATAAATTAGAACAATTATATAGTGAAGATCCATTAAAAGGATGGAATAAGCATAAAACAACAGTAAAGATAGAATTAATAGATGAAAATAGTATAATAACTCAGAAACCTTTAAAATATAATTTTGATGACTTAAAAGAATTCAAGATGCATATAACAGAACTATTAGAAAAAGAATATATACAAGAAAGTAATAGTAAACATACTAGCCCAACATTTATTGTTAATAAACATAGTGAACAAAAAAGAGGAAAAAGTAGAATGGTTATAGATTATAGAAATTTAAATGCAAAAACTAAAACTTATAATTACCCAATTCCAAATAAAATACTAAAAATTAGACAAATACAAGGATATAATTATTTTAGTAAATTTGATTGTAAATCAGGATTTTACCATTTAAAATTAGAAGAAGAATCTAAAAGATTAACAACATTTACAGTACCACAAGAATTTTATGAATGGAATGTATTACCATTTGGATATAAAAATGCACCAGGTAGATGTCAACATTTTATGGATACATATTTCAAATGTTATTGTTCATTGTGATTGTGATTCTGTAGGTTGTTTGTGATTGCTGGTTGGCTCTGGTGCCACGTCGGTACAAAAATACTAACGGTTGGCTCAGATACCACACCTGATATAAATATTAACATTGGTTAGTTCGAATATCGCGCCGGTATACTAACAGTTTATGTGTAAATTCTATAAAATGGATCGAATATGTGTAATTGTGATCATGTGGGATATGTTTTAGGTGTTTGTTGATTCAGGATATTTTCACTTGGAGTCTATGGGTTGTGATTATTGTTATATGTGTGGCTTGTGTTTATTGTATCGTATTTGTTTGTTTATATTCATAGTTTGGAGCTGGCTATGTGTGCATTGGGGTTGTGTACTGATATTGAACTTGCTCTTTTCTTGTTGAGTACATAGCATATTCAAGTGGATGATACGAGACATTAGTTGAAGGAAGCGTGACCAATCGAATCAAACGGTGAGCTACTCTTTCAGACTGCAGTGGGTTATTCTACCTTTTTGTGTCCTTCTTTTCGGACATAAACACTTTAAACTATTAGATTTATGTTTGGTTGCATCCTCATTCTTGAGTATTTAGAGTTTGGTGCAATGACTTTCAGTTTTTAGAGAATAATTTCCGTAAATGTTTTGACTATTAATTGAGTTTGAGGAGACTAAATCTTTTTAATTGTTTTAAAATTGTTTCCTATTATTTTATTTTATGCCTTACTTTAGAAAAGAGTGTCTAGTTTAAGATTTGGGTTGGTTAATTCTTCCACCAAAGGATGAATGTGGGTATCATTCACAATGGCATGGATGACTGATGTGTTGATCAGTTTCTATAGAGGCGAATCCAGGATTTGAAGACTTCAGATATACTAATATTACTTTAGCTCAAATATGAGCTCTAATCTAAACTTAAAATAAAAATAATGAGCTTTAAGCTAAACTTAAAATAAAAATAATGAAAAAAAAAGGCTTTATTTGAATTTGATCTGTTGTCTCAAGGGTGGTTTCACTAGTTTATACCAATAACGCAATGTCAATCTTATATTTTTCACGGGTGCACAATTAACTATATTTTAATTTACCACCAATTTCTCAAAATAGATATACATATATACATATGATTTTTTTCAAAATTGGCGAGTACACATGCACCTCTCCTGAGATATGAGTCCGCCTCTGAGTTTCTGAATGATGTGTTGGGCAGTTTAGTGCTATTCCTGAACTCCAACAAGTGAAAGATGAAGTCGAGACTTCATGAGTCCAAGTAGCATATATTATTATATAAATGTCCTTCGAGATAATATTTTATTGATAATTTATAAAAATAAACATCAACATATATAAATTTATCTTTATCTTGCATTTTATACTAATCTATCATAAAGTAGTAATTTTGAGTCATTTTGTTTATTATTTTAGATTTTATTGATACAAAAATTTAAATTGAGATTAACTTTTCTCCAGATTAACTTCTCTCCATTGATAGTGGTCAAGAAATACACCGTTGGTTTATTTTTAGAAATACTTATTTTATAAATATAACATATAATTTAATGACTTTATTACATTAATTTTCAAAATTGAGTGACCTTTTGAGATATTAACTCGAAAAATTCTCAATCAGTAAGCTCAATAAAATGCTGACAATTTTTGATGTTTTATCTGTTTTGACAGGAAAATGTAACCTTAAGAATTACAATCCTCTAATTTTAGTGTTGCTGGACATGAATTAAGACCTGTTCTTGTACCCCCGTGTCTAATAGTCTGTTGGATAGGTTGAAAAGAAATAGTTTTTAAGTCAAAAATAAAAAAGACAAATATTAAGTGATTTTAAGTAAAAAAACAAAAAGTAGGTGCCTTACTTTTGATTTTTTACTTTTCTTAAGTCATTTCAAACTTATTTTAAGCTACTTTTAACTTTGTCAAATGTTTCGAAAAGTTAAAAATGACTTAAAAAGTAGATTTAACCAATTTTTAAGTAAATTCAAATAAACTCATGCGATGTTGTCCTGTAAAGATAATTTTGTAAGTTCACATATTCTGGCAAATGCCTGTTGCTACTCAAATGTGCTTAAGAAGCCAAACAACCCATTTGAACTGGTGAAAGGAGAATATAAAAGAAAGACTTTCATGCCATATTGTATTTTTTCAAAAGTTAATTTAATTAATTTTTAATCTAAATTAAATTATATTTATTCAATATTTTTAAAATAAAAATCTAGACATTCAAAAACTATATAAAAAGTATTACAAATAACCCTCTCTTTTTTAATAATATTAATAATAATTATATATATATATATAATATGAAAAAAAATTCTGAAATATATCTGAACTTTGACTAAAAATTGCTATAAAAATCCAAACTTTGAGCAGGACCTATTACCTCCGATACTATTTTAATAGTGTATTTTAAAGATATATAAATGCCTAGCTGGACAAATTATTATTTATGATGATGCAATATTTATGATGTCATGTGAGCACTTATATATCTTTAAAATACACTATTAAATAATGTAGGGTAATATTTGGAATTATTATAGCAATTTTAGTCAAAGTTTGGATATAATTAAAATTCATATCATTTTAATTCTAGAAAAAGAACTTGTGTAAAATAAAAATGCACAGAGGGATGAGTGTAGTTGAACAGAAAGATACATAAATGAGGCGATAATTGCTTGGTAAAAGAACAAAAATGACAACGGCAATATTTGTTTCATATGGCCAAAAGTGTAAATATTAAAAGTACAAGGACTAGCTAGCATTAGTGATTATTATTATTAGTATGGAAAAGGGTCAAATTACCCTCGAACTATTCGAAATAGCTCATATATATCCTTTAATTATGTTTGAGATCAAAACTATCCTTATCGTCTATGTTTTGGACTACAAATACCCTTAAAACATTATCTTTGCCATTAGAGCTGACATGACAGTCCATCCAGGCAGTCTAACATGGCAAAAATACCTTCCTCTCAATAATGTTGTTCTTCCTTGTTCATCCCTAACACAAAAAGAAAATCAAATATAACTTTTCTATTGCTCTTGTTTGAGTTGTTGTTTGGACTTTAGAACTCCAATTTCAAAGTGTGCTAAAGTTTGTTTGAGGTTGTGATTGCGTGTTGAAGGATCGAGTTCGTTGTTGAATTTGGGGTCATGAATTCACAAAATCGATTTTTAGATTTTCAAGCTTTTAAGAACTCTTTCATATAGTTTTTATAGTTTTTTGGAATTTCAACTCAAATCTTCAAATATCAACAATCAAACTAAGAAATCAATTGTTAAATATTAATTTCCAGCTTCAATTGCAATATCCAAGCAATTTTTAGTAACAGTCAATTAAATCTCTTCAAATTTTTGCACTTCAAAAATCCAACAAAATTTAGAAATTTCTCACCAACAAGCTTTCAAATGAGTAGCTATTTTCGAGTTTCAACACAAAAAGAATGACTTCAAGAGTTCTTCAACATCTTCAACCTTGAGAATTAAATTTTCAGTTTCAGATTCGATGACATAAAAAACTCAAACAATGAACTCGATCATTCAACACACAACTACTATCTCAAACGAACTTCAGCGCACTTCAAAATTAAAATTTCAAAGTCCGAACAATAACTCAAACAAGAACAATGAAAGAGCTATTTTTGATAAAAAAAGATTAAAAAAAAATTGTGATAGAGATGAACAAGAAAGAACAACACATAATTGAGATGAAGTAATTTTTGCCATGTTGGACTACCTAGGTGGACTGCCATGTTAGCACATATGGCAAAGATAGCATTTTAAAGATATTTATGATCCAAAACAGAGACAATACCAAACATAAATAAAAGATATATATGAGTTATTTTTAATAGTTCAATGATAATTTTAACCCTTTTCCGTTATTAGTAAAAGATGAAATTTCATGTCAAAGGAATCAAGAACAACTAAAAAAAGAAGGCAAGATCCATCGGAAGGCCACAAATATGTCAAATTATTCTAAAAAGCCTAATTACCTCAACATTCAAAATAAAATTATGAGGAAAAAAGATAAAAATTCTAATTACATTTAATGGAAAATAAAATAAAGCATACTAGGATAACAGTCGGGGGCGTATTCAGGAGGGGATCATCGAGTTTACGTGTATTCATGCTCCTCTCCCAAAATCATATATAGAAGTGTTATATTTTTTTTAAAGAAATATTTAAATATATTTGTGTAAATCCACACTCAAAGTTCATATAATGTCGTGTGTTATAATTGGATGCATCTCTCTATGTGAGATTATAAATTTGAATCTTTTATCTATCTTATTTTATTTTCCTTTCTAAAATTGGATAGATAAAAAATATTTTGGACCTATAATTTTAAAATTTTAATATTTTAGCGACAAGAATCTAATTGTTAAACCAATCAAATTTATATATTAAATCTACTTTTTCAAAACAATACTTCAATTATTTCAAAATCATAAATACGCTTCTAATAAGGACTATATTTGTATTGCATGACCAAAAGTGCAAATATAATAAAAGTAGAAGGGCTAGCTAGCATTATTTATTAATCTCCCAAAACATAGTGGAATAGGATGAGACAAACTCTCATGTCAAAGGAATCAAGAACTATTATATTTTTTATTATAAAAAGAAGCAAGATCCATTGGAAGACGACAAATATGTCAAATTATTTAAAAGAAAGAGAGTAGAAGAAGGTGAAAATAGGAAGGGACTTTATTATAGCCTATCAAATAATTAACAATGGATGGGACTATATGGGACTGGGAGTATCGCAGCAAACAAACACATGTACACCTACTTAGTGTAAGCAAGCCATATATATTTGATAATAATAGGGCCATTGTCTTTTTATCAATATGAAGGGGCGGATGAATTATAGTATTTGTGTGAAATCGGTAATTTTTATGAGAAAAAATTATTTAATTATGTTTTGATTTACTAAAATAACAACTATTTAGGAATATCTATTCATTATAAGAACGACAAGTAAAATGATTCGGAGAGAATCCTTCCAAATGCTTGTACATATGGTGAAAAATCTCTATGTATAGTGAGATGATCGTATTGGATAAAGTATGCTATTAGTTTAGATTCTACTACTTGATGAATTTAATCTTAATGGTTGACATCAATTCATTGCTAGAGTACTTTAAAATAATGATATATATCATGCTAGGAGTTATGATCAGAAATAAATTCTGCCTTCATCTGCTACTTAGTTATGAGCTTGTCGTGTGAGACTTGTCTAGTATAATTATATTTCTTGTGTGATTTGCGAGTTATTACACATCAAACATGGCAACCACTTAGTGCTCATACAATGAACAAAAGACGTGACAAAGATTGTGGGGTCGCAGGAGGTTTTCCAAAAAAAATGTTGGGAGTTATTTTTTAACAAAAAAGAAATCATTTTTTGGGATATTACCTCTGATTCCAAATGTGATTTAACGACGAAACTATTGGCTTCAATTATTGAATGTAAGGATCCATTTGGCAATGAAATTATTTTTTCTGTATTTGTTTTTCACTTTATTTAAAAATAAGTGTTTGATCATGAAAATTTTAAATTGTATTTGAAATTTGAAAAATACTGATCAAAATCTTGTTTACTTTCACTATATTGTTTTTTTATTTCAAATTTTTCCTTAATTTTTTTATTCTTATAAAAATGACCCTATTTAAATTGTATTTCATATTTAATCTTATTTAATATTTTTAAAGAAAAAATACATTCAAACAATCAAATATTATTTGTAAAAGTTATATTTACAACTCCACCCTAAGGGGGTGAGTTCAAGTCACCAATGGAGAAAAAACATGAGAGCTCCTAGAGATGGGTTTAAAAAAAGAAAAACTTCACATTCAATTCCAACTTCAATAATTTCAAATAAACTGAAAAAAATATTTATAATATTATGTAATAACTTGCATGTGAGATCTAATCTATGACATTATATAAGTATCCATTTTGAGATATTACTCCTTTAAAATACATTTGATTGTATGTTTCGTGTAAATTAGTCAAGTTAAATCATTTTACTAGTTTTTAGAAAAATTTAAATAAAATAAAAATTATTTAATTTTCATGGTCAAACTCCCACTAAATAAATTTCTTTGAATCGGTAATAACTGATAAAAAGAATAGGTGAATGCGTTTTCCAATTTGAATGTCTGGTGTTTATAATTGGATATAAGTAGATAAGCCAAGCCCAATCCCAAAACTATATTGACTAAATTTTTGTTTTAGTTCAAACAAATCAAAATTGCACTACACTCCATATATATATATATATATATATATATATATATATATATATATATATATAATAAATAAAATATGGCATGATAAATATTGAAAATCGCACCCACTGCATTTTCATACAAGAAAGTAGAAGAATTTCGTCGCAACATAGCTAGAACTGATTTTCTAGTTGTTGGGTTGTGATTGAGTCTGTAGGATTGCGAATTTGCAAAAACCTTGCAATATGCTAGGATTCAAACCATTCTTCGTATGTGTATAGGTCCGAACTTGATGATTTCAAATTGTATATAGGTGTTAATGTCAATTCTCTAGTGTGGTAAGTGTTTTGAATATGAATTGTGGTTACAAGAAATTTCAAGCACAAAGTTGAGTTGAAAATCTCCTTACCAGTTGAGTATTCGTATAAATTCTTATAAGGATCAATTTCAAACAAGCAAATCTCCTAAAATATGAATATTTATGTGTCTCATTACCCACTAAGTTAAAGGCCTTAGAATCTTCATTTCAGCACCACAAACCATTCATAGACCTGAGTTCCGCATAAAAGTTATGATCATCTTATTAGAGACACTCCCGTCTGCTAGGTTCACACGACTTGGCCCCCAAATTGTGGGATAGCCCAAATCATGAGATTGACTCGTGAGATTGATCCAGAGAGTGGCAAAAAGCCACCTACCCACAAATCCTGGGACAGCCCATGAGTCACGGGGTGATTCATGGAACACCGTTTCTTGAAATTTTAAACATATTTTTAGGGGTATTTTTGTCCTTTTCTTTCTTTCTCATGCCTATGCCACAAGTTTTTAACACTATTTAGGAAAATATACCAAATTTATCACTCAGTTATCTCCTATTCTTCGCTCTTAACTCCCCAAACTCAAAATAGACCTCAAGACCAGCTCAAATTAAAGTTCCAGTCATGTCCCACATAGGGATGGCAATGGGGCGGTGAGAGGGCAGGGCGGAGCGGGGCAGAGCGGGTTGAGCTTAACCCGCAATTTTTTTAATCCGCCTCACATAACAGCCTTTGTCCTTTTCAACCCACCCCACCCCGCATGAATCCGTCCCGTATAATTTTTATAATATTTTCTTTTCTAGTTAAGTTTGATTCTAAAAATAAAATTCATACAAATAAATTCATTTTTCATTTAGTTTTATTAATTTGATAGGATAGTTAATTTTTTTAGGTCAATTGGGAAACATGTAAGAAATTGTATTATTTTTTATTGAACCATTGTCATTTACTATCTTGAATATTTTATTATCTTTAAAGAAATTATTTTAATAAATAATGCTCTATCAATCTTATAATATGTAAAAAGTTAAAATTAAGCTTGAACCCACATAAAATCACATATACCCGCAACCCTCCCCGCCCCGCATTAGTTTTTAAAAAACTCACTTCAAAGCGTCCCACACAACCTTAAACCCGCCTCGCCCCGCATAGCCTTAAACTCACCTCGCCCCCGCCCCGCACCGTTCCATTGCATCCCTAATCCCACACCAAAACTCTTGTTCTCTCATGTATGTAAGGCTCCAATGAGATTATTCTTTCACTCTCATGCAAAAAATTGTACTTTCTTTGAAAAAATTACAACATAATGTTTAGAATCCAAGCAAGGGCATTACTCAATTTATGGTATTCCATCATAAGTTTTTGTTCTTGATTGATTACTTAGTTTTAAACCTTATTGAATTAGTTACACATGATTTCAATAGTTTCTTTAACCTAAATAATTTTCAATCCTGAATTTAGCATAGCACAAGTTTCAAATTTAGCATAAATAACTTGAAAGACGATTTTGAACAAAGTCTCGCACTTTATTTAGACTGATAAATAATTTAATTTATTTATGATTATATCGGTATACAAATTATTTAGAAGAAACATTTAGCACGAAGAGGACACGAGTTTAGAGAACTCAAGTCCTTTAACTATGTGTCACCGTAGAATTTAAACAAACTGTCAATAGTCGGCTTCTATAATCCAAGAGGCTAAATAGTGAGTCCACACTAGACAAACATGTTCTATATATTAGCAAGGTATAGGCAGTCCTCCCAACTTGGATTATACGTTGGACAACATAAGCTCACATGATATTTGTCAGTTGTAAGAAACTCCCCACTAAAAGTATCTTAGAGTAGCAATTTTAGATGTGTTTTTAATTCAGAGCTATAGAAATAGATTTACTTTTACAGACTTTTAGAGAAAATTACTAAATGATCTTTATACACTGATTTGAAGATTTTCCTTTAATTTATCCATTCCATATAGTCATGATTATCGAAACTCATTAGTATTTGAAAGCATGTTGTTATCATAAATATTTGGGCAAACCCATCGGTGGCCCCCTAAACTTGACACTAATTTTCACTTAGACACCTTAACTAAGCTTCGTTCATTTTAGACACCTCTTGTCATGTCCTGCTGTGTCAATTTGACACTTTCTGCTGAGATGGCATAACAAGTGTGATACACTCACTGGACGCGCGTGAGAGCCTCATTTTATCAAATTTTAATTTTTTCTTCTTCTTCTTCTTCCCCATTTTTTGGCTACCATTTTCCAAGCTTAAACTCTTTCCATGGTGAAATAAATTTGATGATACCACAAACAAATAGTGAATTCTAGCGCCCATAAATTTTAAGCTTAAATACTATCACTTATTTTGTTGTCCTTCTTCCTCCTCAAAATAATTTGAGAAAATCAACATAAATTTCAAGAAGAAAAAAACACACTCAGAAATGGCAAGAAATCATATTTTCAATTATCAAATTCTACATTCACAACAAACAATTTTAGCGTTCCAATCCATTTGTATGCCTTCTCACATCATAATCACATAAAAAGTCCAAATCAAATAGATAAGCTATATAATTTTTAGTAGAAAGTTTGGGAGTCCATATTTATGTACCAAAGAACCAATTTTTGACCTGCATTGACCCAGAAATCCAGCAAAAAAGGAAAAAAAAAAAAAAAAAAAAAAAAACCCCCAAAAAGGTCAAGCAAATGCATTACCACATTCACCAAATCAAGCATTCAAACATCAATCTATTAGAAGA
Organism: Solanum bulbocastanum; assembly: GCA_037074985.1. Classification (NCBI taxonomy): domain Eukaryota; kingdom Viridiplantae; phylum Streptophyta; class Magnoliopsida; order Solanales; family Solanaceae; genus Solanum; species Solanum bulbocastanum. The sequence goes on along the minus strand of CM073599.1, from coordinate 35,855,328 downwards.
AAGACGTTCTTATCTCACAACATTCACAAAGTGAACAAAACAAACAAAAAAAATCTTCTTCTTTTGACACATTTGGGTGGGGGAGGGTCGGGGGTGGAGAAGAAAACCTGGGTGAGAGAGAGGGTTTGAGGTGGGGGTGGGTAGTAGAGAAGACAATTTAGGGTGGTATAATTTTCTTTTTATTAAAAGTGGTTTTATTTTAATTATTTAGTTAAAGAAAAGTCACATGTCAAATAAGTCATTGGTAGAGTGTCTTTATTTAATTTGTCACTTTGACACGTCATCAGCGAATGTGTTACACACACCTTACAAATTTGGCAAATTGTCGAAAAAGTGTCAAAATGACATAGTTGGGCATGACATGAGGTGTCTAAAATGAACAAAGCCTAGTTAGAGTGTCTAAGTGAAAGTTGATGCCAAGTTTAGGGGGCCACCGATGGATTAGCCCTAAATATTTTATGACTAGTGTCACTTTACATACAAAATACACTTTACATAATAATCACATACTTTATTCTGTTATGTATCCTATAATGATGTAGATTTAGGTCTTCACTCTCAAATTTATATATAGATAGGTTACAACTTTTCTATTCAACATTTGGTGGATCCTCATCATTCCAGGATTTCATGGAGTAGTCAATAGTTAAAATATTATTTTAGACAGTATTTGCTTTTGAGGGTATCTGGGGCCATGCCCCGACAAATTTATTTCATTTCATTCCAGTCAGTAAAGATTTTATTTTAGACATTAATTGTTCGATTTTTTCATGAATTTTCAGTCATTTCATTCAGTTATACATTAATTATTTTAACATATTTGTTATGTTTTAGCTTCCACTTGCAATTCATAGAGTATTATTTTAATCACTAACAACATGTCAGTGTTAAGGACTTGGTTGTGATCACTTATGATCCTAAGTATCGGTTATGCGTTGGATGTAGACTCAAGTCATGATAGAATTGAATTTGTATTTATGACTAAGTAAAGTGTTAGTGTGTGAGTTGAGGTTTTGTTAAGTATAAGATTAGAGTCATTAGTCATTTATGAGTAAAATAGTTGGAATAAACTAATGTGTTTGGGGGGGCATTAGGGTGAGTTCCTTTGATTATTGAGTTATAATCTAAAACCTCTCTTGAAATTTAGTGAAGATTGACAAAAATGCTACATATTATAAGTTATGATTTTTACTATCTTAAGCAAGGAGATTCTCCACAATACATCTATGTGTTCCTTACTGTGTCACATATTCTTCCTAATCCAACCATCAGATAACTATCACCTAATAGGATATTGGTTAGGGTGATAAAGTATTTCAACTGGCATCATAACAAAGGCTTTTCATCTAAGGATAATTTCTTAAAAAGTATTCAAATGACAGCACAACCAACTGCTCAAGAAGGATAGTCCACTACCAGACCAATTTTTATCAATGAAAAGAATGGGAAAGAACTGGATGCAAAACTATCTCATTGGAGAATATCATTGTCATGATCCAGGGATACACCCTAGAAGTAACACGGCGTACTTGACCCCGAAGGGGTCTCATACAAGCCCTTAGAGTATCATAACAAAAGATAATAGAAAAGTACGGAAAATTTTAAAAACTTTGTCCATACAATTACTACAAAACTTTGAATAAACTCTTGGGACATAGCTCATACAATAGTATCTCAAAACATAGAAATAAAAGACAAATAGTGGCTTTGTCCTCGAAGCTATGAGGACTCACCAAATCTTCAACTCCTTTGCTCCTTAGAAACCTAGCCTCAAGATTGAAACTCAAATCTCCGAACCCTACATTTGATGAGAATGTAGGCAAAATATGTGTTAGTACAAAATGTACTAAATATGTTAGCTAGCATAACATCATAAGACACAAGGGTTAGTCAACATAAGACATAATCCAATACTTCATGAAACATCAACTATAAACATAAGAGACAATATCATAATCATAAGTAAAGTCTCCAACATAAGCATCATATAAGCCTTATTCAACTCTTAGTCATTCATATCATAATAGGACTACTCTTAAGTAACCTCAAAACATACTTGTGCAATGCATGAATAAGACCCCATAATCCCATCCAAGCTAAGTATCCCTTTTTGGTCATCTTAATCATATGCTATATGCATAGTCAAGACTTGGGCTTTCATATCATAAGAGTACTAAACTCTTAAGTAACCTCCAAGCATACCTGTGCAATGCATGAATGACATTCCATAATACCATTCACATTATGTATAACTTTGAAGTCACCATATTCATACTTACCATTCATTTGGTCTCATTCTTAGTTTACTTTATATAGACAAGGGAATTATCACCTCTAATCAATCATATCATGAAAGACAACTATAGTAACAACCCAAGCTAAACATACATCACATAAGAGAACACTTCATAAGTAGCTTCAAGTTATACTTATGCAATGCATGAATGGCATCCCATAATACAATTCACACTAAGCACCACTTTAGGCTATCATACTTAAATGATTACTATTTATCATTATATACTACAGAAGAATAGCACCATATTAGGCTAGGCCAAGCTATCATTGAAAAACATACCAATCATGCAATTCCAAATTATTCTAGGAAGGGTACAAGTGTTCCATCCTAGCTACCATAAAATAGTCTTAGACCAATTAAGTCATACTACCCTTACAAGCATACTATGATGCAAATGCAAGCTACCCTTAGGAGAGTATGATTTCGCAATCCTAAGCTACCCTTAGGAGAGTATAATTCCTCAATCCTAAGCTACCATGAAATGGTCTTGACCTAACCAAGTCATGCTATCATGAAATGCATTCTAAAATGCTTAAGAGAGTATGTGTCCTCAATCCTAGGCTACCATGACTACCACTAATTCAAGCTACCCTTAGGAGAGTATGCTTTCTCAATCCTAAGCTATCAATCTTGGTTTTGTCTTACCAACTCAAGCTATACATGAAGGGATCATATGTCACAACTTCAAGCTATTCTAGTCTAACATGCCTTGATTCATTTTAGGTAATTACCTTTTCAACCTAGAATTATTCTATGTGAGAGAACCTTACATCTCCTAGAATATTTATGTCTACGTGTACAAGTGAGACTATGCTTTGAACAATACACAAAATGATCAAATCATATTAGCTTTACTCTCAAAGCCCTAACATTCATGGCTACAAGCCTTACTCACAGAGCTTTACTTCTTACAATCATATTCATACCTAGATTTCAAGGCATTCCAATCACATTCTTCATTAGTAGGTGATTCTAGTCATAATTCATCATAAAGGTTCAATTTCAACTTTACTAGTCATGATCCATCATATACACTATAATCTAATTCAATTCATGTCTATATGTTCGTATTCTTGAACAATTACTATTAACAACATAAATTCTAGAAGATCATCTCTAAGTCTTCACTTTCACCTTTCATGATATAAACCCACATAATAAAAATTTCATCAATTAGACTAGTATTAACCATGGAAATCATATAAATTCATCATAATATCATAATTCAGTACTAAATTAATCATAAACAAGTATTATCCCCTCAATTAAAATCATACTCAAACACTACTCACAACATAGGAAGAAACCATAGATAGATTTGGGTTTGTTTTCACCATTGGGGGGAATATAGGGGGCTCTATAGATGGAAGAATCCATAGATTAATAAGCTAACATACATTGATTCAAATCCCTTACAAAATCTTGCAAAAATGGAAGAATTTGGCCTAGCTCTCTTCTCTTCTTCTTCTTCTTCTTCTTTTTCTTCTTCTTTTTCTTCTTCTTTTTCTTCTTCTTCTTCTTCTTCTTCTTCTAGAGAGAGAATTTCTTAGAGGGAATTGGGTTAGTTTTAGGGTCTTGAAATTATGTCTAGGATAAATGTATGTAGGGGTATATTAGGTTTATATAGGTGTTCTAATTACAAATAAACCAACCTCACTTAAACCCTAACTAATAATGAATTGACCTCTAAGTCCCCAACTTAAAACAATTACACTTCAAAACTATCCAACCCACGAGACCATACCCACGGACCGTGGGTGGGTCCACGGACCTTACTGGTCATTCGTGGTGGTGGACTAGGCTTGAAAAACAAAGGGGAAGCAAGGACTTGACCTACGACCCCTCTCCAAGGGGCGTGGGTCCATCCACGGCTCGTGGACGCCCTTCGTGGAAAGGTTGATTTATTTAACAGCTTTTAGGGCTGTTTTGGGTTCCTTCTCAAGGACCCCCTTTGGTTGATCCTTGGGGATTCATACATTAACGTTTAACCCCTAAACCCCTCATTCTAAGTACGGGAAATCATTTTACGATTCTATCCCTCATATCAAACCCTAAAACCCTAACACAAGGCTCTAGAACTCTCTAGTTTAGCTTACTAGTTTTCGGGGTATTACAATATCTCCCCTTTGGGATCATTCGTCCTCGAATGATGATTCTAAATACTTATTAAGGTCACAACTCTAGACTAGCAACCCATAATGCATGCAATACATATCAATGCACACAACCAAGAAGGGAAACTTCAACTACAAGCTAAATATATTCAATGCAACACAAGGGAGTTGGAACTACATCTACGAACCCAAAATGCATGAAATTCTATATCTACTCATATTTAAGGAGGAACTAACATCTCTTAGCTAAAACATGCTCATCATGTACTCATGGAGCCTAAATGCAATTTACTCTTAAAAAGCATTTATTCAAGAAGGAATCTTTCAACCCAGAACTCAGGCATGTTCATTAATTCATCTCATGAAGTCTATATGCAACTCTACTCAAATGCACCACAACATGAAGCAAAACAATGCATATAAGTCATTTCTATCAAGACCTAAACTTTTTCATGAGCATGCATATAAGGAAATCATGGCAACACATAAACACATAATAACCTTGTTAGATTGGCACACCATCTCCCCCTTGGGAGTAATCCTATACAAACTCTTTTAAACATCATTCATACTAAGGACAACATCAAAGTCTAACATATCAAGTCGCAAAAGAAAGGTAATCTGAAATCTACTAAATCATGAAACACATACTGGTAGCAACATAAGGAGATCACACTAGATCCTTTTTAGATTGAAGAGCATAACAAATATTCTTCTCTTGAGGCTCTACATCTATACCACTAGAGGCAACTTGCTTACCCTCCTTTCTTATAGCCCTTGTTTTTAGGCCTATTTTGGGGTCCTCCTCAAGGACCCCTTTGGTTGGTCCTTGGGGAGTCGTACCTTGACTATTTAACTCCTAAACCCCTTATTATAAGCACGGGAAATCATTTTACGATTCTATCCCTCATATCAAACCCTAAAACCCTAACACAAGGCACTAGAATTCTCTAGTTTAGCTTACTAGTTTTCGGGGTATTACAATATCTCCCCCTGGGATCATTCATCCTCGAATAATGATTCTAAACACTTCTTAAGGTTACAACTCCAGACTAGAAACCCCAAATGCATTCATTACATATCAATGCACACAACCAAGGAGGAAAACTTCAACTCCAAGCTAAACATAGTTAATGCAACACAAAGGAGTTGGAATTACATCTACCAACACAAAATGCATGAAATTTTATATCTACTCATATTCAAGGAGGAACTAACATCTCTTAGCTAAAACATGCTCATCATGTACTTATGGAGCCTAAATGCAATATACTCTTAAAAAACATTTATTCAAGTAAGAATCTTTTAACCCAAAACTAAGGCATGCTCATTAATTCATCTCATGAATTCTATATGCAACTCTACTCAAATGCACTACAACATGAGGCAAAACAATGCATATAAGTCATTTATATCAAGACCTAAACTTTTTCATGAGCATGCATATAAGGAAATCATGACAACACATAAACACACAATAACCTTGCTAGATAGGCACATCATCTCCCCCCTGGGAGTAAGCCTATACAAACTCTTTTAAACACCTTCCATACTAAGGACAACTTTAAAGTCTATCATATCAAGTCACAAAAGACAAGTAATTCAGAATCTACTAAAGCATGAAGCACATACCGGTAGCAACATAAGGAGATCACACTTGATCCTCTCTAGATTGAAGAGTATAAAACTTATTCTTCTTTTGAGGCTCCACATCTACACCACTAGAGGCAACTTGCTTACCCTCCCTTTTTGTAGCCCTATGCCTTGGACAATCTTTTATCTTGCGGCCACTCTCACCACAACAAAAGCAACCCTCTTTACCGGACAAACACCTACCCTTAGGTCTCTTACCACACCTAGCACAAGAGGGCCATAGGGACTCATTACCAATCCCTTGTGGTCTAGGGGTAGACACTATCTCATCCTTATACTTAGGAGCACTAGAAAAGCCTTGTCCGAAAAACTTTTGTCGATTCTTAGATCGACGATGTCCATCGGACCCATCATGAAAAGACTTATCATTATCCATCATAGACCTTTTTTTCTCACTAGATTTTTCCTCTTTGAGTTTATCTTTCTCCATTTGTTGAGCATACACCATAAGACGTGAGATATCGATATCATCATGGAGCATTGATGTACGACATTCTTTTGCTACTATGTTGGATACCCTGTCACAAACCTACTCATCATATCCCTCGGACTTGCTACCATAAATGGAGCATACTTAGACAATAGAGTAAATTTTAAGGCATACTCATTAACACTCATACTACCTTGCTTAAGATTGATGAACTCTTCCACCTTAGTTTCCCTCAACTCTCGGGGAAAGAACCTATCAAGAAATGCCTTCTTAAACATATCCCAATCTATGGGACTTGCTTCTACCGGCCTACCGTCTTTCCATTATTCATACCATATTTAAGCAACATCCTTTAATTGGTAAGCGACTAGTTCCGCTTTTTCTACTGAAGTCACCCCCATGATAGCTAGCACCTTATAAACCTCCTCTATAAACCCATTAGGATCCTCTTCCACTTTGGAGCCACAAAACTCCGAAAGGTTCATCCTCAAAAACTCTCTCACCCTAGAAGCATCCATCCCCCCCTTATTGGGTTTGCTAGAGCACCATCTCTGTATTGATTTGAGCCGTCACAGTTTGGGCTTGAGTAGTCAAAGCTTGGGCCAACATTTGGAGAGCCGACCTAATCTCTGTATTTGACATATCCGGAGGATCAATTGGAGCTTGAGGAGGAGCTTGGTGTGGAACTTAGAGAGGAACCTCTTTCTTCACATTGCCTACCTCATCTCCCCTAGCATTTGCCCTTGTATTAGCCATACCCAGAAAATCAATAGGCATGGATTAGAAGAAGGACCTACTAGAGCCAAACTCTATGGCACGACTTATAGAATGAAGAAGTGATATTTCCTAAACATCAAATAGCCTCTTATTCATAAATGTGTCGCGCTTCATATTTATGAACAAGACTCTACTAGACGTGGTTTGAGACAATCCTAGAACCATTCTAAACCTTGTGCTCTGATTACCAAGTTTGTCACAACCTAGGGGTACACCCTAGAAGTAACACGACGTAGTTGACCCCGAAGGGGTCTCATACAAGCCCGAAGCGCATCATAACATAAACTGATAGAAAAGTATGAAAAATTTTAAAAACATAATCCATACAATCGAAGTCTTTTAAAAAGCAAGCGGACGTCTTACTACACTTTTGTCTCAAACCATCTACTAAAAAACTTTGAATAAACTCTTGGGACATAGCCTATACAATAGTCTCAAAACATAGAAATAAAAGACATAAACGAAATAATGGCTTTATCATCGAAGCTATGAGGACTCACCAAATCTTCAACTCATTTGCTCCTTAGAAACCTAGCCTCAAGATTGGAACTCAAATCTCTGAACCCTACGTTTGATGAGAATGTTGGCAAAGTATGTGTTAGTACAAAATGTAGTAAATATGTTAGCTAGCATAACATCAGAAAAGCATAATATCATAAGTGTTAGTCAACATAAGACATTATCCAATACATCATGAAACATCAACTATAAGCATAAGAGACAATATCATAATCATAAGTAAAGTCTCCAACATAAGCATCATATAAGCCTTATTCAACTCTTAGTCATTCATATCATAATAGGACTACTCTCAAGTAACCTCAAAACATACTTGTGCAATGCATGAATAAGACCTCATAAACCCATCCAAGCTAAGTATCCCTTTTTGGTCATCTTAATCATATGTTATATGCATAGTCAAGGCATAGGCTTTCATATCATAAGAGAACTACACTCCTAAGTAACCTCCAAGCATACTTATGGAATGGATGAATAACATCCCATAATACCATTCACACCAAGCATAACCTTAAAGTCACAATATTCATACTTACCATTCATTTGGTCTCATTCGTAGCTTACTTCATATAGACAAGGGAATTATCACCTCTAGTTAATCATATCATGGAATGCAACTATAGCAACAACCCAAGCTAAACATATATCATATAAGATAACACTTCATAAGTAGCTTCAAGTCATACTTGTGTAATGCATAAATGACATCCCATAATACTATTCACACAAAGCACCACTTTAGGCTATCATACTTAAATGATTGCTATTTATCATTCTTGACTACCAAAGAATAACACAATATTAATCTAGACCAAGTTATCATAGAAAAACATACTAATCTTGCAAATCCAAGCTATTCTAGGAAGGGTACAAGTGTTCCATCCTAGCTACCATAAAATAGTCTTTGACCAACTAAGTCATCTACCCTTACAAGCATACTATGATGCAAATGCAAGCTACCCTTAGGAGAGTATGATTTCTCAATCCTAAGCTACCCTTAGGATAGTATAATTCCTCATTCCTAAGCTACCATGAAATGGTCTTGACCTAACCAAGTCATGCTATCATGAAATGTATTCTGAAATGTTAGTTCAAGCTATACTTAGGAGAGTATATCTCCTCAATCCTAGGCTACCATGACTACGATAAATTCAAGCTACCATGAAAGCATCTTACAATGCTAATTCAAGCTACCCTTAAGAGAGTATGCTTTCTCAATCCTAAGCTATAAATCTTGGTCTTTTCTTACCAAGTCAAGCAATACATGAAGGGATCATATGTCACAACTTCAAGTAATTCTAGTCTAACATTCTTTGATTCATTTTAGACGATTATCTTTTTAACCTAGAATCATTCTACGCGAGAAAACCTTGCATTTACTAGCATATTTATGTCTAAGTGTATAAGTGAGACTATGTTTTCAACAATACACAACAAGATGACATTATATTAACTTTATTCTCAAAGTCCTAACATTCATGGCTAAACGCTTTACTCACGAAGCTTTACTTCTTACAATCATCATTCATACCTAGATTTCAAAGCATTCTAACCACATTCTTCATTAGTAGGTGATTCTAGTCATAATTCATCTATAATCTAATTCAATTCATGTCTATATGTTCCTATTCTTGAACAATTACTATTAACAACATAAATTCTAGAAGATCATCTCTAAGTCTTCACTTTCACCTTTCATGATATAAACCCACATAATATAAATTTCATCAATTAGACTAGGGTTAGCCATGGAAATCATATAAATTCAGCATATCATCATAATTCAATACTATATTAATCATAAACAAGTATTATGCCCTCAATTGGAATCATACTCAAACACTACCTACAACATAAGAAGAAACCTTAGCTAAAATTGGGTTTGTCTTCACCACTAGGGAAATTTAGGGGGCTCTATAGATGGAAGAATCTATAGATGAATAAGATAACATACCTTGATTCAAAGACCTCACAAAAGATTGCAAAAATTGAAGAATTTGACCTAGCTTTCTTCCTTTCTTCTCCTTTTTCTTCACTTCTAAAGAGAGAATTTCTTGGAGGGAATTAAGTTAGTTTTGGGCTCTTGAAATTCTTTCTAGGATCAATGTATTTAGGGGTCTATTAGGTTTATATAGGTGATCTAATTACTAATAAACCAACCTCACTTAACCCCTAACTAAAAATGAATTAACCTCTAAGTCCCAAACTTAAATCAATTACATTTCAAAACTGCCCCACCCACGAGACCACACCCATGGACCGTGGTTGGGTCCACGGACCGTACTGGTCATTCGTGGTGGTGGAATGGGGCTTGAAAAACAAAGGAGAAGCAAGGCCTAGACGTACGACCCTTCCCCATGGGGCGTGGGTCCATCCACGGCTTATTTCGTGGATACCCTTAATTGGAAGGCTGATATTTTAACAACTTTTGGGTTTGTTTTGGGGTCCTCCTCAAGGACCCCTTTGGTTGTTCCTTGGGTAGTCGTACCTTGACGTTTAACCCCTAAACCCCTCATTCTAAGTATGGGAAATCATTTTACAATTCTATCCCTCATATCAAACCCTAAAACCCTAACACAAGGCTTTAGAACTTTCTAGTTTAGCTTACTAGTTTCCGGGGTATTACAATATCTCCCCCGTGTAATCATTCGTCCTCGAATAATGATATTAAACACTTCTTAAGGTCACAACTCTAGACTAGAAACCCATAATTCATGCAATACATATCAATGGACACAAACAAGGAGGGAAACTTCAACTCCAAGCTAAATATATTCAATGCAACACAAGGGAGTTAAAACTACATCTACGAACCCAAAATGCATGAAATTCTATATCTACCCATATTCAAGGAGGAACTAACATCTCTTAGCTAATACATGTTCATCATGTACTCGTGGAGCCTAAATGCAATTTACTCTTAAAAAACATTTATTCAAGTAAGAATCTTTCAACCCAGAACTAAGGCATGATCATTAATTCATCTCATGAATTCTATATCCAACTCTACTCAAATGCATCACAGCATGAGGAAAAATAATGCATATAATTCATTTCTATCAAGTCCTAAACTTTTTCATGAGCATGCATATAAGGAAATCATGGCAACACATAAACATACAGTAACCTTGCTAGATAGGCACACCATCTCCCCCTTGGGAGTAAGCCTATACAAACTCTTTTAAACATCATCCATACTAAGGACAACTTCAAACTCTAATATATCAAGTCAAAAAAGACAAGTAATTCGGAATCTACAAAGGCATGAAACCATACCGGTAGCAACATAAGGAGATCACACTTGATCCTCTCTTGATTGAAGAGCATAAAACCTATTCTTCTATTGAGGCTCCACATCTACACCACTAGAGGCAACTTTATAAACCTCCCTTCTTGTAGCCCTTGCCTTTGGACAATCTTTCATCTTGTGGCCACTCTCACCACAACTAAAGCAACCCTTTTTACTGGCCAAACACCTACCCTCAGGTCTCTTACCACACCTAGCACAAAAGGGCCATAGGGACTCAGTACCAATCCCTTGTAGCCTAGGGGTAGACACCCTTTCATCCTTATACTTAGGAGAATAGGAAAGCCTTGTTCGAAAAACTTTTTTCGATTCTTAGATTGACCATGTCCATTGGACCCATCATGAAAAGACCTATTTTTTTCCATCATAAACCTTTTTTTCTTACTAGATTTTGCTTATTTGAGTTTATCTTTCTCCATTTGTTGAGCATACACCATAATACGTGAGATATCCATATCATCATGGAGCATTGTCGTACGACATTCCTTTGCTACTACATTTGCCACCCCCGTAACAAACCTACTCATCATATCCCTCGAATTTGCTACCATAAATGGAGCATACTTAGACAATAGAGTAAATTTTAAGGCATACTCATTAACACTCATACTACCTTGCTTAAGATTGATGAACTCTTCCACCTTAGCTTCCCTCAAATCTCGGCGAAAGAACCTATCAAAAAATGCCTTCTTAAACACATCCCAATCTATAGGACTCGCTTCTACTGGCCTACCATCTTTCCATTGTTCATACCATATTTTAGCAACATCCTTTAATTAGTAAGCGACTAGTTCCGCTTTTTCTACCAAAGTCACCCCCATGATAGCTAGCACCTTATAAACCTCCTCTATAAACCCATTAGGATCCTCTTCCACTTTGGAGCCACAAAACTCCGAAGGGTTCATCCTCAAAAACTCTCGCACCCTAGAAGCATCCACCCCCCTTATTGGGTTTGCCGGAGCAACCATCTCTTTATTAATTTGAGCCGTCACAGTTTGGGCTTGATTAGTCAAAGCTTGGGCTAATATTTGGAGAGCCGACCTAATCTCCGTATTTTACATATCTAGAGGATCAATTGGAGCTTGAGGAGGAGCTTGGTGTGGAACTTAGAGAGGAACCTCTTGCTTCACATTGCCTACCTCATCTCTCCTAGCATTTGCCCTTGTATTAGCCATACCTTGAAAATCAACGGGCACAGATTAGAAAAAGGACCTACTAGAGCCAAATTTTATGGCACTACTTAAAGAATGAATAAGTGAGATTTACTAAATATCAAATAGACTCCTAGTCATAAATGTGCATGCCAAGCTTCACATTTATGAACAAGACTATACTAGACGTGGTTTGAGACAATCCTAGAACCATTCTAAACTTGTGCTCTGATTACCAAGTTTGTCACGACCCAAGGGTACACCCTAGAAATAGCACGACGTACTTGACCCCGAAGGGATCTCATGCAAGCCCTTAGCGTATCATAACATAAGATAATAGAAAAGTACGGAAAATTTTAAAATCTTTATCCATACAATTGAAGTCTTTTCAAAAGCAAGCGGAAATCTTACTACACTTTTGTCTCAAACCATCTACTACAAAACTTTGAATAAACTCTTAGGACAAAGCCCATACAATAGTCTCAAAACATAAAAATAAAAGATATAAAGGAAATAATGGCTTTGTCATCGAAGCTATGTGGACTCACTGAATCTTCAACTTATTTGCTCCTTAGAAACCTAGCCTCAAGATTGGAACTCAAATCTCTGAACCCTACATTTGATGAGAATGTTGGCAAAGTATGCATTTGTACAAAATGTAGTAAATATGTTAGCTAGCATAATATCATAAGGGTTAGTCAACATAAGACATAATCCAATACTTCATGAAACATTAACTATAAGCATAAGGGATAATATCATAATCATAAGTAAAGTCTCCAACATAAGCATCATATAAGCATTATTCAACTCTTAGTCATTCATATGACAATATGACTACTCTCAAGTAACCTCAAAACATACTTGTGCAATGCATGAATAAGACCCCGTAATCCCATCCAAGCTAAGTATCCCTTTTTTGTCAGCTTAATCATAGGCTATATGCATAGTCAAGACCTAGGCTTTCATATCATAAGAGTACTACACTCCTAAGTAACCTCCAAGCATACTTGTGCAATGCATGATTGACATCCTGTAATACAATTCACCCAAAGCATAACCTTGAAGTCACCATATTCATACTTACCATTCATTTGGTCTCATTCTTAACTTACTTCATATTGACAAGGGAATTATCACCTCTAGTTAATTATATCCTGGAAGACAACTATAGCAACAACCCAAGCTAAACATACATCATATAAGAGAACACTTCATAAGTAGCTTCAAGTCATACTTGTGCAATGCATGAATGGCATCCCATAATGCCATTCACACTAAGCACCACTTTAGGCTACCATACTTAAATGATTACTATTTATCATTCTAGACTACCAAATAATAGCACCCTATTAGGCTAGACCAACCTATCATAGAAAAACACACTAATCATGCAAATCGAAGTTATTCTAGGAAGGGTACAAGTGTTCCATCCAAGTTACCATGAAATAGTCTTAGACCAACTAAGTCATGTTACCCTTACAAGCATATTTTGATGCAAATGCAAGTTACCCTTAGGAGAGTATGATTTCTCAATCCTATTTTACCCTTAGGAGAGTATAAATCCTCAATCAATCCTAAACTACCATGAAATGGTCTTGACTTAACTAAGTCATGCTATCATGAAATGCATTCTAAAATGCTAGTTGAAGATACTCTTAGGAGAGTATGTGTCCTCAATCCTAGGCTACCATGACTACTACAAATTCAAGCTACCATGAAAGCATCTTGCAATGCTTATTCAAGCTACCCTTAGGAGAGTATGCTTTCTCAATCCTAAGCTCTCAATCTTGGTCCTGTCTTACAAAGTCAAGTTATACGTGAAGGGATCATATGTCACAACTTCAAGCCATTCTAATCTAACATGCTTTGATTCATTTTAGGTGATTAGCTTTTCAACATCGAATCATTTTATATGAGAGAACCTTGCATCTACTAGCATTTTTATGTCTATGTGTGCAAGTGAAACTATGTTTTCAACAATACACAACAAGATCACATAATATTAGCTTTACTCTCAAAGCCTTATCGTTCATGGCTGCATGCCTTACTCACGAAGCTTTACATCTTACAATCATCATCCATACCTAGATTTCAAGGCATTCTAATCACATTCTTCATTAGTAGGTGATTCTAGTCATAATTTATCATAAAGGTTCAATTTCAACTTTACTAGTCATGATCCATCATACACACTATAATCTAATTCAAGTCATTTCTATATGTTCCTATTCTTGAACAATTACTATTAACAACATCAACTCCAGAAGATTATCTCTAAGTCTTCACTTTCACCTTTTATGGCATAAACCCACATAATATCAATTTCATCAATTAGACTAGGGTTAACCATGGAAATCATATAAATTCATCATAATTCAATACTAAATTAATCATAAACAAGTGCTATCCCCTCAATTGGAATTATACTCAAACCTACCCACAATATAAGAAGAAACCCAAGCTAGAACAACATTGGGGGAAATCTAGGGGGCTCTATGGATGGAAGAATTCATAGATGCATAAGCTAACATACCCTGATTCAAAGACCTTACAAAAGCTTGCAAAAATTGAAGAATTTGACCTAGCTCTCTTTTCTTCTTCTTCTTCTTCTTTACTTCGAGAGAGAGAATTTCTTGGAGGGAATTGGCTTAGTTTTGGGGTCTTGAAATTATGTCTAAGATCAATGTATTTAAGGGTTTATTATGCTTATATAAGTGGTCTAATTACTAATAAACCAACCTCACTTAACCCCTCACTAATAATTAACCCTAAGTCCCCAACTTAAAATAATTACACTTCAAAATTGCCCCACCCACGGACTGTGGGTGGGTCTACGGACCGTACTGGTCATTCGTGGTGGTAGATTGGGGCTTGAAAAATAAAGGGTAAGCAAGTCTTTTACCCACGACCCCTCCCCATGAGGTGTGGGTCCATCCACGGCTCGTGAATGCCCTTTGTGGTAAGGCTATTTTTTTACAGCTTTTGGGGCTGTTTTGGGGTCTTCCTCAAGGACCCCCTTTGGTTGGTCCTTGGGGAGTCGTACCTTGGCGTTTAACCTCTAAACCCCTCATTCTAAGTACGGGAAATCATTTTATGATTCTATCCCTCATATCAAACCCTAAAATGCTAACACAAGGCTCTAGAACTTTCTAGTTTAGCTTACTAGTTTCTGGGGTATTACAATTTTAACTTGTGAAACGTCATACTGAATTGACCTGATACTTATAAAGTTAAGCGACGATGGAAAGTGGGGAGGCCTTAGTAGAGTCGTCATTGATAAACCTACAATAATAATTCGAAATTCCAATAAAAGGTCTAGGTTCAATTACCTTCATGGGTGCCTCCCACTCTTGGATACTTTACATTCTAGTTTACCTATTGCTGGGCAAACGCACACTTCTCATGTTTGATATAAAGCTCATTTTCAACAGGACTTGGAAAACCTTATGCAAGTGCTCCATATTCTCCTTTAAGGTATTATTGTAGATAACTATGCTAGCTAGGTACACTACTATAAACTAGTCTAGGTAAGGATGTGAGATCTTTTTCATCAATGCACAAAAGGCCACAAGTGCATTGGTTGAGCCACTAACCACTCATAGGCTTTATATCTCAACACAGACATCATTTTTTGCTCATCCCCTTCTACTATGCAAACTTGATAGTAACCCTTTTGAAGATCCATCTTGATAAAGTGCTTGGCATGTCCAAGTCTATCGGACAATTCAACAATAAAGAGGATAAGTCTTTTGTTCTTTATGATCACTTTATTAAGTGCTCGATGTTCTATACATAAATGTAATTACCCA
This sequence comes from Solanum bulbocastanum, assembly GCA_037074985.1. Classification (NCBI taxonomy): domain Eukaryota; kingdom Viridiplantae; phylum Streptophyta; class Magnoliopsida; order Solanales; family Solanaceae; genus Solanum; species Solanum bulbocastanum. Next base: position 35,839,266 of record CM073599.1, on the reverse strand, counting down.
TTTTTCTTCTTTTAAAACAAGACAGGAGCTCCATAGGGTGCTTTAGATGGGCAATATGACTGGAGGTCCATAGGGTGCATAAGTGTAATGACCCATCTTTCTTCTTCTACCTCTTGTGCATCACAAACGCTTTTGAACATTGGTAACTTAGGAGCTTCAATCTTAGCCTCATTTTCTTTGTCGAATTTTATGGATCCTTTAGCTTCAATCTCTCCCTCGAGTGCTTCCATCTTGAAACTCACAGTCTCAATCGTGCTTAATGCTTCCATAACTCGACACTCCAAGAAAGTGATGGTTATCTTCATTTCCAGTTTCACATGCTTATGCCCATTCAATTCTTTTCAAATATTGTCATTCAGTAAAGTCCTTCAGAGTCTTGATCTTTTTATTGACCTCGTTAAAACTTTTATAAAAAATCTCCACAGGTTGTCTTGTAGTGTCAATTTTCATGATCCATTCTATTCCAGGCGTGATGTCTATGGGCAACTCCACATGTTCGTCATTACTCTCTTTAGTGGTCGAAGGTGAGTGGAATGTCAGTGCTTCTCTTGCTGTTGGGTCGGACAACAATTAATCATTATTTTGATGATTCTTTCTCCTATTTCGATGCTTCTCCTCAACATCGTGTCTGACATTGGCGGTGCTAGCAACACTAATGTCTTTCCCGTTTGTCATTTCTCTAATATTAACCTTTGTTGTGACACCATGTTATCACGGACTTAGACTTTCACTAAGCATACTATGTGTCACTTTTCACAATTTTGCAAACTCAAAGTATGACTTTTTAATACTAGATTGGTATGAGAATTTTGAACTAAAGAAAGACACGAGAAAATTGCTTAAGAAAACTTTTATATTGCTCAATACTTGAATGATTTGCTTGATGGTTATACAAATGAATATCCTCTGTTTATAATACTTATCTAAGGGTGAATAGTTAAATATTAATTGTTATACAAGTTCCTAAATATTTACAAATAAGTCTTATTTTTCTAGAATACTCTACATAACTAGAAGATTTCAAGGCCTCCTATGCAAATCCATGAAATTCTAAAGTTTTCCAATGAATTCTCCATACATCTCTAGAATATTCCACCAAGAACTAGTCTTCTTCCAAGGAAGTCTTCCACATGAAAAACTTTATGTCACATGGTGCCTAGGTGGAATGATGATGTGGTTCATCACACCAAGCTCCGAAAAGAGCTTCATTATCCAACACTCTCAAGTTATTTTTGAACCAAACAATGTTATCATAGCATACTTGAATTTAAAAGAGGGCTTAATTAGAATAAACCACATGATTATTTTAAAATTTGAATAAAACCATTAAAGTGTTAATTTAAGGAAATAATATATATAATACGGCAAACATCTGACACTACTACAAAAAGGTCATTTAGCAGCAATAAAATATGGCTTTAGCGGCAATAACATTTGCCACGATACTCTATACCAGCCTTGTTCAAACTATTGAATAATGTCTTCAAATAAGTTTTGTTACTGTTCTTCAAATAACGTCTTTGAAATCACCCACATATGAAATTTGAGAACTTCAGATTGTATAACCTGAAATAAAAACGAGATGTGTCAATAGATGAAATCCAAAGTACAAAAAATATTGCAAGTTGTGTGACTAATCTGAAAAATTACAAGTAAGAAGCATTTAGGTAATTCAATATTATGTGGAGAAGAAATATGTCAGTTGATCATTTTTGGTTAGCAGTAGTACACAACAAGTCTGATGCAACAATAATTTTTGCACTCTTTGGCATGTTGTTTGCTGATCAATATAAGGAGAAATGGTAAGGATATTATTCTACATCATACTTCAGTTGAATAATTTCAGTATCTGTACAACAGCTATTAGGGTGAAGCAACTATAGCAACCTAGACCTTTTACTACCTTTCTACATCGTGCAGCAAAAACAATGACATAACTGCAAATTTCATTTGATCCTAATCTGTGTTTGCTGATGTACATACAATGAGAGAAGTGAAAGTTTAGCATCCTATGATGGAATGAATGAAAGTAAACATGCAGAAATTTCAATCTTTGACCTAACCACAATAACTAATGCAAATGATAACATCACTAGTTGAAATACAAAAGACATGGACAACACTAAATTTATGCAAGAACAGAAGTATGTAGAAACTTCATATGGTCAAATCCAGAAGTTGTTCAAAAAGAAATTCAATGTTCAGGTACAGATATTAGTAGAAATGGATGCAAGATTTGAACTTGATAGGTCCAACCTTTGATATTCTAACACTAACTTCCAATATATTTAGTGATCTTTTACAGTAATAAGCTGACAATCCTCTATACATCAGTTATCATTGCAAACATATCTACAACTAATGCACGATGATCTGATCAGGCATAATTGGCAAGACTTAAGAATAAGTAGCCAAAAACTCAGCTTGAATTCATTGCTGACATCAATCTCACAGACTTACGAAATTCAAGAATCTCACAGTGTTTTCTAGTAGGTTTACCTAAATTCTGAAATATAAACTTGATTCCTCACACATTCCATAAGCACTGAAGTATGAAACACATGGAAAATGCAAAAGAAAATGGTTGAATTCACACCCTACAAAGAAAAAGTTGTATGCCCACGACATATGTCTCACTCCCCTTTCAAATATGGCTTTATGACCTTGATCCTATAGACTTATTGGCTGTTTCTTTCAAAAAGAAAACCTTCACCCAACAGTGATTAAACTTTATGTTCAAGCAAAGAAAATAATGGAACATTGAATTTAGTATTAACGACCAACAGGTTAAATAAAGCCACACAAAACATTCAATTATAAGAGTCTACTTCGTTTAAAAAATAAAAAGAAAAAACTGATCCTTGATGATTGAGAAGAGAGTTTTAACTTTTATGCACTGATAGAACAAAGAATTTTCACACTATATGCTCACTTAAAAACATATTAGAGGTACTTTATATGGTTATCGTTGTTGGCACTCACAAAAGATTATCAGTTGACTAAATATTGACTGAAGTTTTTGAATTTCTTTTTGAACTACTTCTGGATTTGAGTGAAGCTTTTAAAATATATAAGACAAATTGAATTTAACCATTGAATTTATTTTTGAACAGTGAAGAAATATAAATGTACAGCCTACTGATCTTCTATGTTCGTGTTGCCAAAACAAGTCTTGAAGGGAATAACAGAAGTATGTAGAAACTTCATGGTTTGGAAAAGTGAATACAAATAGAGCTCCATTAGTGGCATGGGACTTGGTGTGTCGGACCAAAAAAGAAGGAGAACTAGGAATCACTGAATGTGTGATATGAAACGAGGTTGTGCTAGCAAAATACGTGTGCAACATTGCTCAAAAAGCTTATAATCTATGGGTGCGATGGGTGGATCATGTCTACATAAAGGGCACAGACTGGCGGCAATATGTGTCTTCAGAATTCCTGTCTGTAGCCAAATCTTCTCGTTTTCAACTAGCTCACCTTTGGCCAAGAGTAATGCTCAAGATTATGTAGAAAACTCCCAGTCGACGACATCATCTTTTAGCATTTGTAGGCAGTCAAATCTGTCTCCTCCAAGCAAAAAAGTTGCCCCAGTTACATTATTTGGTAGGGCGAGGATTGGGCTCAATAGTTCTTATTTCAAACATGAAGAAAATGGAGCCTATACTTCCAGATGAAAATATTGTAATCAGATGTTCCAACGAGTTAGAGGTTATTTCACTTAAGAAGGAAGAAGTTGTGGTGGAAGCTAGTAAGACATTGACAGTAAGTGAAACTGTAGACATGAGGAGTAAAGAGAGCTTCATGCACACAGAAACAGAGAATTATATTTTTGAGTTAGCGGTTGGATTATCAAACAATTATAACCCAAGTTTGAGAAAATTATACTGGTCTATGCATGTTCCAGTGCCGCGACCCCTTCCTTCGTTGACAGAGCTTATGAATGCTACTAAGCGTGCTAGGAGAAGGCTATAAGTTCTGCTTTTTCCTGGCATCGTTTATTTATTAGTTTCTTCATTTCATTCTCCACCCTCACCATTTCAGATATTGATACCAAGTACATCATTGTTTACAGAAAAAAATACAGATAACTTATACTCCATACACCTGCTCTCTATCTAAATAGTGGGTCTCTGTAGGTTGTACCAACAGAAGATTAAATGGAAATATTCCTACATTAGCATTTTCATTCTCTTTGTTGTGCTTAGATATAGTGAAGACAGTTTTGTGTATAGTAATATCTGTACAGTAAGTACAATGCTAAACTTATTTGGTAGACGTAGAACCACCAACTTGTGTAAGGAGCGTTAAGCCTGCTGATTCAACTCATTGCTAAAATCTCCCTACTACTTTTGCAGGTGAACTGTTTTGTTTTGGCTTGGTTAAATGCTTTTGTGAATAAGTCATCTGTCTTCTCTTACATTTGTGAAAAAAAATGACAAACAGCTATGACAAATCAAGGAATTATAAATGATAAATTGCAAGAATATCACACTCGAATTACTTCAGTGGGTTGGAAAAGAAATTTAGCCCATGAAAATCATTAGCCATCCAGAAAACATATTACTGTCTCTAAGTCTTTATTCAGTATCTTTCAAAAGCTTAGCCTATGAAAATCCTATGTTCTCCTGTCCTGATAATACTAGTGCCAAGTTGCATATGATCAACGTGCTGGCTAAAATGACTTACAGGTTTGCAAACATTTCGAAGTATAGAAACGGCAAGCTGAAATAACAGAAAGAACTTTCTTCGTTAGAAACCGAAAGCAATAAAATTGCACATGCTCTCCAAGTCATTTTACTACATGTGGTTTCCTTAAGCAGGCTGAAACTAATAAGCCACAACTTCTGACTCTATCCGAGAGTTTGGAAGAGTATCTATCTTCTATGGTCTATCATGGGTTGTACTCAATACCATATGCTCACAATCACCTTCATTTTCACTCTTCATTATTTCCTAATGTTCATTCGATTTAAAGGTGTTTTTGAACTACACTTATCTGTCTACAAAAGTTAGAAAGCCAAACTGTGAAGAGATACTTCAGTTCAGCAGATGCATTTTCTTGAACCCTTTACCTTCAGCAACATTATTTGAGTGAAATTTTGACAGCAAGCTACTACTTTCTTAGTATTACTGCAAAGACATTTCTCATCATTTGTCTTAAGCAACCTTTCGTGCTAGGCGATGGAATGATGGTAGTAGAGTAGTCGACATGATCTCATAAGCTAGATGAATAGCACTACTTTTAACCACATTGTGGGTCATGACTCGTGATTGAGCATTTCAGTCCATGAACTAGAGGTGAATATGATTCACTAAGAATATTTCTTAAAATAAGTTGATAAAGATGAAGACTAAGCATGTGATGGATCCTGATTGTTGGATAAAAGTGGTCAGCAACAGCTTAGGTCACTAGAATTCTAGTGTAAGAGGATATTAACAATAACTTGTAGGTTTTCAAACATTTCGAAGAGACAAGAAATTCCATTGTTTTAATTGATGTCAATGCCAATGTCTCTTTACTCACTCCAATGACAAAAATGATGTGATATGAGAACCAACTCCTTATACAATTGTTCAGACTTTTGCTGCTCGTTTCAGACAAAAGTGAGTAGACACAAATTGATCAGAGATAATGAATCTGCCCAACAGAACTATTTAACTCATTAGATCTTAAAACAATACAAACTAAAAATAGTATTACCTGATTCATCAGTAGGTTGAACCTCAGTGCCACCAACAGAGCTATTCAACTCATTAGATTCACCATCATGTGTTTGATCTATAGAGTTGTTCTGATTATCTATCAATTGCTCAAGATAAGGTTGGGCTACAGAGTTATCTTGATCACCACTCAGCTACTCAATATAGTATAGCAAAGCTTCATCATGTTGTTCAATAACTAAGGTGCTGCGGCCTCTAGTTTGCATAGTTCCTTCTCTTAAGTGAAGCCACTATCTAGTAGAATTAGGTTCAGATTAATCCAAACATATATTACATGTCACATGAAAAACAAGAGGAAGCTTCATCTTCTTAAACTATGAAAAACACATAAATAGTAATTTGTGAACACAAGCAACCCTTAGCAACAAAAATAATTCTAATTATAAGAGAAGTTGGTGTACTAGAAAAACAGTTATCCAGTAATATGAACACCTTATCATATGACAATCCAAGATCTACAATCAATAAAATATAAGCAAAGACAAGCACAGAGAATGCACTTCAATGTTCAAAAATCAACCAATTCAGACATGGAAAATTCATAATTGACTAGCATGCATCTTCTATAAAATGTTTTAAATCGAAATCAAGAAAGATATTTTATTGAAATTTTAATCAAAAAAATCCATAGAAGTTCTTCAATAAACAAATCCATATATAAAAATATACATCCTATTAGTAGGGTGCAATACAAGATATGGTCGTCAACATGTTTGGTATCTTTTAATGAAGTCCTAAAGGTAATCATTGCTTTCAGTTGTCAACGAAAAAGCAAGATTTTTAGGCGCCCTGTTTATAGCAGATAATGTTTATGGAAGAACGTTATCAAATTTCAAGTATTTGTGATTTTTGTGTGTATTAAGTTTCCATGGTGTTGACATTGTTTAGGTTCCCTTATAAATAAGAAAGCTAATACATTTAAGATATCTTGACCTATTAACATTACAATATTTAACACAGAAGAAGAAAGAATCATCATCGAACAAAGCTAGCTAGCTGTAAATATCGATACTTCTAACAATTTGAAAAGTGTGGATGTAGCTAACTAGTTTCTGCTCAGAAGTTCATATAATTTCATTTCTCTATATTGAAAAAGAGATTTTCTCAATGCTCATCAGAATCTTTTTAGCTTCTGATGGAATAGTCCATGGTCTATCAGTACATGTAGTTCATAAGTCAATTGTGGAAGAAAAAGGAGGATTTTCAAATGTAACATGTTCTAAGAGAAGGGAACTAACTTGTCGATTATTTAACTAACAGAGTTTTTGATTGTGCAGGTACTATTCCATATAATAAAGTTTAGCAACTCCCATCAGAAGCTAAAAAATTTTGAACACATATAAATAACAAATTCCAAGCATTCGTCTAAGCACAAAAAGACGACGATGGCCCAATATAAGCCTTTGCTGGACAAGATAATGGGGAAAATAACTTCTTGGACTACAAAATTTCTACATTATGTAGGTAGATTACAATTCATAAAATCAGTGTTGTTAGCTATACAAGTATTCTGGTCCCAAATATTCATACTTCCTAAAGCAATATTGACACTAATTGATTCTCTGTGTAGAAGATTTTTGTGAACAGGCGGAATTGATGTGTCAAAGAAGGCTTTCGTGGCATGGGAAGCATTGTGTTGGCCAAGCACTGAAGGTGTCTTTATTGATGCATATGACTCAATTCTCAATAAGAAAGTTGTATGAAAGATAGAGGGGGGAGTATCAAAAGGTGCAGTGGAGGAGAATTTTATGCAATAACCTTGGTGCTCTGAAGTGGTGTTTCATACTATATATAATCATAAAGAGCAAGCAGTTGACCAAAGATAGAGTTGGAAGATGTGTGTTATCGATAACCTGAAATGCCCACTTTGTGAAGGTGCGAACGAGAATACCGATCACCTATTTTACATATGCCTCTATGATTTTACTAGGGGGATATGCCTTGGACAGAAGAGCTAAATTGGGTTGTTTAGTATGCAAAAAGGGAGACTGTGAATGCAGAAATATACAGAATGTCGTTGGCATGCAGCTCAAATATACAGAATGATTCCAACATGTACTTTTTAGTGCCTATGGACATAAAGGAATTGTCGGTGTTTTGATGGAATTTTAACTCCTAACCATTCACTCAAAGATAAATGTTTGCTCAGTCTGTTTTGTTAGTCCAACCAATCTTATATGAATAGTTTTACTGCTTTCATAAATTTTTTTAGCTCTTTAACTCTAGATCAGACATAGTCATTTTAAAGTCTCTAGATTTTTTGAATTTGTGGCTGGCTCCCGTGTCTTAAATGTTATCGTGTAATGGAGCTAGCATATCTGCTTTTGTACTATTTGCATCTTCTTGATGTCGGTAATGAAACAACTTACTTTACAAAAAAAAGGCCTTGACAGAGAGTAGCAGATGCAGTTACTGGTTTTAAGTTGTCATCATTTGTTTGAGTGATCTTGTGAAATGTGAACTATTGATTGATGTTGTAAGCTAATATCAATGATCCAAGTGAATTTAACTAATATCCTGAATGAGCAGTGTATTCCAAACATACAACTTATTTTAAATGAGCAAGCATGCAATAGGTTGTTGTAAATGCAATGTCAGCAGATCTGTCTACATGATTTTTTTCTATTTGTACTTTAATTAATTATTTCTTCCCTTATTATATTATCTTTATGGGTAATAAGTGTTGTGCTTTCATTGATTTTTCTTTCAGAATACATTATTTCTTGTGGGATCTTGCTGTCATTGTACCGTTACTGTAATCAGACTCATGAAGGTATGGCATCAGCATTTGACGTGAAGGTATCTATGCTATCAGAATTGTATGATTGCAGTTAGTTTTCCTTCTGTGAACTAGGAATGTGTTGCTTGTTCTACACTCTGGTACTTATTCTTATGGGAATTTTGTTGCTTGTGCTACATACTGGTACTTATTCTTCTGGTATCTTTTAAGAAAAATGGAAAATAAAGTACAGATGTGAAACACACTATCAAGAATATGGGAACAAATTAATTATACATGTCCACCTCTAGGTATTATAGAAAACTTCATATCCTCCTTCAAATAACTTACTTTACTGTTGAGAACTTGAATAGCTTACTCTTTATTTCAGGAAAAAAAACCTCATTATTCCCTTCAGTCAACAGCTCCAAACGCCTTTCAGGGAGGAAAACTGAAGGACAAGTACTAGTCAAGCAAATCATACAAGAGATACATAGACGAGGCTCAATGCAGAATAGACTACATAGTCGTTTGGCTAGTTTGAACTACTATTCTTAATCAATAGTTGAATAACTAGTCGAGAGATGTTTAGAAGGACAGTAATTAGTAGATTTGGGGGATGTCCAATTATTGCTCGTTTATTTGATTTTTAATAATCACTTGGTAAATAAATATTAACTTACCGAAAAAAATAATTTCAACCATTTCATTCTAGGTGATAAGAAAAATGGAACAAGTACACTAGGTCTGGGACTGAATAACCACAATTCTGTAAGCCACACGTCCAAACACTGAAGGCTTACTCAAAAACATAAAAAAAAGTATTTATAGAGGTTTTTAACATAATTCAATTTGGAGAGCTTGTTTATGAATTTTATTGTGATTATTCTAGTGTGTTTTATCAGTCTCCTCGAAGGTTCATTCTACTAGAATAATTTGAAATCCACTCGCCTTAATATATTAACAATCACACGCCTTAGTATAATAGCCAGACACCTTAATCGATTAACAGAGGAATAGATTCAAGATAGTAGCAGCAATAAATCACAAACAGAAAAACTATACTTTTAGGAGTCTCAAATCACTTGAAAATTACAGTTAATACCTAAATATTAATCAGCTCATCTAGTGTAGTTTCTGTTTTTGTTTTAGTTAATACGTAAGTAGAATGAACATAATAGAAAATAAACTATAGGGTTAAATTCTCAACGACAGAGCAACAGAAACATGATAGAAACAGAGGAAAGGAGGGGAGCAACCAACCAACCTGAGAGTTTCGTTGTTCTTGGACGTAGTTGCTGCGATTGAATTATCGCTGCTGGAAGTAGCTGCTTTGATTCAATATACAACGCTGGAAGGTCGCTGCTGCTATGAATGAATATATGTTGTTGGACGTTGCAGCTCTAATCGATTTAGGATGAAGAATCCTTATGTGTTTGAGAGATCTTTTTAGGAATCTTTTCCTTATTAGAAGCGTATAGAGAGTTTTTTTTTATGAATGTATTCCTTATTGGCGAGGAGTTCTTCTTTTCCAGAAATTGGAGAATGGTAGGGAAAAAATATAAGACAAAGCGGGAGTTCTAATTTTCAGAAAATAAAAAAAGCTTTTAGCGGCTATTTTTTGGAATTGCCAGTAAAAATGTACATATTGCTGGCCATTAAACATTAGCCGTTAATATTTTGCCTCACACAAATATATTAGCGGCAATTTTCTTATTGCCGCAAAACAATTGTCACTAAAGTTCATTTTTGTAGTAGTGTGAATGTGATATTACTACACACAATTATAGTTTTACAAAATACACTTTATAGCTATAATTAGGGTTTTATCATAAAAAATTTTCCTCAGTCACTTGCTCTCCTCCTCTTCCTCTCTCTATAAATGACAAAATATAATTGTATCAGATATGTATTTATAATATAGATACAAATCATGTGACAGTATCAATATAGATCATGTGACAGTGATACAAATGGTAACCATCAACTATACAAATCATTTATTGTAATACAAAATACAAATTAGGTATTTAATGGATACATATTTTTGTCTAGGTTAATCACGTAATCGTTGTGGAGTGCTGTAAGTGCACAAACTTAGCCAAGTTACAATTTTTGTCTTGATTTCAAAATACAAATGATAAATACAAACACATAACACAACAAATACAAACACAAATACATGATAACACATAAATACAAATACACAAGACAACGTATAAATACAAATACATTTTATTATGAAATACAACATTAATATAATTGTATTTATTATTATAAATTATATTAGTTAATATATTTGAACCTAACATAACTTGATACAATTGTATTTATTAATACAATTGATTTGATCAACAAATAAACTAATTATATTCGAGATACAATGAAACATTACTTGTCCTACTGAACACACCTTACAAAAAAAGGTATCTGGAGTGCATAAGAGAAGATAACAGTGAAGAAATGGAAGCTCTACTTGTAAGAAAACTGGGCGACCCAACTCTGCCACCAAATGCCTCGGAGAATTCATCACTCGATCTCTCAACCTCCCACCCTATACCTAATTTGGAATCGCCAACCTCCGTTAGAGTTCGAATCAAAGCCACCAGCTTGAATTTCGCAAATTATCTCCAAGTCCTTGGCAAATACCAAGAGAAACCCCCTTTACCCTTCATCCCTGGCTCCGATTACTCCGGTGTTGTTGAAGCCGTTGGCCCTAATGTCACTAAGTTCAAAATTGGAGACCACGTTTGCTCTTTTGTTGCCCTTGGCTCATTTGCTCAATTCATCGTCGCCGATGAATCCGACTTGTCAGTTCTTCTGTACTCTCTTCTGTCGAAAGCTAGTTTATTTAACAGTTTTGGACTGAACTCAATTAGTAGTGAAATGATTTGGGCCCAATTGAGCGGAATGTCAATGTATTTGGATGAGTTAAATAGTCCAATTTAACTTGTTTGAATTGAGGTGTAGTTAATTGATTGACTGATTAAACGATTGAAATTAGTGTAGATTATGTTTGGTACTTGGTGCATATATATTTCAAAATACACTAAAACTTCTAAAAATGGGAAGGGTAGCCGATTGGTCTTTGTATATGATACAAACTAGATGTTCTCTTTTCTGTTTTGATTCAATGGTTCAAAAAGTGTATTAACTTTGTTTTGTAATTGAAGGTTTCAAGTACCTGATGGATGTGATCTAGTTGCAGCTGGTGCACTTCCTGTTGCATATGGGACATCACATGTGGCTCTGGTGCATAGAGCACAGCTGCGTCCCAAACAAGTAGGTCACCTTCCTTTAGTTTTTGGGGAGAAAAGGCTTATGCTAGTTTGTTGCATGATTTATTGTTTATACACCTGAAAGCATGCGACACATATTGGTTATGCATTGTAGGTTTTACTGGTACTTGGAGCAGCTGGAGGCGTTGGGCTTTCAGCGGTACAAATTGGGAAAGTTTGTGGGGCGACAGTTATTGCAGTGGCTAGGTACTTGTAGATTCTTATCTGTACAAGAAAGTTGATTTAAGTTTTTTGTACTAAAATTATCCTCGTCTTGTCTGTTGAATCTTAGGGGAAATGAAAAGGTGCAGTTTTTGAAATCTTTAGGTGTTGATCATGCAGTAGACTTGAGCAGTGCAAATGTCATTGAAAGTGTCAAGGGCTTCCTGAAGTCAAGAAAGCTCAAAGGAGTTGATGTCTTGTATGATCCAGTCGGTGGGAAGCTTACAAAAGATAGCTTAAAGCTATTAAATTGGGGGGCACAAATTCTGGTTATTGGATTTGCAAGTGGGGAAGTACCTGTCATCCCAGCCAACATTGCGTTGGTGAAGGTATTGCCTCTAAGCACCCTAATCTTTTTTCCCTTTTACTCATTTGGTTCTTTCCTTATAATGCAGTTGATTGTACAAGAAATGTTAATGCTCAATAGAAATGTATTACTCTAGTTTGTTAGTATCTTACCAAGATGTATCACTGTTCAGTTAATGAAATTCCTCTTCCACTGCAAATTGATGTCCTATGTTAGATCACTTTGGAGTTGAGAAGGCTTCTTAAATCCGTAATGTTAAATTGTGAAATCTGCAAGTCCCCTCTTTGTTGTCTTGGAATTGAATGGGTAGAGAACAGTAGTGAAAATGGTCTTGATGGTAATGTAGTATGTGAAGCAGGTATACTGGAGACACAGGTTAAAGAGTTGAAAAGGCTATTAAATAATTATTGGAGTTCCATTTTCAAAATAATAATAAGAATTATTGGAGTTTGTTGTTTTATTCGGTCTGTAGGATACATGCTATATCATGGATTAAGTTTGAACTCGTGAAGCCTGTGAATTGTTGTTATCAGACTCGTCTATGCATGTGATTCAACTTTATATGTGCTTCAGCTACCATTGTTGGTTACTAGTGCAGCAATTTGTCGAGTATTTTCATTTCCAAGTAAAGATCTTCTAACAATACAATGATACATGCATAGATTGCGTTATTCTTAGATCCCACACAAGTTTGTCTCATTATGTGCAGTGTTAGAAGATACCTATCTGATCATGGTGCCTAGTGTTGCAAGTTTGGAGTAAAATTTGTGAGAGAATTAAGCCAGATCTGATTTGCTTGAGCTGAAATAAAGAATTTCTATTAGGATGTGCTTGATTTGGTCTGCCTCAGTGGTTTATGAATCAAATTCCGCTTCTAGATAATTTTGGACGAATGGTAGAATCAAGATTTAGCAGGCAACTGATGATGTTACTTGTTAACAAGGGCACATACATAAGTAGAACCAACATGGTGAATAAATGAAGAACAAATATGCAAAGCAACTATTATTAGACCTACTACCGCAATGGACCCACAAAATATAAAAGGGAGAAACTTTTTTTCTGATATCCATAAAATGGGCCTCGGCCCAACATAATTTTCCCCAAAACAGATCTTTTTTCTGAGTACTAAGAATCTGTTTGGATTAGCTGATAGGTTTCTAAGTGCTGAAAAACATTTTTAAGTGCTAAAACTGATTTGATATATAAGCAATTACTTGTTTGGATTGACATGTTCACACTGATAATAAGCCGTAGATGTGTTTGGTAAAAAGTGTTGTTAAAATTGTTCTTTTGTTAAAATGACAAAAATACCCTAGCAATTTCTCAAAAAGTTAGAAATGTAAAATTATATTTGTAAGAAAAAGTCGGAATAACAAATATGGAATGGAAAGGAAGGTAGGACTTTTTGTTTTCAAGAAGGTATTTGAGAATTTTTAAAAATATTTAGAAATAAAATAGAAAATCGTTTGATCAAAACTCAAACAAAAAGTGCTTATAATCTAAAAAGCCAAAAGTTGGGAGTGACCAACTTATGGCTTTTGCTGATTTAATTTGTTTGAGTGTTTACTAGATGCAAATAAGCAATGTGCTTATAAGCCATTTTGACCAGCTTATAAGCTTCGCCAAACACCCTCTAAATTACAGCTGGGCTAGAGGTGATGCTGGACTTGGAAAATAGGTTGCTTTAGCTCCTAGGCAACTTCTATTATAACAATAACAACATACCCAGTGAAATCCCACTAAGTGGGGTCTAGGAAGAGTAGAGTGTATGCGGATCTTACCACTACCTCGAGGAGGTAGAGAGGTTGTTTCCAAATGACCCTTGGCTCAAGTGCATCAAATCCAAGTGAAAAAAAAAAAAAGAAAACAATGAAGAAAGCATAGTCGTTAATAAGATAAGAAAGGCAATGTAAAGTCTACAAGAAAGAAACAATAACAGTAGTAAAATATGTGATAATTGAAACACAATACACAACATATGGCAAGAACCACAAAGGTACGACTAGTACTACGACATACACTAACAAGCCTAAACCTACGCACGGCAAGACAACACTTATCCCTATTAACCTTTTATCCTAATACATGACCTCCATTCCTTTCTATCTAGAGTCATGTCCTCGGCAATATGAAGCAGCGCCAAGTCCTGTCTAATCACCTCTTCCTAATACTTCTTTGGCTACCTCTACCCCTCCGGATACCCCCTACAACCAGCCGCACCTCCTCACTGGGGCGTCAGTGCACCTCCTTTGCACATGCCCAAACCTAAGCAGCTTCTATTGGGTGAAGAAAAAGATAGATGAGAGAAACAGATGCTGAAGTTTTTCCATGGTATTAAGGTTGAATACTTCAGGAGCAATAAGAAAGTGCAGCAGCAAGAACCAGTGATTATGATCTTTATTGAGGTTTAAGGGGTTGGTGGGAGTGGGAGAATACTGAAAGAAAGTTTGGAGAAAAGGGCTGCAAGAAGAAAGAACTAGTGGACCAGAATGGGACAGAGGAGAAGGGTGTAGCAAGAGGTAGAAAAAGATGGAAGAAGATGAGAATAATTTCTTATAGCAGCCAATTTCCAGGTTTTATCTCTTAGAATTGATCATGGGGTTGAAGATTGGAGCATCTGTATAGTATCTTGCAGATCTTGTCCCATATATTCTTCTTACTTGTACATGCCCCAATTGAGATAATCTGCTGGTCAAATTGTGTAGCTCTGAATTAGACATGTCCAAGGCTGCTAAGTTGAGTTAACATGTTGTGGGCACGACTAGCTCCTTGTACCAACTAATTAGTTTTGATACAAGTAGTAAGCTCAAAATGCATGTTCACAATATAGACTCTGTCATAATTCAGACCACATCTACTATGTAGCATAACATTTCACAATCTCGAAGAATCTGAACAGTCAAAATTCATGGTATTGTCACAAGAGGATGGCAAGACATATAAAAGTAACTGCTTTCTTTTAAGACATGTTGCTCCTAAATAATTGCATCAGAGGTCTCTCCACCTTTTGTTTCATTATATGAACTAGCTACTTCCACGTATCCAGGAGACTAATAATTCAAGCAGCATGAGCAATAATTGACTTTTCTTACTTTTTTTCTGTTTACCCTGTCACCCCTTTTCTTACTTTTTTTTTTAATTTCTGTTTACCTCCCCCCACAAACCAAAAGAAAAAGTAGAAAGCATATTTGTTTTCCTTGTATAGTAATAGCATAATTTTTTCTACAATTTTCATTTTTCAGAACTGGACAATTCACGGACTGTATTGGGGAAGCTATAAGATACATCAACCCAATGTGCTTGGAGATTCTCTGAAGGAGCTTCTATCTTGGTTGTCTAAGGGTTTGATTACAGTCAACATTTCTCATACATTCAGCCTGGCAGAGGTAAGAAGCTATAGCCTTTAGTACTTATTAAATCCGTGAAAATTAAGAGAAGGATTCTGGAAATGTGTAGGGAAATTAGTATTTCATATTTGAAAAGGCTGATATACAATTCACCTGAATTAATTTTGGCGAGCGCAAAACCAGTATATAAAACTAAAGCCCGTGCTTGTCAAAGATAGTATCAAAGATGGTCGAACCCATGAGGATTAGGATAATTTTATGCTAATTGAGAGAGTTAATTACTATTTGAGAATTCCGATAGTTGAGAAAGTTTGATTGTTGTATAAATTAATTAACTAAGGAAGAGTAATGGCACACTTCAAGTAGACAAATATAATTCAGAGAGGATGAATGAGTCATGTACGAATCCACCTGTTGAATAATTAGTGATTTTGGTCACCTTTCACCAACCTTCGCAAAGTATGAACGTTTCTTGCGAATACATTCAATCCTTCTTGTCCCTTCTAATAATCATACTCCCTTCAGATATACAATGAAAAGAAAGAACAAAAAGTTTAAAACATGAAGGTATGTTCAATGATTCCCTATAGATCTACAAATATTGATTTCTTTCCAATATCTTTGTGACACTTCTAGAGTTGAATTACTAATTCTTTCTTGCAATAGAATTAATATACAACCATAGAACGTCTGACAACGAATTAAACAGCAGAGAAACTTAATCATCTCTTGCGATTAATAATGTAATATCTCCTCAAGAAATCAAGTGAACACATGAGAAAAAGACGAAGTAATCACTAATCAAACCATAGGTTTCATCTTAACTCAACTACAAATAGTTTGCTCCAAACGTTGAGAAAAATCAACCATTGCTATATTAAACATTGACAAGTTCATGATTCAAGAGAATAGAAGAGAAGATGAATCAAAGCCAAGAAGAAACTTGTGATAAATCTTCAAACTATCATCAAAACTTGGAATTTTGTGTTCCTTTTCTCTCTTTTCATCCAAAAGATGCGCTCTGTCCCCTCCGTCCTGGCTTCCTCCAAAAATCCCTTTTTATATCCCCCTTGTGCAGAGCTAAAATAGATGAGCTGAAATTCTGCATTCTAGTCACACCATTGTGAGGACCAAAACTTCACCACTGCGATGGTCATGGCTGGTTTACAAATTCCTGAAGGAGTGTCGCAGCGGTCAAAACTTGACCGCTGTGACGATCCGGGCTGTTTTGCATCCAATATTTCTTCAGCTAATTCTTTTTCATTTCTTGCATTTCTGTCGCTTGAATCTTGTGTATTTTCTCCTTGTCTCCTTCATTTCACACCTATCATTAAAACAACATGAATAGTGAGGAATTACATCATATAATACTCAAAACTCAACAATTATTATATGAGAAAAAGCATTAATACACATATAGATGTGACTTATAAAACTCCCCCACACTTGAACCATTGCTTGTCCTTGAGCAAAAACAAAGAATCCCAGAAAAACGACAGTTGAAGGATATCAAAATAAGTTCAGAGCTTTGTTTGTCAGCAAACTTGACTTAGATCTACCAAGAGAATTGAACACCACGTGTTGACAGTGAACTCTTGCGTCCCTGGAATCCCTATGCCTCACCAAACAGATTACCCCAGATTCACAAAAGGTATCAGGCCAAAAATTGCAAAATGAAGGGGAATGTTCAAGAACAATGACACTCACACTCAGCAAAGAAATTCTTGTGCCACACAGAAGAGTTACCATAAGCTTGCTTATTTTGTTGCTATCCACTAATATAGGAGTTCTCAAGTAAAGATCAAGTAGGGCTTTTCATTTGGTTGTAATGTGGATGTTATAAGACTGTCATATGAGAAAAAAATATTCTTTTCTCTCTCATCCCCACACCCACTGTTTTGACCTAACTTTACTTATGCCTCCGCCGCTGGCCACCACTCCATCGGTCCCGGAGGTGGGCCATACCCTGATTCCATCCTTATTTTCCTCCACTTCCCTCCACTCAAATGCCAGTTATTTCTTCCACTTCCCAAAATCCTAATGCAAAGTTTCCTACAGATTCTCAATCCCCAACCTTGTCATAAACTATGGTGCTTTATTGAATCCAAACAATCTGAATCGGTCTTTTTTACCTACAAATACTACTATTGAGCCTATTCCGTTGAGACAAGTTGACTATGATAATGGTGGTCCAGTAGATTAATGAACAGAAACTGAAGTTATTTGTATGAACATTATCGAACACTTACGATATGCTGTGATTGGTAAGTTTTTGTACGGCTAGCCTGATATAAAAGATATAAGACCCTTCGGGGTGGCCCAGTGGTTTGCGCTTGGGACTTCCATGTTGGAGGTCTCAAGTTTGAAACCCCTTGCCAGCGAAAGCAACGGGTTTATCTTCTGGGTCGAGCTCGTCACATCAGACTTGCCTAGTGCGGGTTACCTCTCCTATGTGGTTTGCAAGCTATTGCATAGGAGCGGGGTTTTACCCTGTGTGCACCCAAAGGGTAGCGGCTGCGGGTTTCCCTTGTCATTAAAAAAAAAAAAAAAAGATATAAGGAAAGGAATACATGTGTAGTGTGGTATCAATGGTACTTGTCGCATAAGAGTTTTGCACAACAAGCACATACTTATTAGATGTGCTCTTCTGGAAGACTTCGTCAATTTGTTGTCCAAACATGCATACTACTTCAAGGATAAGAAGGTGTAGCTTATCAGATATTCAGATGCGCCTACTAATCTATAATTAGACTTTTTAGAGTCTCTAGATAAACTACACAGGCTATGGCATGAATCTCGTTTCCTAATCTTTTGCCTACATTCTTTGTAAAAGAATCTTTATTCACGTTAGCCTCAGCAGTGGGTAAACCACTTCACTTAGATATGGCCACCATTAGTAGAACCAGCCCTAGTTGTGCTAGAGTCCAGGTTCAGGTGAACCTATTATCTAGTTTCCCATAGTCGGTGAGAATGGAAATTAAGGCTGAGGCTATGGGACTTATTCATACAAAGGTTGTCAAATTACACTACAACTATCTTCCTAGTATTGTTCTTAATATAAGTTACAAGGCCAAAACACAACCAATTGCAGAGTACTGCATCCTGAGTTGAGGCCGGCCCAACGGGACACCTTTGATGACTAAGGCAAAAGTTACTTTCTTTTTTCGTCCTTATGTTAAACAATCTGGTTGTCAGATGTACTGATAGCATGAGTTCAGAAACTCAGGAACAAAATAGAGAACTTAAGGGTGTGTTTGGTATGGAGGATAACATTTTCCAATTTTCGCATGTTTGGTTGGACAAAATTTTGGATAACATGCCCTCTAGGAAAACAAGTAAAATGACTTCCTTAATGGAAGTAGGGAAAACGAGTTCATTGTCTCCTTCCAACCCATCCCCACCTCCACCCCTTGACCATCCCACACCCCGCCGCCTCCGAGGCCCTATACCCCACCCCCTCCTACTTTCATAGTATTTTGCTAGATTACATATAAATGATCTTGTGATAATATATTTTTGCTTACTTCATCAAAAATATTTTTGCTTACTTACAAAACACTAAGTAGGAAATTCACTTATTTTCCTAGAAAGCATTTTCTAGGAAAACATTTTCCGTCATACCAAACACACCATTATTGCTCATTACTTTTTTATTTTAGAGAACCATAAAAATGTTAAAATTAATTGGGATTATATGCTATAATTCAAACTTAAGGACTCAAACTCCCGCTAACCTTAGAAGACAAGGACAATAGATGTTAAATTGTTACTACTATATATCACATGTTTAAGTTCAAATTGTTTGATATCAGATACATTTCAATGTACAAAGTCCCTTAATTTGCAATTACTAGCATAATTTCTTAGTCAAATAAATTTATGTCAATGCAAAGGAGCAGAAACACTGAAACAGAAGGATTAACTGTTATTTACAAGTTTGACTTTTTGCCTTTTTAAGAGAAAAGTGAAATGAGAAATCCCTGTTCAACGTACTTGGGGCAGAACAGAAGTAGTTTTAAAAATGGCCCTACTTTGGTTTCCCCCAGTTCTCTCTTTTTAAAAACTAAAATAAAATAAAAATAAAAATTGTTCACTTAATTATCTTCTTTTGATAGGTGAGAGATACTTTTGTTCATGAAAAGAAACTCACTACCCGGTACCTGTGTTGGCATGGAGGTAGCAGGTACCTAGTGGAATAGTTGAGGTGTTGATAAGGATCCCAATTGGGGATGAATCCAATCGAAATTGAATGCGGAATTAAACAATACAAAAGTAAGTTAGATGAAAAATAAGGGAAGAAAGAAGGGCTAATTGAACATTTAACCAAGGAAGTAGAGACTTGGGATTCAATAGAAAAGAAAAACTCACTTAAAATCAAGAGCGAAGAGTCTTCAATCAACAATAGGGATCCATCCATCAAACTAAGCTACACTAAGCAGCTTAGTCTAAGCTAGACTTAACCTAAAGGGATTTCACCCTTGAACTACAAGCTTCAAAGCTCTCAAATATTCAATTCATCATAATCTTTATAATCTAAAAATCTTCCAAAAATACCAAAGACTACTATTTCTACTCAGAATATAAAGAAGACGCTTTCTTTACAATTTTACTTGTCTTCTTTTGTAAATTCTTGAATTTAAGAGATGACCACTTGCACAGTCTTTCTTCTTTCTTTTCACTTTGATGAACCTTCCACACACTGTATGTCTTTATTTGGTGTCCATCAAGCTCCTCTAAGGCTTTCATGCTATCCATACTATCTATGCTATTAACAATTGTGTGCAAGTTGGTTTAGACACTTGCGTTATCAAAACAAAAATAATAATAAAAAGAAGCTCAATACCAGCATCATGGATTCCAGAAAATCCAGCGCTCCATCAAAATCAAAAACAAATTCTAAATTACACCAACTGTTTTTAAAGACTGAATACATCCGCTTTTCAGAACATGAATAATCTCCTCCCCTAAGAGCATCTACGATATCCTTCTAGCTATACTTTGTCTACATAATACATAAGCAAATGGTCTTCCAATTGCTCCTCGGTTTTTTGTAGTCTTCTAACCCTTCAAACTACATAGAGCTTGCTCAACATTAGCTGGCATAAACCATTGAATCCCAAAGTTTAAGTGTTCACTTTGAGATCATTAAGTGTTGTTCACTTAAATGATGTCAAAGTGGTAGTTCACTGCCTCATAAAATATAGATCAACCAGCTATGACTTTTTCAAGGCGTTAGGGAGCTAGTTCATTGTTTATGCTCTTGGAAAACCTAGCGTAGTGGTTTCCACTTTCCACCATGCCTTGGCAAATTTAGCTGGAAACTATGGTGTTCTTTCTCTACGTCGTCAAAGTAAGCAATATCTTTAAACCAACTGTAATCATATAACACCTCCAACAAAGCAACCACTTGTTGGGATGATTATGTGACTTAGAAGTCATCATACAAATAAGTGTAAAATTAGGAAACTGCATTATGATATTATCTGAAAGGGCTCATGGTAAGTGTAGGTTTTTTTCAAAATCTATGTTACATATTTATGTCACTGGTGCGTTTTTCAAGCTTACAAATATTGTAGAGATTTAGCTTTTGTTGATTGTTATAGGATTGAAACAATGCACATTATTGTTGCCTTTTGGCAGGCCCATCTTGCTTTTACTGCTCTCAAAGATAGGAGAGCAATTGGCAAGGTGATGATAACATTCGATGATGGGAAAATCGTCAAGTCCAAGCTTTAATTGTAGTGATCGACTCAGAATGACTTGAGGTGCAGAAGAATTTCCTGCTGCGTGACTATCAAGATTATGCACCATCCTATGGCGTTTCGTCACAAGGAGGTACTGCAATCAATAAATATGTGGAACTTGTATTTTGTATTAATGAAAGAAATATAAGGTAATAGATGCTATTGCAACGTAAAAAATAAGCATACATGAAAATTGAGTGAAACAAAGTATAATCTAAGCTTGAATGTTTACTTCTTTCCTCTTCTTTTATGTTCAAAAATCATTTTCAGAATGTGCAGTCCTGTCATAATTCAAATCACATTCTATCAAGCACAGGTTTTCTCCATCTCAGAGAATCTAAGAGTAGAAATTTCTCAATCTCAACCTATATAATATTAGTACTTCGTGCCCCCAAGGCCTACCTCGAGTGGTAAAAGGTCGAGGATTTGTGGCTTAGGTCGCAGGTTCAAGTCCCACGCCATGCAAAGCGAAGCCTGGTATTTAAGTGGAGAAGGGTATAGGGGCAGACTCATTATCCACTGAGTTTAGAAGGCTGTGATAGATCCACAGGGCAGATCACGGATGGATTTGTTGGTTATAAAAAAGAAATAGTACTTCCTAACTTCCTTTTTATGTCACATCATTTACAAGTAGTTATTGAAGAAACAATAAAAGCCATTTGCTAGAATTGCTAATATAAGTTATTTGTGTCGAACTGTAATGCAAAGGAGTCGTCCAAACCACAACCAGATTGATGTTGGAGAAGCTAAATACAATCAGCAATGTGTAATATACAAGGAAACAAGTCATGATAGGCGTACTCATTTAGTGTACGTGTTTTATAATTTGTTTCTCGTCAATCAATAGAACTATATAGAAAAAGAACAAGGTTATTCAAAAGTAGCTATAGATGTCAAAACAATGTTATATCAATCTAAACCATAAATATTCATATAAAAAGGTTGAAAATTATTTCTTATAATGTGAACCTCTTTTTTTCATATTTTAATTTATTTATTAGTTTTAATTTCCATAATATAAGTAAGAATTATATAAGGTGAAAATATTTATTTTAAAATCTTAAATGTTAGGACATTTTATATGGTTCAAATAATGAAAAGATTAAGAAATAAAATTTTAGTTAATGTTAAAGTATTAAATAATTCTTACCTATTATAAAAAAGAAGAAGTAAAGATTTGATTTTAAGCTTCTAAATGTTAGGATAATAATTAAATGACAATTATTTGAGAAAATAGTAAATGACAATTTTATTTATTATAAAATAAATTTAATGAAAGACCAAAAAGTTCAATCTGCATTTGTAAGGACATTTATGCTTTTAAAATAATAAAGATATGTTTTGTATATAATATAAATAACTAGTCTTCTTAGGACAAATAAAAGGATTTGCCTCTCCTAGAAAAATAATAGCCGCCAAATGTACATATTTTATAACTCAAATATAAATATGCATATAATATATATATGAATGTATGTACCAAACCGTTCTAACTAGAAAAAAAAAACATTCCCATAATATATCTGACTATTGTAGATGTTTTTTTTGTATATTTTGGCTGGCGATCGTAATTGATCTTTACCATGAGGCCAAAAATGAAAAGACCAACAAATATAAAGATTTACATATAAATACGAACTAAACAAATGGCAATTTCTTTAGCAAAAAACCAACAAATTCAGTCTTTTTGGCGAGGCCGAGTGATCTTCTTTATTCGCTCTATCAAAGTTACCATCGTCCAAAGCATGAAAGAATGGTAGTATTAGGATGTATAAAATCGAATTAAACGGTAAATTTAGTTAAATTGACAAAAAAAAAAAAATTGACTAATGATTTGGTTTGACTTGATTTGGTATTGAAAAAAAAATCAAACTATACTTGGATTGGTTTGATTTTAACTATAAAGAGAGTCAGCCGAGATCAAACCAACCGAACATTATATATATAATTTTCAAAATTTATTTTATATATAAAATTATTTACTTTGATACAATTTCTAAATATTTTTTATACTTTTTCATAATTTTATTTTTTTAACATATTCTTTCAAGTTTTTGATACTTAGATATTGGAATGGTCCAATAAAAGTTGTAATTCATAGATATTAGTAAGAGAATTTTACACAAATCTCATACTGTTAAGGGCTAATTACATTCTATTTCTACTCTTTTTCAAATTACAAATATTCCTTAAATTTCGTGGAATCTGGATACGTCCCAAAACGTTTTGATACATCACATCCTGATTTTGGAAACAACTCTCAATGTCCCGATACAGCGCGTCTAGGTTTCGGATATATCACTCAACGACTTGATACATCGTTTATGTCCCGGTACATTGCGTAAAGAATGTATCCGACCCATACATCATATAAGGTGATGTATCTGAGAATAGGAGAGAGTAGAGATTTTTATAATTTTTTCAAATGGTAGGGAATTTTAAAGAATATATGGCAAAATAAGTTGTGTATTTAGATAATTTTTCCTATTAGTAACTCTAATAAAACCCAAATCAAAATCAAATCAATACTGATGCTAAAAAAAAATAAAAAATTCAACACTAAAAATAACAATAATGTTGAATATTTGTTCTGTAGTTTTACATTGGTTTAGACATTTAAAATACATAAGCTAACTTTAATTCTTCTTTAATGTTTAATCATGTAATTAATACTTGTTAGACTTATTATAATGATTTAACACTTTTAAATTATGATCATTTTTATTATGACTTATTAATGACAAAAATTCAAAAAATCTACAAAAAAAAAAAAACCCCGAGATTAAAAAATCTGAGTTGTATTAGTTTGGCTTGATTTTATAAATTTAAAAATTTGACACAAATGATTTGACACGATATTTAAAAAAATCGAATAAACCCGGTCATGTACACACCTATCTAGTACATTGTAGTTTCTGATAGTACTTTTATGGGAAAATATGCAGAATAGCAAACATTTAGCCTATATTAGGTACTATAACTATAGTTTAAGAAAATTGTAATTCGCGGCTATAGTTTCTCCAATTTTTATTATTCGTCTAATTTGTATAATTTATCTGATTTGTATAAATTCAGAATTTGTACAATTCGGTTCCTGATTGTATAAATTTAGAATTTTGTATATGCTTATCCTAGCTATTTGTATACGATTTATGAAAAGTTCATAATAAATTGCCCTATTCGTATATGACAAGTGAAATATACAAATGGAGTTCTACAAAATTCTTAAATGTATAAATACAAAATTTATATATTTGCAAGCGAAATATACAAATAGACAGAAATATACAAACCGCAGCCTCCATAGCAAACAGAACTATAGCTATGAAGCACAATTATCAAAACTATAATTATAAGTCTTATTATATATACTATGTTTGCTATTTTGAAATTTTCTCTACTTTTATTAGGCGTTGGATTATTAGTGGTTCATCTTTAAATTTATAGGTCTAAAATGTCAGTAACGAATATTCTTGTGGTACAATATCCCCATTTTAACCAAAATTCCTTCTTTCACAATTAAGCAAGACCTGGTTTTATTCGACTGACTTTGTTAGAAGCTTTTCAATCTAGACTTCTTCTTCGGGCTTTAAGAATTGTGTGGCACCTTCAATGACGTGTCCAACAACTTTTAGCTCTTTTTGGATACGTAAAAGTTGATTTTCCAATAGACAAAAAGCACCATATATATATATATATATATATATATATATATATATATATATATATATATATACCCTTTTTCATTTGATAAATTAGTATAACAACATAACACGTTTTTTAAAAAATATGATTTTTTTAGAACACCAGGATAATCTATAGCTGTTACAATCTCTGCCACAATTTTTGTTCTTCGGGTGAGCACTTTGTGCTCATCGAATAAACCCCTCATTGTGTAATAGCCTGCAAATCATACCAGTGATATAAACCGCACTAGGCAAATCCTATGCGACAGGGTTAATTTAGAAGGCATTGAGGAGGGATCGATCCCGGGTCATCCGTGTGGATGACCACCCTCAAAAATCCAAACCAACTGAGTCATCCCAAAGGACATATTTCGAATTTTTATTGAGTAATTTAATGGAGTTTTTCTCCATTTTTTGTGGGTTGAAGTTTATTGTAGGCGAAATTCAATAATTTTGTATAATTATGTAAAAATATAGTATAGCCATTTCTTATACATATTTATACAAGACTAATGCAATGTCTTCATGACTAAATGTATAAATTTGTGTATAATTTTGTTATCATGTGTATAAATACTACTCTATTGCAAAAGAAAGTTAGCTATGGCCTATGCATGTATAAACTAAAAATATGAGTACTTAGATATAATATTTTGTGATGTAATGTATATTTTTTAAAAATATCCCAATATTTATTTATTATTGCAATGAGTCATCGTTAATTCCCCTTTTTCTTGTATTTTTTTCTTTTTACATCCCCCACCACCACCAACCCCTTACGCTTACTTCAAGAGAATGTATTGTCATTGTATGACACCAAAATTGGTCTGCCAATAGACGGGCCAGAGGTTACAAAGAGGGATATTGAAAGATTTTTTTAAAAAAAAAATTGAGATGCTTTTGTTTTTTTAAAGTTGCGGTAAAGTAATAAATATTTCTTTATTTTTAATTAGAGGTACGAGTATGAAGTTATCTTTGGTAGAGAGACTTTTTAGTGAGAATTTAAATTAGTCAAATGAGACTTTCTGGTGAGAGATTTTAGGTTTGAGTTACGAGTATAAAATTGTTTTTGATAGAGTGTTTTACCTCACAAAATGAGACTTTGTGGTGAGAATTCGAATTAGTCGAACCTAAAAAAAAAAAAAATCAAATGTATATTAAAAAATCCTTCTAAGATTGAATGGACTATACATTTGTTATTTATATGAAATACATACGTACATCATTTAATCACGATTAAGTATTATAATGATGTAACAACATGTAGGTTAAGTGATAAAACGTACATAAAATACATAAATCAACTGTTCGTTGATGTAAAATTCGTAGGCAATTAAACAATTCCCTAAATATGTGGAGATTGTCACTTTTTCAACTTGCTCCAATAATGTGTACAGTGTCACACATTTTAGGGAAGTGAAATTAGTAATACTACCTTATAATAAAGTTAATTATATTTTTCTTTCTGCTTTATTTGCCAAATTTTCTGTTTGGGGCATGTGTTTGCCTGGCCTTACTGTGTGTCATGCACTGTTCCCCACCCAGTTCATCTCTTAGAAAACCATAATTACATTTTCAAGATATAAATTGGGATGGTCGAAATATTTTTTCCTGAAAGAATATTTTTTTTAAAAATTAATAAGAAAAATGACTTTTTAGTATGAGTAGAGAAAATAGATATCATAAAGTAATCTTTCAAGTTTATTGTCTCTTCTTCATCCCAACGGCATTTGATTCCTATCTCTTGATCCATCCAACCTTCGTCACTAGGGGTGGAGTGACCTTGAGTTCAAGGCGCGACAGAAAATTATACTATTTATAATGGATAAAATATATTTTTATGTATATATAATAGATGTCGAACCCCCTTCAGCTAGTTTGTGTGTTTACTCTTTAGATTTTGAACATTTTAATAAAAATTCTGACTCTACCACTGTTCATCACCCCCAAAACTCCCACTACCCACACCATCCCAACCACCTTAGTGTTTTTCAAATTATAAATAAATGCTGAAACAAAATATTTTTTTATTTATCTATCAAACATTAAAAAATAAAATAAGAAATTCATTCATTTTTCATAGCAAACATTTAGTTTCCTTCCTGCCAAACACACCCAAAATGGGCACTAGGACCCATATGGGCATGATACAAACTAAATCCATATACACTTTTTCCAATAGAAAATGCAAGTTGATATTGAATCTTAGCTTGTTAATGAGTAGGGGATTGAAATCTTCTAACAAATGGCCATGATTATCAAAGAGACTATACATACAATTGCTCTCTCTATTTGAACTCCACTCCTAGTATCAATGGATAACTTATTTGGGGTCAAATTTCAAAACCAATCAAAATGTACTGATTTCAAATTGTCTCATAAAATCTCCTGTTGATCATTGTGGGGCAACCCAATATGTTAATTCTTATCGCTTTATTTCAATGGTGAATCTAGAATTTCGTGTGAAGGAAAAATTGTATTTTTTGGGAATTACCTCTATCGATAAACTACCTTTCTTACTCGATATAGGCCACTTTGTTACAACTTATAAACTATACAATTTGAAGTCGTTTGTGGAGATTTTGATTGGGTTTTGAGCAAGAATTGCTGTTGAAAATTACAAAAAAAAAAGATAAATTTATTAGTCATTATAGCTAGTCTAGAGATGTGTAACACAATTTTATACAAGTTTCTGTATTTTATTTCAATTATTCTATGTCTAAATTGCAATGGTCACAAAATCAACATTTTGGGGACCAAATTTAACAAATTATTGGTACAGTAAACTGAAGCAGCATGCATGTAGGTCAATAATATAAGCTAAGATCATCAACAGTAGATAAGACTACTCCTTTAACTAGGAATCTCATGTTTAAGTTTTGTTTATGCAAAAAATTCTTAGCTTTCCCTCCAAATAAGTCTTACACCATACAAATTTAAATTAATCAAATTTTAATATGAATATCGAACATTGAATGAAAAAAATTAAAAGAAAAAGAATATAGTAAGTGCTAAGTGGGGATTGGAATTGTCAGAACTTGGCCTGAGCTTTTGGGTACCAAAAGGACGGTAGCTAGCTAGCTAATTGTACAACGTAAGTAGATAGTAACCAACCTACAATTTAGTGGAAGTTGCATTCAAATGACGTTAAAACAATATGTATTATTTTCTCCATCTTATTTTATGTGACACTTTTCAAATATCAAGATTTAAATAAGTCTATTTTTTATCGTAAATTTTTCATAGATTTTTTAAATATTTTGAATTATTAATTATTGTGACTTATAATACTTTTTATGTAGTTTATAAATATATAAATTTCATTTCAAAAAATTGAAGATTTCATACTTAAACTTTTGATCAAATTTAAACTATTTAATACTCAAAAAATTATAAAATCATATAAATTGAGACATAGGAATTAAAGTAATATTTATTTTTTATATCTTTGACAAGCTAAGGTCAAACAAGCATCTATTATGATTCCACTGTTTTTATGTCCAATAAACCAAAATGGCTGTGAAATATATGGGATTGGTCCCCTACCATGTCAGACATATCACACTTTCTCCTACTGTTGGAAAAAGAAAGGCTTGCTCAATATCTTTAAGGCAAAATTGAATGAAATAGTAAATTATTAATTTAAATTAAAAATTATAGTCATAGTTATTTTAATTGTAATTCATAATAAATATTTTTTTTTGTTGTCTGATTTGATATACAATTAGCTATTTTTGGTATACAATTAGTCATTTTATATATTTCGGTATAAAATATATAAAATGTGTTTTTATTTGTATAAAGCGAGAGAAAAATGTATATATAAATAAAAATACATGTATTTTCGTCTTATACACTTATAACTATATAAATACAGATCGTATTATACAAATTATAATGTATAAATAAATTTATATAAAACTGAACAATTTGTATAAAATTGGATGTTTGTATCGAATTATATAAATTAAAAGGTCCATAGCAAACATAAAATTTGCTAATGTTTGCTATGGAGCGCAAATATGCAAACTATAACTATAACATACAAATATGATTTTTATGTTTAATAAATGTGAAAGTTGTTCACATCTTTGTTAGGGCATGTTTGGAAGGACACCCTAGTAATTGGATTTGGTGTAATTACACTGTCTGTCCTGTTTGGTTGGATAGGGTAATTACTGAGTCAATAGGTAATTGGTGTAATTGGCAGGGGGGTAATTACACTCTTCAATTCACAGGCAGAGGCAGTGAATTGTTGGTAATCACATGGTGTAATTACCAGCTGATTACTTTTTAATTTCTTTTTTTTAATTCTATTTTTATTTTTTTGTTTTAAATTTTTCTTCACTTCAATTATTTTTATTATACTAAAAATTTCTAGAAGTTTATTTTTATTTTATATTAGTATATTTCATTTTCTTCTCGTTCTCAACCTTACTTCACGTGATTCTATGCAATTTTTTTGTATTATCTATTTCTTTATGCCATGCTTATTTTCTAATTAGCACAATTTTATTAGTATTCTAATTTTTAAATTAAAATAGAATTTACTATTAAGTAGGGTTATAAACTTACGTTTTCTTTTTTAAAAAAAAAGAAATCATATTTATGTATGCTATGTTGAAATTTGCTATAAGAATATTATGTTAAATTTTTTGTTTTGAATTTATAACTTATGTTATATTTTCAGTTTCATTTGTTTTAGTAATACTGAATTCACATTGCAAGTCATTTTTTAATTAGACTTGATAGATTTTTTTTTGTCGAATATTTAATAATTTATGACATATTATTTATATATTAATCTTTTTATCAAACATGCATTTCACGATGTTCGTAGAAACTTCATACTTTTAGTTTTTATGATCAATTCAATTGAAATATATTAATTTGAAAAAATATAAATCAATAATTTTTTCATAATAGTTAAGAACATATGTTTATTAAGTAATATATTTTTAAAAAATATATATATCTCTTAAATATTTAATTTAATATTATTTATAAAGTTTCTTATTTGTCTAGTATAAATTTTAAATAATTAATTTTTATTTTTAAAATTTAATATAATTTTATGATTGCAATTGTGCATCCAAACACAATATATGTAATTATATTGTGGCATCCAAACATGACATGTGTAATTACACTGTAATTACACTGTCGCAACCAAACAGATCAGTGTAATTACTAGACTGTGTAATTACTAGGCTAGTAGTAATTACACCAATTCCAATTATGTGGCTTTCAAAATAGACCCTTAGTCAAATGTTTTAGTTCCACATTTGTGTTCATTTAACCATACATGGATGGATATTTCTACATTTATTGACTTCATTACTACATATGTATAGTATACTCAAATAGTTTTAAGGTAATGTTATCATTAAGTTTTTAGTAAATTTGAGGTTATAAAAGAAAGTTAAAGTGATTTTTTGAATGAAAAATTCTTAGTTGAGTGACTTTTTATGAGAAAAAAAAACTCTTAATTGATGGACATTATCTATAACATAATTTATTCAATATTTACTAAAGATTTCTACAAAAACAATTGAGAAATTTAGTAGTTCTTTTGATCTTTTATTTGAGTGTGTCCATTTGGTTGTAAATGTTAAAGTTGAAACTTGAAAATTGAATTTTTGAAATTTAAAATCATGTTTGGACTTACATTTTATTTGAAATTGAACTTTTCTAAGTGAAAGTGAAGTTCTCATCTAGATTAGTTAACTTGAATTCTTTTTTTAAAACAGATTTTCAAAATTATGATTCATAATTTATGGCCAAATAAATATTAGAAGGCAAATTTTAAAATATAATCCAAAATCTACGATCAAATGCTAGCGAAAACGGTTGATTTATGCTTTGCTATATTTTGGGAGTAGATTTACACCAGGACGGGACGTATAACAAGACCATGTCTTTCATAACGCGTCTCGAATTGGTTATTTAATTTACATCCAAACTTTATAGTACTAAATCAGCCCCAAGCACATCAAATAATACAATGCAATTACATGTGTCTGATAAACAGAGGCTAATCTAAGATTTTTCGAACATGGGTGCACCCAGAAAAATGTATTAAGTGGGAATTGATTCTTCATCCTCAAGATCAAAAGCTCAACATTTAACCATGTGGACCAGATAGACTTCTTATAGCACGAGTGCCAGAATATAATAATATACAAATTTTAGAAAATATATACATAAAATATCTAGTTTTACGAAGAGACCACGGGTTCGGGTGCCCTATTTTTTACCTGTAGATTCGCCACTGCTGATAAAGGATATAAGCCCTCGTGACTCTTTTACCATCACACATCTCTTCTTGTGAGTGAAACTAGAATTTTAACTTTATTAACACAAATATATTGTTGTAAAAATCCATTAGGTTTGCTCGAATCAGCATACAGGCTATTAGCTCCGCACCTCTGTCCGTCAAGACTCGGGTATTTGACAGTGGCAATATAAGGACAATTTCAGGTAAAAGCGGTGGTGTAGCTAGCTATAGTTCAGATGTGTCTCAAAAAGGACCATTAAATATGGTCAAACTGTGAAGATCTGAACTTTACTGCTATGTAATAATACAGTACACTTGTATTGCATATTGAAAATAGGGTGAAAATAACCATGTCCCAAAAGCAACCTTTGAAGGACTCGAAAAGATGATATATAATCTTAGAAAATGAGCTCAAACCAATAAAACACCTCTAAGGCCCCATATGATTGGAACATATTATCTGCTACAAGGATAGGGAGGACGATGTAGGTAGGCCTACTATATTATGAGCAGACTTTACATATCCCTAATTACTTATTTACTTTTAAATTAATATATTTATTAAAAAAGCAATGATTAACGTAGAGAGTTTACCATTTTATCTCTATTAATTATGAAGTGGATGAATTAAAAATTCAAAATTTTTAAAATAATTAATTGAAGGTATAATGAATAAAAAAAATTGTTCTATCTTAATTTGTGAAAATGAAAACACAAATCAACAAAATTTAAATCCTACGTACTCTAGTGTAAAGCGCATTAAATGGGCTTAACGACATGATGAAAGTAACTCCGAGATGTCTACTGAACCATATGAGGACGGGGACAAATAGCACATGCATCATGCATGATACAAGTTGGAAAGTGGTGGAGTAGTCAGGAATTTTTTGGTGATCAGTTGGACTTTTTATTAACCAACATTTTTTTAGTATGATTTGCATGAATTTTATAGTGTTAAAGAGCTAATTACATTATTTTTTTACTCCTTTTGAAATTTTAAAAATTCCTTAAAATTTATGAATTTTAAATACATCACTGGACCTTCGAATACATCACTAGAGGCATGTATCTGAGAGGCAGGAGTATATCAGAGAGGAAATAGGACTATACATAGAAGAGGGATGTATTTGAGAGGGGAGGAGGGATATGGATGTATTAGAGAGTGGATAGGACAATACATAGGGGAGGAATGTATCCGAAAGAAAATTTTTGAAAAAAAAAAATTAAATGATAGAGATTTTAGAGATTATGGTAATATAAGATATGTATTTAGGTAAATGTTTTTTTTTTTTTTTTTTGTAATGACCTCTTCTCCTTACAGTCAAGTGACTTTCAATTTCTCTCTTCGCAACTCTTTACTGCGTTCATATTCAAGGAAATAGCTCTCGACACGAGGGATATACAAGAAAGACATGCTCTAGATCTCCAAGACTCCGTGGTCATTTTTTTTTTTCATCGCTTTCTATTCTACTATTGTAATTTTTTTCAATTATTCAACCACCTTATTTATCAAGTTCAATATTAACCAAATCAATCAACAAT
This sequence comes from Solanum bulbocastanum, assembly GCA_037074985.1. Classification (NCBI taxonomy): domain Eukaryota; kingdom Viridiplantae; phylum Streptophyta; class Magnoliopsida; order Solanales; family Solanaceae; genus Solanum; species Solanum bulbocastanum. Next base: position 35,806,421 of record CM073599.1, on the reverse strand, counting down.
TTTATCTCCTTCAATGCAAATAAACCTTTTTTTATGAATGGATGCATCGAAAATTTAAAATCAAATAATATAACATTTAGCTAAATCATTGTTAGTTATAGAACGAGTAATCGTGCATAAAGACAAAACAAATAATTTATTTATTTATCAAATTATAATTAACAACAAAGTTAAACGAACCAAACTTTGTATTTATTTATTTAACAAATTTTAATTAATTAATCAACAACAAAGTTAAACGAACCAATCTTGTCCTTTTTTAGAAGATTTTGGAAAACGGTTGGTTGGAGATTTATATCTCTGTAAAGGCCATATCGTGGCACTCTTTTTTTAACTCCTTCCAAGCTCCTATCATTTTGTTCTTTTGATAACTCGAACTCATATTCTTTATCTTAAGATTGAAAGTGAGGGTGCTTACTATCCAAACAATTTCCTTTTGTACTATATTGACTATCGTGGCACTAATTTTTCCTTTTGTAAGAAAAAGTATTTTTGGAGTAATTATGAATATTGCAATAATCTGATTTAGATTTGGCTCCTCTCTATTTTTATTCTCTTTCATTTTTCTTAAGTTCTTATTTGAACGAGTACACATGTTATAGATTTAAATCAATGCTTGAGACTTAATAAAATAAAATAAGTCTTTAACCATGAGTAAAAAAATAAATATTTTAGATAATTACCTCCAAAATATAAGACAATTCCACAATTTTTAATGGGCATTTTGAACCTAAAAAAAATGTTAAGAACATTTTAGATAACTTGTTTAGTTAAAATTCATGTCATATTTATGTTAAATAATGGGTATTTTTGAACCTAAAGAAAATGTTAAAGACATTTTTAAACCAATAAGTGGAAGGAGTGCATTTTTTAACCATTTCAAATAATATTAAAAGGGCACTTTTTTTTTAGCCTTTTTCCTAAAAACTATTTGGAAGGAAAAAAGTAGCCAAAAAAATTCAAAAGCAAGTACAGTTTTTTGTTACGAAAGAGAGGTAAGAAAAGTTGAAATATATTTAGGAAAGATATCATGTACAGGTAAAATTGTGAGATTAAAAAAAATTAAAAATAAATATATGAAAGTAATTAATTATCTTAATTATGATGATTGATGAAGATTTATCTCAACCATTGATTTAAATTTATGGCATGCATGTGTCTATCATCCCAATAAGAACCTGAGAAAATGAAGAAAAATGAAATGATCAGGAGTCAAATTCATCTGGTTTAACTTCTCTTTTTTTTTTAATCATAAATGATTTATAATTTTTCTTGCTAAAGATTAAAGAAGTATTCGACAAGGTTAAAAATAACTTAAAATAATTTTAAAAAGTTAAAAACCAACCGATTCTAAATCAAAGACGTAACATATTAACATAGAGAAAGATGCATATAGTATTATTGAGAGAAAATGACATAAATAGTCCATATAAATAGTCCATTAATTATAGGAGTAGGTCTAAAATGGTCCCTTAACTATACACTTAATGAATTTAGTTCTTTAACTGTTCAAAAACTTTCCTTAACTATATACACTTACCGATTTTAGTTCCTTAACTATAAACTCACCGATTTTAGCCCTTTAAGTATTCAAAAACTTATCAGGTTTGATCTTTGTTCATTTTTTAATACAAATAGCTTAGCTTTATATTAATGAAAATCTTCGTGAAATAAAATCTTTAACTTATTTTTTTAGTTGTTTCTCTATCCCAATCATTTTTTCTTCAAACTATTCTAATGAAAAGAACAATAATGTCAATGATTCAAAATAAAATTAATGAGGAAAGAAGATATAAGTCCTAATTTTATTCAATTGAGGATAACATTAAGCATATGATTGTTGTTAATGACTTAAATCCGCACTTGAATATGCTAATCAGTGCGGATTTTATTTAATTTACTCAAATTTCTTTACGTAAAATAAAATGAATAGAATAATAAAATTGATCTATTTAAAAAAAAATAAAAAAAATTGCAAATCTACCATTTTATAAAATTTAATTTCTGAAAAATTAAACAAATTCCATTCAATGAAGTCGTTGAAGTACAAACTTTGGATTTAACGGGTAATATTTTTTTTTCTTTTTATAATAAAGTATAGCATATCCAAGTCCTTTGTAGCAATAATATGCTTCATTTTATCCTCTGTTGAATAAAATTATGACTTATATTTTCTTTCCTCATAAATTTTATTTTAAATCGTTGAGGTTAAGGTTCTTCGCATAAGGTTAATTTGAAGAAAAAGTAGCGGATAAAGAGAAACAACAGAAAAAATTGCTAAAAAATTTAATTTCTCAAATCATGGGTTCCGTTAACATAAACCTAAGCTATTTGCATTAAAAACTGGACAAAGACCAAACATGATAAGTTTTTGAATACTTAAAGGACTTAATTTGATAAGTTTATCGTTAAGAGACTAAAACTATTAAGTATATAGTTAAGGGATCAAAGCTGATAAATTTTTGAATAGTTAAAGGACTAAATTCATTAAATATATAGTTAAAAAATTATTTTAAACCTACTCTTATAATTACAGAACCATTTATGTCATTTTCTTGTATTATTGATGATATTGATTGAGATTACATATGCTCCTATTTATAGGAGAGAGTTAGCCGCCTACTACAACCAATACATGTAAAATGAAGTTATATTCTAGCTATAGAATAATAGTACAATAGCAAGTATAGATTATTATATTGTTAGAAAGAAGTTAAAATTTTCTCCTTCTTAGAAGCAACACAAGAAAATTATATTTTTAATATCAGAATATTCTTGTCGTACATATATATATTTATTAATATATCTCTTATTAACTAATTAACATATCTCATAAATTTGATTAAGTTTGACTTAAAAATTTATTTATTTATTTATTACTTTATGTTTATATATGATTATTTCTATATTATATATTATTTACGTATTATTTTATAGGATTAGATAAAAAGTAACAACAATACTTTTGTGGGATTAGGAAAAAAGAAAATTACGATTTTATTTATTTTTGTGGTGCATTTTTATATGTAGTGATTTAATTTGTGGAATAATTTTTAATTTATTTTTCTTGGTATTTAATAAAAATTTATTTTTATTGAATTAAAATGTTAATATTTAAATTTTTAATCAATATTGTACATTTTTTTTGAAGGGTTGAAATTTTTAGTTGTTATTTTTTTCTTTTTTTTTTCTAATCTTACAAAAATATTGTTTTTACCTTCTTCCTCTTTTTCCTAATTCTGCAAAATAATAAATAAAAATAATAATACATAAATGTAAAATAAAATATAAAATTTGTTATATAAAAATAAAAAATTAAAATTATTAAATGGAACTTAACCAAACATATGAGATTGCTAATTAACTAATAAGAGATATATTAGTATATATATACACACATTTATGGAAGAGACATTTTAGAGCTTGTTGGCATTTATGATAAAAACCTTATTTTCATAAGCACTTTTTTAAAATAGCTTTTCAGAAAAGTGCTTTTGAGAAAAAAAAATAATTTGTGTTTGACTAATTCATTTGAAAAATGTTTTTTATAAGCAAATTGTGTTTGACTAATCTTTTTCAAAAAGTGATTTTGAGAATCAAATTGCGTTTAAGAGCAAATATTAATGTACTTTTAATATTAAGATTATTTTATTGAGAAAAACTAGTTTAAACATCTATTACAAGAAATTAATATAAAATTTTATTTTTTATTAAATTAAAATGTTCATATTCAAATTTTCAATTAATATTATACTTTTTTTGAAGGGTTGAAATCTTTAATTGTTGTTTTTTTCTAATGTTACAAAAGTATGGTTGTTACCTTCTTCTTATTTTCTAATACTATAAAATAATAAATAAAATAATAGTACGTAAATGTAAAATAAAACATAAAATTTATTATATAAAAGTAAAAAATATAAATTATTAAATGAAACTTAACCAAACATATGAGATATGTTAGTTAATTAATTAATGATATATATATATATAGACATTTTAGTCTTAAAAAGAATCTGATTCTACTTTTTTTTAAAAGCAGAATTTTTTAGATTCTTCCCAACAGTAGAAAAACTGTTTCCACTTCTATTTAAAAGCAGTTTTACATGTTTGCCAAATACTTATTTTTTTCAAAAAAAATGTTTTTTCTCAAAATAAATGCTTTTGGACTCCCAACAGTAATGCCAAATAGACTCTTAGTCTTGAAAAAAAATAATTCCTACTTTTGTTTTTTTTTTGGGCATCTCCAACCCTACACTCTATTTTACTTTTCAAATGTAGAGTTCTCTATTTTTTCATACAATCAACTCCAACCCAATTCTCTATTTTACTCTCTAAAAAAGAATATTTTTCTCTCTCCTCAATATTATATTATTATTTCTATTTCATTCTTATTTTCTTATTTCATAATATAAATCATTTATTTTTTTTCCCAATAATTACTCTATATAATTCTCCTATGATACAAAATTTTATTTTTTTCAAAATTTTTATTTAATATAAAATTAAATTTTATTCTAAATTTTTAAATACCATAAATTGCACGAAAATAAAATTAATGAACAAATTGAAATAAAAGTGAAATGCGATTACATGAACACTTAATTTTTGAAATTATTACGTTGCTCCCATAAATGCTCTATTAATGCATTACGGAGTTCAAAATGAGCATTTTTGTCCTTAATTTTATTATGTCTAAGCTAAAACTTGTTCAAATCGGAGAATTTCATCTACCACCATTTCTGTCGTTGGAGTTGGTGCCTCTACGACATCTTGAATTGGTGCATTAAGATCATGTTCGTCCTCAATTATCACGTTGTGCAATATAATACATGTAGTCATTATATCATGTAGCACTTCCTTTCTCCAAAAACGTGACGGTCTTGCAATAATTGCAAAACTCCGAATGCACGTTCAACATCTTTTTGACACGATTCTTGTTTCATCGCGAATTAATTATTATCTCATGTATTGTATTTTATCTTGTATTTAAATTATTATGTTATGTATTGTATTGTTATCTTGTATTTAAATTAAATTTTTCATCTTATGAAAATTATAAAAAAATATATTAATTTGAAATTAAAGTAGTATATATTAAATAATATATTTTTTAAAATATTATATTACATTTAAAAAGAATTATGAATATTAGCTATTTCATTAATGAAATTATATGTAAAATAATATGTTAATTGGAAAGTAATGGAAATAATGATAAAATATTAAAAAACTTAAATAGAGAGTGTGAATAGTAGTTCTTCAAATTTGGAGAACTACTATTCAACTCTCTAAATTTGAAGAATAGAGAGTGATTTGGAGGTGGGTTGAAGTGTCCATTCTCTATTTTACTCTCCAAATATAGAGAATGGAGAGTAAAATAGAGGTGGGTTGGAGATGGTCTAATACTCTAATTTACTCCAACTAAATTCTCTACTTTTAATCTCTAAAAAAGAATCTTCTTCTCTCTCCTTAATATTATATTATTATTTCTTATTTCGTAATATAATTCATTTCTTTCTTTTTCCCAAATAATTACTTTATATAATTTTCATGTGATATAAAATTATATTTTTTTCAAATTTTTATTTAATATAAAATTATATTTTATTCTAAATTTTTAAATAACATAAATTGCAAGAAAATATTATATAATATACAAATCAATGGATAAATTCAAATAAAAGTGAAATACAATTACATAAACACTCAACTGTCAAAATTATTACGTTGCTCCCATAAATACTCTACTAATACATTATGGAGTTCAAAATGAGCATATTTGTCATTAGTTTTTTTATGTCTAGCTAAAAATTGTTCAAATCGAAGATTTTCATCTACCACTGTTTATGTTGTTGGAGTTGGAGCCTCTACGACATCTTGAATTGGTGCATTAAGATCACGTTCATCCTCGATTATTATGTTGTGTAGTATAATACATGTAGTCATTATATCATGTAACACCTTCTTTCTAAAAAACATGACGATCCTGCAATAATTGCAAAATGTGATTTCAAAACTTCGAATGTACGTTCAAAAATTAATAATAAAATCAAATTATATTACTGACGAAAATTTAAAAAAAATTGAAATATTATTAATCCGGGATGAAAGTAGTATATATTAAATAATATATATATTTTAAAAATATTATACTATATTCAAAAAGAATTATGACTATTAGATATTTTAATGATACTATATGTAAAATAATATGTTAATTAGAAAATAATAAAAATAATATTAAAATATTGAAAAAGTGAAAGAGAATGTGAAAAGTAGTTCTCCAAACTATTCAACTCTTTAAAAATGAAAAATCGAGTCTAAAATAAAGAATGTTGGAGTGCTCATTCTCTATTTTACTCTCTAAATATAGAGAATGAAGAGTAAAATAGAGGTAGGTTGGAGATATGGTCTTAAGAAGCAAAAAGAGTAAAATAGAGGTAGGTTGGAGATATGGTCTTAAGAAGCAGAAATTTTTAGTTTCTTCCCAACAACAGAAAAACTGTTTCTGCTTCCACTTAAAAGCAATTTCTTAATTTTTCAAAAAAAAATATTTTTTTTCAAAATAAGTGTTTCTAGACTCCCAATAGATACGTCAAACAAGCCCTAAATATCTATTATTAAAAAAAATAATATTTATTTTTAGTAAATTAAAATGTACATATTCAAATTTTCAATCAACATTCTACCTTTTTTTGAGAGGGGCAAAAAATCTTTAATTGTTATTTTTTTTTATCTAATCTTACAAAAATATTGGTGTTACCTTTTTTTTCCCTAATTCTATGTAAAATAATATACAAAATATAAAATTTCAATATTACATAATAATACACAAATGTAAAATAAAATAAAATAAAAAAATAAAAAATATGTTTAAAAAAAAATAAAACTTAACAAAACTTATTAGATATTGCTAATTAATTAATAATGGATCTATTGGTAAATTTGTATATATGAAAGGGATATTGTAGTCTTGAAAAAAAATAGTTTTATGCTTTTGCTTTTTTGAAGAAGCACACAATTTTAGCTTCTTCCCAATGACAGAAAAATTATTTCTACTTCCATTTAAAAGTAGTTTTACTTATTTGCCAAACACTTAATTTTTCAACCAAAAAAATCTCAAATAAGTGTTTCTTGTTTCCCACCAACAATGTCAAACAGGTCTTAGACTCCTACCAACACTAAACTAGTAGAGTTATTACTCAATTATGTAATGATTCACGGTTGTTCATACTCTTAATCAAACAGTACTTCTGATCATTTGAATATTGTTGATCCTTAACTTTAATATTTCTTCTCAAGTTAGAGAGAGTTGGAAAAATCACTCCTAGCTTACTTCAAAAATCAATAAGCACCTGCTTTGTCAAAAGTATGGGTGTAAACTAAGTGACTAACTAGTCCTTGGAGCTTACAAACTATGTTAACAGTTGTCTGCTAGCTACTTTTTCTTGAACAAAATGATTGTTCATTTCTACATGTTTGGTCCTTAGCATGCATGACTAGATTTATCATCATATATAAAGCCCCAAGTTGTCATAAAACAAGGAGGCACTATCTTAAGATAAACTCCAATGTCATGAAAAATGTAAATGATCCATGTCATTTTAGTTGCAGTGGCTGCCTTATTCAGCTTCAACACTAGATCTGTAATGACTTGATCAGTCATTTTTGAAAAGTTTCATGAATTTATCATTTTGCCCTTCTGATATTATCCCTGGGTCTTCTATATTTGAATTTTGAAAAGTTGGTTTTGAATTTTGAGTTAAAAGTTGATAATTTTGATAAGTTTTGAGTTTGAAAGACTAAGTTGTTAAGAAAGTGGTTTTCGGTGTCTTTTGGAGTTTCGAGTTTTGGATTAAAATTTCGACAATTCCATCAGTCCCGAAATATGAAATCTTGTTTGTGAGAGTTGTCGATTTCTAATTCCGAGTCTTTTTGAGGATTTAAGGTCCTAAGTTGTGAAATTATGGAATTTTTGCCTCTGGTGACTTGGTCAACATTTAGAGTTCGGATGCTTGGATCAGAATTCTGAGAGTTTTGTTTGATTCGAGGGATGATTTTATGCCTAGGTGAGGTCTTGGTTGATTTTTGAGTTGAAAGATCTCGAACTTGTTGTAGCATTTTGAGATGTTGAGTTAGTTTCTTGTGGTTTTCACAGATATCGGGTCAAGGAGACCTCGGACTCATGTTTTGACGATTTCATTAAGTCCGAAACGTTGAGTATAATTGATTTTCATATGTGGTTTGTGAATATGGAGTTTCAAACAAATCCCGAGGGCCTTTCCGTTGTTTAGAGTGGTGCTGATTTTCTAATGTCTATGTTCTGGTGCACTTCGCTTTTGCGAGGGGTGGCTCGCTTTTGCGAGACTCGCTTTAGCAAGGTTTGTTTCTCTTATGTGAAGGGTCAACCATTGTTGACCTTCGCATTTGTGAAGAATCATTCACTTATGTGACCTTCACATTTGCGATGCTCACATTTTTAGCGAAAGCGAACCCCTGATTTCTTTTGCGACAATCATAGAGAGTTTTTGGCCTATCATTTTGGGGTTTAAGTCGCTTTTCACCATTTTTTATTTTTGAGGTGGCGATTTGGACCAGATTTTTTAGGAAAATTTTGGGTGACGATTCTTAACTTTAAATCTTCAATTACGCCTTTATTATTTATTGTTGTATATGCTCAAATCAAGCTTTTTAAATAAGAAATTTGGGGTTATCTTCGGCAACCTAAGAACTTAGAAAAATGGTGATTTTGAAGTAGTTTTGATCCATTTTTCGAAATGGGTTTCACTAATGAGTTTCTAAAGTCTTAAACATCATTTTCAAGTATTATTTTCTGAATTCAAACCTCCTTTTTGAAATTGGGTTTTGAGTTGATTGACCCATTTCTCTATATTATTGATAGGATAATTCTTATTTCCTATTAGTAATTGTGAACACTTGATTATTATTATAGATTGTATGGCTTTGGAAGTGATTCGGAAGGGGAAGACTCAACTCTTGGAGTGACTATTAATTGATTTAAGTCAAATGATCTCCTAAACCTTGTATTATATTATAATTTGTATACTTTCTTGTTGCTTATATGTTGGGAGTAATGGGGATGAAGTGAAGGGTTTAATTCTCCACTTGATACATTTAAATAAATAAAAAGAGGTTGAAATGAAAAAGACTATGTAATAAACATGATGATGTGAATTGCCTTATTGTGACTCATGTTGATTGTTTGATGAAATGTTTGAAAGCGTGAATGTGGACTTGAATTACGTGAATTGTTTTCTCTTTCATGTGGTGTGATATTGCATGTATGCATTGATTGTGAGCCCCGTGATGAGAAATATGATGACTTGTGATGCTGAGGTCTTTACCAGTGAGTTTATGATGTTGAGGTCTTTGTCGGCGAGTGTTGTGATGCCGAGGTCATTTCCGACAAGTATTTATAAAGTCGATAGGAAATGGTTTCTGCTAGTGATTCGATACAAAGCCAATAAGAAATGATTCTGGCTAGTGATTTGTATTGTATTGGTGGGAAAGGTTCCGGCTAGTGATATTGTGCCGATGGAAAATGGTTCCCATAAGAGATTGATTGTTGTGACTTGATGCATTTGATATTTATGCGTGACTTGCTTGCTAATTGTGATTTACGTACTTGTTGCATGTGAGTGAACTACTTGAATTTGAGAATAAGTTACTTGATTTGTTTAGTTGTTGATTGTGACTATTGTACTGTGGATATTGGACCTTATGAGTCATGTATTGTAGAATTTTTAGGTTGGGACAATTTTTGTGCAGATTGCAGTTTGAGGAGGTTCGTTTGAAGTGTAAGGGGTATTCATTTTCTAGCTAAATGCCTTGATTATTAGGTTGTTTGTTGCGTACCATGTTATTGGTATTTACCCCTTGCTATACACTTGTGTAGGTTCCGAACCCGAACCCATGCGATCTTCTTCTTCTTCTCCTGAAATTCGAGGCTCGTTGAAGAACTTGAGAGGTAATTGCTTGTCATCATGGCGAGCCCTTTCTCCCTTTTCTTATCATGCGTGATTTCCTTCGCTAGTGTTGAATTGACACGTGTTGTTTTGGCATATACAATATACCAGAGGTTTTGTTTCCAATAGTATAATGGAGGCAATCGCTAAGCTTATTGTTGAAACCCCAACTAGGGGTAGATGGAGGGATCGAGCTATAAGTCGTGCTCGTGTAGTAGCACCGACTAAAGGTCGTGCCCGTGGAGCAGCACCAGTCAAAGGTCAAGCTAGAAAGGCTTCTCTAAAGCCATAGGCTGAGGTTGTTCAGGACTAGGTTCCACCCGAGTTTGGAGCTCCTTTGTTTCATGAAACTTTGTTGAGGATGCTAGGTGTGTTAGAGAACCTCTCTCAGGATAGTGCAACAGGTTTGCCACAATGTGCTCCGATGAGGGTAAAGGCGCAGACCCCATGTCAGCAACAGACTTCGAGTATATATGTTCAGGTGGGCCAGCCACCAGTGGTTCCTGCATTGACTATTGGTGCATAGATTACTCTCAAGGTTATTCCGACATCAGTTGATCAACAGTGTTATGAGAGGTTTCAAAAGATGAAACCACCCCAGTTTCAGGGTGATAAGAGCGAGGATGCTCATGAGTTCTTGACTTCGTGCCATGAGATGCTCGAGCTAGTGGGTGTGGTGGATGCTTATGGTGTCCGTTTTGTTGCACTTTAGCTTCATAGTTACGCCAAAGATTAGTGGAGGACTTTTGTAAGGTCCAGACCAATTGGATCTCCCCCGACAAATGGGATGTGTTCGCTAATGATTTTCAAGGCTGTTTCATTCCTTGGAGTATGAGAGAGGAGAATCGTCTAAGATTTAAGAGCTTGAGTCATAGAAGTTTGTCTGTGACCAAATGTGAGGCCTATTTCTATGAGCTTTCTTGGCATGCTATGACTATTGTTCCTGAGGAGACAGAGAAAGTTCACAAGGTTGTGAGAGGGTTGAATTTCTCTACCAGCTCGTATGTGTTCCGAGCTGCCAGAAAAGGGGCTTCTTTCTAATCTATTGTGAGCATCGCCAAAGAGGCGGAGTTGATGCTTTTAGAAGAGTTTGGAGAGCCCTAGAAGGCCTGTCTTCTGGTAAGTTTTCTGGAGGTAGAGGTTCACATAGAGGTAGTAGCTTCTTTCAGCATTGTGGACCGGTTCATACTTTTATGCCAACAGCTAACAGTGGGCAGTCAGCCTGATGATCTTATGATTTTAGCTGAGGTAGTTATGGTAGTTCGTATAGTTCACAACAATAGTTATATGTGTCTAGATCTTGCTTTACTTGTAGGGATCCAGGTCATATGATGTGACAATTTCCTTTTCGGACTCACTCAGGGCCTAATGTACTTATTCAGCTACTTCAGCTAGAGATTCAGTGCCTCTGACCAGGGGTCGAGGTAGAGGTCAGTCAGGTAGATGTGGTAGGACTTTTGGTAGGGGTGCTACAGTTCCACAAAGTGGAGGTGAGGTTCTACTCAGACTGCAGATGGACGAGATGACCAATGTTATGCTTTTCTATGAAGACTTGAGGCTGACACTTTTGATGTTGTGATCACGTGTATCATCCCAACTTTTCATTGACTTGAATTTGCATTATTTAATTTAGGGTCTACTTTCTCATATATGTCTACTTATTTTGTTGTTGGGTTTGATATGTTTTCTGATTGCATATATGTGCTTATTCATGTTTCTACACCAGTGGGTGAATCCTTAGCAGTGGATCGAGTGTGTCGATCTTATCTTGTTTCTTTGGGCGGATATGATACTTAGGTAGACTTCATCATTTTAGGGATGGTAGATTTTGATGTTATTTTGAGTATGGATTGGCTCTCCCCGCATCATGCTATTCTTGATCGTTATGCTAAGACTGTGACTATCAAATCAAGAGGCTAAGAACCATGTAGAACCTTGTTATTTGCTTCATCATTTGTCCTCACATTATCTAAATGGAAAGACACACATACATACTGTTGTATCATTAGTTGTATTATAGCTATTGTCATTGGTTGAAAGGTGAGGGAAGCTGGACAATTATACCCCTGAAGTGGAGTTGGTAATGTTAGGTATATGCATTTTAGATAAAAATAGCTAAGTGAGTAGATACATCAGATTTTGCATGATATTGATCTGAGTATATATAAGGCAATGTGCTTTCATCAAAAATTATATGTCTAGACACATATACTTTTCTTGTTAGGGGATGGTAACATATATAGACCTAGGTATGTCAATTCAAATAGACAATTCACTATCAACTTATTCAGGTGTGTCTGTTATGTAAAAATGACAAATCTATTAATCTTTTAAAACTTCTCAGCTCAATTAGAAGAATTTTACTCTAAGACCTTTCGACACTTGGGTGGAGAATTAATTTTTTTTTCTATCATCATATGCCTCAGGTTAGTTATCCTGGTGATTCTCAGAAAAATCGTTCTTTGTTAAATATTATAGCAACGGAAAAAGAAGAATTATGGCAACAAAGTCTTCCTTTCACCTCTAGCTTCAACAGAGAACATCGACATTCCACTGGTGTTTAAAATTTCAATGAAAGTCAATGAGGATGAGGTAGCCATGGACAGTATCCCCATTATCGATCTTCAAAAAGCTGTCAAATGAAAAGGAAAAGAGGAATGGGAAAAAAAAGAGAAAAGAAAAATATAAAAGAAAAAAAAAGTAGAATATATATATATATATATATATATATTACTTGTACATACAATCTTGCAAATCACCAATATATCATATTTGTGAATATATGCACATACAAATAAATTTATTGATGGAGGGGTAAGTACCTGTGAATCAACAAAAAATCCATCGAAAATATGGACCAACAGAACTTGTATGACTCTTCTCATTACCTTACTTGGTGTTACTGTAATATCTTTGTTGTCGGCTTTTATGATTTCACGCTTGTATTTACGATAAGGTTAGTCAATGGTGTGAGCCATTTAGAGTGAGGTTTCAGTCATAGGCTTTTTGGGTTTATGGTAATATATAATTGCATAACATGATAATAGAGGAATTATGTCCTGTTACAGCAATGTTCAATTTAGCTTGGCTACAATGGTAAAGTATAGTTTAAACATTAGTTTTGACAATTTGGTTAAAGTAATAGTGGTAAACATAATTGTGAAAAATGTAATGTATCGAGCTCGAAGGTCGGTTGCTTTTTGGAATATTGGATTGATCAAGACACTGCTCACAGGAATAATGGAGATCCTAAATCTGCCTAATGTGAGAAAAACATGTTAATGTTTACAAATAAGAACTATACTCAGTGTATATTCGATAAATATCTACGATAGACTATTGGATACCTTTATAGATTGAGACTCTAACGTAGCATAAGTCCATTATAGGTTTATCATCTTTCAGCATTTTCATGAATGCACTGTTATTTTCAGCAAAATCTCCCCCATAAAGTAACAGTTGTATGCTCCATGCTGGATTATCAGTTAGAAGTGAAAAGTGAGTGCATCACCATATCTCTATATAGATGGTAGATTATGAATCATCACAACTTACAGCTCATTTGTAACAAGTATTTCCTATCTCTTGGAATTCGCATTTTGAATTAGGGGATTGATCGAAACTAAGACGCAAATCAAGTCTAGAAATAGGTAAAGTAAATTAGTGATACATTTACATAATAGAGCATGAAAATTACAACTTAGTCGTCTGGATAGTTACCTAGAATAACACCATTAGGTAATTTATCATCATCGTCCAGTGATAAAAATTCATCAGAGAATTTGTGTGTTAAAACCTCATGGTCAATCTCCTTTATGATTGTGTTGTCTGTAAACACCAATTTAACTTCTTTATGCACAGAAGAGTAGTTGGGGTTGACGCTATCTAAGCGTTCTTTAGCAATGTAGTAACTCTTATTTGGCTTCAAGGAGTCCTTCCATGTTTTGATATACTTATTAAGTAGTGTTGCTTGGATATTTGTCCCCTATTATTAAGCAGGGGGTGGCATAAGTACAACAAACATAAACGATAGTACGATAACGTAAGTAGAAGTGTCAATGTTGTTACCTCTTCATTAACTAATATTATCGTTCTGAAAGTCCCTTCATGCCTTGAATTCTTGTAAGGTGCTATTGAACCCCTTCAAATAATTAAGACTCTGATCATAGAATCAACAAAGTTTTTTGGTATCTTATTTATAGGTACACTCTATTTTGCTAATTCCATTTCAATCGCCATATGGGCTGAATCTCGATGATTGCAAGTACCTGGAGAGATAAGTGCAACAATGTTAATTGTTGGCTTTTTTTAGAATTGCCAGTAGATTGTATATAAACAGACGAAACAACAATTATCCATAGAATTATTGGGTTGAATGTGATGCATAGAAGAGGGTAGCAGTAAAATGTAAATAGCTCAATCGTAAGGGCATAAGTAACATATATATAGAAAATCTGTAGTTATAAATGGCAGGGGACTATTTATACACATGAAAACAAATTATAGTCAATGTTATTGTTGCCGCAAGGGGAAGAAACAAAGTGGATGATTCCATCTGGAATGTGATTCATATTGCGTTCTTTCAGAATGTAAGTTTAAAGTAACAAAGGAACGACATACAAAAGAGAATAACTTACAACTTGTTAAATGGCAGAGCAAATGCATGGAATGTTATGTTTGCAATTATTCTGTGTGCAGGGAAAACAATTAAACTGGTTAAAAAAAAGGTTAGACGTAGAAAGGCAGTATGAGAATGAGAGGGTGTGACGTTCCATACCTGTGTGTCAATTGTAATTATTGTGTGCTTGATGGGGAGAAACATCACAGTTTCATAGTTATAAATAATGGGAAGCGATGGAGTGCGACAATTTGGGAATAATGGACAGAGGTGTTTCTTCATTACGTAGGAGGGAGAAGTGGTGTCCTTTTTTAATGGTTCTACATAGCAGACGAAGGGGTATGCTCAAAGTGCAACAGGTGGAAGTGGCGGCGTTTGCGAATTGGTGTATATAGCATGGGGTGATATAGGGTGGAATAGGGGTAAATTAGTTAGAGCGAGATTGACCTACCCAAGAGAGAGAACGCAAGAGTGACTCCTCCTATCACCAGAGGCAGACCCATGTAGCTGGTTTCAGGTGCTCGAGCACCCATTGACTCCGACAGAATTTTTGTATATATATAGAAAATATAACAAATACGTTATTAAATAAATATAAATAAGCACCCATTGAACAAAAGTAGTCGTAGGTTCTCTGGTTTACGTTTGGAATATAAGGTGAGCGAAGCAATGCGGATCAGGGATCGAATCCCGTCAGCCCCATCCTTTTTCTAGAATTTTGCACCTTTTTCCTTTTTTTTTATTAAGGCTTCTTTTAACTCCGAATGTTGTACTTATTTTGACTTTTCCTATTCTTAATTAGTTAAGGCTGACTAACTTTTTTTTTTTTTTCTAACTTTTCCTATGCTAAAGTATTGGTCAAGTTAGATCTGCATCAAACTTGACCACTTGTTTATTTGCTTATCAAGTTGACTCTCATTCTTTCCGTTGCTACTGCTTCCGTGGAACAAGCTTTCTCATCCATGAAGTACATTAAAAATGAAATTTATAATAGTATTGGTTATGAATTTTTGAATGGTTATTTAGTTTGCTATGTAAAGTGTAAGATATTCGCAAATATAAGCAATGATGCTATTATTTATCGTTTTCAACATATGAAAAGTCGTCGAGCACAATTAGGACTCTAAGACTAGAAGTCTCTTTTGAAATGATAATATTACTAGAAGGTCATTGTGACTTATAGAGGTTTTTTTTATGATAATAATATTAATCGTTGTATTATTTTTTGTACTTTTTTTTATTAAAGAGTTTGAGTTAGTATATGTTTACCTTATTTATTAAAGAGTTTGAGTTAGTATACATTTACTTTTTTTTTATTAAAGAGTTTGAGTTGGTAGACATTTACACTATGTGATTGCTAACAGTTTTATGTTAAAGGAAGAGAGCACCCACAACCTTTAAATCCTGGATTTGCCACTACCTACCACAACAAGGTCGGAAGAAAAGAATTTACCACGACCTTATTTACCAAGCTCGGAACTAGAGGAGCATTTTAGTAATTTGAGATATCGCTTGTAATTTAATAAGGATGAAGTCTCATTCATATAGTAATATCCCTAGCTTGCGCCGTATTTGAGACTA
The DNA here is from genome assembly GCA_037074985.1 of Solanum bulbocastanum. Lineage (NCBI taxonomy): Eukaryota > Viridiplantae > Streptophyta > Magnoliopsida > Solanales > Solanaceae > Solanum > Solanum bulbocastanum. Next base: position 35,790,236 of record CM073599.1, on the reverse strand, counting down.
AGGTGGGTTTGACATATATATATATATATATATATATATATATATATATATATATATATATATAGTTTAAAGATATATATTTCACTTTTAAAAAGGTTCAAGGAGTGATTGAACCACTTAGGGCTCGTTTGGTGTGAGGAATTAAAAATAATAGTGATGGGATAAAAATATTTTATGTTGTTTGGTTATTATGTTTGGGATAACTTATTCCACCATTTATATCATAGTGATAGGATAAGTTCATATACATGGTGGAATAAGTTATCCCAGTAGCCTGGGATAACTTGTTTCCAACCAAACGATCCTTAAAGTTATAAATGTGTAGTTGAAAATCCTTATATATAAAGTTGAAGGAAGAAAATTTTCTTTTAACTCAAACTAATTTAGTGATGAATCAGGAAGGTGCTCAACTACCTGAGGCAGCCTCAACTTTGTTACAAATTATCACAACAGTTAGGTGAAGCTGAAAAAGGGGTAAAAAGAGTCATACATAAATCGACTACAAAAATGGTCAAAAGTTGAACAGTCCCAGACGTTTTAATTTAACCACCGTTGATCTACAATGTGTATTTCACTGTCCTCCACCCCCTTTCTTCCTCACTCACTTGTTAATGCGCTCCAGAAGGTATGAATTTGCAGATGAAATGACCCCCCCACATCTTCCATCTTTTTTCACTTTTTTCATTTGTTCTCTCTTTTTCTGATAATAATAATAATAATAATAAAGATTACTAGTCTTTTTTTTTTTTTGTGTTGTATATTTTTTGTAAATGTGAAAGATTTTGTTGACAATGTCGCTTTCTCATACCTCACTCTCATGGCGAAAGCGACTTTTCATTTTCATTTTCATCTTTGTGTATTTATACACTCTCCGTATTTAGTGCAACCATCACTTACCCCTTTATATTCCCTTCAATTTCTTAATTTCCTTATCTCATTTCCCTTTCCTTCTGAATTTCTTTGTTTTTTCATTCATCCTAAACCCTGTTTCTTCTTTCTATTTATGCGTTTTCCCCGTACCGAATAATATTGGAGAGTTAGGGTTTCACATGTACTGTGTGTATTCGCCGATGTTCATCACTTAACAGATAAGTTTTTCTTCGATTTGTCATACTGTAGTTGCTTTCTGTTTTTCACTCTTCGAATTAACATCATCCTGATTCTGAACAGTTCCTTGTATATAGACTCATTAGAATGGTAAATTAGAGATCTTTGTCTTATTTGAAATTTTTGTTAATGATTATAGGGTTTGTGGTAAGAGTTGACTCTGCTTAGTTAACAGATTGTGTTTGTATACTGAACTTTTTCTATATGTGAAAGTTTGCCATGGATTTTGCTGTTCCATGTTGATTAATTTTTGTTTGTCAAAGAAAAAGTAGCTATTCAGAGTATCTTCTCAGGTTTCAGATGAAACTTTGGTATGCTATCAACAGTGACCAAAAAAGTTCTTATTTTCTGTTGTGATTTATCATGGACATAATGAGAAATATAAGTTCACCGTTAAAAGTGTTCTTTTTCTTTTCTTAAAGAGATGAGGGGACAAGGGGCATTTTCTTTCACAAAAAATAAAACTAGATGTACCCTTGAGCTATTATTTAAACATGATTTTGGTTGTGTCTATTGTATTTGTATTTCATTTTAGGCTTAAGTTCTGTGCCTTTACTCTCTGCAATTTGATTCTGAGATATAATGGTGAACTGTTGTGAACTATTACTGACTGGTTACATATCCTAATTTTTTTGGGGGAGTTGAATGTAAGCTGTGGAAAGGTAATATTGGTAGATTGAGGTTAGTATATTTATTCCTCAGAATCTCATATATTCTATTCGACGTATGATTTGATGATTTACTAAGGCTGTTCAGTTGAAGAAGTTAATTGTAAAAGTTTTGTGAATTGAGGAATGGTCCAAGAGAGCTTCCTTCAGCCCACTCAAGGAGGAGAAATGGGGTTGAATTAGCTGCCGACTCATTCATCCAACCGCTCAGTAGAAAGGATAGGTTTTGTGCTACTGTGATTGAGTGAATGATGCGGGAGATAGTTTTCTATCCCTCTCTTTCCTTGCTTGGACTGAAGGGAGCTCCTTTTTCCCATTCTCTTCATTTTCAAAACCTAATTTTCAATAATAATTCTGTTAAACATATTGTGGTGATTTCCAGGATAAGATCTTTCAGTTGTCCGGACAAATTTCAAGCACTCAATCACTTCTGTTTGAATCAGTCAATAGTTTTCTCTAGCATCTTGTTTGTAGTACATGTATATGTGCTAGAAATCTACTCCGTCATATGATTCCAAGAGTTATGTGTAGCCATTTTGATCACTAGGCAGTTGTCTGTTCGTCCTGGTCTCTACCACCATTATACATCTCGGTTAATCCCAATTGTTAGATCATATGGCTATAGTTTCATGTCTTATACAGTTATTCCGAACATCTATAATCATTTGTTTGCTGTCAACTTTATATCCGCTCCTTGCAATGTGTTTTACATGTTCTGTCTAAACTGATGAGGAATGCAGTACAGATACACCTACTTACTTGCTATAGGAATCTCCTTTTTCCTCTACAGAGATATGTTTGATGTCACACATACCTCTGGCACAAATTAAGACTTTTTCGAGAGATGCTTTACATGGCTCTTGCGAACTGTAACTTCATACTTGAAATCTGTTTTGGGAATTAGTATTTACGAATTGATATATTTCTTTCTTTTGCAACACATATATCAGTTGAAGTTTGAAGTAGATGTGTTTCTTGGCTTTAAATTTTTGAAATATATTTGCATGGCTGTGAAGACAGCAAAACGTGATGAGCACCATGTTTCTCTCCCTTTTTCTAGGGCAATGAGGATGACCTCATTGATATACATTGGTTCAATTTTTTATATGGCAAGTAGCTTGTGGCAAGTACAATTTTTATGTTATATTTTTTGCATTAATGAAATGCTTTAGTCCCTTTCCTTCTACACTCAGTACTATATTAATTTATTTGTCAATAGCTAGGTCATGCTATATACAATATGACTGGTACCAATTGATTTTGCCAATTATGGAGATGGGGACCTCATGGTTTAAATCCTGATTTAGGAAATCAGCTTTAGTTTTAAGATAATTTTCCATCAATATAATTTTTATATATAGTGTATTATAAGGTTGTGTCTGGCATTATTTGTCTAGGAAGTACCAATAGATTCTGTCTGTAGGGTGGTCCCCTGCCCCTTTTTACATGCAATCTTCATGCCTTCATTTTTTTTTTCATTTACTTTGCTTTGTATGCATCTCTCGATTATAATATGATGCATTATTGATCCCTCCTCCTCCCACAAGAAGCCAAGCCTAGTTGGTGCTCTTTTAATTAATTTATTTTTATGACCGTGGTGTTCAGGCTTAGCTTTCGTGCACCTCGATTAAGTCCATGTGATACCTAACATCTCCTATCAACAACATGTATCAGGAAGTGGGAAGAATTATCTAGTGTTTTGTCTCTGCGTTTTGAACCAATTTGCTTATGATTCATTACCCTGTCATATTGCCTTTTGAGAAAGAAATGTGAGGGCACTCTCCACCTTTGACCTACCACCTCTAACAGGTTGTGAGTTTGAGTCACTAGGGCCGGGAGCAAATATTGAGGCTCTGGAGTAAAAAGCTGCAGTTAGTGGTGGTGTTCATTTGATTTCTTATGTCCTGTTTAATAATGGCATTTCTCATTTGTAACAGTGATTTTTGTATTTTTAAAATAAATAAGATAACAGGTTGCTCAGAAGAATTTTGTGGCTAATGTTGAGAATAGTATTCCATTGGGTTTGTGCTTCATTTGATTGGTGAAGTGAAGGTAAAGGTGAAAGTAAAGGTTGAGTGGTCCCCTTCTCCAACTTTACTCCAACGCTCATACACCCTCACACTGCACTAACTTCAATGCAAAATGAAAAAAATCATTTTTCTATACAATATAATAGTGTTGTCTTGTGGAGAACTTATATTCTACTTCAACATCTGCATGAAACTGTCGGCCGTTATCTGTGCTTTGGTTTAGGTCTTCCTTCCAATTATTCGACGGTCTATGTTGCTTGGACTCTTAAAAAAATATCGATGATGGGGCTTGTCATAGTTTTCAAAGTTGCTGCATTTTTTGATGAATTCGTCAATAAGTCATGGTTACTGATGAAGGATTCTACGAAAATAACGTGTTACATATTAGCTAGTTTGGTGTGAGCACTGATAAATTTTTTTATATATTTTTGGTTGTCACATGTTAATTCAAGTTAACGACTGGACAGACTTGCTGAAGCTGAACTGTTGAAATGGATTGATTTTAATTAAGTGATATTTGACCTGTTATTTTTCTTTATTCCTTTTTTTGTTTTCACCTGCTGTCGGGTAGCCAAGGAGACTCGAATTTGAGATTTTTGGTTGAGATGAAGGATGAAAGAATACTTAACGCTCCATAACATGTTAAGAGGCTCTTACTACTACGATTTGTTAATAGTTAGTCATAAAAAGAGAGTTCGAAACTATGTGAAACTTTGACATAGGCTCCAAGAGGATATTATATTTCAAAGAAAAGACTATCAATGCAAGATAATGAAGAATGTCTTGCACCCAAGTGTGTGCTTAATGGTCAATGAAGTGAAAAAACGGTTCAAATGTCCATAGAAATAAAGATTATTGTTAGGTGATATTTTTTTTATATGACCCATATTTATTTTAGTGTGAGGTAGTAGGTGTTGAGCGAATTTATTGAGGTACAACGTAATTATTAACATAAATATAAGGAAAAAAGAATGAGTCCTAAGAAAGTATGAAGTCCCTTGTAAAAGAAGATTTGAGAAAATATTAATAGCTTGCCAATTAGGAAGGTGGTAAGAATTAAATTTCTAATTCTTGGTACATTAATTTTCTTATTCTTGTGTTGTTAGGTACAAAAAGGATAAAATTAGGCTTAAACTCATTTATGTTGTACTTGAAAAAGAAGAATGTCCTTTGCAGACACTATGGCCCAGTTGGATTAGGATACTTTTGGAAAAGCACTCTATAACTAAAAATATAAATTATAGGAATCACAGAATGTAAGATCTAAATTACATCATATCCCTACTAATTTTCAATTTACAAAAATCCCTTAAAAAAAGGAGGCAATCGGATACATGTCTACCGTTTGGATACATTATATCTAATACATTGTAAACAGCTTCTTGTTGCGCTTAAAAAGGAACAAATTAGGTAAAATTTATTTTTACTTATTTTAATTTCCTTGATTAATGCACCTAAATTTATTTTTACTTATTTTAATTTCCTTAATTAACGCCTAACTGATTCTTATGAGTCCATATCGCAATAGATAACAAATTCACAATTATCAAATTTCAAATTTACATCTTCTCCATTGTACAACCATTAATATTGAAAAAGTGATAATTTCAAAAAATTCGAAAAAATTGCTGATACAAGATGAATATATGGACTTTGTTGAGGCATTCAAAAATTTGGGTGAACGAGGTGATTTATGAAGGTTACAAAAGTGATGGAATCTCTAATATCTTCTCCATGTTCTTGGTATATCTGTGTTTTGTCCATTATCCAAAATTGATAAGATTCATAATGAATATTTCCATCTTATTGAGGCATTCAGGAGTCTAGGAAACTGAGGTTAGATATGAATGATATCAAAGTGAAAGTGAAGCAACTGTATAAGGATAAAACAATTTTGGTGGTGTAATGGCAAAATACAAAATCAAGCATAATTTCAATTTTTGAGTTAAAGATCTGACCAAAAAAAAGGTTTGTGATTTTATAGTATTGTGATGTGTAATCAATTCATCTGCTACATTATGTGTTGTATATGGATAAAATAGTACGGATACATTATGTGTTGTAGGTTTACATATTATATATTTTGTATCAGGTACATGTTTTGTTTATGTTGGTATTTGTGATTTGAATTCAATGTGCGTTTAGTATAATTTATCAGATACGTGTGTTGTAAGTTTGTAAAAAATAAGATTACATAGTGATTTGTTTGTGATAAATTATTTTGTATATGAATAAATTGATAAATATACATTATTTGTTGCAAGTTGATACATTACATATTTTTTTATTAGATACATTATATAATCATAAGCTTACCATGTACGTGTTGAATTTTGTGATATGATTTTCCTTGATGTATTTTCAATAATGTATCTGATACATTTGATGTAAGTTGCGTCGTTCTATAGGGGAGTGTTGTGATAACTTAATTTTATGAATTGTGTCAGTTTTTTCTATGTATAAGACACAATTAATTAAGTGTGTACAATATAGATGGGCATGTATCTTGTTGTTTTGTTATGCCTTCTTGTATAATATTTATGACTGATACATGAATTAGTAGCCGTTTTATAAGGTATTTGGTATAATTGCAACTATGTATTGGTCAATTCATGAGTCTGTTTTGAAAGAAATTGTGTTGCCACTGAGATACTAGAGGATGTCTAGACGACTCAGAAAATGAAGGAAGAAAAATGCAAATGAAAAGCTAACAACAAACACAAATTGTTGTGGACGTTGTGGGCAAGACGGTCACAACAGACGGACTTGTACTTATTTCCTAAAGATGATTGACACAGACTTTTTAATAGACTTTTTTAGAATACATTGATGTTTCGATTTTATAATTTTCAATTCAATAATTTTTTCACTATAACAGTATATACACTTCAATGTATTGTGTTTTTATATATTTCCGATATAATATATTGAAATGTTGCTATTATGATATAAAAATTTGTTCAGATTTGTATTTATTTCTCATTGATGGTGATTTAATAACACTGTTAAATTATTAACATTTGTAAATATGATAGAATGTACATGTAATGAATGATTTTGTTGAATTTTTGTAAATAATATATCTGATACATCATGATTATAAACAACGTGTCTTTAATGTATCACATACAACATAAAATCTAGAAAATGTATTTAATACATTAAATTATGAACATTATACAAGTAATAATGCACATTACAAGTGTTATAAATTAAGTGTATCAATAACATCAGGAACGATAAAAATGTGTGATACTTTAATTCATGAAGATAGGTTAATTCAAATAATTTTTAAAATTATCCTAATTTGTGTTGTTTACCACACACATTATGATTACAATTGAAAAAAATATAGATAAATATACATTCTGAGATTAACAGAACAAAATAGATTGATATAACAGTCAAATAAAACAAGTTTTTAGATAAACGCTCCAACACTTAAGTTAATGTATCTTGAAAACAATACAAACTAAAAAAATCAGTGTGTATCCATTGATACACTAACTATTCCAGATTAACTAAATCCTCATGGTTTAGCAGTGTGAAATGACCCTTAGGCTTTGATGGATCGTCATTATCACTAACATATCCTGCTTTAGCCTTTTCATTGCCGTATTTTCATAGCAAAGCTGCATATCTTGAGCGGAGATAATCGAATAAGAAATCATTAGATGGACTTAGAATTTCATTGCTAAGGAATTCAGCAAACGCAACTGCAAACAATCCACAATCCCTACAAAATGTAAAATGTACATTATAAAAACGAATAGAACATATACTTTAAAACAAAATTTTATAAAACTTACATTTGAATAAGATTGATGATACATTAAAGAACTTGATTCAACAACATTAGTGTTATGTATCAATACCTTAAATATGAATATGATATGTTGCAATATAATAAAATTACTTTTTCAGTAATGTATCATGCATTTGAATCAACTACTAAATGCAAGATTGAACATCAAAAAATAGCGTAGAAATAGATTAAAAATTGTTACCTTGGATAGAGTGAGTCAAGAAATTATAGATGAAACCTTTCTACCCTTTTTCCAGCAATGTATCATGCATTTGAATCAACTACTAGATGCAAGATTGAACATCAAAAAAATCGTAGAAATAAATCAAAAATCATTACCTTGGATAGAGTAGGTCGAGAAATTGTAGACGAAACTTTTCAACCCCTTTTTTTGAAGGAGTGTGATCCATATAAGAAAATTAGGATGAATTATTTTTTTCTTTTTTTGAAGATGACAATGGAGAAGACTACAACAAAGAAGACAAAAAATTTACCAATTAATTGATTTGAATTTGGTTGACTGGAGAGAGAATCCTTTTACAATTCAAATTGAGATGAAATTGTAACTGATAAGATTGTGGAGTAAAATTAGGGAGAGATTAAAGGAGTGAAAAAAGAAAGGGGAAACGTGGGTAAGGTTGGACACTTATCCGACTGGCTTGAGAATTAGGAAAAAATAAGGGATTTTGGAAATATTTCGAAATGGTAGGGAATAATGAAAATTATGGAAAATAAAGGTGTGTATATAGGTAATTTATCCTAACTAAAATGTAATAGAGTGATGAGAGAATTACTTGGATGGTAAGCATTCTTCACTTTCAATTTTAAAATTGTTAATTATATGATATATGATCATCTTTAAATTAATTATCATCAAGCAACATATTTGAGAATCTATTGCAATGACTATCTTCTTTCCTTCTCTAATGAAATTTTTATCATTGAGTTGTGAGGATTCACATGGATACAACGCGTGAAAATCAAACAACCACAAGTTATAGAGGAAATACATCAAATTCTCGTGAATTTGGCTGCAAAACTTACTTTAATACTTTAACTACATAGGTGTTCAAATACTCTCCTAAACAACTTTCAAGTGAATTAAATACCCCTTAATGGCTGATGTGGCAAATAAAAAAAAGAAAAGCGCGTAAAAAGTTAAAAATTAAAGAGAAAAAAAAATAATTGGGCTATTTTTATTTTCTTTTCAGCCAATAAGAATTTCTCTTCATCTTCCTCACACCCCATCACCCCACCACCCCTATCCACCAACAACCCTAGCCCTTTTTCTTCCTCACACCCCACCACCCCTTGCCACCCTCAACCACCACCTGCATCATTTTCTTTTTCGAACTCCCCACTTTCTTTTTCTTTCTTCGGAATTCTTCACCTTCACCTTATTTATCCTTCTTCGAACCCGCCATCCGCACCCCTCTTTTTCTTTTTTCGAACTCCACTGTCTCAATCATCACCTGCCTCATCCCTTTCTTCTTCTTCCTCTTCGATGAACCTCTTTCTCCCCCTTCTTTCTCCTTCTTCAGAACATTCATACCCCCATTTATTTTCCATCACTAAATAAGAATAATTTCAAATTATTCTCACTTATTCTTAGATGTGATAAACAACGAAAAAAATGAAAAAAAAAATCAACAACTTATTATTGCTTCAAGATCACTACTTATGAAGGTGTTTATTGATTTGATGAACTTAAAGCTCTTTTTTGTGAAAAAATTATAATTTTTTCATCTCAAATTAAATTTTTAGTTATAACTATGTATTTACTTTGATAATGTGCATTAAAGATTGAATGTTTTTAGTGAAATGGTCTTGAGAATTTTGGATCCGTGGAGTTTGATCTTTTTTGAGAATTTTTTACTTTTTATTTTTCTTTTTTATAATCTTGGATTAATTTTCTTTTTCTTTTTTTTCCTTTCTAAAATTGTGAATTAAAAAAAAAACAAAAAAGGAATAAAAAACTCAAAATTTAAATAATTATCAATGTGGCACCGACGTGGCAGTGACTTGACACTAACGTGTCGATGACATGGCGCGTGTGGAATACACTTGTCATTGTGAGACTGATCTTATAAACTTAGGGTGGATTTAAATTCACTTGAAATGAAATTAAAATTAGAGGGTAAATAATTATATGTAAAGTTAAAGTGCTAAATTAAGTTTTGCTGCCAAGTTCAGGGGGATTTTATGTATTCTCCAAGTTATAACATATTTAACCTTCATAACTTATAGCTTTTCATTTTTATAACATACAAATCAAATATTTAATGAACTTCATTATAATTAAAGGCTTTGTACTTTAAAATTTGAATAATCGTCCTTTTTTTCTTCATATTCACCAACTTAGGCATATTAGAATACTGCTTCGAATATAATTGGTCTCCACAAATTGAATAAGTTGTCCTTTTAATTTACATTACTAAACTCAATGAATGAAATGCTAGAAAAGATTGAAAAAAATAATTTGGGTTATGAACACCAAAAGCTTGAAAGATAGTACTAAATAAATGAATAGCATATTAATACAAACATACTAATTAAAATAGAATTTATATATAAGAAGTTGAAGAGTTGTGAGTTATAAAATTATTGAAAAAAAATGAGATAAACAAAAATTAATAGAAAAAAGGAGAAAAAGAATCTTTAGTAAGGTGTTGTATCACTTTATTATACTTATATATTACATAGATTTCAAGAAAACACTAATGGTATGTTTGGAAAGTCATCCAGATTATTGGATTTGGTGTAATTATAATGTCCTATTTGGTTGGTCAGATAATTACTTGGTTTACGGGTAATTGAATGTAATTACACCCTTCAATTCCCAGGGAGGGGTTGTGAATTATTGATAATTACATGATGTAATTACAAGTTGATAACTATTTAATTTCTTCTTTTTATTTCTATTTTTATTATTTCATTTTAATTTTTTTCCTATTATTTTAAATTCATTTTTTATTTTTATTATTCTAAAAATTCTACAAGTTTTGTTTTTTTTTCTTTTTTCTTTTTTATATTTCATTTACTTCTCATTATCAACCTTCACTTTATGTGATTCCATGCAATTTTTCGTATTATCTATTTTTTATGTCATGCTTATTTTTATTGGCATAATTTTGATAGTATTCTAATTTTAAAATTAAAATACCTTGGGCACTCTTGTTAGGCATCAACTCTCCTAATTTCGCCCATATATCAGATGGAAGTTCCACTATACGTTCACTGGAAGAGTTAAGGCCTGGAAAATGTGGCTTTCATCGTTGACGAACATCTGCGCTAATAAGACAAAGATATGGAGAGTTTATGCCTTAAATGAATCAGTAGCAATGGATTAGTGGAATGAGGGATCAAGAGACGGATAGGGAGGGAATGACCTATCAATCATTGGTTGACCTTCCCTTGAACCAGTCACGGAGCTCTCAACTGAGTTGTTTAGGTTCTGAAATTCCATCTTTAGTTGGGGCTTTCGATTCGAAAAAATGTGGTGCGGGTTCATCTCTCTCGACCAGTTCAAGTGAGAGGGAGGATGTAATTTAGCTCGACCTATAAGGGAGGTGGTGAGATAGATAGCCGTCTAATCCTGCAGCAACTAGTTGCTCGGCCTTAGTCTTGGGTTGATCTCAGACTTCAATCAACCCCTTCGTACTTCGATCCAATCAATCGATCGATCAAGAGGCTAATCTCTTTTGTTTGGGCCGGTAGCTAAAAGAAAGTCCTCGCTTTCTCTTGAACAAGGAAAGGAAAAATGAAAAGCATTCTTTTCTATTTTCTATTCTATATGGGGTACGCGGACCTCTTTCGAAATCTCGATTAAAGGTGAAGTCAAAGCTACTTGAGAATTTACTGTTGAGTAAGGTTGTAGACTTAGGTTTTCCTTTTCTTTTAAATCATATTTATGTATGTTATGTTGAAATTTGGCATAAGACTAATTTGTTTTGAATTTAGAACTTATGCTATATTTTCAATTTCATTTGTTTTAGTAGTATTAACTTGAGACTTTACATTCAAGTCATCAATTTTTTAGTTAGACTTTATAGATTATCTTTTTATCAAATGTTTTAATAATTTATGACATTTTATTTATAATATTAATTTTTTTTGTCAAACATGCATTTCATGATGTTCATAGAAATCTTGTAATTTTAGTATTTATCAATTAAAATATACTAATTTGAAAAATATAATCAATTTTATTTTTCATAATATTAGTTAAGAACATATTTTTATTAGTAATATATTTTCAAAAGACAATATATATCTTAAATGTTTAATTTAATATCATTTATAAAGTTGTGCATTTGTCTAATATAATATTTAAATAATTAATTTTTAGTTTTAAAATTTAATATAATCTTGTGATGACAATTATGCATCCAAACAACACATGTATAATTACACTGTGTTAAACAAACATAACAGTGTAATTATTAAGATGTATAATTACTAAGGTAGTAATCGGTAGTAATTACACCAATTTTAATTACCAGGGAGATAATATCTCAAATGGTCACTCAATTGAATAATTCACTTAGAAAATCACTCAACTTAGTCTTGTTCACATACAAAGTCACTCAACTTTGTTTGATAACTCAAAAGTCACTCAACTGTTGATATTTCACTTAGAAAGTCACTCAACTATTAATATTTCACTTAGAAAGTCACTCAATCAATTTGAATGATATTTTTTAATTAATTTTTGTTGAAATCTAAGTTTTATTTAAACTATGTGTTAAAGAAATAATAAAATATCTGTTTTAATTATTTTATCGATCCCGCTCCAATTATTTAATTATTATTTTTTTGAAAAAATGTACAGTCAATGACAAAAAGAAATTCCCTTTTCCGTTTTAGCAATTATCTAACTGAAACTAAATATGCTGAAATATGATTTATTTTTATTTTTTTAAAAAAAAAAACAGGTTGGAATCGAGAAGTAATCCATCGCACTGTTAGCAATCTTTTTTTTTTTTTTTTAAATAGTTCATAACAAAAAATGTATTTCAACAAAATTCAATAAAATAATTAAAATGAGCAACTTATAATTCTTTTAAAAATAAGTTTAAACCAAAATCGTATTTCAATAAATATTTAATAAAAAAATTATATAAATTAGTTGAGTGACTTTCTACGTAAAATATCAACAATTGAGTGATTTTCTATGTGAAATAACAATAATTAAGTGACTTTTGAGTTTAAAACAAAGTTAAATGACTTTTTAAGTGAATTACTTTAAGCTGGCTGACTTTATGAATAAACTATTCAAAGTTGAGTGATCAACTGAGCCCGTAAAAGACATAAAAACTTGAAACGCCATCCTGTGGGGCAGTCAGAATTGGTAATCCAACTTTCATTCAAGTTATGGTAATATATTTACAAACGATAAATGCATAAAATATCAAGTTAAAATTTTATAATAAAGCCTTGTTCTTTCGAGGTACATGCCTTATATTCGAAAAATAACTAATTGAAAATACTAAAATAAGCAAAAAAAAAGTGTATCTTACACATGTAAATCTTTCAAAAATTTACTTTACAAAATTAATTTGAACATCGAGATGAATCTTCTACTAATATTAAAAAAAAAATTCAACATTTTGATTAACTTGCACCAAATTAATTTTACCATTTTTCTTTAACAATATCTTTTACCACATTTATTAAACTTCCTTCTTTGTCTTGATATATGTTTGGCTATTATGATACTAAATTATGAAAAACATATGTTTGATTTTGATCTATGACCATATTATCACTATCATCTTTTCTATATATGTTTTCTCTATGATCCACAAAAATATGAAAGAAAAGAGTTCAAAAAAAGAAGGAAAAGATATGGACTAATAAAAAAAAAGGAGAAAATAAAAATGAACATCTGATAATTTCATAGATGATTGTTATTTATAAATTTAATCCATAAAAGAGATAAACACTACAACAAAAGTAGGATTTAGTGACAATTATTTAGAGATAATAATATAATTGTCGCTAAATAGTGTTTTAAAGCCATATTTACCGACAATTACCTTAAAGCCACTAAAATAAACCCTTAATAACAATTACTTTTAAAAGCAAATAGAAAGAAATATCCTCTTTTTACCCTAAAATACCCAAACATTCTCTTAGTCAAATTTTATTTCATCCTCAAATTTTCAAAATACTCGATCTATCTTCTCCATTCCATCTGAAGACTGGGTTGATTTGAAGCTTCCTTCCATGGCTACGATGGATCTGAGCAGGGGCGGCTCAACAGATCTCGTGGTCTAAGAAATCATATTAAAAGGCCCTTAAAAATTTATTTTATAAAATGTATACACTAACAAGAAAATCTATTTTCTATACAATAGATTAATCATTTAAGACAAAAAATATCAAATTTCACACACACAAAAAAAAGAATGTGATGGCTTATCGATGTTAAGCTTTAAAACTCAAATTGAAATTTTAATTTTGCTATCATCACAAATAACAAAAAGAAAAGAACATACATAACTTAATAGTTGAAGTTTTGAGGCATTGAGCATGGATAGTAACAAAAATATCCAAATTTCTGATCAATTTAAATGATATAATTCATTCCATTAAGTAGCAATCATTGATGAATATCTAAAACAAATTATAAAATTTTCATATAATATATTAAATTAAAACGAAAAGGAAACTTATGCATGAATATTTTTGTGTTCACGTAGTTTAAGAAAAGATTGAAAAAATATAATTATGTTATCAATATATATAACTTAGTTCCTATATAAAAAGGATAAAATTGAAAATTAAAACAATTGTGTCAAATAATGAGTGAAAAGATTTATGAACTTATTGATAAAAAATACTCTCAAACAAATAATAATAAAAAATATACAATAATAATTTTATTTATATAAATTATATTACTATATAATAAAATTAATAATAATAATTTAAACAAATTTGGAGCCTTCAAATTTGTGAGGCCTAAGGCAATGGCCTCACTGGCCAAGCCTTAGAGCTGGCTCTAGATCTGAGCTGAAGCATGCATCAATTTTTTTCTTACTGCTCGAATTGAAGCACAGTAAGCGGTAATCTCTCTCTCTTTCTTTCCGCTCGATCTCTCAATGTCTCATTCTAGTTGGTAATCCTCCTTTGTTCAGTGTTTTTTTGATCAATGCTTACATGCATATGCTATCAACTGATTTCCATAGTTGCTAAGTTAAGAATTTCGAATCTCGAGTTCTCATCTTAAGCTATTTTCTCTCTGTCATCGAAAGCTTTTGTTGGAGTTCTTTTCACGTGGTGGTGAAATAGTTCGTTTCAACTCATCGTCTCAAGTTCACTGCCCATAACAAGGTAATCTACTTTCGCTATCTCTTTAAATTCCCAATTTTGCTTTGTGTTCGTTTTAAGTATTTTAGTTGTTTTAATTTAGTCACTGCTTAACATGTAGGTTAATGGTTAAATGCCATATAGCTTACTTCTTCTTTTTTTATTTAGATTTTTCCAGCTCGTATTTGTTTCATGTTGTTTGTTAGATTCACCTTTTAGGTACTGCATTCGTAGTTTCGTTTCCTGCATTCTGTTTTGCTCAAGTGTAATTCCCTCTTCCTTTTATCTAAATCACATGTTTAAGCTCATTTATGTTTAGTTGTATACATTTAAATATTGGTATCATGGAAGGAACTAGCTTAATTTCGAAGTTTTGCTGGCTTTTTTTCCCACATAATTGAGAGAATTTAAACGTTTGTTACCATTAGTTGCTTTTCCTTCCAACTCGAATATTATGACATGTTGCTATTGAGTTCTTCCCTCCATAAATGCATTTATCTTATTTTGTGGAAAATCATCTCTTGTCCTTTTTCTTGTAACTTTGTTCAGTACATTATGCTTGTGGTTTGTTATTTTGACTGAATGATATGTTCTTATAACTATGTAGCAAGTCATTTCTTGGCAATTCATGTATGATGATCGGAAACATGTTTTTTATAGAAGGGAACCACATCCTCAACATCTTTTTCTTTTCTAAGTTTACAGGATGATAGGATGGACTATTGGATATCTAAATATTGCTCATTTTCATCCCTTTTTTCTTCTGATTTGAAAGAGTAAATTGTTTATACCAGCATGACAATGTTCTGTTCAAGATTGGAAAGGTAGTATAGCCCCTTCTCTGTCTCTTCTGTCTCATCATTGTTTTTTCTAATCCGATTTTCTTGTTCGTAGGAGTTTATTACAATAATTATCTGTACTTATATATGTCTCCTTTTCTTATGAACATTATTTCAATAGTGATAGCTTTCTGGAAGTTGAACACACTTTCTATTCTGTTGATTGCAGACCTTGTGATGACCTACATGCATTCTCTTGATGTTTCACTGTTTTACACTTCCCATGCGATATCTTGAACCAACATCAAATAATAATACACATATAAAGAAAACATAGCTGGAAAAAACCTATCTATATTTAACAGATCCTGTAAATATAAACTGTTATTTGAAACTTGTTTTTGATCCAATCTAACCAGTTTGGTCATTGATTTAGAAGAATCAAATGTAAAGTTGTTGAGTGTCTTTTGGTAAATAGTTTCCAATATAGTCTTTACATCAGATGTTATAATTTGTTTGTTATATAAGTTAGTTTGACGTAAGATGTAATATGTAAAACTGTGGAATGTCTTTTGGTAAGTAGTTTCCAATGTAGTCTCTATTGGTAAGCTTTGACATGGCTAACACAAGGTTAAACACTATATCTCAAACTACTATGTTGATTATTTGATCTTTTATGCTAATTTTTTTTTTGTAATTACAGAAAAGTAAGAAATATCTTGAACAATCATGGAGAATTCTAGAAATAGATGGATGGATTACAGTACAGTCAATAAAGAGTACTTAGATGGAGTAGAAAATTTTCAAAACCATGCATTTCGTGAAAACAATGATGGAGGAACAATTTCATGCCCTTTTACAAAATGTGTGCTATACTATCAAGTAAATCGGGCAGTGACATATGATCATCTCATCGTTAATGGTATCCCATCATATAATACTTGGTTTTCTCATGGAGAGTCTCTCAATGGATCAACAAGTACTGGAGAAAATAATGACAGACAAAAAGCTTTAAGGAGAGCTGATATGAGAGAAATGATACATGATATTTTTGGAAGCTTCATCCAGTTCAATGATAACATTAGTGAAAAGGAAGAGACAACGGCATAAGTAGAGGAAAATGCTCCTCATCCATCAAGAAATCAACCTCATCCAGAGATAGATCAGTTTGAACAACTCTTGAGAGATTCAAATGAAGAACTTTACCCTGGGTGCAAAAAGTTCAGAAAAATATCGTTTGTGCTTCAACTTTACCGCATAAAACTATTATTCAAATGATCGAATGAGTCTTTTAATACCTTGCTTGGTTTATTGAAGGATGCACTACCTGAGGGTGAGAAGTTGCCGCCTTCATTTTATACGAGCAAGAAGATTATTGAGGGTTTGGGGTCAAATTACAAAAAGATTCATGTTTGTCCCAACGATTGCATGCTTTTTAGGAATGAATTTGCTAAGAAAGATGTCAATGAATGCTTAATTTGTGGCGCTTCTAGATGGAAAAATAGTGTCAAAAAGATTCCAGCCAAGGTACCAAGGCACTTTCCTCTAAAAACAAGACTACAGAGATTATTTATGTCTTCAAAAATAGCTAAATTGATGCGATGGCATCACGAAGAACGGATGGAGTTCTTCGACATCCTGCAGATTCTGAAGATCCTCGCAATGTTTGGTTAGGATTGGCTAGTGATGGTTTTAATCCTTTTGGTACTATGCGAAGTGTTTACAATACATTGCTGGTGATTTTAATGCCGTATAATCTTCCACCGTGGTTGTGCATGAAAGAAGAGTTCTTCATTCTGTTCTTGCTCATTCCTGGACAAAAAGGACCCGGAAATAATATTGATGTCTTTCTAGAACCTTTGATAGAAGAGTTAAATGATTTGTGGTCTGTGGGGACAGAAACCATTGATTCCTTTTCTAATGAGACATTTCAATTGCGAGTTGCTCTCATGTGGACCATAACTGATTTTCCAGCATATGGTTCTCTAGCAGGATGGTGTACTAATGGTCAATTTGCATGCCCCTACTGCAACATAAACACTCAATCTAAATGGTTGAAACATGGTAAAAAGTTTTGTTTCATGGGTCATCGGCGTTTCTTGATGCAAGGACATAAATATCGAAATGATGGAAAATCATTTGATGGGATTAAAGAATTAAGACCCGCACCTTCTCCTATATCTGGGTGACAAGTTCTAAATCAAGTTAAAGGCATAAAGTTCACCCTTGAATTAGTTAAGTAAAAAGGCAAGCGGGGTAAGGAGAAACACATGGAAAAAAAGAGTATTTTCTTCAACCTTCCTTACTGGGAGTATAATTTGGTTCGTCATAACCTTGATGTGATGCATATAGAAAAGAACGTGTGTGATAACTTGATTTATGCATTGTTGGGTCTTGGTAAAAAATCAAAAGACACTGTGAAAGCTCGATTGGACTTAAAGGAGATGAATATAAGACTAGCCTTATGGCCTCAACAGCGAGCTAGTGGGAGGACATATCTTCCTCCTACTTATTTTACAATGTCGCCGAAAGAAAAGAGGTTGTTCTATGAGAAAATGTTAAGTTTCCACATGGCCATGCATCTAATATCTCGCGTTGCATTCGCAAACGAAACTTGTCAGGACTCAAAACTCATGATTGCCATGTTATATTGCAAGAACTTCTTCCTATTGCCTTGAGGAGATCGGCAGATAAAAGGTGACTTCTGTTTTAATTGAATTATGCTCATATTTTCTTTTTCATGATTGAGAATACATGATATTTAAGTAAAAAAAATATAAGAAAAAAGAGAAATACATGATATTTAAGTAATATTCAAAAGTTCTTTTTCATGTTTATTTGCTTTCACTTTAAACGGGTTTTAAGAAGATATTTTTGTCATTTTTGATCGTCTTACAACTATATTGTGCTAAGTTAATGGAAGTAAAATGAGCATTTGTATAATCTATATTCTCCTTCTAATTTTTTGTATATGCTAGCTTGTTCATTGCCAAAATATGTTAGTTTAGCAATTTTGAAGATCAATGGCATTAAATATATAAGCTTCTAATATATATTTTTACATCGCAATTAATTTTTTACATTTTTCTCATGTTGAGTTTGTTTCAAATGAAAGTGATTGGCAATATGAGTAACATATGTTTGTGAAGTGAATTGTTTGTACAAATTTTTGTTTGAAATTGTTCTTTTGACCCATAATTAAATTTCGAACTGCTAATTAGGATATTTTTTCTTATTTTTTGTGCTTGTTTAAATAATGTTTGAAGTAGATTTCTTTTTCCCAATGAAATCTCATGCGTATATATTGCATTCAACTTATTTGTATTTTTTGAATTTTTTAAAAACTATTGAATTTTTAAATGTTTATACATGACTATGAATTGTCTTTGTAGTTAATTTCATGTATATATACTTGAGGTGAATCTTTTTGTTATTTTCATCAAGTGTTTAATCTGCTCTGAATTGAGTATTTTAAAATAGATGATATGGAAAATAGTTATAATATAGATAGAAATTTTGGACCTCTATTTTTAGTATCCAATATTCAAATTGAGAATAAATAATTGAAAGTGTGAAGTTGAATACCAATATGGAACTCGTTCATTGTTTTATGTTATTTTGTGTGTTTTATTACCTTTAAAGTGTTTGACGATGTGTGTGTTTCATTTTGAAAGACTGTCACATAATAAATAAATTGTGAATTAGTTCAAATAATCTTGATGTGCCAATCAAAATACGGTGTAAGACTTATAATCATTACTTTAATAATAGATAAACTTTAAGTTAAATAATCTTCTTGAGTATCTGAAAGTAAAGTAAAAAATTGTTTATAAGATAAAAATTATTTATATTATGAAGAGGATACTGCAAAGCTTGTTAGAAAGTTTATCGTTGAATTGATAATTTTATATAATTGAGGTGATACATGATTGAGTGATAATTATTCAAGCGTTATTGAAAATGGATATTATGAAAGACACATATGCTCAATGAAAAACGTGTTAATAGATAGAAGAGAAAAGAAGTAAAGTCGCACCTAAAGTTGTTCCGAATTTTCAAAAAGACACTTAACTATGCGGGTGTTCTATTACCCCACTAAAGTATTAAATACCTTTATAAACAGAGTATTTTGAACCATTTTCCCATCTATGAACAAGTGCGTGATTCTCACCCCTTTTAATTAGTTAATTTAATTTTAAAAGCAGATTAACTTGATCCGAATCGTTCCAAAAATAAAAAATCTTGATAATACTTAAAAATAGAAAAACCCACAAATTCTCCTTCAAAGTTCCAGCCTTTAATCAACAACCCACAAAATTCTAACTCAAGTTCATCAACCCACAAAATTCTAACTCAAAATCATCAACCGACTTCACAATTTTACTCCTTAGATCAACTAAATTAACTCAAAAATCTCTAGCTATTGCTCCTGCAGTATACAACAATGTCGGCTCTTTTCCTTTCTCCCTCCGTGGGAACAACTTTTCATTGTCACCATAGCTACCCAAATGGTTCTTCTTCTCCCATTACTGCTTCTTCAATTTTGCTATCGAATGACTTATAATTAATTTTTTGGACTGAAAATCAAATCGAATTCTTATCTTTTTGAGCCGATTTCATCAGAGAGAGAGAAAGAGAGAGAGAGACTGTTGGCTTTTTTTTAAAACCTTCAACCAAAGGCTCTCTTGAAAATTTTGGGAAGATGGTACATTTGAAAATGAATTAATTAATTAATGGAGAAAATAACTGAAATGTGGCACTTTTTTTAATTGGTTTTCGGAAGTAAAATGATACATTCACGCGTTGTCATCAACGTGTTCACAAACAGAGGGAAATGGTCTATTTACAAAGATATTTAATACTTTTGTGTGGTAATAGGATACTTCCATAGGTAAAGCGTCTTTTTAAAAATTCGAGACAATTTCAGATGTCACTTTATGTCATTTCTCTTAATAGAAATAACACATCTTCAGAGCATTAATGAGAAAATTATATATGCTACAAATATTCCAGTGAAAGTCTTTGAATGACAAAACATGATAGACGAATCAGTTATAAAGTAAAATGTCTTGAAGAAGAAAAGGAGCAAATGATCGGGACATCGGTAATAAGGCAAATACTTTGTTAGTGCTTGGTCCTAAGTTTTTAAATATTTTTGGCAAATAATATTTGGGCCAAGTTTTTGCTGAAATTACACAATGTGTTAGGCCCCAAGTTTTCCCAAGAATATTTGACTTTAAAAAATATGATTTATACCATAAGTTCTAAAAATTATTAAAATACCCATAAATTTGTATTATCATTTTATAATGAATATGTTATGTTAAAAAATAACCTTATAATACAATTGATAACAATTAACAATAACAACATTGACAAGACAATACATTTATCGCATATTCAAATTTGTTACTGATTTGGTTATAATTATAACTCATTAAACACAAATTGTTCCTTTTTCTCAATTTTGTCACTCAAATTACAACTCAAACTTTTTCAGAGTAGGTAATAACAAATATTAGTTGGAATTAATAAATAATGAGTATTTTTTTATAAAATATAAAGTTTGGGGTAACTTTTTGAATTTTTTAAAATTCCCAAATATTATAACTTGGCCCAAATACCAATTTTTTCTAGTACTTATTTGCCAAGTTATATGACCAAACACCACTTTCCAACTTTTCCCCAAGTTTTTCCCAAGTATTCTTAGGGTCAAACAGGTCCTTTAAAAGAGAACCACGACATAACACATAATTCAAGTACCTAAAAATGACGAAAAATGAAGAAATCTCAATAAGTTATGTTGTATTAAAATCGATATCAAATGACCATCGATGACATCTTTGATATAATGTAACCCTCAATATTATAAATGATAACAAAGATAAATGCGGCCAGATAAATGATTGATTACATAAAATAGATGATTTACGTATATGTAATGACCCGGAAGGTCATTTTTGAAAATTTTCGTAAATTTATCATTTTACCCCCCCCCCCCAAACCCTCGTTATCGATCCCTAGTCATTTCTGATTGATTTTTGAAAGTTGATTTCGAACTTTGAGTGGAAGTTGTGAATTTTGAAAGTTTTTTATTTCAAAAGGCTGAAGTTATTAAAAAGTGATTTTCAGAGTCTTTTGGAGTTTCGAGTGTCAGAATGGGATTCTGTTGATTCTATTCGTCCAAAACTATGAAATTTGATCTAAGAGTGTTGTTGATTTCTGATTCGAAGTCCTTTTGAGTATCTAAAGTCCTAAGTTACTAAATTGTTAAGATTTTAGTCTTTGAGTTTGACTTTGGTCAACATTTGAGGTTCAGATGCTTGAATCATAATTTCAAGAGTTCCATTAGATTTGTGGGATGATTTTAGACCTTGGTGAGGTTTTGGTTGAATTTAGAAGTTCCGAGCTTGATTTGGCTTTTTTAGGCGTTATGTTCGTTTCATGTGACTTCACGAGTTTCGGGTCAAAGAGACCTTAGATTCGTGTTTTAACGGTTCCATTGAGTTTGAAACGTTAAGTATAGTCAAATTACATAGATGATTTATATTTATGGTGTTTCGAACGAATCCCGAGGATCCATTTGATGTTTTGAGACTTGGTTGATATTTTCTGACGTCTATGTGCTTCGCTTTAGTGATGGATGGCTTGCTTTAGCGAGCATCGCTTCAATGAAGCATTGGTCATGTTCGTGAGAGGTCAGTTCCCTTAACCTTCGCAATCGCGATGGAGTATGTTATGATTGCGACCTTTGCTTTAGCGAAAATTTGTTTGCTTTTGCAAAGGTCGAATTTTATTCGGGGTTCGCTTTTGCGACATCATAGGGGTTTATGCCTGTCATTTTTGGGGTTCTACCCATTTTTTATTTCTTATTTTTCATTTTGAGCTTAATAAAATCCTTTTAGGCGCTTTTGAAGAGAATTCTTGCGTTAAATCATTTGGGTAAGCCTTTGTAATTCTAAAACTTCATTTCCCATTAATTATTTATGGATTTTTAACATCAAAACTTGAGATTTTGATTGACAAATGATTATGTTTTTCAAGAACTTGAGTTCTAAAGTGAAATTGTGATTGTGAATTGATTTTAAATCCTTTTTCGAAATGGTTTTTACCAATGGAGTTCAAATGCCTTGGATAATATTTTCAATTAAAAGTTTTCGGATTCAAACTTTCTTTTCGAAATTGAATTTTTGAGTTGATTGATCCATTTTTTCAAAATGTATGAATTGAAAGTTATTACTAGATTGTAAGGCTTGGGATATTATTCGGAAGCGGAAGATTCAAGTATTTAATTGACTTTGATTGATTTTTTTTGGTTCCCACCCGGTGTACGGTACCCATATTGGAGCCTAACTAAATTTGGATTCATGTTGACATGGTAAAAAACGTTTCCTAACAAAGCGACTCCACACCCAAGGGGACTCGAACCTGAAACCTCTTGGTTAAGGATGAAGGAGTACTTACTACTCCACCACAACCCTGGCAAATAATTTCTAAACCTTGTAAAACTTGTAAAATTCTTGTATTTTCCATTCATTATGTGTGTTACGAAATAATGGGAATGAGGTGGTGGATTCATTTGTTCCACTTGATTAATCTTAATGAATAAAAGAGGAAATTAATGAAAAAGACAGTGTTGATCATAATGCTTTGTGAATTGGCTTGTTGTGGACTTAAATTGTTGATTCATGAAAAACCTTGATGTCATTATTGTTGCCTTGAATTGCTTGAATTATTGTCTCATTCTTATGGTGAGAAATGACTTATTTGCATTTGATTGTTGTGCACTGAGATGAGACATGTGTTGTATAAAGCCGAAAGAAAATAGTTCCGGCTAGTGATTTGATATAAAGCGAAGGAAAATTGTTTCGACTAGTGCTATGATATAAAGCCGAAGGGGAATGGTCCCGGCTAGTGATATGATATAAAGCCAAAGAGAAATGGTTCCGTCTAGTTATGTGATATAACGCCGAAGAAAAATGGTTCCAGCTAGTAATATGATATAAAATCGATGGAAAATGATTCCGGCAAGTGTTTGATTACTATGATTTGAGGAACTTGATACTGGAAAATGATGCATTTGATACTTGTGATTGATCTACTTGATACATGTGGTTGATCTACTTGATACTTGTGAGTGATCTACATAGTACTTGTGATTGGCATACTTGATACTTGTGGGTTGTTAAACTGTGACTACTGGACTATGATTGTTAAACCTTGTGAGTTGTATATTGTAGAACTGTTAGGTTTGACTGATTTCTATGCAAGTTGTAGCATGAGGAGATTCGGTTGGAATGAAAGGATTACTCAATTTCTATCTAGTTTTGCTTTGTTTAGTAAGTTGCTCGCTGGATATCGTGTTGTTTTATACTCACTCATTGCTTCTATACTTGTGTAGGTTGTGAGCCCGGATCCGTGTGATCTTCTTCTTCTTAACCTATTTCTGAGGCCGTCAAAGGACTTTGAAAGGTAGTTGCTTGTCATTCCGGTGGGCCCTCTTGTTCCTTATTTATGCTTTTTTCTTTTCTAGAATCAAAGCCATTGAGACTTGTATTGTCTTTTAAATTTTGTCTGTATTAGTGGTTTGTACATGTGACAATTAGATTTTGGGGTTATTGCTAAAATGAATAAGTTGTCCACTTTTACGTTATTCATGTTTTCCTTTTTGCATTTTTTTTTCGTTTTGTTTGTTGAGACTGACTTGTCTTGATTGAAATAGACGAGTCGGATCATGACAATATATTTAATTCATCTGATAAAAAATGATAATTTTGGACTCAAATCTCAACAACTAGGTATGATGCTAATGAAGTAGGAATAGGTTATTGTGAAAAGAATAAAATCACAAAATGCAAAATACAATTTGTATATTGGGAAACTTTTTTACTAAAAATCCAGACATTATTATATGAAGGATGTGTTCTCATGTGGTGAATGCAATGAGATTTGTTTTGGTCTAGTAATATATGAAAATTTGAATGTGTATGATAAAATTGTTGTCGAGTTTAAATAGACAATAAAATTTATATGAAAATCCTTGAATAATTTAAAAGGTTTTAAAACGATCTTATTAAGTATTTCAATGAATGTGAGATTGCTTGACATAAATAAAAATTTATTTTAACATCAATAAAAGGATCAAGAACCTAATGGTTATAAAATCTCACATATCAGTACTATTGGAAACTAATGTACTTTGTTGATATTATCTAATCAGATATATATATTGCAGTAAATTTATTGGTGAGATTCAACTTTCTCCAACAACAAGACACCAAATAGGTGTTAAGCATATATTTAGATATTTTCCAGCAATAATTAATTTGAAATTATTTTATTCTAATGCATTCAAGTAATAAATAATCGATTATGCAAATGCAAAATATTTGCCTACTCACATAAAGTCAGATTTCAAGTAGGCTATCTATTACCATATGGAGGTGTAATCATGTTATAATGTTCAATTAAACAATAAATAGTCGTCACTTCTTTAAATAATGCAAATCTAGTAGTCATTTATGAAGTCAACGGATATTGCGTGTGGTTTAGATCAATGACTCAACATATTTTGCAATTATGTTATCTTTCTATGCAAACAAAGATTTACAAAATATTGTACAAAAATAATATTGCTTTATAGCTCAATTAAAAAGAAGAATATCAAGAAGAACAAATAAATCATATTGCACCATTTTTTTGTATACATGATCTTCAACGAAATGGTGAGATAGGTGTTCAACAATTCCGTTCAAGTAATAATATTGAACCTTCTTTTAGCCAACACCAACATTTAAGAAATTAAAATATGAAATTGAAATGCATCGGCTCTCAGTATCAATTAAAATGTTCATCAAGGAGAAGTAAAATACGCATCATACTTTTTTCCTTTATTTATGGATTTGTCTCATTGAATTTTTGTAATAAAATATTTAATAAGGCAACACTCAAATCTTTTTACAAGATATATGTACTACTTTTTTTTTTTCACTGGACTTTTTTCATTGAATTCAACATAGTAAAGTTATAATGAGATACATTATCTTTTAAAGGACATTAGAGAGAGTGCTATGAATTCACTATGTTCGTACCCACATTGAAGCCCAATTAAATTTGAATTTATGCCGGAAAGTCCCACATTGGGGGTAAAACGCTCTCTAACAAAGGTGACTCCGTACCCAAGGGGGCTCGAACCCCAAGACCTTTTAATTAAGGATGAAGGAGTACTTACCACTCCACCACAACCCTTGTTGGTGAATTCACTATATTCAATACAATTGAAATGAATGTTTTTTAGATATACATATAATGATATTAATACTTGTATAACATATCTTATTAACATTCTCATAAAGGAGATATAACATTCAGTGAATTTATACCATATAAAAAGGTATTTCTCATTCCTTAATATACACAGAAAAATAATAAATAATTTTTTTTTTCTTATATCTTTTGTTTATATATAGCTTTATAATATATTTTTGAAACAATTTGAATGTAATTGTCTGAATTACACAGTAAAAGAAGCCCATTTCTTTCCGAGGTGAAAAAGAAGAGACCAGCTGGTAAACAGGCCAACCCGGCCCATAAAAAATGAGCGGATCCAACCTGTAACCTCTCCTTTGTTGTCCCTGACTCTGAACTTGTCGGTCTACAACGGAGAAAATTATAAACAAATAAAGTAAAGCTCATTGAGATCTTCTTCGCTCTACTCCAAGGAAAGCCGTACTCTTTATTCCTCAGATTTTCGACTGTTCAACTCGATCGCCATTTTGCTGGAAACAAAGCGAACTCCATTTCAGCATTTCTCGAAGCATAATTGAGCAAAAGAGGCGAGTTATTTCTCTAAACAGTTACTCAATATATATGTTTTGTACTTCTTGCAATTGTGTTTCTGTGTAATTGATTATCTAACAAATTGGGTTTATGAAAAAAAAGTAATTCCCTTGCAGGTTTAACTGGATTTTAGTAGCGATCAGCTCTTATTTTGTTTGATTTTCCCTTTTACTGTTAAAGTTCTGTAATTGAAGGGTTTGAATCTGAAACTTTTAGTTTTCTAAGTCTGTTGTGAGGAATAATACTCTTCAGCTTTACGTCTGAGTCGTTAAGTAAGATATTATTATAATTTCGTTAGTTGATCTTTGCTATTGCAACTATATATGTTAAATAATTTCTGCTATTATTTTTCAACTTAATTTCACATCTTTGTTCTAGATTGAAATTGGAGTGAAACTGTTGGTTCCTTAATTTTGCTTTACTATGGACATCTTGATGTTACTTGGGCTGCTATTTTTGATGTACATGTTGCTTCTAGGTGGAGCTTTTTTATGCTTATATTCTGTGTTTCTGCTTTTTGCCTGTTAATAATTGCTCTGATGTTGAGTGACACGGTGATGATATCTCATTTACTCCCACTGAAGTGGCAGGTTCTAGTATTCTCCAGTTATTGGGAAACAGATCAGATTCTTAAAAGAGGAAGGAGTTTGCTGCTTTATCTTCTGAAATTGCTAGTTTTTGGGTATCTGAAATTGCTATTTTTTGGGTATCTGAAAATTTTGTTATTTCACCAAACATAGGGTAAAGTAGATCTCTGTGACCCTAAGATAAATAGGACCACAAATGTTGTAAATTATCTACTTTTTGGTATATTTATTGCTTATATACCAGAGATATTGCCATTATTAGTAAAATAGTTTACCTTAATTGAAAAAGATAAATAGGACGACGGAATTTGCAATCCTAGGATATTCTAGAGAAATGATGATGCCGAAACTTGAAATTTGCAATATTATAAGCTCCCAACCAGCTTAAAAGGTGGGATGGAACAATGGCATATTGCTCTTTAAATTGAGCAGCAGGGAGTATGTGCCTTAAACCGTCTCCTATATTGAGATGTATGGAAATCAGAAGGAGAAGGCGATGTTGCTAAAGATGGTCTTACAATTTACAAAGCTATGCTGTCACTTATCTAACAATCTAGACATCAACATTATGTATTTAGATAAGAAGTAAATGGAGTCCTTTGATTCCCAAATAAGACTCTCGATAGCCTTAAAATCATTTCTATTTCTTCCATCCAAAATGACTATAACATGTAAAAGGGTTCCAATGAATTTCTTTTGCCCTTGCTCGCCACATGCCATTTTCTACCATCACCAACATGTCATGTGGACATACTCATTGGTGTTGAGAGCTTATTGCAAGGGGAATTTTCGTGTCTTTCACTTCACACGCTTAGAGATGATTAAAAGTGAAATTTGAGAGAGTCCATCGGAAGAGTCTTTGACACTGAGTTGATAAGCCAAATTCAAAGTTTGCTTTCTAACATGAAATTATTGAACTTGGAGAACTCAATTTTCCCTCCACAATTCCTCTCCATAGTCCACTACACTACTTACCCAAATGAAGAAGAAGAAAAACTCTCCTACTCCACTAACTTAAGATGTAGAAAAAGCTAAAGAATGGCAATCATATGTTTTAGTCCCGTAGTACATTGCAGTTACTCCTCTCCACTTACTCTCTGTTTGTTGGAGGATATCCAAAATCATCAACAATCACTTGCCTACTTGAAGGATGACAGAATCTAATACCCAAATTACCCATGGTGAGGAGAGTATTGTCTTAACCCTACTGTTAAGTAATATCTCTTTTCCCTTCAGTGTTATTCTAGAGGAATTTCATGATTACTTTTTCACAAGTAGGTTTGCACAAGGTTGACTTACTTTTGCTAGAAAGGTATGATTTTCCCTAGGCAGCCATCGTTCTGCCCAAATTTGCCCAAATTTGAACTCATAGGAACCAAAACCTTAGTGCTACATCTAGAGCCTAGATGGAGATGCAGATACTCACAACCCCTAAAAGACTAGCAAGATTTTGGATATTTGAACATCATTAATCAGAATGAACTTTATGTTATGTGTATGACGCGTAATCTCGACGTAACTCTGATGCAACATTAAGTGCCATTCAGCATTTGTACTCATCTAAGGTATAGGAAGTATGCGTTGTTAGCGAAAAGTAAATAGAAGATGGACATCAAATTTACGCAATCCTCAATCTTGGGACAATACATTGTTCATCTTTGGCTTGTAAATTAGAGAGAAATCTGTCGACAATCAGTAATTTATGGAAATCCAAAAGCATCAGTTAAAGTAGCTTGTTTTAGTTGGCTTGCAACAAAGGAAGCTTGCATAACTTAGGAGAACTTGCATTAGAGAGGAAGTATTCTATGTAATAGGTGTTACATGTGAAAAGAGGCAGAGATGTTAATCATATACTCAAATATTGCAAAGTAGCAAGACAGTGCTGAGAGATCTTCCTAAACATATATGGTGTCAAGTGGGAAATCTTTCCGGGTATAAAGGGTTTGTGGGAGACATGGCAACACCAAACAATGGCAAAAAACAAAAGATAGTATGGAGAAAAATTCCTCTGTTTTTTATGGACGATATGGTTGGAAAGAAATAGAATTTGCTTTGAAGGGAAAAGGCATCATGTATCCGGGATTAAAAATAGATGCTTATTAACTTCGTATTTATGGTCTAAAAGACATGGTATAGAAAATATGGAACAATATATGTTTTTTCTAGAGTAGATGGGAGGAATGCAGTTACCTTGTTGTGGTTATTACTGGTTTTTTGTGATTTTGTACCATATTGGTACCTTTTTAATAGAACTTGTCTTATAAAAAAAATAAAATAAAGGGTATTGTCTCAAAGTCAAGAGAAACTAAAGGAACCTTTAGAAGCTATACAAGAAAAGGGTCTCCTTGCTGCAAAGCCAAGATCAACTAAATTAACTGATTGCGATAACTACAAACCCCTTAACTAGTTTTTTTTTTCCTAATATTAACTAATAGGCTTTCAAAAGCTTTTCCATACAAAGAGGGGAGGAATCGCTTGCTTAGTTATGCGGTGGGTAATTAGTTTGAAAGATAAGATACAAGCTTACTCCAACCAGACTATATTTGACAATGCCGGATGGATCTTACAACTTTGGTGAGAATTGTCATTACATGGTCATATGCCATTTCAGCTTTCCATCTCCATTATTTCTATTTTTATAATAATTCTAAGTACAACAACAACAAGAATAACAAACCCAGTGTAATCTCACAAGTGGGATTTGGAGAGGGTAAGATGTACACAACCTCACCCCTACCTTTATGGGGTAGAGAGGCTGCTTCGGATTGACCACCCTCCTCCTTTATCCTGGCTTGGGACCGCAATGTGAGCGAGTTCACACAGGCGAAATTTTTATAATAATAACAAGTGCCACTGATATTTAATGTTGTGATTTTGCTTTGCCCACCAGCATGTGAGTTTGATTGGCCCAGAAGTATGACTTATTCTGGCAGTTGTGAACATTCTATCCTATTAGTGACAAGGGCTGTTTCAAGTCTTTCTTTTATGACTCACCTTGGAATTTCTTCGAACTAGGAATAGGCCTATAGATGGTTAGATGCTTTTTTGGACACATGTATCATTGATATCCATAACATCAGGATGAGTGCTATAAGGTAGAATAAAATGCTATAAGGTAATGGTTGTTTTAAATGAGACGTCAGAATTTAGTTGAAGGTGATGTAAGAACAAATATCTGTCCCTGCTCAGTGAGGAGTTATTGTTGTACATTTTTAGTTTGGGAAATCAAGTTTCCTGCATCTATTAGTTTGAATCCCCATGGTGCCAAGAAAGATGAATTTTGTTTGCGGTTAGAGGTGTGATTCTGATGGTTCAAAACTTGAGAAAGAGTGGGATTCCGATTACGTATGTTGGTTTGTGCTGTAAACACTTAGAAGAGGATGTGGATCATCTCTTACTGAATTGTCAGGGAGCATCACGAGTATGGGTGGGAGATCTTAAGATAGTTCATGGTACAATGGACTATGCCAGGCACTAGACATGGCATGTTGTTTCATTAGCACTCATATGGACAATATGGAGGGAGAGAAATAAGAGAGTTTTTGTAGGGAAAAAGCTTGATTTTGTACATTTGAGGAATAACCTCATGTTTTTAATGTCTTTTGCTTGCACCTATGAAGTTCCCATTTCTTTAGAATATTGGATGTCTTTCATAGAGAATCACAACTTTCTAGATTCGTTACTTTTTTTGGTATACCTCTCATATATGGGAGTTTTTCGCCCTTATTAATCAAATTTAAAAGGTAAAAAAGTGTCCCTGCTCAGTATAGGGTTAGTCTAGAGCAGATCTAGTAGTTAATGGAAATGGCAAATACGCACACTTATATCTCATCTGTATTTTGATTTTGTATGAAATTGCTGAAAGTCTTGTGGCTTTTCTTTTTCCCTTGCATAATTTAAATTAGTAAAATTCACTTTTTTTGTTGCTACCTTTTTCTTCGTTAGTTGTCTGTCATATAGCTGTTTTCAATGAACAAATGAGGACTGATCACAGTTCTTCTGTTGTACACCAACTTTATGCTACTTTATAACTTTGTTTTCCTGCTTGTCAAATGAATACAATCCGGTTATTTAGTGAAGATGACTGAGATAATTTCTGGTTCCATTTTCTTTTGACTTAGAATAGATGAGAGAGACTAGAGATGGAATGAATGCTGACAGGTTTTCAAGATCTGCATCTGCCGACTCTGATCCGCTTGTTCTTGACATAGATGATTTTAAGGTGATGCCTTGGATACCATTTAATTTGACTGGAAGATTATGCCAACTTAAGCTTTAGAAATTTTGTAGTTAACTGACAGCAATGTGCTCTATTTACTAAATGCAGGGGGCTTTCTCCTTTGATGGCTTGTTTGGTAACTTGGTGAATGAGATATTGCCTTCTTATCAAGAAGAAGAATCAGATTCCGCGGAAGGGCATGGAAATGGTGTTGGAAGTGATGCTCTATCAAATGGGAATTTGCGAGCACCACCAGATGCGGGAAAGTCAGCACAAGGACTGTCAAGTCCCCTATTCCCTGAAGTTAATGCTTTATTATCATTATTTAAGAATTCTTGTAAACAATTGGTTGATCTCAGAAAACAGGTATAGTAAAGCATTATATGTGGATTTAGTGAGATAATACTTTTACTGATGACTTTTATTCTAATCCCCTCATATTTGATTAAAGATTGATGGGAACCTTAGTGATCTCAAAAAGGAAGTTGTTGTCCAAGATTCAGAGCACCGGAAGACACTTTCTGAGGTTAGTGTATTGAATTCAGTATTGTGGCCATTATGAGATGAATTTAATATTTCAGTCATGGGAAATATTTTTTCTGGAAAATATCTTTGTAATAAATTACCTCATTCTGTTGTACTCTGCCCCTTACTAAGTGTCTTGATGGAATAAATAATGACAATTTGATGTTGAGTAAAATCACAGTATGTATGGTGCTGTTTTCAATATACTTCTGAAATTTTTTGTATGAAAATGAGAGTTGATCCACTTGTTTTGATCGGTGTCTCTTTCTTTGCTGTGTACTTCCAAAGGTGTTCAATTTCATTCATGCTGTGTGGAGCTTCTTTTTACCTATATACCTCAAGTTTAAGAACATTGTGTTGTGCAGCTGGAAAAAGGTGTAGACGGCTTGTTTGATAGCTTTGCACGGTTGGACTTGCGTATATCTAGTGTGGGTCAAACGGCTGCCAAAATAGGAGATCATCTACAGGTATAGCTGCTTAATACCTTTTTTGTTTTTTGAAAGTCTTGTAAGCACTTGTTTTGATGCTTGATTAAGGTTAATGTTTTTATTTTATGGTCAAGTGCAACTTGTTTTTTCTTCCAGAAAAATATTCTTCCACTTTTACTTTGCGTTTCTTCTACTGATAATGATATGCCAACTTTTATGAGTAGAAAGAAAGAGAATCTTTTGCTCAACTCAATAATTTTTATGTTGGTCTGTTTTCCAAGCTGTTTGAGACCATGTCATCACAGAATGCTGTTAGTATTTTCAGAATATATTGAATCTCCTTTTCTGTTCAGAGTGCAGATGCTCAGAGAGAAGTTGCTAGTCAGACGATAGAGCTCATAAAGGTGAACTTTTGCTGACTAACTTCTCGGTTATCAAAAAAACTTCTGACTTACTTCGTCCATGCTGTAAAACAAGTTCTATCCTCATTTTAAAACTGACAGTATTAGTTGCTTCCTTTCATAGTACTTGATGGAGTTCAATGGCAGTCCAGGAGACCTGATGGAACTTTCTCCTTTATTTTCTGATGATAGTCGTGTCGCTGAAGCTGCTTCGATTGCTCAAAAATTAAGTGAGATCCATATGCTTCCTCATATTCTCATGTTGTAAACATCACACTTGTTTTACCTAAAAAAAAATTCCATGATTGTTTCAGCTTTCAATTGTATTAACTCCTTGTGTTTATTACCTACTAGTCAATGTATAAAGTGAAGAAAATCTTCTGCTTCTTAGTTTTAAGAAAGATGCCAATATGCCATTTGCCTTTTTTTTTCTTGAAATTTTAATTTACAGTTTATACAGTAGACTTCAAATTTAGAGTTTTATAGCATCTCTTTATTTTCTCTCTATCTTATCTTTGTCCTCTTTCTTTTCCTTTTCAGTTCTCTTTTCCTAAAAATGAAAAAACCAGCAATGCATAGAGCAGCCTGAAGCAGGGTTCTCTATTTCCTTTGTAGACCCTGGTTTTAGATTTTCCTTCCTAGACTACCCAAAGCTAACACTTTGTCTTTCCATGAGGTTTCCATGGCATAAGATCTGTATTATCATCTCATAATCATGGGGAGACTTTGTGAATGACAAATCATTTTGGCCCAGTGCCTTAAACTGTGTAATGGCTTGCATTCTGCAGATTTTTTCCATTACTGAGGGATATGTCATATTTTGGTAAATAGCATGATAGAATAGCTGATGCGAATATCCTGCTGCTCGTTTTCCTTTTTACGTTCTCTTTTGAGGGCTGGGCAGGCTAGAGATGAATCTAGGATTTCAAGACAACGGATGCACCATTGTTTTTTAAGATTAGATATAAATTTCAAAGGAACAATTGGAATAGAGGATTCATATCTTTTGTTTTTTTGTTAAAAGAAAATAAGTTTTTATGTTATGATGACAACAACTTGGCAAGCAAAAGATAATTAGTTATATTATCACAAAAAATATCATCAGAGAAACTAAAAAAAAAAAAAACAAAAAATGAAGGGGGCAGCTTTATAAGGAAGGCTGCTTTAGATTAATTTTTTAAAAAAGAAGCAAATGGCAGTAATGGGATTTGATCCCTTGACTTGATGGAGTTAGGAATAGCTCTCAACCAGTGAACCACTCAATCTCTTTTGATTGTGCCTTCAGATAATACTAGATATATTTAAGTGTTATAACATATAATATATCTATTTTAGTCAGATGACCATGGGTTCACGTGACCCTTTTTTTACACATAAATTCTCCACTGGAGGGGCGCATCTGAGAGTGGTATAGTGTGACAGTTGGATTTTGCAGGTTCTGGTCAGTGACCAATTGTCTCAATCACCATTCATTCTTCTTATTGCTCGTATTACTTTAGACTTAGTTTTTTAATATCGTAATTCTACTGATACATGCACTTCACACAATGCTCTTTTTTGTTTGAGGATTTCTTATCCTTTCCTTCCGTGATGTTCCTCTTTAGATAAAAGAAATGGACTTGACTTTGATTTCTTTCTTGGCATACAAGAGTGTAACAATAGTGTCATTTTCTAGTTGCAGTTACATTCAATAATATTCTTCTTTTCCAGGGATCTTCATGTTAGCACTTCTTTCCTTCATTTTCCTTGATTTTTATGAAGAGTTACATATCTTTCCACTTACATACTAGGATCATTTGCTGAGGATGATATTGGAGGACAAACCATGACCGTCTCATCAACTGTCGGAAATGCAACTGCGAGTAGAGGACTCGAAGTTGCTGTTGCCAATCTCCAAGAATACTGCAATGGTACATAATCAGGAACTTATTTCTCCGTCTACCACTTCTACTTGTTTTATCTTGTTAGAACTGTATGACAGATTTTAAAGACCTCGAATCCTCCAATTGCTGTTCTACTTATTAAGTGCAGGAATCATTTTTGTAAAGGAACAGGGTACTTGATTGAACTCCATACCATAGATTAAGTGGAGTAAAGGAAGTAAATCTATCACTTTAAACGTCAGTTATGAAGCTTCAAAACCCTATGAACAATTCTTCCAATTTTTGGGACAAGCATTTAGTGACTATATGGTTCAATCCTTTTTAGGTTTTTTATTAAATGACTGAGAAATCTGTCTGGATCCAACCCTTTAGGCCTACTGCAGCTCCAGAAACTCGGAGATGATGGGCCTGCACTCTACCCTTCTCCACTTAAACACCGGAATTAGTTCACTTGGCGCAAGGCTCAAACTTGTGGCCTAAGACGCAAGTCCCTCAACCTTTGCCAATTGAACTTAACCTCTGTGGGATTCAATTGGAAAATACTGTCCCGAGTTACTCTAGTCCCTTTCTAAGTGAAGTGTTTTATAGTTTGTTTTGATTTTAGCAAGGGTTGTTTGGTGCAGGAACTTGTGAAAGCTTCAGTTAGGTACACCAATGCCACTAGCTCAGTAACCTAATGCGAGTAGCTATACAGATACATAGTCCATTTCAGTATCTTAGTTTGGCTGTGACATACTCGTATCGGTAGATTACTAGAGATTGTATCTCATGGTCCAATTTTATGTGATATAATTAAGGTCTTAAGAAGTCATTTCAATTTGAGTAACATTTTATGCAGGTTGTTGCGAAAGGAAATTTTGAGTATTTGAATGCTTGAACCCCATGATTAGTTGTATAAAGCATTACTTTTCATTGAAGTGTGTGAAACATGTTTGAACATCTCAAAACCTGAAATTTATAGTATAAAACTAGGGTCGAGGGACAAGAAGTTAAGTTGCAAATAAGGTAGGGATAGTCTAGTAGAAAGTATTCTTCACCTTCAACCTTGAGGGTGGTGTTCCCATCACCAAGGAAAAAAGTGGGAAAGGTAGAGGGGGTTTGTGGGAAAGGAGTCAGGTTTACCAAGTGTAAAACGAAAGAGAAAAAGAACAAAGAATTTCATGAGCTGTGACCAGTGTGTAACTTTTAAATAGTAAAATGTTCAAAGCTTAATTAAAAGAAAAAAAGTCACGATTCATGAAAAGTATATAGCAATTTGGGATTTATCGAAAAGATAGTGAGATATATCAAGTGATGAGTGGATAGCTAAGACAGAAGGAAACTAGACTTGGTT
Organism: Solanum bulbocastanum; assembly: GCA_037074985.1. Taxonomy (NCBI): domain Eukaryota; kingdom Viridiplantae; phylum Streptophyta; class Magnoliopsida; order Solanales; family Solanaceae; genus Solanum; species Solanum bulbocastanum. Next base: position 35,754,318 of record CM073599.1, on the reverse strand, counting down.
GTTAACTTAGGAAGCCTTTGTGTGAGCTATTTGGGTTTGAGCCATGTTGGTTTTTATTTATTTACTTATTCATTTTTTAATTTAGAATAGAATTATTAAATCAAATATAACTATTTTAATTGCTTATGTGCTAGGTTCTATGTATTCAGTTAAAGGAATTCTTTGAGCTTTATCCTGTTTTATTTCCTTTATTCGTGTTCTTTTTTTTTTTTTTTGGTTTGTGAGATTTCTTTTTTTAATTTGTTTTGAGAAACAACTTCTGATAGTCAAGGTTTTGCAGTGGATACTCATGGCTCCATACTGAAAAGTGATATTAACCTGCACCTTGCCAAAATGCTTCTTCAAACTTTTAGCTCTCCTTTGATTGTCACTTACATTGGTTGGCACTGTTGATGCTCTGTATATTGTGATTTACTAGATAGGTATGCCCGTGCTCAGCACGGGCCCAATTAACGGCCCAACGCTACATCTTATGTGTTTGAGCTCATGTTAAGAAAACAAAGTCTAAGTATTGATAATTTGAAAAGAAAACAACATAAATTTATGATAACTTTGAAAGTAATAATGACGATAGATACAAAACAGAAGGAAATAAAAGTAATAACCAATTCAATTAATTAATCTATAAGCATGAAAAACATCCTCAACCATATTACTTGCTTAACTTCCAGATTTGGAATATGGAATTCAAATTATTAAAAAACAATTAATGTTGAAAATTCTTCTTCAGTTATTTTTTTTTTATGACAAGGGAAACCCGCAGCCGCTACCCTTTGGGTACGCACAGGGTAAAACCCCCGCTCCTATGCAATAGCTCGTAAACCACATAGGAGAGGTAACCCGCACTAGGCAAGCCCAGTGCGACGAGCTCGACCCAGAAGCAAAACCCTTGCTTTCGCTGACAAGGGGTTTCGAACTTGAGACCTCCAACATGGAAGTCCCAAGCCCAAACCACTGGGCCACCCCAAAGGGATATTCTTCTTCAGTTATTTTTGTCACTTTCTTTTAAAACAACCTTATTTGCAATTCAAGATGTATTGTTTTTAATCTGCAAGGTTCAACATTCAATAAAAAGTTGATAATGTAACATGTCAATCAGTTCATGAAAATATTTTGATTCAAATAATATAGGCGTAAGTCTGTAAAATGCTTACTCACCTATAGAATAATCTCTCAATTGTTGTAGACGTAACTTTATATCATTTTTCATATATTATCTGCATATTAGAAAAGAACCATCAACAGATCACGAGTTATGTGTCATAAATTGTCTATGCTTTTAGATACAATGAAACCAATATCATAATATACATAACCTGAGTAACTTGTGCAAAAGCAACAGAATAATTCCAAAATTTTCATTTATTTAGACAATATTAGTATTGAAAATATAACAGGACATATCATATGTATCTTTTAAGTTAGCCTCATCTTACAAAACAACCTAGGCTGTAAATAGTAGGCAATGAGAAACCTCATATACAAAACCCTAATACTAACACGTCGCTGAAAAAATTCAAAAGAACATAAAAATAAGTTTATTAGTCTATTATTGAATAAAGATATCTCAACTGAAATAAACTATAACACATATCATTGTTTGCCAAAGTCAACTGAAATATTTTTGGTAGGTATGCCCTTGAAAGATATTGCTTACCACTACATCCTTTAGTTTCTCATGCTTGTAGTTATTTATATCAAACACTGCATATATTCTTAGGGAATCGACCAAAATTGTGCAAAAATATCACATCTTCTAACATCAAATAGTATAATTTTTTTTAATATATAAAGATTTCTACCGTTTACGATATTTTTCTACAATTTGCTTCCTTAACCTCCCTAAGCTTTTCCCCCTTTTTTTTCTTATTTTACTTGTGCAAATCAATACAGAAATTCGCATATAACATCAAAGGAAAAACTAATGAAAAAGCACATAATTAAATGCCATCATCTTCGTAACCATAAAAAGACTAAAAAAGCAATTGAAATACAAATATTTCATATTGTGGTAGAAAAGTTTTTCAACAACCAATCCAAGATGAAATGTCACATCTAAGTAAATGTAAAAATATGCTAAAATCAACCCTCTGATGTGGTTAAACCAAACTTGTTCCCAACCAAAACGATCCTTGGACAATTCACTTTGAGTAATGGGAAGGCTGATACAAATTCCTCAGGGTGTATTACGATTTTTCACCGAATTGAAGAATGGATCTAAAAGATAGGGCAGTGTAGAAATGATGGAATCTGCATCTAATAGTTCTTCTCGAATCACTCAAATACGATAAACACATGCAAGCAATCATAAATGTCGCACATACACATATCAGTATATTATCCATTATTTTTCCAATATTGTTAATTAGAAGTGAAAAAATTGCACCTTTGGGATTCCTGCTAATTAGAAGTGAATCTCAAGTCCTGTGATAAAAAAAACATCCCCAAAAGTTAATTTAGTTGTTTCAGACATATAATTCAAAACCTTAGATGTATTTTGTACACAATGATGTCATAGTGCTAAATCAGTAACACGAGTATTAAATTACCCAGTTTTGAGCTTACTTATGAGGCAAAAAATAGATAAAGCAGAGGAAAAGAATTTATCCGAAAAAGTTGAAAAACAGAGATGGAGGACACGGACCAAGTTGAAAAGGAGAACTATCAACAAATGGGTGTAACCTAATAAATTGACATTACTAACAAATCTCACCTCACTACTAAATAGTGGAGGCCACAGACAAAAGAATATATGGTTTTCTAAGAAAAAGCATAATTGTCCTAATCAACAACTCAAAGAATCAGAAAATTTGGAGTAAAATTCAGTGAGACTGACAAAAAGAGGAAGCAAACAATGGAGAATTTACAGAAACTATGTTGTAAAACCTAAGTAGTGACATAAGAGATGGGTTACACATGGTTTACTTTTAAAAAAAAAGTGGAATCCACGTGTTTGTTCCCTATAAAACTGGCCAAAGATCCTTCTCAAAAAAAAAAAAAAAAAACTGGCCAAAGATGATGGTATAATCTGCAATACCTTTAGTACCACAATGTATTGCAATGTTCGTACACCCTTAACTGTCATTTCTAAATGGGGGATTTGAAACCCCCTGGATCTACCTTTAGTAGCTTTACCAAAGGCCTTGAATGCAAAACATCACACCACATCTCTAGCACTTACTTCTTATGATGAGAAATCCATCTAGAGACAACTTTTTGGGCCAATTACAACAACAACAACATACCCATTGTGATCCCACTTTGATCCCACAAGTGGGATCTGGGAAGGCTGGGGTTTACGAATACCTTACCCCTAACTCTGCGGGGTTGTTTCTGATAGACCCTCAACTCAAGAAAAACATTTTTCTAAACAGTTTTGAAAAATACAAGAGTAAAACAAGCTATGATGAAAATATCGAAGAAAAGAAAAGTATTTATAGCAAAAAGAGTAAAGATAACCAAAGCAAAATAAACAGTGATAAAATTGAAGAGTAAGAAAATGGTAGAATGATACAATAATACCATGTTTGACTAGTACCATCCTCTATTGTGGCATCTGTGCTCCTCCTCTTTCTCTTCACATGCCCAAGCCATCTTAGTCTCGCTTCTCACATCTCCACCACGAAGGCCACCCCCACCTTGCCCTGTATATCCTCGTTCCTAATCTTGTCTCTCTTAGTGTGCCCATATATCCATCTAAGCATCCTCATTTTCGCTACTTCCATTTTCTGGACGTGTGAGTTCTTGACTGGCAAACGCTTTGCTCCATACAACATGGTCTGACAATCATTCCATAAACTTACCTTTAAGTCTCAGCTCTTGGTGGTGCATTCTTATCACGTAGGACACCAAATGCGAATGTATCTTTCCACTCGTCTAATCTTGATGGATATCAGGACAAATTAGAGCAACCCTAGAGTTGTGTTGGTTGGAGGTAGCAGGTTTTCAGTTGGTTAATCTAGGTGCCAACAAGTTAACCCCTATAATACTGTTATCAACCAAAAGAGAAAGGGCAAAGAGAAAAGAAGTTGATAAATATATGTATGAGGTATGCCTTCTCAAAAAATTATATGTAGACGCATGCCTTCTCAAAATATATGTATGTATGAGGTATGCTAATAATGACCCCTTATAAGTCAGAATTGATGTAGCTCAGAGTGCTGGTGTTTTTTTGTCATTAAGTACACAACAAAATTGACAAAAATCTTAATTTTTATGCATCTGTTTTAACCATATATTTTTTGAAATTGGTAACTGTTATCTGTTTTAACCATATAGTTGAACGTGATATTGGTATGAACTGAGATAGAAACCATTACTCGGTATGAAGTCCGTCTTTTCTTTCATGCGTTTTTTATGAGTTGGACACATAGTACTGCAATTTAAGATCTGTCTTAGGTGGTACTAAGGGAAGTTTTCGCTGTTGATGTTCTCCTGTGTTTGGCAGTTAATTTTTTTACTCATCCTTGTTTTCCTTTTGCTTTAAATGTTTAGACTTAGTTGTTGTTATATTTACATTGGGTTTGTTCATAAAGTTTTACTATTCTATTTAAAGACATATATGTCCATGTAAGAATATGTGAGATTTTGAAAACCTCTGGATATTATCCCTTAATTTTCCCTAGGAAACAAGTCATCTACCGATCTTGCATGCGAAAGAAGTAGACCTGATAGAATGGAGTAAATACAGAGGATTCATAAAGTTGACACCAAATAATTTAGAATTTAGACGTAGTTCATTAATTGATAGTATATATGGTATGCATGATTTGTAGTACGATGATGTTGAGAAAATAACATTTATAGAAACTGTGGCAACTTACTGATTGGGGAAAAAAGAAAGAAGTGAGAACTCTCATTATCCATCTTAATTTTCTTCCTTGCCTTTACCTACAATTCAATAGAGTTTGCTTTCTTGTTAAAGGACATATTAAGTTTTCTTCTTATTTGGTGGCTGTAGAGCTGGAAAACAGATTACTATCTCGATTTGATTTGGCTTCACAGAAACGTGAGCTGTCTACAATGCGGGAATGCGCTAAAATTTTGTCACAGGTAAACAAGTAAATTATGTAGACCTATCATTTTGTTCCTCAGGTGAAATCTCCATGTGTAAAGTTGTTCTACGGAAAAACTGTGATAAGGTGCAGCTGATCATGATTTTAAAATAAGAAAGGGTACAGATAACATGGAGCTTTATGAGAATTGTTGTTAAATTTTTCATTCTTGATCATGTTGGTTGCTTCCCTTTTGAATGCCATCTGAAATTTTCGTTGTTTACTTAGAATTCAGTATCGGATTCTAGGTTATATACATTCAGAAACTTTTTCTGATTTTGACATATCAATGTTGGAAATCAGTTTAACCGGGGTACCAGTGCTATGCAACACTATGTGGGATTATGTCCAATGTTCGATCTGGAGGTCATGAATGCAGATGCTGAATTGGTTCTTGGAGATCAGGGCGCACAACCCAGCCCTAGCAATGTTGCACGTGGTCTTTCTTCAATTTTTAAAGAGATAACAGGTTATAAAAACTGAAATTGATCTGAATCGAAAAGTGGTTTTCTTTTCAATACAAGCCTCTTGATGCCTTGGATTTAATTTCAGAGACTGTGCGGAAAGAAGCAGCCACAATAGCAGCTGTTTTTCCATCCCCAAATGATGTTATGTCAATACTAGTTCAGGTATGGCTGTATTATTACTGGCGTTGTGCTTGAGGTAGTTAGTTGTTGAATTATCTTCTTCTGGTGTGATGGTGCATGCCAGTAATAAAACAAGCTAGCTCAGAATATGGGCAGAGTGATTTTGCTAAATTTTTTCTTGCTAGATGACTTAGCATACTACTTTCATATGAATATTCACTGTTTTTTCTGAACATTGCTCCCTGTAAATGTTTTGAGCTTCCTCTAAGCCATCTTCTATTCTCTATTGATTCTGGTGTTGCCGTTCAAGTTAAAAATGATTGCCGAATGTGTCACGGTAAAAACTGTATTGTGAATTGTTATATAGTGACTAATCCGTGGTGGTTGTTCAGCGTGTCTTGGAGGATCGTGTTCCAAAGCTTCTTGAGAAACTCTTACTGAAACCGTCTCTTGTTAGTCCACCTCCCATGGAAGAAGGAGGACTTATATTAGTGAGTAACATGACAGGGAATTTTCTTCTGTTGGTACAGACCGTGAGGGAAAAACATGAGCCACTAATTTATCCTTTTGTTATTCATTTTTGTGCATTCAGTATCTCAGATTGCTAGCCGTGGCATATGAGAAGACACAAGAGCTTGCTAGAGACTTGCGTGGTGTAGGGTGTGGCGACTTGGATGTTGAAGGTAGAAATACTTTCCATCATCTCATCCTTGCAAACATCTGGTTGAATTTTTATTGTGTAAATGTGATGGAGACTCAAGTGAAAAATACAAAGATCTGCATATAACTGCTTTTCATTTGAGATGCACTTTTATGGAGACATATACAAGCCCCAAATTTTTTCTTTTTTTTTTAGTGTCGTGACTCTGAAATCACTTTATTAACTAAGATGAGGAAATAATAAGGGCTGTGACGAATGTCTAAAGCGCTACACTAGAAGGTATTGCTATTGGATGTAAAAAAAAGGATTTACCTCAATTCCCTTGCAGACGGTTCATTTTTTCTCGTCTTGAGGAAGTGAAAAAACACCGAAGATTTCTGGAAAACAACTAAAAAGTAGCAGAAGAATAAGCAGCTAATAAGTTTGATCTACTAGGCTGTGAAAAAAGATGATAGAGAAGTTCTCTCTTTTGATTTTTTTCCTTCTGGCGTAAAGGAAGAAGATCAATTGATTGAATGGGAGTAGAAGCAAAAGAAAGAAGATTGGATATTTTCAATTATTGAATGGGGAAAAAAGAAGGTAGAATTGGGCTTGTGAAGCCTGCTCGTTTATAGATCATCGAAGGAACTACCACCCATTGCTATTAAAAGCGCAAGCCTCAGTGCTGTAAGCATGAAGTGAGGCGTAGTGCTTCTCTGCCACTAAAGCGAGTCTCTAGAGGAAAAGAAAAGCATGCACTTTGGTGTCGAAGCGAGAAGCTCTGCGCTTTAGAGAGAAAACGAGAATCTAGGGTTAATTTTAAAACTTATGCAAAACAGACTCACACGACTTCTTTTCATCGAAAAATGTGTGTGCTGCTAGAACGGTCAGGAAAAAAGAGCTCGGTAGACTGAAATGCTCACCGAAATTAAGAGTGGTTCCACTAGCATGGTATCTGTTAAGAATACCCACATCGGAAAAGGGATGAGCATTTGGTCTCTTTATATGGATTTGGACAATCCTCCCCTTATGAACTAGTTCGGGGTTGATTTAGGCCCAAGATCCATCTTTACATGGTATCAGAGCCAGGCCCATCCCAATTCTTTGTTCACCAATGTTGGGCCCCATATTATAGTGTCCACGCTCCAGTTGACAAGGTCTGGCGTGCGCAGGAGTGTTAAGAATTCCCACATCGGAAAAGGGATGGGAATTCGGTCTCCTTATATGGACTTGGACAATCCTCCCCTCATGAGCTAGCTTTTGGGGTTGAGTTGGGCCCAAAATCCATCTTTTCAATATCAGTACTAAAATTATAAAAGAGCAAATTAGTGAAAAGTGAAGGGTAAAAGAGCGTCAAAGTATGTTGGAGCTTTACATGCAATCAAACTATAGGCTAAACGCAGAAAAACCGCCAATGAAGAGAAAACAAAAAAAAAGAACTGTAATGCAAGAAAATGTAACTATAAATACAAAAAATGATTATTTGGACAAAATAATGGAAAAACTATAGTTAAATTATTTATATATGTTGTTGTGCCCTTGAAGACAGAAACCCCATTGGTGAGGTTGCACACACCTTAGCACCTTGACCTAAAACGCCTATTAAGCAAGGTGAATCACCATGCTTCAGGGCTTAACTGTGCTTTAGGCTAGCCTTTACCAACACTGTAAAAGAACAGAAAAACTTTAGTCAGCTGACCTTCCCAGTAGACTGAAGTTACTTGGATCTTTACCTAGATTATAGAGGATCGATACCATATGAGAAAATAAGAGAAGAAGAGATACTGATGATTCGGTGATTGGATAAATAAAAGACACACCTCTTTAGTCTTTATTGGTGTCAACTACGATACACATATGTTATCTGTCCAATGTTGATTAATACCTTACTTTGGTACTGGGCACTTCTAATATTCTAATTTAACCTTTAACATTCTAGCATTGAATGCTACTTGTCCTAGTTGCTGACATAGTTATCTTTAGTTAAAATAGAACTAACTATAATGGAGAATATGTGGATGTAATATCAAATCTAAAACCGGACCTTTCTTGTGCTATCCTGTCATTCATCTGCTAGAGTTCCAAAAACAGTACAGAAAATGCCATGTTCATATAATATCTTACTTCCATAAAAAAAAATGTACAGAAAGATTTGATTGGTAAAATCAAGCATAGTTGCATTGCAACACTTTTTGTTGAAGAAGTTTTCTACTGTTTAAATATGTTGCACCTTTGCTTCTGTTGTACTTGATCGTGACCTTGGTGTTTGTGCATTACAATCTCATGTTGTTTTTCTTCTGGACAGGTTTAACGGAATCCCTGTTTCTACCCCACAAAGACATATACATTGAGTACGAGCAGGCCTCTCTTAGACAACTTTACAAAGCTAAGGTTGGGACAGTCATAGTGGTCCATCATGTTAAATTTAGGATATATATGTGTCTAGTTCTCTCTTTCCTTTTCACTTTTTTTCATCGTCTAACTTACAGAAGAAAACTTTAAAAAGACACTTCTACAGCATGGAGATAAATAACTCCAGAAATAACACTCTAAATGTTAACATATCTGCTTTCCAGTATTTTATTTGGTTATGATGATGATGATGATATATATATATATATATATATATAAATAAACTGGAGATTGAAGAGAGAAAGGGATAAGATTTATGGACTGTCAATTGGTTGTGTTAGCAGGTTGTGGAAAGCTTGAGATTATTTCCTTGCAGAGCCCATATAAGTTTCAATAGGACTACGTTGGGTGGATTCTAACCTAATCTATTTGTATAATAAAGTAATGTTCATAGCTGACTCATGTTTTTCTAAAATCCATTAAACAATTTTGAACTTCTGAAGGTACATTATTAGCAGAAAAAGATCATTATTAGTGCCATGAACTTGCAACAAGTTGCCGAACTCGGTGTTTATGAAGCTTTCCACTGATAAAATATCATTATGTTGATTCTTACTCATGAACTAGCGTTAACACACTTTGGTTATACCTTGCAGATGGAGGAGCTACGTGCTGAAGGCCAGCAATCGTCCGAGTCATCTGGGACAATTGGACGCTCAAAAGGTGCTTCAATGGCATCCTCTCACCAGCAAATTTCTGTTACTGTGGTGACAGAGTTTGTTCGCTGGAATGAAGAAGCAGTATCCAGATGCACTTTGTTTTCATCACAGGTATATGTGACTTATGTTTCAGGATGTTGCAGGGAGCTACAACCAGGGGCGGATTTACGTTGGTCCAAGGGGTGTCACGTGACACTGCTTCGTTGATTTTTTTAACTAGATATACCTATAAAAATAATAAATAAAACAATTATGAAAGATAGAAATGTCAAAAGGACACTGCTTGTACCAATGTTACTCAGTAGCTTGGTGGTTGGGTCATGGGTGTTCCAACTTTTGCATGAGAGGTGCGGGATCGAACCTGCACAACCTCTTCTTCTTCTTTTTTTTTTTTGCAACTGCAGTTTTGGGATTTTGGCAGTTTGGCCCAATATTTAGAACCTGTAGGCCCAATGCAATAATGACTTCGCTTATGGAAAATTTTGCGTACGCCACTGGCTACAACTTACTCTTTCTTGGAATGCCTATACCTTTGAGATGGTTGAGCACAGCTTCCTGATTTATAAAATTAGCTTGGTGGAAGATCCAAGAGAATATATATTGTATTGAGCCTGAATGCTACAGACACACACACACACAAAAAGTCAATTAATTAGCAAACAGTTCTAAAGAAGACTAATGTGTTTTATCTGTACATGGTCAACAGCATAACAGAACAGTTCTAAAGAAGACTAAAGACAACATTTTTCTGATAAGTTTATCGGTCATGTTAGAGGAATAAAATAATCAAATGTTATGTTGTCGTTTCCTGTAGACTGGTGCATTCCTTGTCCTCGGGCTTTGATATTGATCTAAACTGATTCGTTTCAGACCTACAGGATTGAACTAATTGCTTGTTAATTTGTTTGTACAGCCTGCTGCAATTGCTGCTAATGTAAGGGCTGTTTTTACATGCCTTCTGGACCAAGTAAGTTCACTACCTTTCTATTTCAAAGTTTGTTTCTTCTCGAAGTAGAGTTGTCAAAAAGGGCCAGCCCAGCCCCACCTGGCCCAAGCCTCGTGAGCCAAGGAATTTGATGGGCTATGGCAGGCCGGTCCTTTATTTGAAAGGACTTGAAAATTCTCAACCCAACCCAACCCTCAAAGGGCCGTGATCTGGGGCGGGCTAGCCCTTTTTTTTTTTCTAACTTAAAGTTCTATAACTTAAAGAACTTAAAGAAAATGAGAAGATTTTCCAGTCAAATATGACAAACAATGGTGTTGTTTCAATAACACTAGCAAAAAATCTAGTGTGAATAGCACGTATCTAGGATGCTAGATACGCGAGATACATGTATCTGGTGTGATTAGGCGAGCAAGATAAGAGAGTGGCGAGCGAGATGGGAGGGAGGTGAAGGTGCGGGATTTGTCTATGTATCTAATTAGATACATGCGAATCCACTTGGATAGAGTGTATCTAGAATAAATTACTTGGTAAGATTCGTAATATTACAACATAATGTGCATCTAAGTGATTAGCTCATACACTAGTGAGATTTTTGTTAGTTACCCTTAAATAAATAGTTTTGGCCCAGGGTTGACCCGGCCCGGCCTTGATCAAGCCTCAAGGGCCAAAGGCTTATTTGGGTCGGGCTTATAAGCCCTAGTCGTAAATGGGCTTGAAGAATCATATCCCAACCCTACCCTGATAACAGGCTGGGTTTGGCCGACCCCATGGACTAAACCCATTTTGATGGCTCTAGCCGGAAGAATTTACGTTATTTTCATTTAGCATGCCGACTATGTAATGGAATATTACTTTTTTGGGAGGTTGAGTATAATTTCATTGTACATAGATATCCCTTTATTTCTTCTACTTTTTGGAGATTGGAATTTATGTATGGATCATTTCCTACAGAACTACGTTGCATTGGTAATGTTGCATATTCAATGAGGGAGGATAATTTTTCCATTGTTCACTGTCTTTTTTACGTGGTATCATTATCTGCCTTATTACAACTCTTGCAGGTGAGCATATACATAACTGAAGGTCTTGAAAGAGCCAGAGACAGTCTCACTGAGGCTGCTGCTTTAAGGGAAAGATTTGTACTACCTAGTGTAAGTCGAAGGGTTGCTGCTGCAGCTGCTTCCGCGGTAATTACTTTGGCATTCATGTCTACTACAGTCTGAAAAATATGTAAATTTTCCTTGTGCACGACTATACAGTCATAGATTAGCTGATTTAAGCATATCATCTGTGTCATTTAGGCAGAAGCAGCAGCTGCTGCTGGTGAAAGCAGTTTCAGATCTTTCATGGTTTCTGTGCAACGCTGTGGGAGCAGTGTGGCTATTGTGCAGCAAGTATGTTGGTTTGATGCTAGTGGACTAGTGAAAATCTTTGTGTGATTAAAATATAACACAATTTCATGTACAAATTTACCAGTTTAAAAAAAAAATAAACACAATCTCATGTTGTCTCTTTCTGGGTTCTCATTGAACTCCTTTTCTTCAGTATTTTGCAAACTCTATATCTCGACTTTTACTACCTGTGGATGGTGCGCATGCTGCTTCCTGTGAAGAAATGGCTACAGCTATGTCAAGTGCAGAGGGTGCTGCTTATAAGGGGCTTCAGCAGTGCATCGAAACTGTTATGGCAGAGGTCTGATTTGTAACATTTAATGTGTTTGATGGTTATGGTAGTTTTTATGTGGGACTTGGCCTCATTACAATCACAATGGCACCTTTTATCAGTCATTTTGAATTTCTCAATTTCTATTTTTTTCCTTTCAGATCAAAGTTATGTTTGATATTAGGTTACACTTTCTTTGACTGTTCTCAGGTGGAACGTGTACTATCAACTGAACAAAAAGTCGCAGATTATCGATCACCTGATGACAGCATTGTCCCTGACCATCGGCCAACGCAAGCTTGTTCAAAGTCTGAACTAATTTAAGCTTTACTTATGCCATGTAGAGTAGAGAAGCAATAATAAGATGATCTCTGGAAGGATATTAAGCTGCCTATTATTTTACGGGCTTTCAAAATATCAACACACGCCATTCTTAATATGTCAAGAATGCATTGGAGTCCGAAATTTCCAATGCATAATGTTTGGCCTTTCATATATTTTCTTGTCTCTTTCCCTCGTAATACATCTTAAGTTTTTTTTTTTTTTTCCTTTTCTGAAGGATATTTCCTGTATTCTTACGGCTTCTCCCTTTACCAGAGTTGTCGCATACCTTTCAAGGGTGCTTGAATCGGCATTCACAGCGCTGGAAGGGCTTAACAAACAAGCTTTTTTGACTGAATTGGTATGTTCCTGTTCTTATTTCTGCATGCGCTTATATCCTAGTCTGACCCTTAATGCTGACAATGTTAAGTGTGTTAACTTATTTGCTTGATATTGCTCCATCTTGTTCTACAAGTTATGCTAGGTGATCCTTGATCCTACTGGTTAATGCTTTAATTTATTTATTTATTTTTTTTGTCTTATTTACATGGACCACATCACCCACGGTGAGTGTAGGTGTTAAAAGAGGGCAGGTAGACCTAAAATCAGATGGAAGGAAGTTGTCTCTGAGGACCTACAATTTCTGGAGATCAATGCAAACTTAGTGAAAGATGGGTGGGAAGAAAAGGATCTATATAGGCAATACCTATTGGTTGACAATATGCTATAGACATGTTGACATTTTAACTGTAGAATCCTATGCTTTCTAGGAATGGTTTAGCTTTTAAGATATTATACGTTTAGGAAATATAGAGAACTTCTATTACTTCTTATTTTTATTTGCATAATGTTGGCATGAGATGGGTTTAAATGGAATAACATGGTCAGTGAAAGTTCATATAAACGACCCCAACTTGTTTGGGAGTTGGGACTTAGGTATAGTTGTTGCTATTGTTATTGGTCTTATTTACATGAATATATTAAGATGGCCTTAAACATGCCATAGCCCGTAACTTCAAAATTCCTAACAAATGGAAGCTCCAAGTGACTTAAACTACTAAACCTGCATTTTAAAATAGAAGGAGAGTTTCTCTGCAACACGATGTTATTGTTTTTTGACTGTCGGGAACATGTTAATATTTAGGCTGTCTACAGCCGTTTTACAGCTGTCCGCAATGTGTTGTGTTGATACAGCTGATTACATTATCTGCAATTTTTTCCAGTTTGTAGTTATTACTCTGAGAATCAAAATTTCTGGTAACAATATGGTGTATGTTTTTCTTTTTTAATAGGGGAATCGTTTACACAAAGGCCTGCTTAATCATTGGCAAAAGTTCACTTTCAATGCAAGGTACTTTCTTTCGGTATTGCTGTTATTGATGCTTGTTTAAGTTAATAAAATTGGAGTTGTAAAAATTACATAGTGACTTATAGGATCCATAGTAGGAATAGTTCCCTGCCTATAGTAAGCTAATGCTTATACTTCCGCTAGTGTCAGTGAGTTTAGAAAGCTATCTACCAGCTAATATGTCTATTGCATAAAGCCAAAAGAGAAATTTCTGATGTTTGTGTCATTTCAACATTATAGAAATTAAAGAAAAATAAAGTAATTACTCGGTAGATTGTAAACCAGGTGGGAATCTATTTTCATGAAGTTCAATAGTTGTGATGCTTTTGCTAATAGATTAAGGGCCAGACACGAGATTACCTTCATCTTCTGTTTTTAGTCACGCATCAACTTGTGTACTGATGCTTCAAGGATCATGCTTGGGTTAAGAAGTAAATCATTTTGAAAAGCAACGCCATTACTCAACAAGAACAACAACAAACTACGCTATGTCTCAAATCCCAAGCAATTTGGAGTCGGTAAAATAAAGCCTTATCAATCATGTTGTTCTAGTTAAGCTCATATTTAGGGGTGTCAAATGTGGCCCAAATATTTTTTACCCCCCACCTCCCTTTCTCCTTTCCCTACCCCCAGTTTTTTTTAAAAGGGGCTAAATTTTAATCCGTTTAATCATTAACCCATTTTAAAACAATCTTCAACTTAGCCCAGTTCTATGCCCAATTCAACGCTCTTTAACCTGGTTTTTTTTTTTTTTTTTTTTTTTTTTTGAGAAATGTAACAGTTGGTCTATATTTATTCACAGGTATACTACCTCAAAAGTGTAATTCCCCTCCAAAAGTGTTGTAATTACATAGGATCCTATACCTACCAAGTTACAGCCAGTCTATTGTTGTGCTGATTACTTCTGAGGTATCTAAGACTACTTGTTTACACCAAAAATAATATAGAGCTAAGCAATTAAGCTTAAATCTTTGTATGTTGCTCTGCTTTCCTTCATGACATCTCTGGTTCCTCTCTAGCCATACTGTCCACCATATACATGATGGGACAATCTTCGATCTCTCCTCCTTTCTTCCTGCATATCCATACCTATTCCAGCACTTCAAAACCTCTTTGATCCTTCCTGGTTTCACCCATTTCATCTCTCTCATATTGGTGAACATTTGCCACAGCTGGGCTGTCCACTTGCGATGGTTGACTGTCTCTCCTTGCTCTTCACACAAAAAGCACCTGGAACACAGGTGAAAACCTCTTTTGTTCAGGTTCTCATGTGTCAAAACTGCCTCCTTAGCTAACAACCAAGTAAAACAGTTTACTTTATAGGGTATCTTGGTTTTCCATATCATCTTCCAAGGCCATTCTACTTCCTCAATGCCAACTGTGTTGAGATCTTCATATACTGAATTTACTGTGAAACACCCTTTGCGCCCCACATTCCATACCAGTGAGTCCTCTTCCTCAGACAGGTTGCTAACTTGTGCTAGGGTAACAAAAAACTCTGTTATTCTACACATCTCCCAATCATTTAAGTTCCTTCTGAAGTGAAGATTCCACCCCTGATCATTCCATAATTCTGCCACAGTAGCTTGTTGCATTTGACATAGGTTGTAGAGGTCAGGAAACCTTTGTCTTAATGGGACATGTCCACACCATTTGTCCATCCAGAAAGCCACCTTTCTACCATCCATTTGTCCATCCAGAAAGCCACCTTCTACCATCCATTTGTCCATCCAGAAAGCCACCTTTCTACCATCCATTTGTCCATCCAGAAAGCCACCTTTCTACCATCCATTTGTCCATCCAGAAAGCCACCTTTCTACCATTTCCCACGTTACAATATGCTGTTTCTAGCACCAGATCTCATAGATCACTGATAGATCTCCGAACACTAGACCCATAAGGAGAGGTCACCTTTGTTGTCATCCACTTATCCCTCATTCCATATTTTGCCGCAATCACTTCCTTCCACAATGAGTTCTCAGCAGATGCAAACTTCCATAACCACTTCATCATAAGGCTTTGGTTCGGAAACTTCATGTTTCTGATGCCCACACCACCTATCTTCTTGCTTATGTTCATTTCTTCCCATTTGACAAGATGATACTTCCTCTAATCTTCGTTTCCTTGCCAAAAGAAAGTTCTTCTGAATACCTCTATTCTGTTGATTACATCAGCTGGTGCTGGGAAAACAGACATCATGTATGTTGGTAAGGCATCCAGCACACTGTTGATCATAGTAAGTCTTCCCCCTGGATAAGTATTGACTTTTCCAGTTTGCTAATTTTCTTTCACACTTCTCTATCACTCCACTCCAAATACTTATTGAATTACTTTTTGCACCTAATGGCATGCCCAAGTAGATGGTGGGTAGCTCCCCTACTTGCCCCCGTAGTGTATTGGCTAGCTCCTCAATTTGTACCACTTCATTAATTGGATAGATGTAGCTTTTCCCCCAGTTTATATGAACGCCTGACACAACTTCAAGAACAATGAAAAACGTCATCAAAATCAGAAAATGGTCCCTCACTGCTTCACAAAAAACTAAGGTATCATCTGCATACTGTAGGTGAGTGATTTCTAGGTTGTTACTTGCACTGTTTTGCACTTGGAACCCTCTGATCCAGTCTTTGGCCTTTGCTGTGTTGATCATGCTGCTCATCCCCTCCATTGCTAGAATGAACAAGAAAGGTGAGAGCGGATCTCCCTGCCTCAGCCCCCTTTGAGAAGAGAAAAAACCAGTGGGGCTTCTATTGATCAGAACTGAAAATTTGACTGTACCTATACAATATTTGATCCACCTGATCCATTTAGATCCAAAACCCATCTTCTGTAATATGTTCACTGGATAATTCCAATTCACATGATCATATGCTTTCTGAAATTCCAGCCTGGTTGTTTGCTCTTCACTCTCGAATCCACCAGTTCATTTGCTATCACCACTGCATCCATAATCTGCTTTCCTTTAATAAAGGCCATCTGTTGTCTGTCGACAATTCTGTGAATTACCTTTTTCAATCTTTCTGCCAATAGTTTTGAGATGATCTTGCCCCCCACCAGACTGATGGGTCTGAAGTCATTCAATTCAATTGCCCCCACCTGTTTTGGAAGAAGTGCAACAAAAGTTGCATTGAAGCTCTTCTCAAAACATTCTCTAGCATGGAAATTCTGAACAGCTGCTACCAACTCATGTCTGATTATGTCCCAACACTGACTGAAGAAAGCCATTGTATAGCCATCTGGTCCAGGAGCTTTATCTCCTGCACATGCTTTAATACTTTCTAGTATTTCCTCAGCTTTAAAAGGAGCCTCCAAAAAGTTGCCATCAATTTCATTAATTCTGGGGCAATTTCTCATGTCTAACTGTGGCCTCCACTCTTCTGATTCTGTATACAGCCTCTCATAGTATTCAACAATTTCTTTCTTAATTTCTTCAGGTTCTGCAATCTCCACTCCATTGACTTTCAATTTATCAATGCTGTTGATTCTTCTGTGTTGGTTTGCTGTTCTATGGAAAAAACTTGTGTTTCTATCTCCCTGCTTAAGCCACAAAGCTCTGGACCTCTGTCTCTTCATGCTTAGCTATGTCCTCAAACTCCATAGTCAAAGCCAACCTAGAAGCTATTTCCCCTTCTTCAAGAGCTCTCTGTTCTTGTATCTCTTCTAGATCCGCTAATTGCTTCAACACATTGGCCTTTTGCATTTTCAGATTTCCTTGGGTGGTTTTTCTCCATTCTTTCAGCTTCCCCTTTAGTGCCTTTAACTTTGCCATTAGGACATAATCAGGCCTGCCAGTGTAGTTAAAAGACTCCCACCAATCCCTAACCTTAGCATTGAACCCCTCTGTGTGAAGCCACCAGTTTTCAAATTTGAAATATGAGTTTGATTGCCCCCACTCTCCACACTGTAACAATAGAGGTGAATGATCTGACACTACTCTACTGAGAACAGATTGTTTAATGCAACTACAATTAGTGTCCTATTCTTCTAATAACAAGAATCTGTCCAATCTAGCAGCTGTTGTGTGCCTGTCCCCTTTTTTCCAAGTGTATTTTCCCCCATATAGATCTATATCTATTAATTCCATGTCTTCAATGAAGTCAAAAAAATTCTGTCATGATCTATTTATTCTGATGCCATCTCTTTTTTCTGTTGGATACCTGACAGTATTGAAATCCCCACACAAGACCCATGGCCCAAAAACAGTCCCCTTGCAGCACCTAGCTCCCACCAGGTTTCCTCCCTCTCCACTCTATCATTTGGTGCATAAACTCCAGTTAAATGTCATTTGAAGTCTTGGTCTTTTCGGGAAAGAGAGCATGTAACAGAGTATGCCCCAACACTACTCAGTTCCCCTTCCCAGAATCTCCTGTCCCATATGATCACTACTCCCCCCCTTGTTCCACTAGCCTCCAATTGTACAAAATCTGCCCATCTACTGCCCCATACCTCCTTTACAATGTTGGAAATATCCCCCTCTATTTTTGTCTCTTGTAAGCAAACAACATCAGCTTTCCAGTTTAACATCATGTTCCTTATCAAACCACTCCTCCTTTCACAGTTTAGTCCCCTCACATTCCATGAAACTATGTTTAACTTCATTGATCTTTGATAGCCAAAAATCCCCCTTTGCTTCTTGTGCCATAACTCATGAAATTGGTGTCCAGTTCTAGACTCTTCAGCTTCTTTTCTGAATTTTTTGCTCATTCTGGCTGACTTTTTTTTCCAGCTTGTTCCTGTCGATATTTTGAAGTAATTCTGCCGCTTTCTCCTCACAGCCTTTGAAATCTACCCCGAACTCTTTACTCAGGCGAATAATGTGTTGTTTTATCCAGGCCGGCGTGGTTGCCTGAGTGTTGTTCTCCCCAGGGAATTGAATACCTAGAGGGATTACCTCTTCTGTTATTATGTTGCAGTTTTCCCCTTGGATTCCTTCGTTGATCTCGATTTCACTTGCCATGCGATACACCTCCATATCTTTTATACTGGAAGTTACTCCTTGAACTTCGCTGATCTGCAAAATTTCTTTCCGTTCAATTGATTTCCTCCGCTGACTTATTTTGTTGAGAGTAGCAGCTTTGGTAAAAGCTTGTACTTCTACGTTAACCAAGTCTAGGGATTGGGCTGGGCCATTATAACTTTGGACCTTTTCTGAAATTAAAGGGTCCAGAAAAGGACCCAATTTATTTTTCCTTCTAGATTGGCCCATTAGGTCATTACTTTTGCCCTTGCCTTTTAAATCTCTGCCACGTGCCCCCCATTCAATAAAAACCTTCCTTCGAGGTTCCCACATGCCCATGCTCTATTTCTGCTGCCATAAGCTCGGAATAGGTATTGGTTTTCTTTTTCCATCTCCACCTTTTTGACAGTGACAGCCACACCGGAATGGTGTATACGAAATCCCTCTCCACCACTTCGATTTCTTTCGGCACCTTTTCCCATCACCCTTCACCTTTATTCTAGCCCAGTAAAGATGGTTCTTAAGGGAAGTCTCCTCCTCCGTCTCGATGAAGCCGCCGCACTGGTCTCCAATCTTCTTGAACATATCCTTCGACCACAAACACAACGGGAGGCCCAAAACTCTAATCCAGAGACCCAGTCTCTGTTTACTTCTGCCGGCCAGCAACCCGTCGTTGGACTCCACCACTGGAGATCTAAGGTGGTATTTTTCCAAGACCAATGTCCTGAGAGCACATGCTCCGCCGTTGTCCTTGAAGGGAGCTCGAAAAGGAACTCACCATCATTCATTGCAAATACGTTGACACCTGCGGCTGACTTCCCGTTGTTGCACGCCCATTTCCTAACATCATTTAGATTAGGGGACTCTTGGAGGTGGTTCCTGAACCTGCCGACGATGCATCTCCTCAGCAGTTCATTTTCTGACTTCGAGAGCTCCCCCCCAATCTTGGAGCTAACTTCCTGAGACGTTCTCACTGCCTTTACCTCCACGGTCCACCTGCTTCTACTGATAGCCTCCTTATATGAAACTTCCGGTCTTTTCAGACTGGAGATCTGTGTATTCTGTTCCTTTGTTGGTTCATAGATGAACCTTGCAATTTTGTATGCAATATTTCCCCATCCTTCCATATGCTTGGATTCCGGTGTAATAATGACTGACTTGCTTTGCCCCTGAATAGCAATAAAACTGATGTATCTACCACTATTGTTGTATTTCAAAGTACAGAAAATTTTTGAATAGTGATCCTTCATTTTCCATCTTTTCACAACATTCCCCTGTAACTTTGAAGCTTCAATAAATGTTGCAACTAACCAACTCAAGACTTTAATGCTGACTTTAACTCTTCTCATTAAGTTGCGGCTGCGTTCTATCCATTCAAACCAACTTTCAGTATCGTACTTGCATCTGACTATCTCATAAGACTTAAAACCTGCATTGTAATAGATATTATTCTCCTGTTTATCATGAAATCTTGCCATGATGCCGGAAACCAGCTGTGAAATGAGAACAAGGCCGGCCAAGAAAAAACCGCCGGAGAAAAGACCCCACTTCCCTATAGGGTGGAGGGGGAAATTTCCTTGGGAGTAGTGGTCTGCCACAACTTTGGTCAGCAGGGGTTATGAAGGAAATTGGGAAGAAGTGTAGGGGATGGTTGAAGACGGAAGAGGAGACAGAGCTCAAAAATCATTTGAGATGGGCTAACCTGGGTTTTCTTCAGTTCATTATTGCTTTCCACAATTCTGTCCTATGGGATGTGGTGATAAGTTTGCTGAGATGTCCTGAAGAGATGTTCTATATATTGAGGACAATTAGACTTCCATATTTTCTTTATGACTTGCCTAAAGTTAAAGTAAGAAACTATCTACAGTTCATTCCATGCACATGACATGGATAAATAAAAGATCTGTAGATTTCGAGTCAGCTTTCTTATATTCCAGATCTTTTATTTTTCATTGTGTGTGTATAGCAGATGCGTATATCTGATCTTTTCTTCGGTACATGACTGTATTCTGAAATCCGTGGAGCTCCTATGCAAAAAGTTGTCCAACTGTTTCAGTCACATATTATGATAAAACAGTTTCCAACAAAAGCTTCTACAGTCTGAATGGCGTTCAGTGGTTGAAACTCTGGATATATGACCAAATTATTAAGTCTGACTGGAGAAATTGGAAATAAATATGTTTGTCAAGCTCACCTATCAAAAAATCTTTTAGTCAAAGCTTGTGCAGTTCTCCACCAAGGAAAGAAAAAAAAGGGAGGTTTTGCACGCATGAGAATGATAAAGCATGAGTTTTGTATTAGTTTTTGGTACTCTTGTAACTATGTATATCAAGATTACAAAGAAACAAGTACTAGCTCTAGGACTTTGGTTCAGTGATGAAGGTAGTACAGACTACAGCATGGATGTATGGTAGGCTATGTTGCTCGGACTCTTCAAAAATGCCAACAGGTGCGTGTCGGATTCGCCAAAAGTAGTGTATTTTTGAAGAATCCAAGACGGGTGCGGCATCAAAAGTGAAGAGTCCGCGCAACTAAGATGGTAGGCGTACATCACAAGTTCAAATCATGACTGCTAAACCAAGTTTGGTTCTTTAGTGGAGAAGGTGGAGGGTAGAATCAAATAGTAACTGAGTTCTGAAGATGAAAATAGTGGATTTCTTGGTCATTAAAAAAGGAAGTACTAACTAGTGAATTGTTTTTTGTTATCAGTGCTAACTAGTAATTTTTTTGTAGTGTATTCTCTTATTTTTCTCAAGTGATAAGCTAGGCCGTAGTCCAAAGGGATTGTTTACTCGGATTAATCCAAGTTTGCTGGGTGCTGCACCTCTTTCTTTTTGCAATGCTAAGTAAATTCCCTGTACACTCAGGAATTTAAAATGACTATCAAACTCTCTTTAATGCTTTATCGTTTACTCACATTTAAAGTCATTGTGTATCCCTGTGTGCATTCAATTGCACACTTCTATATAAACTCAATTTGCTCCATTGTTTCATGACTTAGTCAGTCACTCATGATGTTTCTCTTACCTGTTCCCTGTCTCTTTCTGAAATTGAAACCATGGCAAAGTAGACACAGGTGACGGAATGAACGAGTTTGTGCTTTCTTGTACATTGCATAATATCTCTTTTGTCTTTTGTAGTGGAGGATTGCGTTTGAAGCGTGATATAACAGAGTATGGGGAGTTTGTTCGTAGTTTCAATGCCCCTTCAGTTGATGAGAAATTTGAACAGCTGGGCATGTAAGTTGCTAGCTTTTTGAAAAATGAATGCCGTCCACAAAATGTGATATAATCCTGATTACCTGGTTTATAATCTTTTTTCCAGCATGGCAAATGTGTTTATTGTTGCACCTGAAAGTCTATCAACACTCTTTGAGGGAACCCCGAGCATTAGGAAAGATGCACAGAGGTAATTATCATGTTTAAGTAACCTTGTATACTGAGAATAAACACTGTTCTCCTGCAGATTTTCTCATAAAATTAAATGTGTTTTACAAACATGTCTATCGTGTATTATCACCACCATTAGCCATCTTTACAATCATTACCACCAGCCATCATTACAACCAATTACTGACTATTACCAGCCATTAGTTATCGCTATCGTCCACCACAATTATTTGTTACCACCACCATCACGATCAACAACTACTATTAATCACTATTGCTAGTCATAATCACCACTAGCTACTACCCATAACCACCACCACCATCCAACACAATCTCCAATCAACACCCACAACCATGACAGTGCTAGCCATCAACATTGATTGTTATATTATTTTTTTAAGAATATTTTAATGATATAGCATTAGATCAATTTAGTATTTATTTGAATTTTTTTGTTTATGTACTTTTAAATAAAGGCAAATTTGATACATTCAGATGTTGAGAAGACAAACGGTCTTAATTATGTATTCAGATTTTAATACAACTTAGTGGTCATATATGAATTCTGATTCAGACATCTAAAACTTAATGCACATCTTAATATGTAGACGTGCATTTCGATTCAGATATCGCAAGTTTAATAAAAATAAATGAGGCCTAAGTGGGTCCATTTGTAAGCTCATTGTCAATCAGTAAAGAGTTTCAGAATATGCTCAAGGACTCAATATTTTTGAATGCTTCTGTTTTCTATGAACTCCAGGTTCATTCAGCTTCGGGAGGACTACAAGAGTGCAAAAATTGCAGCGAGACTCAGCTCCTTATGGCCTAGCTCTAGTTAGAACCAAAGGAACTTTTAGGATAGTGGTGAGCTGGATAGAGCTATACAGTTGTATGGTGAGGGCTTTCCACCTCCTATACTTGCTGTCTTTTACCTGAGCTCGAAGATAGAGAAACGTTGCTAATTCAGAGTAATTCATCCTTGGAAGTTCATATGCAACCCCATAGCCCCTTCTATGTAATCATCATTTATTGTTTTCTTCACGATCTGCTAGTGTATGTTGTGGAACTAGGTATCGAACATGCGTAAGGTTTTGCTAATTGTGACTAGTGTGTTTTATATGCTAGGTGTGCAGTTGTATTGTTAAAAGTAGATGAGAGAAATGTACCAGTTTTGTTGATATAGATACTGATTGTCCTATACTATATAGAAGTTGTTGTAGTAAAGGTTATCTTCTTTACCATGTGCATGTTTCACAGCGGAGTCTATCCTATTATTAACTTGTGGTTAAATCTCTAAATCATCTTTCTGAAGGAAAAATAATAATAATTGGAAAAAATGAATTTATGAAGAAAGTTGTGTCTTGACAAGCTGTGTATTCAATTAGTTTGGATTTGCTTTAGTATTAAATTGGAACCAAGGATAATAAAGGGTCATTCTTGCCAAAGGCACAAGTTATGCCTTACGAAGACAACTAAGTTCCTATTGAAATTATGTCTAGATGCATAAGTTCGATTTTAGAATCTATAAAGTTATGCCTTAAGAGACCTGACTTATTCCTACCAAAAATTTGTTGGACGGTAAAGGTTCTCTAAACTTGTGTATTACGAATTAGATACTACACTATACTTTTACATTGTGAAAAGTAAGTTGGGATATTTCTTGTCCTTTGTTTGGCTGGTTGGCCAGAGTGACAAATTCTCTTTCAGCTACAAGTTACAACTAATGATTCGATAGTCTTTTTTCTCAATTGCTAGAGCAGCAAGTCTTGCATGATACTATATATGAGCTTTTAATTATCATTTTCTACCACGGTGGTGGTAGCAGGGCGAGCTTGAACTCACCTCAACTATTTCATCTCATCGGATACCTGCTTTGGTCTCCCATAATTTTCACCTACTTCATCAACCGTTTAGTGACACCCTCAAATGCAAGATCATTAGATATCATTATCAGAATTCAGAAGAATGGTGGAACCAAGAAATCAATATTTGCTGGATGCTGCATGAACAGGACATACTACTCAAACAAAAATCTGTAAGCAGCTAACTAATCCTAAGACAATGAGGGATCATACTCCAGGCAAGAGGATACATAAATTTCTATACAACATTCCATATAATCAGACAAGTCCTTTCATAATGTAGCACTTCCATTTCAAAGCCCCATACAACATTCTCTGAAGCAATATTTCAACTTACTTAAGAGTAGAAGAATGATGTACTGGAGAAGTAAACAACTCCACAGGCATCCAACGCAGTAGATGCATACGTACAAATCTTTCGAATTTTCTTCCTGGCCATTCTTATTTCTTGATTAATCCAGAGTAACCCACCTCTGAAAACAAACTTGAATACTACGAAAAGTTCTGATCACTGCTACTTTCTCCACCACTTTCTGCACTGGTTTATCAGTTGTGCTTCTTCTTCCATTGATAATTATGCAAATCGTTCAGGAAAGGGGGTTGGCATAACTCACTCAAGGATGTGATCTAGTGGTTGAGACCAATGAGGTCTCAAATTCAAAACTCAGCGGAGACCAAAAAAAAAAAAACACTAGGTGATTTTTCCCATCTATCCTAGCCTCGGTGGTCAGGGTTACTTGGTACCTATTGCTGGTGGGAGGTGGCATCCCGTGGAATTAGTTGAGGTGTGCGAAAGCTGGTCTTCGATTCTGTTGTAGATAGACGAAGGAGATGTGAGTCTCAAATGCTCATCCCCATCTAAGTTCACAAAATATCATCTCCTTTTGAACTTTTAATCCTTCCAACTGAGGAACAACCATACGTGGAACCGTTATCAATGGAACTTATAACTTCACTTAGAAAAAAACTTGTTTTGGAGTTTGATATGTATAAATGTGAACTAGGAGTATAAGATAGCATGTTTCACGGGATTGAAACACATTATGACCACAAGAAAAAGAGATCAACTTCAACAGCAAAATCGCTTTAAATTGAGCCTGGAGAACATTTCAAAAGAAAGAACCTACTAACTACTAGATATTGAGTTGCATCAGACAGCCAGGTTTCAACAGACTGAGGAATAAATAAGAACAAATCCACAGGACTTTTAGTTTCAGAGGGGATTGCACACACAAGGACTTATACTTTACAACTAGGTGAAGGGGATAAAGTTTAAGAAGAAAAGCCCACTGATTTGCTAGTGTGACACATCATTTTCTTGGAGTTCAGACTCAAGGGGAAAAATAGCATAGAGATCTCATAGCATGCAGTCTGTGCTGGTAGGCAACCTTCTGAAGAAATTAAGTGTCATAGACGGAAACTTGAAGCGGAACCACAGATGTCTCAATGTATAGAATCCAGTCAAGAGTATCACAGCTCGGAAAGGCGTGACAATGAACAAAATGCAAGAAACCAAGCAGAAAATCAGAAACACTGCTGTTGCCCTAGGGTCTCTCCAGCTCCGCAAAGATAGAAGCCTCCCCCCTTGAGTAGCCCAGTCACCAACCACAGTCTGGATTGTCGCTGCAATCATTCTCAGACGGTCATACCTCATGCTAACGATATCAGGAGAAAATGAAGTGGGAAAACCATCAAATTCCTCAGATAATTCATCAGGAAGAGCAGTATCAGCACATGAAAGACAAGTATCTGTGAGTGAGGGATGCATTGGCTTTTTTCTGTAGTTCCAAATACTGATCAAGAAGAGAGAGAGAAAAAAAGTAGGTAGAATAAGTTTTGGATTTAGTACCAGTATGATGAACAAGATATGGATCAGAAAAGTTATAATGGGGTTTCTCCAATTACATA
This sequence comes from Solanum bulbocastanum, assembly GCA_037074985.1. Taxonomy (NCBI): domain Eukaryota; kingdom Viridiplantae; phylum Streptophyta; class Magnoliopsida; order Solanales; family Solanaceae; genus Solanum; species Solanum bulbocastanum. Next base: position 35,728,573 of record CM073599.1, on the reverse strand, counting down.
TATGATCAAATCTTTTTGCTACAGCCTCTAAAATAGCCATAAGCCTGAAAAAATTAACCCTGGATTTTCTTATACTCCACAAGGAAGGGCCGCTTTCTAACATATACTTCACTACCTCTTTCCCCATAGGTGGATCAGCACGATTCAGTCTCATAATGATTATCTGTTGGGCCTGATGCCTCAAGTAGGATTCATTTGCTTGTGTTAAATTCTGAAGATAGTGCATCTTGGGTAACAGTGGCTGAGAGTACATATATGTTGTATTCAATGACGATGAGCAATAAAACGTACAGTCAAGTAAATTTCACCTGTCTTTCTCACCCCAGTATTATCGAAGAGCATTAGCGGATAAGAAAGTGCATATACCCTGCCTGTTTGAAAGAGTGGACAGATGAATCCTAACTTTTCCAATACTGGAGTCCTTTGCACCTTCAACTTTATCTCCTCCTTGCAGATTGCTATTATCAAATACACCTATAGTTAAAACAGTGCAAGGGTCAAATACTTCCCAAGTGTAATGCTCATTCCACGTGGGAGAAAGGCAATCGGTAATTGTCCTAGTTGAAACCCACTTCACCCCATATTTGGCCACACAATAGGCATCTGTAGTTGCTTGCCCATCTTTTCTCTTCATTGGCTTGAGGCCCTGAGCATTCAGAATACCCAATTCAAGGACACCAATACTAGAATTCCACAATTGTTTTGCCGCTGTTCTAAGATCACTACTGTCGTAGGTAGACTTGTCCAGAACATGGTAACCTCCCTCCAGACTTATCCTCATGAGAATGTTGCAAACAGACCTGATTTTCCCTTCCTTTCTCCCCTAGTTGTAACCTGCTTCACAGATTCATACCACAAACATCTCACAGGTTTCTCATCCAACCTCATTTCCACATCTGACAAAGGAACCACACACCTTCCAAGAACCTCATCCTTGTCTGACGCAACTTTATCTTCCACACTCAAAATCAATACATCAAATGGTTCAACTGCTACAATCATCAAATACTCGTCCCATACAGGATTGAAACTCTCTCTATTGGCAACCTTTGTATGACGTGTCTGATTTCCAAGGCTGGCCTTTACGAAAACTTCTGGAAGCCTATATTCATCACTTGGAATCAAGTCCTGTGCCTTAAACACATCAACTCTCAGGTACCAGAGCTTTGGAAAGAGGTACACTTTGGATCTTATATTTGCCATGACATCAGCACTACTAGCATCATCTGAATGCCAAGCTTCAGGAAAGATTTCTTCAGCTTGAGTACCCATCCAAACAGCCAAAAGCAACTCCCCTTTGACCTTATACCCTCTTCTATCCTCCAATCTATACCACTGAGGAACGAAGTACTCTTGGGCAACCAGTTTTGGGATCTCACACAAATCAAACATATGTCCACCAACAAAATCATCATTTACAAAATCCCTATCTTTCACAGTCACCTCAAGTAAAGAAGCCTCAATCCTATCATGGGAGGAAACAAACATGTGATTCCATTCAGGATTTGTAGTCTTCTCAAAGTGACGAGTCTTATCCTTATTATTCCCAAGTTTAACCTCAACATAAGGATCAAGCCTGCCTGTAAGATGTTTTGTACGTAAATCTCTAGCCTTCACCACCCGAACAAAAAGATATTGCATTTGCTCAAGCTAATAACCCCTAATCTTCTTGAATGAATTTTCTTTTTTTTTTTCTTGTTGTTTCTACTTTTTGCCACTCAGATTACCCAAAGTCAAAACCTTCTTAATACTACATTGATCAATAACCAAAACTAAAAGGATATCAGAAATTACTAGCAAAGAGGGACAACTCAATACAACGTTAATATTCACAAACCCAAAGACAGGCTTAGACAAGGTAACCAGAAATAAGAAAACAAAAATAAATCTTTAGGCACAAATGGAAGTCACTGGAAATACTCAAGGGCTAAATAGAGAGAACAGAACCTTAGAAAACTGGCAGAACCATTTGAACTGAATGCTTCAATCCTGCACAGGTAAAAAATTTCAGACACAAAACTTGAGTTCTATATATCCAATTCAATTGATTTTGGAGCAACAATATTAAACAAAATTTTGATAAAATGATTCTCTCAACTAGAAAAATAACATGTACTGTATATAGACTATAGTAATGAACAACATAGTCAATATAAGCACATCATATTTAATGGAAGTAAAGTTTTCCTCTAAAGATATTTCTTGGAAGTGACTTTCTTTTTTTGGGTTTTTGTGGTGTCCGGAGCCTGCATTGAAACCCTAACTAAATTTGAATCATGCACTCAAAACACTGATTATCCTCTCTTAAGGGACCACCAATGGGTTAGGCCTTATATAAAAGAGAATCTTAGGGCTGACTACGTGATGCCACCATTAGCTAGAATTTTTTTAAAATTTATTTATTTCCAAAAATAGTCTTCCTCTTTCACGAAAAGATGTGATTTTTATGAAAAGTTGTAACTTTTTTAAAGAGTTGCGACTTTTTTAAAGAGTTGCATCTTTTATGAAGAGCTGCAACTTTTATGAAAAATTGTGACTTTTATGAAAGGTTGTGACCATTCCGAAGAGTTGCAACTTTTCTAAAGAGTTGTAACATTTTTGATAAGGCACAATAAGCATTTGTTCACACTACTCTTTTTTGTCTATAAATAGAGGGATTTCCTCTCATTTTAAAATAACGAGAATTCTAAACTTCTTCTTCTTCACAATTAAATATTTGTGTATTTTGCTCTTGTTGAATGACATTATTGTTGTATCAATACACTTGTAAATAGAATTGTTTCATCCTGAGAGGATCTATTCCTTTAAACCTCGAGTACTAGAGAGGAATAATTTTCATAAGGGGGCATTGTACATTCAGTTGGCTCAATTTTTTCCTTTCTGTTTTATTCTATTTTTATATATCCTGGTATATCTTTTTACAATTATTAATTTATGCTTATGATATTAATTATTGTTTTTGAGTACATGTTTTAAACTTTGTTGTTTATGTTTCTACGAAGTTATTGATATAACTATTTGTTAGTACATATATTTTTTTTTACAGTCATTAGTTATGCTTATGATATTAATTGTTATTTTTGAGTACATATTTTAAATTTTGTTGTTTATGTTTCTACAAAGTTATTGTTATAAGTATTTGTTAGTAGATATAAAGATTATTTATTAGAAAATTTAATATCTCATGTTGATGTTCACCTAATTTCTCAAAAATATCAAATAGTAACACTTTCCGGAGGAAAAATGATAAATTATAAAATCAAATTAAAGATGATTGATTGAAGGATAAATGATAAAATGCTAGAATTATTATTTTCGTTTACATTATTAATGTTCGTTACTACGTAATCTTGTATGTAAGATAATATAGTGTTTTAGTTTTAATGACTGATAGATTTTAAGCATTATTTTATAAATTATGTGATATTAATTCCCACGCGAAGCGCCGATAATTTTACTAGTAATATATATATATTACCCCTACACTAGATTTATTACCCCTACACTAGATTAAAATATTATAAATATTTAGTTAATTACATGTTTAAATATTAGTGATATTGAGTAAATGGAGAGTTCATGTGTTCAAAGGAGGATTGTTTACTCTTCCAAATTTTAATGGAGGTTCATTGCATATATTTAATATTTTTAAAGTTTTTCTCTTTTATCTATTTTGGCCCTTTGAAACCTTCAAATAGTTTTTAATAACTTTAAGATGTATTTTGGTATTCCTCTATATTTATCTATATAAATTCATCTTTTTGTTTCATGAAACTCACATCCAAAATTATACTTTTCATTTTATAGTTAAAGTAGTGAAGTCATCAACATCTAAAGTATATGATATATCTACCTTAGTCTGATTATATATCACTTTACAAAAATAAAGTGATTTTTCCATTTGATTCATGCTTTAGTTTGACTCGATGGAAAAGACTTTTGAATTTTGATTGGATATTAGAGAAAGTGTCGACAAAAACTTGGAAAATTATGTACCGATTTTGTATTTCTTTTTCATTTATATAATGTTATGATTAAAGTTTTAAGAAGGATGCGTATGCTATTTTTTTCTTCTATGTTTATTTTTTTTTATATTTCTCTATTAGTCTTCTTTAATTTAATTTTCTATAAATTATTATTATCATAACATTTATTTGAGATTGCTGCATTTTAGTACTCATTAAACGCATGTTTTCATTTAATTTTAATAATCCTAACTAATTTATAACATATTGCATGAGCACGTGTCCAAACTAGTGTGTGTGTATATATATATATATATATATATATTAAATTCTACGAAGCGATCACAAATTCACATACCTTTTTTTCTAATAAATTCGCCCCTGAATATGTTACTTTAATAAGTTGACAAACGTAATTACAAATATATAAGTTTATTGAATAATTCAAGATTTAACTTGTTGTAAATTGATATTTATAACATATATATGAAAAAAAATATTAGCATATGTCAAACCTTGTCAAATTAACATAGTTAGTACTTACGAAATATAAATTAATATATAAGTTTAATTAAATGTCTAAATTTGATATCAATAACTTTTAGCATTATTTAATCATTTACTTTATTTATTTTACGGATTAATCAAAATTATAAATATCCTCGCATAATTTTTATTATCCTCTTATATGCATTTGTTTACTAAAATATTTTAATTATTATTGTTATTTAGTATTTACCTATTATTAAAATAATGTTTTGAATTACTTATATTTTCTTTCATATAATTAATTGAATTTTTAATTTAATTATTGATATTATCTATATATGAATTTAAATTATATTTTTTTAGGTGACCTTATACATAGAGTATGATTATTCTTGTGATCATAAGTCAAAAGACTTTTTCATATTAAATTCAATTCAATATGTCTTATCCTTCTATTTATTTTAATTTTATTAAAAATATAGAAGTAACAGTTAGGCTACTTAATCATTTCAGCAAGTTGACTACTTGAAGTAATTTTATTTTATTAGATATAGGAGTTTGGACGATGTCCAATACACGTTTTGTCGTTTGTCTCAATTTATGTAAAACAAATGAAATTTGCAGAGTTATCTAAATTTTATATAATTTTTAGTTATTTTAAATTGTTAATTATAATATCTTTTACATAATTTTAGTCTCTATTTCTTGATAATCAAAGCTCCAAAATTTATGAATTAACTCATGTTTAACTAGCCAAGCAGACAAACAATCATGCATTTTGTATTAATTTTTTTTTATCTTTCCCACGTTTTTATTTGTACAAGTATTTCACATTTATAATAAATGTATGACAGTTGACACTTATCACCTTCTTTACACACACTTACACCTTGCATTGTTTGGATGACTGTTACATATTATTTTATAATGTATTGTATAATATGTATTGTGTTATATTTATTGTACTATATTATTTTAATGAATATAACATTTAAAAAGATTGTGTCATTTTTCATTGTTAGGAAAAAAATTTATCAAGACATGTGAATAGATTGACCTTGAGATAACAATGATCAATTACTCTTGCTATAAAACAAGCTCGTATTTTATCTTTGTTACTGTTTCTCAATAATGAGAAACAATTTAAAAGAATTGAGTCGACCACTAAAAATATTGATTTTAAAGTTTGAAATAAACAATCTTATTTGTTCCTTGAATCATAATTACAAGAATCTAGATTTGTGTATTGTGTCATAAGAAAATAAGAAATTATTTTCATGGGCGGCTCAATTATAAAGCCACTAAAGCTAACATGTTTTTCAAGTAAATGTTTGATATTTCTTTTCTATACATAGAAGCCTAAGAAGTTTCATGTCTTGTTTAGGACTGGACAACTTTTAGGTTATTACGCCTCTTGAGGATGAGCGGACACATGAGGTCAAATTTCGATTGTTGCAAAAGTCATTAAATAAATTTATTTCATTTTAATTCGATAAAAAAAAAAATACACTCTATATGATTAGAATCTACAACATTAGATTTTGGAGATCCACATTCTATCGAACTGAATGAAATCAATTTGATAATACATGCAACAATAACGGAGTTTGGCCATCAAAATTTGATTAGCTAATTTATACATCATCATAGAGATTTGCCCATTCATTATAGTGGAATATAAACCCTAGAAAGAAAACTCTTTCTTTCACCAAGGTTACCACACTTTAGGGCCCGAAAAATAAGGTCTCAAAATTATTCAATGTTAATATGTATAAATATAAATAATGTCATAGTTTCTTGCCAAACTTTTATCAATCATTATATACATATTTTAGAATTTTATTATTTTCTTAAAATAGAATTAATATAATTATAATTTAAAGTTGTAGACAACTAAATTTCAATTACTTTATACTTTTTAAATTTGTCTAATTCACTTCAATTTAAATCAATCATGTTTTAACATTGACTTTGTAAGATTTTTGATCTTCAATTATTTGAGATGTCTTCTTAAACATTTCAAGTTCAAACTAATTAGATTATCAAATAAACATTTTTTAAAAACATTGTCTTAACTTTGAATGTCTTTTAAAGCATAACAATCACCACAATATTGAAGATTTAGATCTATTTTGTAATTAAAAGTAACACAAAATATTTACAAGTAAAAATGATACTCTAATTGACATAATCAATTGTGTCAAGTCTTAATTCTATTTTTAAATATTTCTACTACTTCTAAAATAATTTTGATAATTTGTATAACAATTTACTCAATTGAAAAAGTTTCCTAAACTAAAATCAACAAGAATTTATCTAAGATATAAACATTTGTAAAGTTACGTAACTTCCAATAATTTATATATGTATATTCTTATCTTACGAATTATTACCAAAAAATATTACATTGTCTATTGAAAAAAAAAATATATCAAATTATAATTAACTTTCATATATTTTAATAATTTATGTAATACTATATATATATATATATATATATATAAATTAAATAAACATAATATATATTTTTAAATTTTGGGCTTATTCGTATTCTATTGAGTCGTTATTATCCACATCCTTATTTTAGATTGATAAAACAAATAAATAATCAATCATTTAGCTTTCAAAAAATGGCACTATTTGATTACGTGAATTATATTGAGTGTACTGTTGTTATTCCCAATATGACTCATGCAATTGAATGGTGTCATTTTTTGATCATTCAAGTGTGAGTTTAAAATTATTCGGGTGAGTTTTAAATTATTTTGGTGAATTTTTTAATTGTGAGTATAAATTAAATAAATTTTAAGCAAGTCTTTAAGATTATGACATGTATGCTTTCATCAATCCGAAAAAAAAAATATTTATTTCAAATATTAGACGGTAAAATCACAAATATTGTAAACTTATTTAAATATCATTTTATAATAGTGTTATTTAATACTCTTATTCTATGACTGAAAGTTGCTTCATTATTTAAATTTATAGAATAAATGTGATTGATTTTCTATCATAATAAATAACATAAATCAATTCAAACTTGAGTTGAATCCAAGAATATTGATGGCATCTCAAATGTGATAATTTAATTTTTTTTTAGTAGGACTTTACTTGGTTGCTTGAAATTTTTGTAACTTATAAATAGAGAATTGGGCTTATTATTATTTTATAAGTTATATTGCTATTTTTAAATGCTGTATTAAAATTATATACCACGTGAAATAAAGTTTTTCTTATCTTTGTTTTTCAACATAATTTTTTTAGTTTAATTTTAATCATTGAAATATCTACTTGAGAATCTAAATTATTTTTAATATTTTTGCTTGTTATTCTTCCATTGTTCCATTTCATTATTGTTAAATATGATTTTAATCACAGAATATTATACAAATAATATGTCTACTGAGAGTCGAAAAAAAAACACTCATTGTTGACGACATCCTTATTTTTTTCAAATAAGACATAATGTCGTAGTGACTCCAAAAATCAATTTAAAAGAATTTTACGAAAAATTTAAGAATCGCCACTCAATTTTAACAAAATTTGAAAATGTATTAATTAACAAATATTAGTATAGAAAATCAATATATTTTAAGTAAGACTTCATATGGAAGATATTAGAACTCCTCAGAGTCCATAATTGTGGGTCTTAATTGAATGTAGTTTTTCAATTGAGGAGATAAAGATATTTCACAATTATAATAAACATGAAATATACATAAAGAATAAAGTAAAACAACAATTTGATAAACGACTTAATGTTAAAACAATAATTTGATAAGCGACTTAATGTTTGTCTATCATCAATAATAAGAGATAAACGAATAATAATGAATTTAAAAGAATATCATTTGAATATCTTCCTTGGGAATCAACTCTTTGCACTTAATGGAGGTCAGAATCCTAATCATTCAAATTCAGCATATTAAGTACGTTTGACTTTTAGGTCTGAATTTTAATCATTCAAATTCAACTCATTAAGTCCATTTGTTTTTTTTTAAAAAAAGCCTCTTAATGGTTCTTAATGAGTCCAAATGAATCAGATTTATAACAAAGTCTTAATACCATTCAAACTATATTAATATAATAAGTGTTCTTTCATATAAAAAAAACTCTTCTTCCTTGCTTCTCTTCTAGGCAAGTTTCAAGTTTCTTCCTCTCCTTTTCCAATCAAATAACATTTTTTTCTTTTGAATAGGTAAGTTTTCATAATCGTTTATAAATATTTATCTAATATTTTTAATATATACAATATTCTTGGGTGAATTAATATTTATGAAGAACTCTTCTTGTCACAATTCGTTGTTGTAAAAACTTCATTGGAAAAAGTTATCATTGTTTCTTGAGGAAAAATTGTTTAAGAAAACAAATATCATTTTTTTCTAGAGTGGGTTATAATCTTATTCTTGAAACAAATTTTTGGAAGAAGTTATCTTGGGTTTGAATTATAACTTCTATTGATATAGTGTTTAATTCCTATTTTTTTTAAAAATAAAAAATTATGCACATTCAGATATTGAAAACAAACAATCTTAATGATTTAGTGTTCAGACCTAGAGACTACATCTTAATATTCAGACGTACGTTAGATTCTGACATCTTAATCTTAATGCACATCTTAATATTCAGATGTGTATTCAGATCCAGATGTCTTAATCTTAATGAAAACAAATGATGCTAGTAAAAGTGTTAGTAATAAATTAATAAGAATCAAAATAAATAACAGAAATAATAACTCAAAAATAAAATTCGTCTTATTAACATGGGAGACCTTAAAAATCAACGAAAATTTATTCATCTACTAATTTTTAATGAATAAGTATATTAAATTAAAATTAAACTGAAACTTCCCTCTTTAAAAATAGGAAGGCCTCGAAAACCGACTTAGAGATTTAATCATTAGCTGATGAAAATATCTTTTCATCGATTTTCGAGGTCTCCCCAATATTAAAAGACATAAATTTTAGTTTAAGTTCACATACATTATATTTTGCAAATTAAAATAGACAATGAAGAAATTTTTGTTGATTTTTAAGACTTCTCATGTTCATAATATAGATTTTAGTATTTTAATTATTATTTCTTTTATTTATTTTAATCCATGTTAATTCACACACATTATAATTTACATTATAGTAATTTCAAATCTTGTGATTATTATGGTTTAATTTATATCTTTTGTATATAAGATGTCGTGATGATTTGTAGTTCATGTGTGTAGTTGTAATGTACTATTAATGACATGAGAATGTCAAGTTTGAAAAATATAAGTCTTGAAATTAAGCCTTATAATTATTGTTATCAAACTACAAGTCCATGAATAAACATTAAATTATTTATCAAAACAAGTTAACACAACGGTTGGGAATCAAGCGGGAACCAAAACTATTAGCAATCATTTTTCTATATAGTAAAAAAATGTAGCAAAATAAGTTTCATTAATAAAGTTGAAAACGTTTAAGATTTTTTAGCGTTAGTGTGCATGACCTTGCTTCATTTGGCTCACTAATGAGTAGTAACAAACTTATAATAGTTGGGGATTTTTTTTGTTATGTCCAAAAGTGTTGTGTAAAGAATATTTAATTTTTCTTTCTTTTCTTGTAGTGTTTCCGAACTTCTTCCTAACAAGCTCATCATTATATTTTCTTCTATTTTTATTGGCATTTCAATAGTTTCATGTGGCTCAATACATGGTCATGTGGTCTTTTGCCACATCTTCATGTTTGTCGTAGGTTGAATAAATTTATTGTAGGCTTTCAAGTATGTCTACTTTTTGTAGCATTGATCAACGAATGACTCAACATACAAGTTCTTGTAATTCATTTTGAATATATACAATAAAGTAATTAATTTACATTTTATAACAAACATAAACATATTTTATTTACATAAAAATAAGTCAAAAGTCATAGGAAATATACACTAGTTATACACTATAACTTTCTAAAAGTCATAGAAAGTATACATTGACTATACAATATATTGTATCTATACATGAGCTATACATTGACTATACACTCAAAAACTAAACATAACTAAACATAAAGTATACATCAATTATACATAAAATATACATTGACTATTCAGTCTTGATCAACTCGAAATCACCTCTAAACAATCCTAAATTTTAGATATGAAACCCTGTCAATGATTGAATCTTTTGATATATAATTTGCTTGAAACGATTTATATTAACGGTAAATCAATTTTTCATTTAAAAAGAAAAAAAAGGAGAGTAGACTTCAAATCCTCAGCAGAATCATATAACCTAACAACTTCCTCTATGACATTACCAAAATGATCATTGACAACTTTTAATTTTGTCCTTTTACGACTTGTTTTACTAGCATACAATTCATAGTCCTTTTTTATGGAGCTTTTGAAGTAAGTTCATTCATAATTCTGTCTTGTAAATATTACTAATTCAATGGGTTACATAATTTGTATCTCGTCTTTTTCCAACACTTGTGGACAAGTTACATAACTTATTCGTACTCACATGTGGATATGTTTTTAACCTCACTTTGGTGTGACTTGTATTTCTCAAATTCTTTGCACACATATTCAGTCTCATGTAAAAATTGAAAACTGATAAGATACACAACAAAGATTCGGAAATCAAAATGTTGTTGCAATACACAGGTTGGGGGACAATTTCTAAAATAAACTAAAAGTATATTTTTGAACAAATTTGTGTATACAATAAGTGTGATAAGAAAATAATCTAAAATAGAATAGACGGAATACAACAATCTAATTGTCTATCAATAAAGCCTCTACTATTATTGATTATAGTAAGTCAGGACACGATCCTTGCTCCCTTTAATCAATACATGTGAATATGAATAATATACTAGAACTACAAACTAACTTTAGTGCTCAAAATAAGAGAACTCATCACCTGTTGTCTAAAAGTTGCGATCCAACTGACTAGGATCCTGATAGTAAGAACTTGAATCTACATCACATGAAAAATGTAGGCACAAGAGGTATGTGAATGAGTACTTTGAATGTACTAAGTAGGTGTGTACGAAACCGAACCAAACCCAAATCGAGTCAAACCAAAAAAAAAAACCCCGACTAGTGGTTTGGTATTGGAAAAGAAAATCCGACTATATTTGGGTTGGTTTGGTTTTAACTAAAAAAACCAACCCTAGACCAAATCAACCCGACATTATATATGTAATTTAAAATTTTTATTTTATACATAAAACTATTTACTTTGATATAATTTTAAAATATTTCTTATACTATTTCATAGTTTCCAATTTTTAATATATTATTTCAAGTTTAAAACTTAGAATTCGGAATGATCCAATAAAGATTATAGTTCATAGATGTTGATAATTATAATAAAACTTAAATCAAAATCAAATTGATACTAATGCAAAAAGAAAATCAATTCAACACTAAGAATGACAATAATATTGAATATTTATTCTTTAGTTTTACATTGGTTTAGACAATTAAAATACATAATCTAATTTTAATTTTCCTCTTAGTAATGTAACTAATACTTATTAAACTTATTTTAGCATGATTTAGTACTTTTAAATTATGATCATTGTCATTATGACTTTGCAATATTTATTTTACATGATGATTTCATTATTATTTTTTATTGAATATTTTAGTGTCGTCAGTACTCATCTCATATTTTGTGTTATTTTTTAAGAAACACCTTAGATAATTGTATTTTGGTTGGACTAAAGAAATATTTGGAGCACAAGTTAATTATATGTTTGTATGCAAACTTTACAGAAAAAATCGAAAAATCCGAGGTTTATTAGTTTGGTTTGATTTATAAATTAAAAAAATTGACACAATGGTTTGGTTTGGTATTTGAAAAGTCCGAACCACCCGAGGTTGAAAAACCCAAAAAAATCCGAATTTTATTAGTTTGGTTTGGTTTATAAATTTAAAATTTTTACACAAATGGTTTGGTTTGATATTTGAAAAACTCGAACTAACTCGGTCATGTACACCCCTAGTACTGAGTATGAGATATATGCATGATAATTTGTAAAGCTGTATATAATGAATTTGAGATGCTAAACTAAATATGAAATTGAAATACATGAACTAATGCAATGACCAATTAGTAAAACATGCAACTGCTAGATATTGAAACTGAAATTAGGGGTGTGCAAGTCAAACCGTAAAGTCAAACCAAATCGAAGAACCAAATCAAACAGAAAAAAAAAACCGATTTGTGGTTTGGTTTGGTTGGTTTGGCAGTTGCAAAAAAAACTGACCACTCTTGGTTTGACTAGTATTAAAAGGAAAAAAGTCAAATTGAATCCAAACCAAACCGACATATATATATATATATATATATATATATATATATATATATATATATAATTTTATTTTATTTATAGATAAAAAATATTATTTATAATCTACTTTTTTAATATATTTTTAGTTAGTTTATAGTTTTCAATGTTTATATATTTTATTTCAAATTTGGGCTTGTAAAATTTTGTAAATATTATATATATAATTTTATTTTATTTATAGATAAAAAATATTATTTATAATCTACTTTGTTAATATATTTTTAGTTTGGGCTTGTAAAATTTTGTAAATACTATATATATAACTTTTATTTTATTTATAGATAAAAAATATTATTTATAATCTACTTTGTTAATATATTTTTAGTTAGTTTATAGTTTTCAATGATTATATATTTTATTTCAAATTTGGGCTTGTAAAATTTGTAAATATTTAATTTTGTATTAAGATCCGAAGTTACAATTATATTGTTATAGTTTTTCAAATTCAATGTTAACAATTTAATTTGTAAATATTTCGTTTTGTATTCAGTTTGACTGTATCCTTTAATCTTATTAATTTAACATAATGAATGTTGATATTTCAAAAAAGAATATTTTGTACTCATGTGAATTTTACCGTGTTTACGAAAATTTCAATTCATTTATCATTTCTTAAGTTTAGCTTATCACACAGGAAAGTGAAAATATATTTGGTCTCTTTTTCAAACAACGTATAGTTGTAAAAAACCAAAAAACCGAAAGAACCGACTAAAACCGAAATCGAAAAAAACCGATTTTGAGTGGTTTGATTTGGTTTTTAGATTTAATAAACCGACATAATTGGTTTAGATTTTTTTAATGAAAAACCAAATCAAACCGACCTATGTACACCCCCTAACTGAAATAACTGAATGTAAGGTCAAAGCAATATTCTGAAAATCATAAGATAAACTTAAATCATAGAATTTGAGAAAGTCACAAAAACCTTTGAAGAAAATATAGTTCTTTTGTGGGATATTTACCATTAACCAATAATAAGATCATGTGAGCTGTAACATGCAATTCAGTGTAACCCTCACACCAAACAAAGAGAAGATTACTTTTCAAGGTAGAACTTCATATCATTCATTATTGATAAAGTGGATCCACTAGCTAAGTCATTTAAGACAATGCTATAGGGGTACATAGTTTGGGACAAAGATATTCTTCTAGAGACCCAACCTCTATTAACGGGAGAGCCTCCATCTCAAAGTCGTCTCTGTGCTAAGTAAATCCCAACAGAAAAGACATAATCATAATCATATCAAAAAACTTATAAAGAATACAATTAAGACTATCAATACAATCATAAGTTCATATTAGAGTAGCTCCGTTCAAAACTATGATTTCATAAACTTGTTCATAATACACTTCCTTTTTAAGCATCTAAATAATAATTCCTTTAAAAAGTGAGAAAACCTTTTCCAAATCATTAAAATTTCATAGCGGAATGATCTGGAAGACCCTTATACTTGGTTCCGTTTGTCACTTGGACCCTTCTACTCACGACTTTGTCAACTGAGCACTTAAAGTTATTAAAACACACTATTTTAAACCTCTTTGACCGTTGACTAAGCTTATGTGGTGTTTTTTTTGCTGAATAAGATCAAGAGAGTGGTTACACGCGTTTAAAAGCAAGTGAATACAATTATTTAGTTTTAAAAAAAAAAGAATTAAAAGAAAAATATAACGATTAAAAAAAAAACCTCATTTCCAATATGTCGTATGTTTTTTTCTTCTTCCTCCTCATAATTTCACCAACCCCCACCATCACCACACACACAATTCTCCCTCTTTCTCTTCAATCTCTTCCAATACTCTTACCCACAATTCTCCCTCTTTCTCTTCTCATATGCTACAGATATTTATTTAGATTTGAGTAAAAGAGAGGGGGGGGGGGGGGGGGGATGGTTCTAAATTGTGAAATAGATGCGAATTTTAGATGGGTTTTTGAAAAACATATGTTTGAGTCTTTGAGATTCTTTCTAAAAGTAACGCAATTTTATTGAGAACATTTTTAAATTTTTTTTATAATGACCCATTTTTTTTATCTCATTCTCTTCTTTCTCTCATCCTCCATTTTAGTCACTTTATTTCTAACCACCATTAAAATAGCAAAATTTATAATAAAAAACATAACAAAGCTTTGCTTATCTCTAATTCCTCTTCAACGTAAAAAATTCACTAGGAAAGAAAAAAAAAGAATAATTAGTAGCAAAATAGATGAAAATTATGGGAAGAGAAGAAGAAATGGAAAGAAATCAAGAAAGAAAGGATTTTGGAGATTAGTTTGAGATTTCCTTTAAATAAAACATTATTTGTAATAAAAACAATAATGTGGTAATATATTTCTAACGTGGATAGTGAGGTGTTATCCACATCAGTGCGATTGGGAAACACACATAATCAGAGGGGTTTAAAATACTGTGTTTTAATAACTTTAAGTATTCAATTGACAAAATCATGAGTAGAAGGGTTCAGGTGACAAATGAAGTCAAGTACAAGGGTCTCTCAGGTCATTCCGCCAAATTTCATCTTAAATCATCCTTTTGTCATAAAACATCAATTTCATAAAACATGTATAAATCCATAATCACAATTCATAATTTCATAATCATAGTTCGTATTCATAAAATAGGCATGGGTTCATAGGAAATTAATTGGAAAACATGTAATTGAATCAAATCATGCATAATAAAATTGAATTTAAGCAATTGAATCAAAATAAATTGAACCAGTATTTCATAATTATGTGTCCGCTCAGTCATTTTCATTATTCTACATGTTCATATTTAGTTGTCCTTGACTATGTCACTATCAAGGGTTAGCTTGGAGTCACTTGTTATTTTAAGAACCGTGTTATGACTAGAGGGTAGTCTCGCGTCGTGACAAACTTAGTAATAAGAGCACAAGGTTCGAGCGTTAGGGTGTTTATGAAGTCGTGTCTAGTAGAGTCTTGTGGAACAGTATGGAGACGATTGTACTTTTCTTTGAGAGGCTCTAAGGCATTTAGGAAATGTTTCTCTTCTTTCATATTTTAAATCTGCAATAGAGTTGTCCTCTAAAAAACTTATACAAATTCGTGTGTTTCTCCATTTCTCGTCACATGCTTCTTCTTTAAGGTTGTAGAAATAGTAAAGATGAAATCCTTATCGATGAGGTACTCTCAAGTAAAGCCATCAGAAAGTAAAGAGATTGCGCAAGTACTTTAGAGGAGACACCATATGCTTAACCTTATTTTTCAAAAGAATACACTCTTATTCATATAAATCTTCCGTTGAGCCAAAGTATGTTGTGCTTTCAAACCCTCTTTGAAATATTTCTATAGATGATATCTTTAAGGAGAAATTATGTTTTAGAATGCTTGGGGTACTATTTTCACTCAAAAGATAGTGTGATTTATGTCATTATGGTCCATTAGTAATAGAATTGTCCAGAGTTAGAAGTTAGAAGTTAGAAGTATAGTAACCTTATAAGAATGGGGATAGTAATTGAGTAAAGTATGTAACTAAAGTCTTGTACCCAGCAAATTCCCTTAATTATGTGTTGGCTAAAACTTAATGAATGTGTGTAGATTTTATATTATTACTATAAAGAAAGTTATTGGTTGAGGTGACTTAGATTATGTCATTGTGTTAGTATAGATCAAATCTAGGTTGTAAGTGGATGTTAACGTGTGAATTAGATTAAGTTGATAGGCTTTCAATGAGTATGGTGAAACAACTAGAAAATATTCATGCTCCCTATGCGAGGTAGTAAGTTGTGATAAAATATTTAGGTAGAAAAAGACTTCGAGTCTTAGGAAGAGCGATGTGCACCCAAGATAATATATAGTCATGTGAGGCTCTAAGCTTATAATTTTCTATGTTTTCTTTGTCAATATTCTTGAGTAAAGTGTAGGATAGTGTAGAGAATGTGAAATAGGTCAACAGACTTAGAATGAGGGCTTTAGACTTTAAGGGGGAGATGATAAGGTGTTTTGTTCAGAAAGAGTTATGATGTGATCACAGTTCATTCTTACTCTAGTTTATTCCTCAGATTCAATTGATATGACACTCTTCTTATGATTTTATATCAGTGTTATGCTCATGACCTATGTTCATGCATTTTAGATAGATTCATAACTATACTCAGTTCTTATAATATGAAGCAAATAATTCATCATAGAAATCTCAATCTTACTTCATGAAATTGATAATTTCTAAATCTTTTTGGTTCTTAAAAAGAAACAGTTCTAGAAGGTTTAATAGGCCGAAATGAATTTCTAGATTCACAGATTTATCAATATCATGAAATTGAGAATTTCTAATCCTATGTTATATGAATCAAAATATACATACACTCATGTTTTACAGTTCGCTCAGTCACATAAAATCATGATATATTCTTAATGGCTAGTGAAATTACCCTACGTTATGCATATTCTCAAATAAAATTTCTTGAACTATTCGTGCTCATGATCTTTTCACTCTAAGACCTTATAGTGATTCTCTTTCAATTTTGATAGCAATAATGATATTACCTTAGTATTAATTTATTTGAGAGGGTAGACATCCCTTATTATGCTTATTCCATATATGTAAGGTTGTAAGTGTGGAGGAAGACCAAAATGAAGCTTGGTAATTATATGTAGTAGCTAGATGAGAATATTGGTGTGTATATTTGTAGTAACTCATGAAATTTATGTGGTACAGATGTTAAGAAGGTGGGAAATTCTTAGAAAAATATTGGTTACCTAGAAATCCTTGGAGTGGTTATAGTACTAGGTTTGAATGTGATGTTGATAATATGAAGTGGTTATAGTGCTAGGCTTGAATGTGGTGTTGATAACATATGATAAGTGCATGATTCCTTAAGTGCTTTTAGAATTTGAGGTTTGTTGAATGCGGTTGTAAGGAGTAGTATTCTTAGTAGGAAATTATCTACAGAGGTATAGAACATGAATCTTGTGGTTTATATTAGCATAATTATCTCATGTGTAGCACTTTATGACTCCGAGTTAGTCTTAAATGTGATGAGAGGATGTGGTTAGACTCAAACCTTAGAAGAACTAGCTATTCTGTCTTTTAGTACAATTTGACCATCATTCGAGGACGAATGATTTCAAGGGAGATATTGCAACACCCCAAAATCTCTAAGCTAAGATCTGAATCATTCTTCATAAGTGTATAGGGTTGTACCAAACAATTCTTAATTGCATATAGGTGTTAGAGTCAATTATTTAGTGTGGAGGATAGTTGGAGATGAATTAAGGTAATAATAATCCTCTTACACAAAGTTGAGTTGAATGTTTCCTTATCGATTGGGTTTTCATATAAGAGTTTACTTTGGTCAACTTCAAATAATCATATATCTTAGAATATGAAGAGTTAGGTGGCTCATAATCTATCAAATCAAAGGTCTATGAGCCTTCTTTTCAAGGCCACCAAGTTTCCATCATTTCGAGTTCGAAGGAGAGATTTATGATAATTTTACTAAATGCAGTGCAATTTCGTTTTAACGATGGGAAAATTCAAAAAAATGTAATTTTCTTGTCCTTATACCACTGGGAAAACCTTAAAACGATTTTCTCAACTTCTATAAAGCCCTAAGCAATCATATTTCCATCTTTTAACTCCTCATTCTCCTCTCTCAAACCCTAGGAAAAATTCTAAGGAAAATCAAAGCATAAGACCTCCAATTAAAATTCTTTCAAATATTTTTCAAGATCCTTCTCCAAAGCAACGTTTTTTCAAATCTCTTTCAAGATTTTCTTCAAGGTAAATCCTTCTCCAAAGATTTCAATCTTTCCAATTTAAATTCCTTCTTATAATCATGAATCATTAATAGAATTTTAACCTCTTGGCTAGAGCTGTCAAAAAGGGTCGGTCCAGCCCCACCCGGCCCAAGCCTCACGGGACAAGGAATTTGAAGGGTTGGAGTGGGTCAGCCCTTCATTTGGAAGGGCCTGAAAATTTCCGACCCAACCTAACCCTAGAAGGGACGAGGGTTGGGACGGGTCAGTCCTTATTTTGTTCTTTCTTCTTTTTTTTCTTTTTCCTTTTCAAACTTATAATTCTATAACATCAAGAAAATGAGAAGATTTTTAAATCAAATATGACAAACAATGGTGTTGTTTCAATAACAAAAGCAAAAAATCTAGTGTAATTAGCATGTATCTTGCATATCAGATACGCGAGCGAGATAAGAGAGTGACAAGCAAGATGGGAGGAAGGCGAGGGTGCAAGAGTTGTCTATGCATCCTAGATACATGCGAATTTACTTGGATAGAGTGTATCTAGAAACTAATAACCTAATTTTGAGTCCATATATTTCGAGATACATGTATCTGGACGTACCAAAATCTGGAAAGATTCATAATATTACAACATAGCGTGTATTTAAGTAATTAGATTATATACTGGTGAGATTATTGTAAGTTGCCCTTAAATGAAAGAGCAACTTTCACATATAGCAAACATAAAAATTATATTTGTATGTTATAGCTATATTTTGCATAATTGCGCTCCATGACAAATTTTATATTTGCTATAGAGCTTTTGATTTGTATAATTCACTAGATACATCTAATTTTATACAAATTGTTCAGTTTTTTATAAATTCATTTATACATTGTAATTTGTATAATAAGATTTGTATTTGTATAATTATAAGTGTATAGAACGAAAATATATATATTTGTATTTGTATATACATTTTTCTCTCACTTTATACAAACACAAACACATTTTATACATTTTATACCGAATGAGTAATTGTATATCGAAAATGACTAATTGTATACCGAACCAAATGGCAAAAAAAAATGGGATGTTTGCTGCAAATTACAAATAAAATAAACTATGGCAATAACATTTAATTTAAATTAATAGTTTGATATTTCATACAATTTTTCCTAAATAAAAAGCTTTGGCCCATGGGCCGACCCCCACCCGACCTTGATCAAGCCTCAAGGGCCAAGGGCTTCTATAGGCTGGACTTATAAGCCCTAGTCTTAAATGAGTTTGAAAAATCCTATCTCAGCCCTATCCCAATAACGGGTTGGTTTGGGTCGGCCCCATGAGTTAAGCCCGTTTTGACGGCTCTACCCTTGGCCATAGGATTTTCAAAAAACTAATTCAAGAATCTCAAGAAAGGATTTCTTGTTCGTTTGTTTTTCAAGTTAGGGTTCTTCTTCAGGATTCATGGAGCATTTAAGGTATGTAAGATTATCAAAATGAGGAACTTTGTTCTTTCTCACACCCTACTCCTACAATATATGTTTTTAAGATCAAAGCTAGGATTTTTACCCAAGATTTTATGCTTTTGAATTCTCTTTATCTTCTATCATTGATTCTTGATTTTTATCATCAAAATTATTATACTTTATGTCGTTAACAATTATTGATTCATGGTCCATGCTTAATATACCACATGAACCTCTTTCTAATCAAAGTTATTCAAAAAAAATTGTTTAGTATTTCATAAACATTAATTTCACAAATAAATAATACGGCAAAGTTTTTAAATAACTTTGATTAGAAAGGGTCCAATTGGTATAATAAGCATGAAACATGAATCAATAATATTCATTATTGACAAAAATATCATAATTTTGATGATAAAAATCAAGAATCAATGATAGGAGATAAAGGGAATTCGAAATCATAGAATCTTAGCTAAAAATCCTACCTTTGATCTTGAAAACATATATTGGAGAGTAGGGCACGAGGAAGAACAAAGTTCCTCACTTTGATAATATTACATACCTTAAACGCTCCATGAATCTTGAAGAAGAACCCTGACTTGAAGAAAAACGATCAACAAATCCTTTCTTGAGATTCTTGAATTAATTTCTTGAAAATCTTATAGGCCAAAGATTTATGATTATAAGAAGGAATTTGAATTGGGAACCTTGAAGAAGAATATTGAAAAAGATTTGAAAGAACATTGCTTGAAGAAAAATCTTGAAAAATATTTGAAAGAATCTTGCTTGGAAGTCTTATGCTTTGATATTCTAAGAGATTTTGGGGTGTTATAGAAATCCTCTCGATGTTTCGAATCTTTTGATATATAGTTCGCTTGAAATGATTCAGTTTGTAGTCAGATCAAATTTTTATTTAAAAAAGGAGAAGAAACAGCCGCAAGAACAATTAACAGATAGCAGCAAGAAGAAGAACCAGTAGCAAGCAACAACAAGAAGAAGCAACAGAAGAAGCACGAAAAAGACGAAGCGGGCCAAATTCTGTAAAAAAAAATGTGTTGAAAGACCATTTATGCAATTTTTTGTGTAAGAAATATAATCTAATGTACATTATGTTTAATTTGCCCCTTTTTTTCAAAAATTATATTCTTCAATGTCCTAAAAATTACAGCAGTTCTAGGATTAGTAGACTTCAAATCCTCAACAAAAGCATACAACCTAACAAATTCCTCTATGGAATTACCAATAGGATCATTCACACCTTTTAATTTTACCCTTTTACAACTTGTTTTACTAGCTCAATCCATAGTCATTTCTTATCAACCCTTGAAGTTGATGGAGCTTGATGCTAAGCTCATTCATAATTCTTAGTTGATGGAGTTTGATACTAAGCTCATTCATAGTTCTTTTCTTGTAAAGTCTTACTAATGCAATGGGTAACATAGTTTGTTTCTTGTCTATTTTCAACACTTGTGGAGTGTGGACAAGTTACACAACTTATTCGTACTCACATGCATATATGTTTTTACCCTCGCTTTTGATGTGACTTGGATTTCTCAAATTCTTCACACACGCATTCAGTTTCACGTAAGAAATTGAAGATTGATAGGCAACTCAACAAAGATTCATAAATTGAAATGTTGTTGCAATGCACAAGTCAGAGGACAACTTGTAAAATAAACTAAACTCCGTCCCCAGATTCCAGACCCTCTGTTTAGTGCAATATAGAACCAACTTTATGTGTTATCTAATTCAAGACATAATGCCTTTTGGCATTGGAAAAAAAACAACAGACTGAAACAAAAATTCAAGCTCTAAGGTTAAGAAATTGTGATACTACATACAATTGCGTTCTTTCTATATTTTTTTTTTTCTTTTTCGAAAGTATTACAGGGAACACATCTCATCTCTTCACAGTTGGGGGAAAAAATTATGTCTCTTCACAGTAGGGGAAAAAAATTATGTACGGTATGGGAGTAGATGTGTATATCTTCCTCAAAGAATCTGCACGAATGAAGAGTAGAGCCTGTTTTTACTTCAATGCTGCATTCTGGCAGAAGCCTTAACGGGGCAACACCCAGAATCCAGTAATATCAGGTGGACAAAGATGTGGACAGATATTTACTTTGGCGTAGGATAATTAATATGTAGTCTAGAATAACTGGAAGAAAAGGCTAGTGGATCCATCACCAAACGATCTTAGATCAGCTGGTCTGACCAATGCTCTACACAGAGGGCATGTTCTTTCTCTTTCGAACCTGATGAGAAGGTGAATGAAGACGTTTAGTAATCGCAGGACACAAACTGTGGTAGCAATATATAGATATACAGGTCTTCTCCACATTTAGATGATGTATTGTAGCAACCATGAAATAAAGCAAAGAAGTCGGTGATAAATGAGGTGGGAAGACAATAAATCAATAAATTGTTCATCTGTTTCTGCTTCATGTACAGCATCAACTTTTTTGAATGAAAAGTTTCTACTTCGCAAATCATGCATATTAATGCTGCTGTTTGTTTCTCCTTTTCTTTTTTCTGGTTTACCTTGTATGCATATAGTTTGCACAATTGACAGACTACATCTGCCACTGGCAATGCCTAATGGACCAGATAAGAAAGTAAGATATAAACGATGCATTTTGAGGTGAAAAGTCCACCCCACAGAGAAAAATATACATTCAGTTTCTTAAATTTTGATGGAAGGAGAGAAAAGAAATTTGCAGTAGGAAAAAAAATGAAGTAACAAAGTACCCAGCAAGAAAGATAAAAAACATCAGCTCAAACATAAAAAGCAATTAGGCCAATTACAAAAAAGGAAATGCATTGCCAAGTTATCCATGATCAGCAAGCATAGCAATAGTTACATCAAACAGACCACCTTAGATTTTCTGCGCTTCCTCTTAGAATAATTTGCATTATAGCATCAAACTTCTATATCCAAATTTTATTCTAATAATAGCAGCAGAAGGAATGATCCAAAAATAATTTTTTCCATAAGTTTACATTCTTGAATAAAAGTAACAACCCCCTTCAAAATTGGGACTGACATACATAAGATAATTGACAATGTTAAAGATAAAATCACTTCATTCTAGTTATGTTAGAAAAAATAGTATATATAAAGCACTTCGAAATGCATTTATCAAACTAGAGGGGTTTCCTGCGGAAAGTGCTACAGAAATACTTACCATTCTGAGACGCAGTCTTCACAGAAGAGGTGTTTGCAACGTAACAAAATTGGTGCATGCATCTTCTCCTGGCAAATAGCGCACAGATCACCAGCCGCATTTACCTGGATAAACATTTAAAAGCTAAGATCACACAAGAGCTTTCAAATAAAACTCAAAATCTATAAGAAAATGTATAATGGGGCGATTCTCCCCTTCCCTCTAAAAAAAAGATATCTTACTGCTCCAACTTTATCACTACCTCTACTGAAAACAGACAAATCAGCCTTCCAGGTTCCAGCTACTTCTAGGGAGCTACTGATTGCAATTAACAAATTAACCCAAGGAATAGCTAGAAAAAAAGAGAAAAATCCTGAAATTTGCAGCTTGAAAAAATCCAGCGTTATCATTAAGATTTACCAACTTATATTAAGCCAAAGACGGCTTTCTAAAATACTTCTAGCAGAAACTACTTATTTTCTAGAGAAGTCCTAGCTTTATCTCAACAATTACTTCTGAATTTGATGATTCTGGATTTCAAATCACACTCTCCACAATCTTGACTTGGACATGTAACAAAGACAAAATCCAGAAATATGATCCTAGTAACATAACTAAAGTGAGGCCTCTACACAACAAGATGTTAACATCTTTGCTTTGGCGTGCCCTGCTTGTTTGGATGCATGAACAAGGGATGGAATGGTCATTTCAGTGTAGAAACAATTTCATCTACTTGGAGCTTCACAGTTAACTTTCCTTAGAGTAAAGCCAAATGAAGAATTTAATCAAATAAGAATATGCACCATCATCAGATACTCCCTCTATTTCAATTTATTTGACATTAGTTTGAATGGCACGGAGTCAAAGAAAAAAATGAAGACTTTTGAAACTTGTGGTCTTAAACATGCCATATCATTTGTGTTGCTATGAACTTTTAAAACTAGCGGCCAGACATGCCATAACATTTGTGTGGATATGAAATGTTCTTATCATCAAGTGTAAAGTTAATTTTTTTAGGTATAGAAATGAGTCATTCTTTTTGGAACAGATTAATAAGGAAATAGTGTGACATAAGCTAGAATGGATGGAATAAATTTTATATTGCTCCTTTGTTAACGCAAAGCTTGTCAACACACTGTTGTGTGCATGTGTAAGGCCAACAAAGAAGAGATTTAGAACGTATTTTAGTGTTTGTAACACAACTTCTATTTTATCAAGTTGGAAGCACTTGGAAAAACTGATAAAAAGCATAAACTGGTCAACCATTAAAGTAATAGAATTGCTCCAGCACTGTACTGAAGCCATGGGAAGTTGAAGGGAAATGACAATAAAACTTCTTATCAAACCACAGAAGAACGAAAAGAATAACTACCCTCAAACAAAACCCCATCATTCTCCAAGAATGGGGTGATAATGTGTAGTATTTGTTACATTTCTAACAAGTAAAGCTTTCAAATATCTGACACCTCCTTGTTGTAAATGTCATTGCTCCTAAGAAAAAGAATTAACAAGGGAGCAAGCCAGTAATGACATTATACCTGCTCAGGTGTGGCATGAGACCCATAATGGACTTCCTTTTTTGACAATGCCTTCAAAGCAGTATAGAATGATTTTACCTAAACAACATAAACTGACTAGTGAGTACAAAGGAGAGCAGGAAGAACCAATGCCAAAACATATTTTCGAAAAACACAGACTATTAAGGTAGTGTGGGAAGGGGGGAGGTTTCCCATGAAAAACTTGAAATCATTAAGGAAAAACAAGATTTGTTCAGCAGAATCAGATTAGTTCTAAAAAGACCTTACCTTCTCAACAATTGAGGTAAGCTTAAACGTTAGGTACAATCCTGTTGTCAGTGATGAGAAAAGGCTTCCATATTCTTTATTGAGAAAGAATCTATACCATACAGGAGTTGGTAACAATGCACGGTATAACAACAGCATGTACTCCACCAGAGTCAGGATTTGACCCTACAAGAAAAACGGAGTTCAATTTTCCAGCGAAAAAAAATGGGAGAAAAATCAACATAAGGAACTGCTTTATACTCTACCTGTCTACGGAAGTTGTGGCCCCTGCCATTCTTGTAATACATAAGCAGCACCAACTTCAAAGCCATTGCTGCCTGCCGCACCATGGTATCTGGAAACAACAATAAATGAGGATCAATTCTTTCTGAGACTTTAATGAAACACCTTTATACTCCCGAAAAAAGGATAGAACAGCATGTATATTGCATATAGTACGTGAACAACAGGAGAAGCACTAGGCAGGTCAAGAACCATACCATTTACCAGGATGATGAAAATAGCATGCCAGAAAGGTGGGATGACCTTCAGAGGAACCATTAGTAATGGATAGAAAAGGTCATCATTGTGATACCACCAGTAAATTCCAATAACATGTATCACAAAAACCACAAAATAACCAACAAGGACATCTATCTTTCTCTCTCCCTGCAAAAGTCAGAATTCATTATGGCAGGATTCTCAGTGTACCTTAATCTTTCTATTGAAGATAGATGAAAATGAATGTTGCAATAGAAAGTAAACAAACTACAATTCAGCAAATGGAGCGTATATTGCACCTTTAAAGCTGTCTGCTTCCGAAGAATGTCATTTGACTTGAACATGACGGCAGTTATCCAAATTGTAACAAAGAAACCTGCGCTACGAGATTAGAAAAATAATGAAGAATGTGATTTGGCATAAATGAAAGTTCGCATGATATACATGTTTTTACTATTCCAAAAACAGAAGCAGAATACATGAATCTGAAACAGGTAGAAATAAGACAGGAACACTTGCAACCAATTGAAAAAGCAACCCAAGTCTTCACATGAAAATAGACAATCAAGAATTGCTTGGAAATATTTGCATCAGTGCAATTTGGGTTAACCTAATACAGTCACCTTTTTTCTTCTCTTAGGGATGGTGTTTAACTTAGAGATATCCCAAGGAAAAGAAAAGAAAAAGAACCAAGCTTCTCACGCGCGAGGCAATTTAAATTGTCAATCATAATGCACTCTCCATGTAACAAAGGCAACAAGTGGCCCATCTACCTTGTTCTTATCTGATAAACTAAGCATTTATCAAACTGCCACCCCAATTAAAATGCCTATTTCTTTTAAAAGTTTTGTAAGATTGATTTGGTTTCAAATGCATCAGTCTGGGGAAAGTACCACCGGCAGCTCTAATAAATCTTGTTAGATAGCAAAAACTAAATATATGCTGTTAAAACATCTCAGGGGGGTGGTTTAGTAAAAAAACTAAGCATACAGAAGGAGAAAGACAAAGGGTAAGTTACACTCTCAAAATCCTTATATTTCAAAAGGCATCAGCTAAACAAGCTTCAGCTATGCAGCAGTTCTTATCCTCTCTATTTATATGAAAAGGCAGAGAGCTTTAACGCTCCCTGATTTAATATCAGTAAACTGACTGCAATGGGATTCATATGACAATCCTAAATGCAAACAAATGACAATAAAGAGGCCCATACCTTTCCGTGTACATATATGAGCTAATTTATTTCTGTATTACTTAAAAGTTACTATTCAAGAACCACAGAACCCCAAAACACTGAAAGCAGCACAATTTCCTGAAATGAGTATGAGTGGTCATTAAACAAACATGACCACTTTCACCATCAAAATGCTTTCATACTCAACAACTTCTCAAAAAACAACATATAAGTTCCTAACTACTTTCATGAAACGCATTTAAGGGAGGAATTGGATGTGATTCTGGGAGGTACTCCATGCACCGAAAAGGTTTTCATTGGCGGAGATTTCAATGGCTACATTGGGGCAAGTCCTTATTATTTTGACAATGTGCACGTCTGCAGTGGTTTTGGGGTTAGAAACTATGGTGGAACCTCATTATTGGATTTTGCTAGAGTTTTTGAGTTGGTAATTGCTAATTCGTGCTTTCTGAAGAAGGTTGATCACTTACCTTTCGTAGTGTGGTGGCTAAAACTCCAATAGACTACTTGCTTATGAGAAAAGGCGACAGAGGTTTTTGTAAGGATTGCAAAGTTATTCCGAGTGAGAATCTTTCTACTCAACATAAGCTCTTGGTGATGGACTTGGAGATTAAGCGAGGGAGGAGGAAGAAGTTATATGTCCGGCCTATGATTAAACGGGGGGGTTTGACACCTAACCTCTCCCGTGTAATTGGGGAGAAGTTGACGGCGTTGGGAGCTTGGAGGAGTTGTGAGGATGCAGGAATTATGTGGGAAAAGACAGCTGGTTGCATTAGAGAACCAGCTAGAGAGGTGCTAGGGGTGTCGAAGGGTAACTTTGGTGGATGCCAAAGGGATTGGTGGTGGAATCGAGAAGTTCAAGGCAAAGTGAAGCAAAAAAGGTTGTGCATATGAAGTGGGTGGCCTACATCGACGGAGACAAGGAGCGTGTGAATAGGGAAATTTATAATGTGGCAAGGACGGACGCTAAGTTAGTGGTTACAGCTGCTAAGACGGTATCTTTTGAGAGATTGTATATTGAATTAGGAGACATATGCGGAGATAAGAAGATGTACAAACTTGCAAAGGCGAGGGAGAGCAAGGCCCGAGACTTGGATCAACTAAGGTGTATCAAGGACAAAGACGACAAGGTATTAGCAGAAGAGACCCTCGTTAAGCAAAGATGGCAGCATACTTTCACAAACTTTTGAACAAAGAAGGGGACAGAGACATTGTGATGGGTCAATTGGAGCATTCTGAGAGACTTCGGGACTTTGGGTATTTTAGGCGTATCAAGGTTGAGGAAGTGAAGCGTGCTATTAGTATAATGAGCAGGGGAAAGGCGACAAAACCAGATGAGATCCCGATGGAGTTTTGGAAGAGCACGGATAGAGCAGATCTGGAGTGGCTAACTAGCTTGTTCAATGTTATATTTCAGACGGCTAAGATGCCCAAGGAACACAGGTGGAGTACAATGGTTCTGTTGTACAAGAACAAGGGTGATATCCAAAATTGCAACAACTAAAGGGGTATTAAGTTGTTAAGTCACATTATGAAAGTTGGAGAGAGTGGTGGAGATGAGAGTGAGAAGGGGTGAGTCTATTTCTAAGAATTAATTTGGATTCATACACAGGTGATCGACCACATAAGCTATCCATCTTGTGAGGAGACTGATGGAAAAAATATCAAGAAAGGAGGAGGGACTTACATATGGTGTTCATTGACCTTGAGAAGGCCTACGATAAAGTCCCGAGGAAAGTCTTGTAGCGATGCCTGGAGGAAAGTGGTGTACCGATGGCCTACATTAGGGCGATAAAGAACATGTACGAAGAAGCTAAAACGCGGGTAAGAACGATGGGAGAAGACTCGGAGCACTTTCATGTGGAGATGGGGTTACACTAGGGGTCGATTCTTAGTCCGTTTCTATTTGCCTTAGTGATGGATGTATTGACGCGGACACTAAGGTGTCGTGGCGTTTGTTATTTGCGGATGACATAGTAATGATTGATGAGAGACGCAATGGAGTGAATGCTAAGTTAGAGGCGTGGAGACAAATTTTAGAGGCTAAAGGGTTTAGGTTGAGCAGGACAAAGACAGAATATGTGGAATGCAAATTCAATGATGTGATGCATGAGGTAGGCATGAAAGTGAGGCTTGACACACAAAATATCCCCAAGAGAGATACATTCAAGTATCTTGGGTCTATAATCTAGGAGAATGTGGACATCGACGATGATATCACACATCATATTGGTGCGGCGTTGATGAAGTGGAGGCTTGCATCTGGAGTCTAGTGTGATGGAAAGGTACCACTGAAACTCAAAGGTAATAATTTACAAGGTGGTGGTTAGGCTGACTTTGTTTTATGGGGTGGACTGTTGGTCAGTCAAGAACTCTCATGTCTAGAAGATGCATGATGCGGAAATGAAGATGTTGGGGTGGATGTGTGGTCACACTAGGGCAATTAGCTTAGAAATAAGGATATTCGAAATAAGGTGGGTGTGGCCTCTATGGCGGACAAGATGAGGAAAGTAAGACTGAGATGTTTTGGACATGTAAAGAGGAGATGCATAGATACACCAGTGAGGAGGTATGGCCAGTTGGCTATAGAGGGCACAAGGAGAGGCAGATGTAGGCCAAAAAAGTATTGCGGAGAGGTCATAAGACAAGACATGACGCGGTTTCAGGTTACTAAGGACATGACCCTAGATAGAAGGGTGAGGAGGACTCGCATTAGGGTAGAAGGGTAGAAGGGTAGTAGGTAGTGTAGTGTCTTACTTAGGGTGGTTGGCATTTGCGATGGTACTAGTGTATTATTGTAGATCTTGTTTTTTTTACTTGTATCGTTGTTGTTTATGGTGTTTCCATTATAACATGATTTTATTGTTCTTTTTGCTACCTTTGCAATGTTTCTTGTTATTTGCTAAATTCTCTACATTGTCTCCTTTTTGTTTATACCGGGATTTGTCCTTCAGGAACAATCTCTCTACCTCCACGACCACGAGGTAGTGCTTAGGTCTGCATAAATTCTACTCCCTCCATACCTCACTTGTGGGACTTCACTCGATAAGTTGTTTTTTTTGTTGTATCATTTCTTTATCTTGGAAACAGTACCGGTCCTAGAATCAATAAACTCATCCATTGCAGTTGTTAGTACATAGAAACACCAAAAAACAATTGAAGAAAAAATATTCAATAAAGGTTTCTGTAACACCAAGACCTGATATGAGGATACCAAAGCAGCTAATAAATGGCATTAGTGAGCTAAGTCCCAACCTTCATTTGTACTCACCTAGGCACTCAAGCCTTGCAAATGCTGAGACCAATAATGTATCTATTCTATAACCTCCATATACAGATTTACTTGTTCATACGTTAATATTGAAGTTACTATTGTTACATAAGGTTACTCAGTTTGCTTGTTCAATGTGTGTGCATTCCTTCTTATCTGCCACAGCATACACATATATACAAGAATATGATTGCATATCACCCAAAAAACTGCATCTACACCTAAATATTGTACATCACACAGATTATTGATAGCCACAGTTTCTTTGAGAGTTTAAAAAAAAAACGTACCTTGCAAATGCTGGCGTATGAACACAAACAAGAGAAGAAGGGAAAATGGAAGAATCTGCTCAATCCACCTAGCAACTTGCTGTATATCAAATCTTTGGAACGAAGAATCCCTACTAGCATTACCAGCATCATCATCAGGCACCGTAGACGACGCGTCCACACCAGAACCCCTTTCCTCAACAGAACCCCCTTCCTCACCATCCATCACCGACCCATCATCTTCATCCTCATCCCCTATCCCTTGATTCTCCCCAGCACCAATTATCCTAATTGAAACTTCCCCACTGCTACTATTACCTCCACCAACATTGCTACTGGATTCAGCGTCGTTAGTAACAGTATCATCAGCTACAATAGGGTCCGTTTCTGGGTTATCGGGTCGAACCGTAAAGAGTCCGGAATACTCTAGCAAAGTGGAAACAGGGGATTGGAAGAACCGGAGCGGTGTGAATTGTACTCCAAAAGTCGTCAAATTGGAACTTGTAGGAGATGAAGGAGAAACATTTGCATTCTCAGAAGTATCCATCAAAAAGGTCAGTCGGTGATTGTGTAATTTGTATTGATCCAATAATGGCTTTTATGGGTATTACTTGAAGATGAAGAATAGGGTATGTATGACACAAGAATCTCACAAAGAAATGTTCAAATTGTAAGAGAAGTCAGATGAGTGAGAAATCTTGTTATAAAAATACTATTAAATCTAACAAAAGTAAAGAAAATTGATGTTCAGATACAGACAGAAGAATAAAATATCAGAGAAAGATAAGAACAGAGCTTTTTAGCACAAGAGAGGGGTTTTAGGGAAGACGAGGCATTAAACATTAACGTGTAACGTAATTTTTCTTTCTTTTGAAAACAAATATTGAAAAAATATCTTCAACTTTATACGTCCAGATGATTTAAAATGTAATAATTTTATAATTAAAAATAACTAATAAAATATATAATGCACTTAATAATATATTTAATTTATTATAATAACAATATAATAATAAAAATCATTAACTTGTGTATTTGAGCAGTATTAAATTTACATTATTAGTACACAATTTAATCTATTGTAATAAAATATGATATAATATATATATATATATATATATATATATATATATATATATATAAATATTTTTTTTATGTTTAATAAAAAAAATTATGTTAATTTATCAATTCTAACATTTCATATGAAATATTTGATATCATAAGACTAAAATAACATGTTGAAACATTTTATATATGTTTTTATTCAAAATTAAAAGATTCAAAATATTATTTTAATGTATTAATTTGTGTAAAGTATAATAGAAAATTGATATAAAGGTAAAAATAATCTTAATTAGTACAACCACTATATTAGATTTAATCAATGTATGTAAGAGGATATATTAAATTTTAATTTGAATTATATCAGAAAACATGTGATATGAAGAGAGGTTGTTTATTTGGATTTTATCCAATAAAGCATATTATGTGTAATTATAGTTATATTTGAATTCAAATTTAAAAAGTTAAAAATTGAAAATTAAAAACTTACTGTATATTTTAAAATCGCAATTTTCAACTTAATTTAATGTTGTTATATATATTGTGAATAGTCTTAAATTTGCTAAATGACTTATAATAGTGATATTGTTCAAAGTAGAATTCAATGCTAGCTAGATATAGATAAATATTATTTATCTTAAATTCAAAAGTTTAAATTTTATTTCTCATAAAATTATTTTGAAATTTGATTGTCCTTTAAAAGTAATATTATGAAAACATAACTCGAGGCCTTCCATGTTTATGATAGTGATAAAGAAAATTCCTCATTTATCTTATGCTAAGGTTGAAAATCTGTATAAATAAATAAATAATAATAATTAAAAAAAAGAATCATAGAAGACATTAAATTATGTTTATAATAACATCTTCCATGTTTATGATAGTGATAAAGAAAAATCCTCATTTATCTTATGCTAAGGTTGAAAATCTGTATAAATAAATAAATAATAATAATTAAAAAAAAGAATCATAGAAGACATTAAATTATGTTTATAATAACATTACTGGGATTGTTGTTGTTGTTGTTGTTGTTGTTGTTGTTGAGATAATAGGCTATATCTTATTAAAAAATATTTATTTTAAAATGCAAAAAAAAATAATCTGAAATAAAACTTAAAATATTAAATAATATTTAAGTGATAAATTTTAAAAGAAACTTAACGTGGGGTTTTTTAAATAAATAATTTTAATTTAAAAGTTCTTCAATATGTTTAGAAATAGGAGTGTAATGAGAAGTTTTAAAACTCCCTATTTAGTTGGGTAATTATTTTTTTTTCAAAATAAAGATTAAAACACCATATTTTTTTCCATACGTGGTTTTTTTATAATAAATAATTTAAATTTAAAAGTTCTTCAATTTGTTTAGAAGTGGGAGTGTAATGAGAAGTTTTAAAACTTCCTATTTAGTTGGATAATTATTACTATTTTTTTCAAAATAAAGATTAAAACGACATATTTAGTTGGGTGGTTTTTTTTTTTTTTTTAAAAAAGAAAATTTATTATTATTATTATTATTATTATTATTATTAGTTTGGTTTTTTTATATATATAAGTAAAGATAAAACTTATAGATTATAGGTTATATTAAGATAACTACTGATAAAATAAAAGATTATCAACACAGTTTTTTATTGATTATAGGACTCCGTAATAAAGGATGGAGAGTTATGGAATTGTTTTATCTAAAACTATTTTTTCCATTCATGTGTGTAGGAACTTTTAAACTAATAATAATTAAGATTAGATTAAAATATATAATTATGCATAAGAAAATAATCTTAAATTGATTTTGTTTTTTGTTTTCACGCATATTTGTTTTTTAATTAGATTTTTCATAGTTAATAAATTAATTTTATATAACATATAAGTAATAACAATAGGTTTTATGTTTCAAGCATGCATTTATAATATAATTTTTTATGCAATTAAAATAAAACTTCAATGAATTAAAGTATAAAATATTGAGAACTTAAATTATATATCAATTAAAATGAAAATAAATTGTTAATTGGTATTTTTTTTTATTTTTTATATTAAACTTGTGTGTTTTCTGTCAATTGACAGTTTCTATTGCATTACCTTTTTTTTTTTTTTGTTAGATTTCAATTGTCAATTTTTTTTTATTAGTTTTTCGTTTAGAATTTATAAATTAAAGATATTTGAATTATGAAATTTTGAAAAGAAAGAAGAAAATTCTTAATCAGTTACCTATATTATAGGAATTCATTACTGTCATTAACATTACTAAAAATTAAAAAGATAATAATATTTATACAAATTTAAAACTGCCCCACTATTTTTAAAATAATTAACTGCAATTTCATGTGTCTTTTTGATTAATTTTTTTATGAAATACAGTTTTATAAATACTGCATGTACTTTCATTACAATATACAGTTTTATAATATTTATTTTTTAAAAAATACTGCAAGTATAGGTACTTTCATCCCAAACCCATCCCGTTTTATCATATACAGTAAAACCTCTATAAATGCATATGCTTGGGACCCAAAAAAAATATTCATCTATCGAGATTATTAGTTTATTGATAAATGCATAAAATATTTATTTATCGATAAATAAATATTTATTATTTTAGAGAGTATTTTGCAGTATGTGCCATAAGAAAGAAAAAAAAATATTTGAATTAAGAATTTCAAAAGTTTAAATCTAGGAAACTAAAAAGTGTAGTCTTTGCATATTTATTATTTAAATCTAGAAAAGTTAAACGAATTTAGTGAAGTTTAATGTTTCTAATTGTATTCATGTATATAGAATATGAAGAGATTTTATGTCAACTATAAAAGAAAAAAGCTAGATGTTTAAAAATCATAATTCAAGTATAATGTCTTCTCATCATTTGAAAGGCGTACAAAAATCATCTTTAACCAATAAAATAAGAAACGCAATATGTGGGCATAAGAAAGAGAATCCAACTATTAGCCAAAAAAATTTGCAAGCATGGGTGAAACAAAAGTTTGATTTGAGTATTATTAAATCAACAATATCGCACACTCTCAAAAGATTGGCAAAGTATTTGTCAAATGACATGAAAAATAGCGATGCCAAAAGGCATAAACTGTCAAAATACCCTGATTTAGAGAAAGTTTTGTATGAGTGGTTTCTTCAAATGCAAGAGAAAGTGAACATGTCAGGGAAAATTATCC
The DNA here is from genome assembly GCA_037074985.1 of Solanum bulbocastanum. Classification (NCBI taxonomy): domain Eukaryota; kingdom Viridiplantae; phylum Streptophyta; class Magnoliopsida; order Solanales; family Solanaceae; genus Solanum; species Solanum bulbocastanum. Next base: position 35,694,205 of record CM073599.1, on the reverse strand, counting down.
AAGGAAAAGCAAAAGATCTTTTCCTGAAAATGTATGGTGAAACTAATCCAGAATTCAGCTTCTCTTATGGTTGGTTAGAACGTTTCAAGTCAAGATACGGAATCAAGTCTTATAGACGTTTTGGTGAAAGTGGTTCAGTTATCATGGAAAATATTGAAAACGAATTGCCTAGCATACGGTCAAAACTAGATCAGTTTGAATTGAAGGATATTTATAATAAGGATGAAACTGAACTATTTTACCAATTGGAAGCTGATCATTCACTTGCTACCAAGCAGCTTGAAGGTCGCAAAAAAGACAAAGAGAGAATTACTCTTGCTCTCTGTTGCAATGGTGATGGATCTGACAAAGTACCATTGTGGATTATTGGTAAGTTTGCAAATCCTAGATACTTTAAAAATGTAAACATGAACAATCTTAATTGCATGTATAGATCCAACAAGAAAGCTTGGATGACTGGCTTGCTTTTTCAAGAATATGTTGGCTGGTTTGATAAGAGAATGAATGACAGGAAGGTTTTGTTAATAGTAGACAATTGCCCAGCTCATCCAAAGATAGTTGAAGGCCTAAGAAATGTAGAGTTGTTTTTCTTACCTCCTAACACAATGTCTAAGATTCAACCATGTGATGTTGGGATTAATATATTCGAGCATTCAAAGCTTATTATCGTCGTCGTCTTTATTTCAGCATCCTAAAAGGCCATGAGGTTGAAGCACCAAATGCTGAAAAAATTACTTTAAATACTAAAAAAATAGTATTATGAGAATTTATAATCCTACAAGGCCTTAAGTATTATTGACTGATTAAATATATATAAATTCTTGATGTATTCTAGTAATTATTACTTTATATTTTTTCTGGGCCTTTAATACTTTATTTTTAATTATTATCTAATGCATTTAGCGAGAATATTACTTTAATATAACTGGCCCAAGTCGGAACCGGAGAAAAATATTCATTTAGCGAGATTATTACTTTATCAAGGTTTTACTGTAGTCTTCTAGCATTGATAAGAAAAGCCTAAACTATCACTTTCAAGTAATTAAAAAATAAATAATCTAACCCAATCAAATTTTAATAAATTAATGAAACGAAACAAAGAAAGTACATCTCCTTTTAAATGGAGTAATAAATTATATACAACTGCAAATCAATAATTAGATGAGCATCAAACTAATTCAGATTAACTTCAACTGATTAAAGGTTACAACAACTTCGATGTAGATAATCAAAGACAACAAACAAAGACCTTCACATAATACTCTATGATTTGCACATAAGAATTTGATAAATAAATTTTTAGAATAAACAAAATAGAGGGTATATGTATTGATTCTAATTTTTACCTTTTGAATGTTTGACAAATACTGTTTAGGTATAATTAGAGTTACTTCAATTACTCAATATTTGCATATAACCTTGTGTTCTTCTTGCAACCAAAATCTTCACTCGACCTTGTCATCCTATAAAATCATCTCCAAAGAATAAGGTATTTCTGGTTTGAATTTATCAGAAACTATCCACAATCGAATAACACAAACTTTCAAGTTCCAATGCATTGATTTGAATGTAATTTCTAAGATTGTGTTAAATTGCAAAGCCATGTATATTGTTGAATATAGGAGAACAATGTAAAGTTATTGCGAAAAATGTCTATATATTGTACGTGACTTTAAAGATGCAGTGAAAACTGTAGTTTAAAATTCCTTGTTTAGTGGATGGTTATTGAGAAGTTATCTTAAGGAGTTATAAAACTGCTTTATTTGTGTTTATCTGTAAAAATATATTTATTTTTTTATATACAAAATACTGATATATTTAGACTCCTTACTTAAAATATATACTCATTTATAATAAATGAGTATATAAAAAAATGATAAAATTGTGAATCCAATTTTCCTTGATTAAATGATTTATAAAAAATGATTATTTAAAATTATATTTAGTTACCTTATAAGTAAATGGGTCTAAATCTAAAATATCTAAAGTATTCTAAAAAATTGTGGTATTGACTAATAATTTATTTTTTTTATTTAAAATGTTGTGTAACTACCGTACAATTACATAAATGAGTCTAATTGTAATTATTGATATGCTTCAATATTTATTTCAAATAATTATTTATTATTGATTATTTAACATTTAAAATTTCAAAAAAGTTGTGGTATTGACATGTGTCATTTTTCTTCTCCTTTTATGTATAAATAGATTATTACTCCCTCCGTCCACTTTTAATTGTCATAATTTTCATTTTTAGAATCAAACTATAAGAACTTTAACTAACATATGCAAAAAAAATTGCACTTTATAGTACTTTTTGTATAGTTTTTGAATATCTAAATCTTTTGTTTAAAATATCAAATTAATATAGTCTAATTTAACTTTAAAAATAGTCAAATTGACTTGCAAAAAGTGCAACATGACAATTAAAAATAGACGGAGGTAGTATTTCTTAAAAATATTTATCTACTTGACTTACTAAACTTAGATGCAACTTTGATCTTGCAAGAATACATTCTAAACTCTTGTAGCAGCATGAGGCTATCCAAACTCTTATAGGAATACGAAACTTTTAATAAAAAATTGAGAGGAGTATTAAAAATATTCCTAAACTTGGTGAAAATTTGGAGTGTATTTTCATGTAACAAGATTGTGAATGTATTTAAGTTCAGTTAATCAAGTTAAAGGGTGTTTTCAAGATTGTCAATATTCGAACGGAACTAATATTTTGCCTCAAATTTAAGAATATTTTGAATACATACTCTTTTTGTTTTTGTTTATGATAAAGAGCAAAGTGTGTGCGCGTTGAACAAGAGTTACATATTTGCTTGCGTAAGCGGTCCGTTTGGAAAAATTCTCATACGCGGCGTAGAAATATAATATGATAAAAGGTGCACATCTTGTAACAACTTGCTTTGTTATTACATCAATAAATGCAGGGCATTAATACGTGTTTAACTCTTAGAATTTTCAAATAAATACTGAGTTTAAATGCTTCAAGTAATGAAGAAATGTTTAAAAAGGGAAAAGTTTAAATTTATTCCTTAGCTATGCAAAATTGTCTAATTTGTATCATTCGTTAATAGCTGAGAAAGATGAGAAAGGAAAAAATTTCTCTCTCAATGTACGTTAAGTGTGAGCTGACCTACGGTTTGCAGGGAATGAGAAGGGGACGACCTCGACAAGGGATTAATTGTTGTTCTAATGTTTTTAAATAAAAAAAAATCTTTATAGACTGAAAAATAGAAAGCAGAAACTTTAAATAGAACTAACAGAAAATACAAAGTTCATTGTGTATCCTTAAGGAATTTAATCTTATCACTGTATCCAAGGTTATGGATTACTTTTTCTCACAATAAAATGATTATATATGTTGTAGGAATTATAGTACCTCAAACACCCTCACGAAGAATAACACATTTCTATATTAAGTAACAATTTAACTATAAAATGTTTATTTTGCCTTTAATGAAATGATTTACAGCCACACAAATTTCTATAATTTATTTTGGATAACAAGTTTTAAAAGTCTTTCTTTTTTTCTTAAATTCCGTGCTAAGTCAAACTACCTCACATAAAATGAGACAAAGAAAGCACTAATCAACAAGCATTTGAAACACTCTCGAGCCCTTTGTATTTCACACCATAGGTGGAGCTAGCTTGGGGCTACGGGGTCATCCACCCCCCCTCAGCTAACACATTATGTATATATAGTTTAAATTATTTTTATGTATACATAGTACTATAGTAGATGTTGAACCCTACTTTAGATAGTTCGTGTGTTTACACCTCCATATATTGAACGTCCTTTGTGAAAATCTTTGCTTTGACATTGACAACACCTCTATCACTTTTTAAATAACACCAACAAATATAATATTGTCTTTGTTTCAATTTGTTTGGCTTGTATTGGGGTTTCCAATTCAAAAAAAAAAAAAAAAAGTTACTTGAAAAAAATTCTAGTAAGAGATGCTTCTCCCTTTAATGAATCTTACCTAATACGCATTTAAATTAGTATATGTACGTTTTCCTTTGAGCTAATAATGCCAAACCGCTCAAAGACCTCAAGCTATCCAATAATAAACAAATGCTGCAAGGAATACAAAATGATGGGACTTTTTTATTAACAGTAGAACCAGTGAACCACCACTTAAACTAGCAATTAACATGAATTAGTTTACAAGACTGACTTTAAAGCATAATTATTAGCACATATGTTAATAATGTATGGCAGATGGATACTATTATAGTGACTAATCATTTGCATTGCATTATTGGTCGTCACTTGTCAACGACAATTGATTGGGACATATCAGATTAAGAAAAGGAATGGCAAATATCGTAGTTATATATATATATATATATATATATATATGGGGTGGCTTGATGCCTTTAAAAACGAGGCATCCGTCTTAGGCCCCAAATTTGAGGGTGTGTTATTACATAAAAACAATGAGTGATGCAAGCTAGAAAATATTATAAAATTGACATGCACAAATTGCACCTTTTCCTCTTTTAATTTATCTTTTTCAAAATGGACAAATTGCATTAATTTCCAGCTTAAAATTGACATATTGTTTGCTAAAAAATGATAGAAATGTGATATTATTCCTTTGGAGCGGCCCACCTATCAATGCTTAATCAGGATTAGAGTGTAGTCTAAGCAAAGCCACGAAAAATCAAACACAGCTCATCCAGTTCATTTTAATTTAATCTATTTCAACCCATTAAAAATGAAATTGGTATGTAATATGAGTCGACTCATGAAAATCTTGTCAAAATATTTTTTAAAAACTTTTTTTTTTCAATTTGATATATTATATATATATATATATATATATATATATATATATATATATAGTCATAATAAAAAATAAAATCATTTTATTAGGTATTAAAATAATTTAAAAGAATAAATAAAACAACTAAACTTAATAAAAAATAGGTTGAATCTTGATCCGTTACCTAACTCGTTTCGACCCAAGCAAATTTAAATTGTATTAAATCTTGACCCAATTATTATCTTAACCCATTATGATTTGCCTAAATTTGATCAACCCACCTAATTATCACCGAGAATCAAACACACTCAAAAGAAAGAGATTGCATCCATCGCCTACAAAAATGAATTGCACACATGACACACCCAACTTCAATGTTATTAGAGTAACTTATTTTTCTAGATTATCGTATTATGTTTTCTATAAATAATTAGTAATACGTACTCCTTTCATTTCACATTATTTGTACTATATCGAAAATAAACTTTTAGAGGTAATTAGTTATTGATAATAATTTAGTTGTCACTAAATATTATGTTTACTATAAATAATTATTTTTCACTGAATTTTTCATTGAAAAATGTTCACTGATTTTTTTCATAGATATTTTGATTGAGTATAAAAAGAAAAAATAGTAATTGTTTTATATGAAAAAAAATAATTAGGAAGCTTCTTCCTACTATTTCAATGAGAATTTATTTTTCACCATACATTTTTCTATGAGCTAGTTTGGCGTGAAATTAAAAAAAGAAAAGCCATATTTTATAACATAAATTTTTCAGTGATTCATGATGAAAAAAAATATTTATTTCTGACAATGTTATTATTTAATTCTTTGTTTGGTAGGATTTAAGTCGAAAGCTTCAACAAGGCTGGATGATTCAAGGTTTTCCTGTGTAGCAAGCAAGATATCCCTGTAAAAAAGGTTCCATAGCACATGGAGATGAACAGAATTATTAGACTATACATCATATCAAAATCCTATTAAAGTAACCATATGTATGCTAGTTTTTTTTTAAAAAAACTATATGTAGGAACTAGGAAGTATTATATTCTTAAATTAAAAAAAAAAAGTATTATATATTTTTATTGCTCCTTTCTAAGAGATACTAATGACGGAATATTTGGATTGATTTAAAAGTTGCTTAAATCTATTTTTAAGTTAATTTTTTATTTTTGAAAGTGTTTGACAAATATTAAAATAACTTAAAATAAGTCAAAAAAATGACTTAAAATAAGCTAAGAAATAGGCTAGCTTAAAAATAACTTAAAAAATGTTAAAAATCAAAAATAGATTTCCCCCTTCTTTTTATTTTTTGACTTAAATTTATGTTTGACTTTTTCTTTTTACTTAAAAATTAGTATTTTTAAGCCTATCTAAATGGGCTCTAAGTCATGCTTTTTTTTTTTTTTTTTTTTCTTTCATAAAAATAAAGTTGTTTTTGTAACTTTCTCTGCTAAAGGTTTAAGATGAAAAGAAATTATCTACTAGTGATTTTATGTATCTTTGGTTAAAATTTCTATGATACCCTGCTTATGCTTTCCAATAGGAAGATAATATTTATTGAACTTGAATTTGATTTTGCTTCAAGTATTTAAATAGTTTGATTTTAAATCTTAGTTTTTGATTTTGATTTAAAAAATTAAATAGCTTGATTTTGAATTGAATTATTCTCCACAAACACTAGGATAGGCGTTGCCATGAATAATGACTTCAGATTCCACATTACAAATAAATAATTTTCTGCTTGAACACAGTATGAATTTTTATTTGTTATGTTATTATTGATCTTGTGTTTTGAATGATTCCTGCAATTTGGCTTCATCTTGGAGACTTGTACTATCCGAAACATACAAAAAAGAAGAAGTAATAATTCATAAGTTGAGATTATAAAATTTTGCAAATATCATACAACTTCAGTGACATATATAGTACTTTAATTTAAAAATCGGAAAATGGTCTAAAATATCCTTGAAGTATTGAAAATGGTACACAACTACCCCCATCCACCTATTGGCTACCAACACTACTAAAAAACTGCCAAAAAACGATGGCCAAAAGCAATGGACTGCGTCGCTTTTTTGGTCAAAATCGACGGAAAAGCGACGCAGTCATGCTCGTCACTTTTTAGCTCGACGCTTTTCAAAAAGCGACGGACTGCGTCGCTCTTTGATTATTTTTTTCATGAATTTTTTTTTAACAAAAGCAACGGACTCCGTCGCTTTTTTTATATTTTTATTTATTTTTTATTTCCAAAAAGCGACGCAGTCCGTCACTTTTTTGGAAATTTATATTTTGAAAATCCTAGAAAAGCGACAGACTAAAGGACATTGTCCGTCGCTTTTCTGGAAATTATTTTTTTGAAATACCCAAAAAAGCGACGGACTAAAGGACCATATCCGTCGCTTTTTTGGATTTATTTGAAAAAAATAATGCAAAAAAGCGACGGACAAAACCACCATGTCCGTCGCTTTTTCTGCAATTTTTTGACAACAGAAACTTGCTGCTGCCCACCTACAAATATAAATCAATTCAATTCATATTCAACCAGCCCAATCAAAACAATATAATCTAAATATCACACACAATATATAACACATCAAACATAAATCAATCTTCAAAAATATCTAAATCACAATACAAAAACTTATAAAGTCATTCAAAATGTGTTTCAAAAAGTTCATAAAAGAGACCTAAACTAGGGAGTTCGATCTACAAAATCATCCTTCTCCTCCTCATTGTGGTCGTCGGTGTCCTCGAGAGCTGAAGATGTGTTGTGCCGTAATTTCACTATCTTTAGAAAAATTACTTTTTGAAATATTCTAAGTATAAAACAGTTTAAGAAAAATACTTAGAAAAGAGTCGCCACTTAATTTTTTTAAAGAAATTAAGAAGATTTATAATTTTCAAAGATTTAAATTGGAAAAATCATTTGAAAATACCAAAGAGGGTTCGGGGTTCAATTTACATTTCGAAAAGGGTTTAGGCATTCGAAGTGCCCGCTAACACGCGGTTGATCTGCGACTTGACTAAAATGTATTTTTTGACTAATTCTTTGGAAAAATGCTTTAACATAAAATAAAAAAAAAAAAAAAAGGAGAGAGAGAGGATATTTTACAATATTTTGATTTAACTTTCAAAAAAATAATTAAATAAAGAACACATTTTTATTTTATTTTTTTATTTAGAGAAAGGGACCTAAATTGAAATATTTGAATTTAATTGCATGTGAGTAGAATTTTAACAAAACTAGATTAATTAGCATTTGTTTGAATCATTTTAAAAATAATTTACACCAATTTAGTTGAAAAACCAAGATATCATTTTAAACTAGTCAAAAGTAAGTGAAAGTTTTGAATAAAAAACATTTGAATAAGTAAATAAGGGTGCAAGAGTTGATAAAGTAAAATTTATTAAAGTAAACCAAGACAAAGAAAATAGTTCATCCTTTGGGGGATTATTGAGCACTTCTAAAGTTAGAGTTAAACAACAAACAATAAATAATCACAATTAAATAATTAAAGAGTAAGGGAGAAATTGAATTTGGGCCTCCTTTTGGGCCAATTTCGCTGGAATTTTTTGGGTTTTTGCCTAATCCCTTTTTGTATATTCCGACTGTATATCAGTGTATATCTAATGTATACAACCCCTTTTTTTGCTTTTCGAGACCTGTACATCAATTCCAAAGACTTGTTCTTTGATTTCTCAAAGTTGGCTGACTCAATGAAAAGGTTTTGAGCCTTAATGGCCCCCTCGAAATGCAAGGGAAAACATAGGAGTTCATGTAGAACTCGGGCAGATTTCACATGCAAACAAAGGAAGGAACGTAAGTAAATGACTTGCTATAAAGAAATGAGATAAGTCAACAACATAATATAATGGAGCACTATCGACATCAACTTGCTATCACATAACCCATCTATTCTAATAAGTCAAATGAAACATTCCAATCCCGTATAATAGATAAACTTTGAAGCCTGGCCAATGTATCATTTAGACAAAATAAAAGTTTGCACTCTCAATTAAATACTACTACAGTAAACATATAAAAATCACCACTCTAGAATCCTTAGCATGAAATAGGCATGAATATGAAATGAAATGAAGACATTAATGCAAATGAGAGTTGACTAAAAATGTAGCATATTAAAGCTACTGATTACCAACATTAACACTTATCAAAGCTATACCCAAAAAGATAATTTTCAACCCAACAAGGAGCTAAACAAACCGAGTCATTTCATGCTCAAATTATAAGTCGAAGGCTTCCACAATATGTAAACAAAAGAAGTATACAAGCTTTTAAATTCAACTTAGTCACGTTTGAATTGAACTGAACAAAATTGATTAACAAAGATACAATATTCACTTAATAGCATGGGTTAAAGAAAAAGGGGAGGATGGAAGATCATTGCCATATAGAACAGTTTAGGAAAAAAGAAATAACACAATGCCACTATCTTATGCACATTAATCCCAACGAATAAAGTGTGGAGGAGCAGCGAAAAAACTAGTTAAACAGAGGAAATGATGCTTATGTTAAATACGAAACAACAATCTTCCCAAAAGGACAGAAATCTCAACCAAAAGAATAATTCGACTTCACCTCATATTTAAATTGAAGAACTTTTCCTATCAACAAGTTCTAAGTCTGAATTCTTTCAAAAGAGTGGAAATTGTAGCCTACTATATTTAACAACCAAACCAATACATTTAATTAAGGCAGAAGCTAGGGGCATAACAATACTAACAAAAAATAATTGGCTACAAACAGAGAAAGCTATACTTGAGCAACAAATCAGATTTTTGCTTCAACTTTACTCAAATTACTTAAAGAGATCACATAAGAAAAGACCAATATGCTGTCACACATATGCTAGGAGCACTAAATCATTAATCCCAAAACCATACTAAGCATAAAATCAATCTAAGATGGCATAATGAGTATTTGAAATTCAAATGGATATGAAAGGAAAACTCAGACATCCCACAAGCTTAAGAAAATAACAAGCCACAAGAGATATGTAGAAACCAGGACCAAGATTAGCCTTAAGTTGAATACATGCATATTTTTCGAATTAATACTGAGGAGATTCGCAGATTTAGAACTCATTTCGAAGAAACACCCACTGAAATGGACTCGAAACTATGCCCAGACAGGTTATCTGTAAGTTAGAACTTGAACGACTATCGACTATGAAGAAACGCAAACATGGACACCATTATGTCAAAAGAAGAAATACTAGAGAAAAAAAAAAAGAAATACAACTCTGCAAACAGTAGCTCTAGACAGACCAATGCATTTGACATTTCTTAGATGCACAAACATGAATTCAAACACCTATTATTGAACAAAGGCGAGGGGTAAACCCAAGATAAACATTAATCTTTACGGATGATTCAAATGAGTAACCGAAATATAATCAAATAAGCTAAGCAGATTTGTGACTATAACAATAACATACTAACAAAAGAAATAGAGGAACATTGATCTAGATAATACTCGTCAACCAAATTCTAACCTCTAGAGACGCAAAGAGAAACTAAGAACACATAAACCGAACACATAGAAGAACGACGAATCAACAAAGCTAAGAAAGAATTTACCTTCTTTTGGGCAACAACTGAGACGAGAACGAGTAAGGAGCTGACCTTCCTATCACAAGAACCCAAACATGAACAGTAGACAAGAAATTTAAGCAGAAAACTGAACCCAAAGATCTAAAAAAATTATTGTATCGTCTGCCTCTGAAACGTATTTAACTTGTATTTAAAATACCAATGCTCAAACTTTTCTCTGTATTGTTTTTCTTTTTTTGCTCAATAATCAAAATCCCCCCCCCCCCCCTTTTTTAAAGGAGTAGAGGAGGGGTTTATATAGAAAAAAAAGGGGTCGATTTTGGGGGAGAGGGATGAAAATTCAAGTGAGAATGAGGGTAGAATCGGAATTCTCAAACTCAATCCTCAATTCCAAATCTTCCAAGAGCCAAAGAGCTGCTCGTTTGTACAAGAATTCAACCCAAATCCCCTGAAATCCGGACGACAGGCAAGGTGGGTTGCTTGGCTCATCCCAATCGTCCTTGTGCTCGACGTGGCGCCCATCCACACGAGTCAAGCATGTGAAATGCGGCTGCTGCAGACATAACTGCAGGTCTGCTCCTGTTGTTCCATCAATGAGGACGATGGCAACTTTCCATCTATTTTGACGTGTGAAGGAGAAAAAGTCGCGTATTGGCAGTGGAGTCTTTTGGTATTGTCGGTGTATTGCTGGAAATTGAAGGGTGGAAATGGGCCAAAGAGATAGCCAATTTACTTCAATAAATGGTCCATTGCATTGGAGTTGTGGCCAATTGAATTTGTTTAGAATATTTGGCTAGTAATTAAATAAGACGAATTAATATAGTTAACTAACGACCTTCTTAATCTCAACGAAATAAAATAATAAACTTAATGACTCAAAATTTGAACCACAATTTAAACTAAGCTAATTTAATAAAATACTTAAGTAAAACGTGAAATATTTTGTGATAGCTTTCGAATATTTATAAAATATACTAATTATCGACATAACTATAAAGACGTATTTGTTCTTTTAAAAATTATAAAATTGATAAAAATTACATAAAACAACTTGAAAATATTTTGAATTTCATAAAACTAATTAATTAAAGTTATATCCATCACTTTTAAAATAAACTAATTTAATAAAATATATATAAAAAAAAGAAATCTTTTTTGAGATGATTTTCTACTATTCATAAAATGTAGTAAGTATATACAACATATATCATTTTAAAATTATAATAATGACAACTTTTGTTCAAACTAACTTGCAAATTGTTTTAAATTTTATAAAAAAATTTAATTATTTTAAATCGTTTGGAATTTATGAAGCTCGATGATTAATCTAGATTGTGGAGGTCCAAATTTGAATGTCAACAAGATGTAGTAGGTCGACGAGCGATGTTCAACACTTGTTCTTTGATTTGCTAAACGATCGCACTCATGCTTTGTTGTTCACTTACTCTTTTCCGCTCCGACTCTGCCAGTGCCATTGTAAGCTATGCTATTTGAGCCGACATAGCAGCAATCTGAACATCGTCAAGTGTTTCGGCTTAACGTGACGGTCCAATACCTTGTAAGCCTGACTGGAGTCCTCTTACATCGTTTCAAGAGCCTAGACCATAGACTCTACCCTTGTGTGTTCCCCCTACCACTTTTTCTGTCCAAATTTGGGTGGACAATTCAGGTGTCATTTGGATCGAGCTATCTAAATTCTCAATGATGTACTGATTAAACTCATTCTACATATTAAATATAAAAATTGACATCAATATATATACATATCATAAATATATCTACTATTAATATATATTATTCATATTAAATAATTTACAAAATTTGTTCTGCCCTTTCTTCCACCCACACATCCGGATCCGACTTATTTTTTTTCTTCTTCACATGAGTCTTCTTGAAAACCTCCGATCCAATGGGAGTGCGCCCCATTTCTTTTTTCTATAAATAAAAACTGAAATTTATAACGATATATATGAATCAACTAATTATTTATTTAAAAGTTTGAATTAGAACTTACCATCGCTCTTGTAATTGTTCCAACGGTCTTTGCACCTCCGGTGTGCAACGAGCCACCCTTAAGACTGCCTCTAGCATTTTTAGCTTGTTTGGACATTGCCTCAAACTTATCTGTGTTGTAATACTGACGTAATTCAACAAAAATATGAGGCAACATCCAATCCAGATGTTGACCAATATCCCAAACTTTATTTATCCAGCTAGACAGTCTCGCGAATGCCCTCATCTCAAATGTGATCGCAATGACCATATTGTACCTCGGCTCCCAAGTACACACAATCTGTAATTTTTTTTGAATAGCATTAATTAGATCGATAGTAAAAAAAAAAATGTAACGTATACTAAAAAATATATACCTTAAATTCATTAAACATCACCTAGCGTATACTATTTGAAATCTCGCTCCAAGAGTGATAAGCCTATGTAAAAAGTCTTCTAACACAGTCTTTTAAAGCCTATACAATATCCTTTGCAGGATGCCACTTGCAAAACACATAATAAATATGTTAGTTCATGAATAATATATTAAAGTATAAGAAATAAATAAAATAAAGTAACAAATGGATAACAAAACAAACTTACGATGATCCATCCTACTCAATCATGACTCTACCAAGTCTGTCCTTCTGGCCATGAGCTAGAGCAGACATCACATTATCTGGTGTAGCACTAGGTGTAGATGTAGATGAAGGTGACGCACCAGGATGCACAAAACGTTGAGTCAATAGAGGCGTACCGGCCATAACATCTCACTGCTCGTTACTAGAATCTCCAATCCTAATGGCATATAATTGAGAAGTTATACCTGTAGGAGATGGAGTACCATCCGATATCCTACCTATCGATAAGGGCCGTGCTCGACGAATTTCCTATAAAGGTAGGTTCTTGTAGCGTCGTGGAGGCAATGCCTGTGAAGTAGAGAAAGCACCGACTAATTGACGATAATTAGGATAATATGCCGGAGGATCTGCCATACCAAACAGAACATCAAATAAATGAGTATCATGACTGATGCGCTCTGGCACAGAAGAAATAGATCCTCGAATATTCTCAGGATCTATGGGTCTCCTAGACTTCTTCTTTTTAGTCCTATTAGTCTGGCTAACTCCAAGATGCTCGCGATGTCTATCACCGTCACCGCCTGATGACATATGTATGCAAATTTACATGCATAATATATAAAAATCATAAATTAAATAAAATTAGCAAAATAAATTAACGTACATATACTAGCTTTCATTCTACTACTATTCATCCTCACTTATTTCAATTCCACCATTCTCCCATTCTGCCTCCTCAGTGGTTTCATTTTCATTATTGTTCCATTCTTCGTCATCAAATGATTCATTTTCTTCATTCTCAAATATTTCTTCCTCAACATTCATTATCTCATCATCAGATACTTCTTCTAATATGTGTTGAGGATGTTATAGTGTGGTTTTCAATTCAACATCAACTTGTTGATGAACAATTGTAACATCATTTTGATACGCCACATCTAAGACATTATCAATTTCAATTCTCCCCACATGCTTAGTTTTTATAACAACCCGCCAATCAGGTTTTTCTCTACGCAATGGATATGGAGCGTAATACACTTGTTTAACATTCTGTGCAATAATAAAAGGACCATAACTTCTGTATTTTCTGGTTTTCTGGTGTGCTTAACTTCAATTATATTATATTGATGGTCCACCTTTGTGCCGCTATGTGATGGGTCAACCTACTCACACCGAAACAATACAATCTTCGTCTTCGGACAACCTAAATTCCTCAGTTCAATAATCTCATGAATGACACCATAATATTTAATAGGTTGGCCAGTACCATCAACATCACCTTGTATGCAGACACCGCTATTATTTGTTTTCTTGTTCCTAAAAACTTCTTCAGTTTGAAACTTAAAACCATTGACACAATACTTATTCATTGTCAGTACTTGAGATTAAGGTCCAAGTGCTACTTCTTTCACCAATTGCAAATGTTGGACACTTGAGTATTCATCGTAAACCTACGTGATTGTTATTTCAAGTAATATAATTTAGTATAACATGAATATATTATTCAATACTTAGTGATTCAATGTAAACTTGCACACTTACATAGTTTGTTAGCCATTTGGAAAATTCTATATAGATGGCTTCATTACCCAATGTGTTTACGAACAAGCTAATCATTTTACATTCAAGTATTTCGTTAGTTAATGAACACTTATTAGTATATGTAATTTGATAACATATTTTTAACACTTACTGGAGATATGATTGAATCTCTGGACAATTAAGCAAAATATGTGTCACAGCTGATTGTATTTCCATATTAGTGATGCCTCACTTTCCACGCTTTTTAGATCCTCGACCATCTTGATTAAAAATTGATATCGGTGGAAATAAAGGATCAGTATCTCCTTTATCATTGCGATTTGGCCTTTTCTCCTACATGACACATCATCACCAAAGTAATAAGAATAAAAATCACCAGTTTCTCTCCCAATATAACCTTGAACAATTGATCCTTCAATCTTTCCCCTTTGCTTAATTATTTGCTTGGAACTGCCAATTTTTCTGCATGTATATATGTATATGTATGTTAATAAAAGACTTGGTGAATATACATAACTTAGTGAATATTTCAAATGAATACCTCTCAAATGGATACATCCATCTTGTTTGAACCGGACCTCTGAGGCGAGACTCTTGTACAAGGTGAATTGGAAGATGCTCCATCACATCAAAGAAAACCACAAAGAAATATCTTCTCCAACTTAGTAGTAATAACAAGAATATTTTCATCCATCTTGTCTAAAATACTCTTCTACAACTTTTCAGAACACAAATCTTTTAAAAAAAAAACTTTCTCTGTGATTGGCTTCCATATCCTTTCGGGTAGATGACTAAAAACGATAGGAATTAAAGTTTGCATGAACACATAACAATCAAGACTTTTCATACCTATCAATTTTCCTTCATTCATATCTGCCCGCTTTCCTAAATTCGAAGCATAGCCTTACGACATCCTCAAATTTTTAACCCACTCATAAATTTCACGTTTCTCATCCAATGTGAATGAAAAGATGGCTTTGGGCTTAACTATTATACCATTTTGTAATTCTTGCAGCCATAACTTTTTTCTCCTACAATGTTCCTTTATGTCCATTCTAGCTTTTGGATTCAATTTTGTCTTACCCTTAACATCCATCGCTATGTTAAACAAATTGTCAAAATAATTTTTTTCCAATGTGCATCACATCAAGATTATGTCGTAGAAGATTGTCCTTCTAATAAGACATCTCCTAAAATATGCTTTGTTTGGTCTAATTATGTTCAATACCATATCCAGGAAGTCTAGAAGGTGAAACTTCTGTAACTTTAGGTAATTGAGAAACTCTCTCCCAAATTTGATTCCCTGTGAGTAATGGAGGTGGGGGGTCACTTTCAATCTTATTTTTCCTTAATGCATTTTTTCATCTTTCTAAACTCATGGTCCATTGGCAAGAACTGGCGATGATAATCAAACCAGTATTTTTTCTGTCATGCTTTAAAGTGAATGCCTTACTATTTTCCATGCAATACGGACATGCTAGCTTTATAGCTGTTATCCAACCAGACAACATCCCGTATGCAGGAAAATCATTAATAGTCCACATTAAAAAAGCACGTATAATAAAATTTTGCTTAGTTGATATATCATAAGTCAAAACGCCTTCAAACCACAATTATTTGAGCTTATCGATCAATGGTTGTAGATAGACATCAATCAAACTTTTTGGATTATACGGACCTCGAATAACACAACTTAGAAAGATGTAGGGACTAGTCATGCACATTTCAGGAGGAAGATTATACGAAGTAAGAAATACCGGCCAGCATGAATAAGGCGAAATAGTATTAGAGAATGGTGTGAAGCTATCTGCACACAACCCTAATCTAACATTTCTTGGTTCACTAGCAAAATCAGGATATACATTATTAAAATACTTTCATGATTCACCATCAGATGGATAAGACAAGACACCCGGCTACCTTTATATTCACGATGCCATCTCATATGTGGGGCAGACGTCATTGATGCATACAACCTCTTTAACCTAGGAATAAGAGGAAGATAATGCATTGCCTTAACTGGGACCATCTTTCCAGCCGGGGTCCTTTTACAACGAGCATGTCCACAAAACTTACAATTTTCTAATTCACTATCAGTCTTGTAAAACAACATGCAGCCATTAACACAATAATGAATTTTATCATACGTCAATCCTAACTTGGAAACCAAATTCTTTGCCTGATAGAAGTTCTTAGGTATGTTAAACTCCGAATTAACTAGTTCACCCAAAAGATCAACCATTGAGTCCATAGCCGCATTAGGAACATTCAAATCTGATTTAATATTCATTAATCTAACCGCAACTAACAAGGCAGAATGAAGACTCCCTTCATATAGTGGACAACTAGACTCTTCTAATTGATCATAGAAACGTCTTGCTTCTTCATTAGGAGCTTCATCAAAATATTGTTCGGGTTCCATCCCACCTTGAACCCCGAAAGCATTATTGATCATTTCATGAACCCTATCATGTTCAACCCTAATTTGACCATGTGGTGCAACCATATTATATTCATCCACAAGCATCGAATTATAAAACATACCATTCAATCCATTTCTTTCTCCATGATCAATCCATACAAAATATCTAGGCTTAAATCCATTACGTACAAATGAACCATGACTGTATCTGATTCAAAAAAACTTTAGCACCTACATGCACTACAAGGACACCTAACCAATCCATTATTCTTGAAAATGTCAAGTGCCATTTTATTTTCAATAAAATCTCTAACACCGTCAATAAACTCAGGTTTCAAACCAACGCCAGTTTCATAATGCATATTATACATCCACAAATGATGATCCATCTACAAAAATATAGATATTCAATTATATTATAAATTAACTTTAATAATAATTTTACTATATTAAACTAATATATATTGTTAATATATATTTATATAATTACATAATAATTATATTTATTACTACTTTTATATATATATATATATATATATATATATATAGTTCATAAATACTATATTTCAAGATCTACAAAGTGCAAGCTTAATTAATTCATAAATTTTAATGAAGTTTAAGATTTCAAATAATTAATTATATTAATTCTAATTAAGTTCAAGTTATTATAAATTAAGTTCAAAGTTTCTAACTAATTAATAACTTCAAATTAAGTTCAAGTTCTAATTAAGTTTAATTATTAAGTTCTAATCAATTAAGGTCACCAAGAATTAGTTATATTCAAGTTCAAGTTTTAAATTCAAGTCCATATAAAAGTTATTAGTTATGTATAAAGTTTCAATACAATAATTTGTTATATTCAATTTCTAAGTTCAATTAGTTCAAGTTCTAATTACATTCAATAGTTATATTCAAGTTCCAAGTTCAAATTTTAAATTTTAAGTTCATATCTAATCTATAAAATTAGTTAAATATAAACTTCTATCCAACAATTAATTATAGATATTCAAGTTCCAACTTTTATATATATATATATATATATATATATATATATATATATATATATATATATAGTTCATAAATACTATATTTCAAGATCTACAAAGTGCAAGCTTAATTAATTCATAAATTTTAATGAAGTTTAAGATTTCAAATAATTAATTATATTAATTCTAATTAAGTTCAAGTTATTATAAATTAAGTTCAAAGTTTCTAACTAATTAATAACTTCAAATTAAGTTCAAGTTCTAATTAAGTTCTAATCAATTAAGGTCACCAAGAATTAGTTATATTCAAGTTCAAGTTTTAAATTCAAGTCCATATAAAAGTTATTAGTTATGTATAAAGTTTCAATCCAATAATTTGTTATATTCAATTTCTAAGTTCAATTAGTTCAAGTTCTAATTACATTCAATAGTTATATTCAAGTTCCAAGTTCAAATTTTAAATTTTAAGTTCATATCTAATCTATAAAATTAGTTAAATATAAACTTCTATCCAACAATTAATTATAGATATTCAAGTTCCAATTCAAAAAAAAAAAAAAAAAAAACCCTATTCATGACATTCAAACGTTAATCATATCATACTCAAAACACTCAATTACTAATCTAACTTCAAATTAACACTTTAGTAACTAACAATCAATCAAATTTTTAAAAAAAATCCTAAATTCAAAAATCTTCAATTCAAAACCCTAATAAAAACCCAAATTCAAAAATCTTCAATTCAAAACCCTAATAAAAACCCAAATTCAAAATCTTCAAAACCCTAACAAAAATCCTAATTCATTCACTAACTAACAATGCCCAATTCAAAATATGCCTAATTTTTTAAAAAAACCTAAATTCAAAAATCTTCAATTCTCTATACCCAACTAACAATAATCAAATCAAATTTACAATTGATTAGACACTACCCAATAAACTAAAACAATAATATAGTAACTAAAAATAAACTATAATCACTAGAATTGAAAAAAAAAACTAAAATTAAACACTAACCATAACAAAGAGGAGAGAGGTAGCGACGGGCGGCGGCAATGAGCAGGGGAAGTGACTGGCAGGGCGATGACGGACAGGCAGTAACGAGCAGGAGCGGCGATTGGTGGCAGGGGCAGCAACGGGCAGAATATAGAGAGAAGGGAGAGAAAAAGAATGAAGAGAGTAGAAGAGAAAAGAGATAGAACAAAATTTTAAAAAAAGCGACGGACAACGTCTCTTTGTCCGTCGCTTTTTTAAAATAGTTGACCAAAATTTTGACCAAAAAAGCGACGGACTAAGAAACGTTGTCCCTCGTTTTTCTTAAATGTTTGATCAGACATTCTGACCAAAAAGCTATCCGTCGCTTCTTTAAAAAAATAATTAATCAATTAATTATTAATTATATATATAGTTGGCGCAAAAATCTGCGAAAAAAAGCGACTGACTAAGAGATGTCGTCCGTTGCTTATTAAAACATAATTTTTTTAAAAAAATATTTTTCATTGAAAAGTGACGGACAATGTGGTTAATGGCGTCGCTTTTTGGAGCGACGTCATCCGTCGTTTTTTAGTAATTTTTTAGTAGTGTAAATGCCCTCCCCATTCACCTTTGGGTCCACTTTAGCCACTTCATTAACGGAGCACCATTTAGAATAATTAAATAATCATTTTAATTACGTGGCGCTCAACTATTGGTTGCAATTTAATTATTTAATATGATTTTAAACCCATCCATTACCTACCCATTTTTATCTAAATCCACCCCAATACTTATTAAACCCATCCGCCCCAATACAAAAAGAACCCATCTAATAAGAACAACCCTAAAACCTTCGTTCCCAAATATACACTCCATTTCCCTAACTTATTTCAATTTTCTTCCTAGGTTTAGAAGATCAGTGTTCTTCTTCTTCAATTTGTTATAAATGTCAGCTTCTTCTTCGATATCTTCTCCTAAAGAACTTCAATCTCATATATGTACGTGCGGATTTATGGCAAGACATTTTACTACTACAACTCTTGAAAATGGTGGACGTCGATTCTACAAATGTCGTCGTCTTGGGTCAAATTCTTGTGGCTATTGAAATTGGATTGATGACAAACTTCCACGTCATGTGTCAACCATGATTCATAATCAAAAACTTAAATTGGATTCAATTCGGAAAGAAAGAAATCATTTGAAGAAGATTGTGGAGGATATATGTGGCATTGAAGATTTTTATTTGAAGAATATGACTGCCAATGAAATGTCTGAGTTGAATGATATGAATAGAAATAAAATTTCTGATTTGACGAAGGTTTCTGCCTTGAAGGGGAAAATATCAAATTTGGAGTTGACGGATAAAATTGATAGTTCAAATCTGAAGAAAGTATCTAGCTTGGATGATAAAGTTTCGAAGTTAGAATTGAAAGTTCATCAATTGATAAGTTTGCTTGCAGTTTCTTAGGCTATTGTTGTTGATTTTGTAGCTGCCAAGATGATGTAGTATGGTGCTATTGTTTGTGTTAAGTTAGTTTTATTAGATTATGTTAGTTTTGTGGTTTTTTGTTATTGTAATGAATGAATTTTGCAGCTTGATAAGCTGCATTTATTTTTGAAAAAGTGTCAAAATGATGTAGGTTGTTGCTCTGTCTACCTACATCATTAGCACTGTATTCTATATCTCTGTTTGCAGATATTTTTTGTAGAACAAAAGATCAAAAAAAAAAAAACTAGAGGCCACGAGCCAATTTCTCTAAGGAATTATCAAACTTAGGAGATAAATTACTACAGGAAGCTGGCAACTACAAAACATTTTCATTTCAAAAAAGGGACTAAAAAATATTTGGTATACCATTTCTGTCGGTATTTGCTAAACCTTATGGAGAGAAAGAAACAAAAAGTGTGTGACGGAAAGGCAAGACAAACCCTGTACAGAAGACAAAAGCTAATTCTTCAGTTCTATACATCAAAGAAACTCCCCCACAATGGAAATCTTTTTCAAGGAAGCCACAAGATTGTAGGTGGTTGGACCAGTTTGTTTCAAAAACCACATTTATGTGAAGCTAAGGGCTAGTCCAAGCAGCCCATTGTCTGTCGTAGCAACCGAAAACATTGAAATCTTAATTTCATCCGCATTAATTACGTAACGCCATTCATCGAACAAGAAGATCAAGCTGATAGCAAAAGGTGTAGATATCCTATTGTTCAGTAACACCATGGAAACTTTATTAAAAGTTCCAGATTTTGTAAATTGCTTTGCTCTGTCCATGACACGCCATAATGTGAGTGAGTAGCTTGTAGTGAAGATGCAATTAATTGAATGTCAAGCATACCCTGTAGCATCAAATGAGAGGTCTGTTATACCTCTAGATACAACAGATATAATCATAACAAACATGGTAGTCCACACTTTCTGATTCTGCTGCTTCCAAAAATATACAGCCCTCCAATTGCTGTTAAAAGACTCCCCCTAAAGCTAGAGTACTACAGAATGCATTCATAAATTTTTCAGCTCACAAAAAATTGTCAGACTAATTTGTCATTAACATACATGGCCAGTGACAAATAATTAAGTATCCAAAAAATAGAAAACTAAGAAGTTTTACTGTGCCATTACATAATTAACAAAAACTTAAAACCACTGCTTCGCAACTACTTTCTAATACTTGCCCCTCTTTGCCTTAAGCTTGCCAATCTTTTTCTCCTTGTCTTTGCCAACTGATTTGAGGTCACACATGCTTTGCCTTTCCAAGTTAGCTTTTTTGGTGAATATGGCAGATTAGTAGGAATACTAGCACCATTTTCATCATCCGGGAAGCTAATCCTTCTTGAACTAATTGGTTGTTGTTAAAGCTTCTTCATTTGAAGTCTACTCTTTGCTACAGATATTACCCTAGGTGTAACCACTGTATCCTCATCCTCAGATTCAATACCACCTTCAACTTCATCTTCATCAACAGTTGCAATTGAGGATGCAACAACTTTTTCTTTTCCACTGTTTTTAGACCTCTTTGGAACTGCATCAACTTTGTCCTTTGAAACATTTTTTTCTTTGATTTTGAAGGATTGGGAGCTTCATTGAATGCTTGACTTGATTATTGGCTTGTTTGTCTACTAGAAGATGCAACAAATCAAGAAGTTGACATAAAGACTGGTTCATTTTCTTCACTTGGTTGGGGTGCTGGTACTGGCACATCTGGGAGAACTTGTCTTCCTTCTGAAGCTATAAAATTTGTGAAAGAGTAAGATAAATAAATATACATTGTAAGTAATTAAAAATTGATGAAACATGACTTACCAGAGGACATTTTATCTGATTATGACCTACAACACTACAATTTCCACATGACATTTGCAACCCTTTTCTACTTTTCGACCATAATCCCTCCCCTTTTTTTGCCTCATCCTTTTCCCTTACTCTCTTTAATTTTGGTCTACCAACCAATTTACGAATTTGTGGTGGTTGCATAGCTTATGAAGGATCAATTTTCCATAATTTCTCACCCCTAATAGGTTGAATTTTAGGCTGGTACACAAGAAAGTAAGCTTCTTTTGAGTACCACCAATGCATCTCATTTGGTGGTTCTATTCTATCATGTTCTAATGCTTTAATAGCATGAGGACATGGCATTTCGGTCAAATTCCATGTCCTACAAGTACACCTCTTTGTAGCAAAATTCACAACATGTTTATCTATACCCTCAACCACCTCATAACCTAAGTCTCCATTAGCAACAACTTGACAACCTTGTGCAATCATTCTAAAATTATGATACAAATTCATGGAATATGGACTACAATCTTTTGTCCACCTCTTACCCTGTTCTTCAAGTTGTTTCAACCTTTTCATAACCTATAAATAGTAGTGAATATATAACTTATATATGACATATATAATCTAATCATAACACCTACATATTACTATCATATTAAACATAAATAGTTACTATCTGCAGATTGTAACAGTTATATAAAATAGTGGCAATAACTACATATTACTATAAGATTAAACAGTGATAATATTTATTTTCAGTGAAAATTTGATAATACCTTAATTCTAATGTCTTCCAGCATCTTAATTATCGGTTTTGCCCTTCCTTCCAAAATTCATTTGTTGAATGCCTCAGTTAATTATTTTCACAGGAGTAGCTTTTGCAAACAATGTCAAAAAAGGCCCTGCACCAATATTGTGGTGGATACTATACAAGATCTTTGGCTGCTTGTTTAGACATAGAACCCATAGACTTTAATTGGTCATCAAATTGCTCTTCTTAGGTACTCCAAGCAGACCACCAAAATAACTTCTTCATCTGTACACCACTTCAAAACCTGGACCAATTGGCTTCTATGTACCTTGCACACCATCTATGTTGTGCTTTTGGAAGCAAATCACCACCAACACCAATCAAGCCCTGTAACAATAAGAAAAAGGTAGAATAGAATAATTTAAAAAAATTCAAGTGTATACAATAACTATAATAAAAAACTGTCAAACACTTACAAAATTACCTTTTGCATAGCAGACATAAGTGTCAATCCTTCACCATCTGCCAACGCCGATGAGTTCCTCAATAACTCAATGAACCATTTTCATGTTCTAATAGTTTCTCAATCCACCACTGCCCAAGAAAGTGGATAAAAATGCTTCATTGAATCTTGTCCAAGTGTAATCAATAAAACTCCCTTGAACTTCCCTTTTAAAAAAGTGCCATCCAACCCTATAAATGGCCTCATATCAGCTCTCCTGCAATTTCTCAAAGCCTGAATGCAAATATACATTCTTAAAAACTTTCTTTGTCCATGTTCCAACAAAGCCTCTTTGGATATGTTTATAATCACATCACTACCAGGGTTGTTATCCCTGAACTCTTGAGCATAACACTCTAATTTATTGAAATCATCAACATAGCTACCATCCAATTTCTCTAGCACAAGTCTTTTAACCCTATTCATTTTTGAAAAGCTAATATTAAGTCCAAAGTTATCATCTGCAATCTTTCTCATTTTAGTCACCTTGCACTTAGGATCATTTTGGACCCTTTTCTTGAAGTAGTGCGCTAAAGCTTGTTAAGTAGCTCTTCTATTCTTGAATGCTTCTGGAAATGTATGTTTTGTTTTCAAGGTCTTAATTTCAAATCCTTGCCCTTTCTTAACTTCAGAAATCAGACACACAAAAGGACAACCAATAATACACTTATATCTAACTCTAACAGAGTCACTCTTATCAACCCTAAGGGCAACCTTCCTAGCAATTGAGTAGTAGCTTACAACCCTTTTAGCTTCATTAAGGTTCTTAAAACTCATACCTTTTTCCAACTCTTTAAAGTTGTCAAGTTGATCATTAACTTCTCTTTTCTTTTCTAACTTGAAGGATTCCAATTCTTCACTATTGTAGTCATTTGGATAAGGTTCATTTTCATCCTTTTCTTCCTCACTTGATTTACCTTCAGTTGCAACATTTACTGTGACTAGGTAAGGTTCATTTTCATCTTTTTCTTCCTCACTTGATTCACCTTCAGTTGCAGCATCTACTGTGATTAGGTAAGGTTCATTTTCATCCTTTTCTTCCTCATTTGATTCACTTTCAGTTGCAGCATCTACTGTGCCTAGATAAGGTTCATTACTGTGGTTGATGTCAATAGATGGAACAATATCATCCCCTCATCTACAACAAACAGTTCAAGTACACCAAACTTAACAGACAATGTTCTTTATATTGTTCTTATGCCAGAATCCCCCTCAATCAAATAATTCTTCCCAGAAGGTCCTTTGAGTAGAAATTGTTGGACCTTCCTAAAACCTAACTTTTCATGGAACTCTTCACATATGTTTATATATGACAATAAATCTGGATCATACTCCTTCCTAACATGAGTCAATTTTTTAATGTAATTAACAATAGGTGTCAGTACCCACTTGCCCCCATAATAGAATAATAGGTCCACCTTGTCGACCATTCTTCAAGAAAGGGACATTATAGACATAGAAGAAAGAGAAAAGGGCCCTATTAGACAACAACAAAATATTAAAAAAATAGATAAATCTACCAAGAGTAAAGGAATAGGGACCACATGCTTCAAAGTAAAACTTTACATACACAATATGTAGCACCCCTAGATGCTAACAAGAGTCGCATGACGATTTACCATTGCTTAAATTCTATAATATGTTTTATTCACATTTTGGAAACTTGAAATTTTGTAATATGTTACATTTCCTACTTGTTTGGAACGATTGTATGAAGCATGAACCCAATTAGTTTGGGTACTCAGAAATTGATAATATTTTTTTTATTATCATTATTTACTTGCATGAGGATAATATATGCATAAAAATATTTCGTGATTTATTTGCATGTGGTAATTGGAAAGGGTCGGGGTTGTTACAAGTTTGGTATCAGAGCATAGGTTTGTGGTTCTAGGACTTTTGCTGTGAATTATTTGTATACTTGTTCGCTTTTGGAAATTTTTTTTTTTTTTAACTATTTGTTCACTTACATGATTTATAATATTTTATCGCGTGTAGAGTGCACATGCATCATATACATGTCCATAATGCAATGTGATCTTCCCTTTTGAAGGAATTAAGGTATGGCCTCTTCTGCTAACCAACCTATAGAAGCTGCTCGTGAAGGTTCAGGTGCCTCTGTTTTCCAACCTCATGCACTAGAAGAGGTTGGATAACCTTTCTCGGATCATTTTGTTCCCCACACTAGTGGGTCTGAAGTGGGAAATCATCAGGGTGCCAGAGCTGGTTCACATCTCCACATGAATCATAGTACTCAAGCTATGAATCCTCCTTTTCAACAAATGGATAAATTCTTCCATCATATGGCTGAAGCGATGCATGATCCCAATGTGATTAATTTTGAAAAAATGAGGAAAATGGGTGGAGTAGAGTTCAAAGGCACTGTTGATCCCACAGATGCTGAGCAATGGCTGGAGCACATGGAGAGGGTATTTGAGCAGTTAGAGTGTTCAGATGTTGCCAAATTTAAGTATGTTATTTCACTCCTACAGAAGGATGTTTATGATTGGTGGGTAAGTGTTCCAAATGCCAAGGTAAAACCTCCTGTTCTTACTTGGGATGATTTTCTTAAGGAATTTCGTATGAAGTATGTCCCACCTGCTTATTGTGATGCAAAGAAAAAAGAGTTTTTGAATTTAAGGCAACGAGGCATGTCTATTGCTGAGTACCAACAAAAGTTTCTAAGGCTCTCTCATTATGCTGGAGGTATTATTAAAGAGGAAAAAGACAAGTGTAGAAAATTTGAAGATGGTTTAAATGATTCCATTAGGAAGAATGTGGCAATCTTGCAATATGAGAACTTTTGTAAGTTAGTGTCTACTGCTTCTACTTGGGAACGACTTGATAAAGAATAAGCTAGTCGAAATGAAAAAAAATTTCGAAAGCCTAGATCAGATTTTGGAGGTCCATCCAAAAGGGGAAGGTTTGATGATTCTAAAGCTTGTAGTGTTAACAGGCCATTTTAGCAAAAGCAAAACAGATCAGAATTTTCTACAGCTAGTACTCTATATTTCGGCCAAGGCAGGTCTCGTTTTCCCATTTGTCCACAATATGGAAAAAATCATTATGGTACTTACAGGAGAGCTTCTGGTGTATGTTTCAATTGTGGGAGCTTTGATCATAAAGTGAAGGATTGTCCTAATCCTAATAATGCTCCTTTCTTGAGAACTGAAGGCTCAGTTCATAAGCCTTTTATTAATCCTCCTCGAACTAATGAAGGTGCAAAACCTAAAAATACACAAGTAGCAGGTATAAGTGGAGTGAATAAAGCTAGTGGACTAAGGGTTACTGCACGCGCTTATGCTATGAGGCAAAAGGAGGATCAAGATAGAAAAGACGTGGTTGTCGATAAATTTCACTTATTTGACTTATGTGTGTTTACATTGTTTGATTCTGGTTTTACACATTCCTATCTTTGATCATCACTTGATCTTTCTGAAAACGAGAAATCTGTGAGACTTAATTTTGATGTGCTGGTTGAAAGTCCTTTGGGTTATCAAGTTGTGTGTAATCGAGTTTATCAAGGTTGTCCCTTCATGATTCAAAATCTAGTCTTCCCAACTGATTTGTCTGAAATGCCCTTCAAGGATTTTGATGTTATTATCGAGATGGATTGGATTTATAAATATCATGCAGTGGTAGATTGTAGGTCTAAGCAGGTGACTTTTAAAGATCCTACATTTTCACACATCATTGTACAAGGTGAAAGATCATTAACATCTAGTATTATTTCTACGGCCTTGGCAAGAAAGTTGATGCGTCATGGTTGTGGGGAATACCTTGCTCACATAGTTGATACACAGTTGGAGAGTCCTGGTATCAAGGACATACCTGCTGTACATGATTTCCCAGAAGTCTTTCCAGAAGACCTTCCGGGATTGCCCCCGAAAAGAGAGGTTGAATTTCCAATTGAGCTTATTCCTGAATCTACTCCTATTTCTATCACTCCTTATAGAATGGCTCCGACAGAATTAAGAGAATTGAAATCTCAATTGCAAGAACTTCTTGAGAAGGGTTTTATTCGACCTAGTGTTTCTCTTGGGGAGCCCCGATTTTATTTGTAAAGAAGAAAGATGACACTCTTAAGCTTTGTATTGACTATAGACAATTGAACAAAATCACAATCAAGAATAAATATCCACTACCAAGGATCGATGATTTATTTGACCAACTGAAGGGTGCTAAAGTATTCTCGAAGATTGATTTAAAGTCTGGATATCACCAACTGCGTGTTAGAGAGAATAATATTCCTAAAACTGCTTTTAGAACTCGGTATGGTCATTATGAATTTTTAGTGATGTCATTTGGGTTGACAAATGCTCCTGCGGTGTTCATGGATCTAATGAATCGAGTATTCAATCCTTATCTTGATCGGTTTGTGGTTGTTTTTATAAATGATATTTTAATATTTTCTAGAAGTAGTGAAGATCATGATAAACACCTCCGAATTATTTTGCAAATTTTGAAAGAGAGGGAACTTTATGCAAAACTTTCCAAGTGTGAATTTTGGCTTGATGAAGTGAAGTTTTTGGGACATGTTGTATTGGCCGAAGGCGTGAAGGTGGATCCTAGTAAGATACAAGCAGTCGTTGAGTGGAGACCTTCCAAAAGTCAAACCGAAGTAAGAAGTTTCTTAGGCTTAGCAAGATATTATAGAAGATTTGTGAAAGGTTTTTCTATTATCGCTTCTCCATTGACTAAACTATTGCAGAAATAAGTGAAGTTTAATTTGAATGACAAATGCCAAGAAAGCTTTGAAACTCTCAAATCCTTGTTGACTCAAGCACCTATACTTACTTTACCAACTGAAGGGAAAGAGTATGTAGTATATAGTTATGCTTCTCATAATGGTCTCGGATGCGTTTTGATGCAAGAAGGAAAGGTTATTTCTTATGCCACTCGAAAATTAAAACCGCCTGAATTGAATTATCCTACTCATGATCTTGAACTTGCCACTGTAGTGTTTGCTTTAAAAATATGGTGGCATTATTTGTATGAAGAGAAATGTCATATATTCACTGATCACAAAAGCTTAAAGTACTTGGGTACTCAGAAGGAGCTAAACCTCCGACAGCATAGATGGCTTGAACTCATTAAGTATTATGATTGCACGATTGATTATCATCCAGGTAAAGCTAATGTGGTTGCAGATGCCTTAAGTAGAAAATCCTTTGTAAGTATTTCTTTGAGCCCTTTGCCCCTGCTTCTTGAGTTAAGAGTCATGAATGTTTGTTTCACACTTGATTCAAAGGGTTTAGTTGAGGCTAATTTGCAAGTAAAGCCAATATTAGTTGAACAGGTGAAAGAAGCACAAAATTTGGATGAAAAACTTGTCAAAGTGACCCGAGAAGTTAAAAACGGGGAAAAACTTGATTTTACATTATCAGAGGATGGTGTCCTATTTTATCAAGATAGACTTGGTGTCCCTAATGATGACAATTTGAAGAAAGAGATACTGAATGAAACACATACCTCATCATATGCGACGTATCCTGGGGGTACAAAGATGTACCAGACCATCAAAGCAAATTATTAGTGGAATGGTATGAAGAAAGACATTGCGGAGTTCGTTTCTAGATGTTTGGTTTGTCAATAAGTAAAAGCAGAACATCAGGTCCCAGTTGGGTTACTACAACCCTTGTCGATACCGGAATGGAAGTGGGAGAAAATAACTATGGACTTTGTTTCTGGACTTCCTCGCACCCAAAGAAATCATGATGCAATATGGGTGATTGTGGACAGACTAACCAAGAGTGCACACTTCTTAGCAATCAGGATGGATCACTCACTTGAGCGTTTGGCCGAATTATACATTAATGAGATTTTGGGGTAGCTTGCAGGAAGCTTTGGGTACTAAGCTGAAATTTAGCACTTCGTTCCATCCGCAGACAGACGGTCAGTCGGAAAGGGAGATACAAGTTTTGGAAGATATGCTTCGAGCTTGCATTATAGAGTTTGAGGGTAGTTGGGACAAACATTTGGCTTTAATAGAATTTGTTTATAATAGCAGTTACCAATCGAGTATTGGAATGCCTCCCTATGAAGCTGTGTAAGGAAGAAAATGCCGGACCCCTCTTTGTTGGAGTGAAGTTGGTGATAGGAAACTCATTGGTCCTGAAATTGTGCAACAAACAGAAGACAAGGTAAAAATTATCAAGGATCGTCTAAAGATTTCTTCGGATAGACAAAAGTCGTACGCTGATCTTAAAAGGCAGGACATTGAATATCAAGTGGGGGATAAAGTATTTTTAAAGGTTATGAGATTTGGCAAAAAGGGAAAACTTAGTCCCCGACTTATTAGACCTTATGAGATACTTGAAAGGGTGGGACTAGTTGCATATAGATTGGCTTTGCCACCTGAGTTAGACAAGATCCACAATGTCTTCCATGTTTCTATGCTAAGAAGATACCATTCTGATCCATGCCAGGTTCTTCCAGTTGAATCTATTGAGGTTAATCCTGATTTGACGTATGATGAAGAACCTGTTTTAATTCAAGCCCGGGAAGTGAAGCAACTTAGAAACAAGAAAATCCACTTAGTAAAGGTACTTTGGAGGAACCATTCGAGAAAAGAAGCTACCTGGGAGAGAGAAGAAGGCATGAGGACCCAATATCTGCACTTGTTTCGGGACTAAAATAAGGTAAATTTCAAGACGAAATTTCTTTAAGGGGGAGAGAGTTGTAACACCCCTAGATGCTAACAAGAGTCGCATGGCGATTTATCGTTGCTTAAATTCTACAATATGTTTTATTCACATTTTGGGAACTTGAAATTTTGTAATATATTACATTTCCTACTTGTTTGGAACGGTTGTATGAAGCGTGAACCCAATTAGTTTGGGTACTTGGAAGTTGATAATATTTTTTTTTATCATCATTATTTACTTGCATGAGGATAATATATGCATAAAAATATCTCGTAATTTATTTGCATATGGTAATTGGAAACACAATAACATATAATACAATACCTAAAATCCAAAAAATGGACCATTCAATAAAGTATTTCACACCCAACAACAGTAAATAGATCTGACTAACAAATACACAGATCGAAAAGAATCATAAAATAAAGAGAGAGACAACGAATAAAGGTAGAAAAGAACAAATTTGAGACAACAATATATAAAAATCCTAACTCGAAATCATTATAACACAGATAAAAACCTAAACCCTAACTGATGTAACACATGTATCACCGTAAATAAATGTCAAAAAACATAGAAAACATGGAACATTAACATAAATAGACATTGATTTGCAAAACAAGTAACATCGATAAAAACCTAAACCCTAATTGAAATTCTAAAGTGCACAAAAGTTCTTACTTGAGTTGAAGTCGAGATTGTGAACGAAAATACCCTTGCAATGTGAGATCTTTGCGGATGAGTGTAGTTATCATGATGGAAGCTACTTTGAGATTGTAGATAGTGAAAGAAATTGGGGAAATGAAGTGATTATTTGGGAACAAGGTTTTAGGGTTATTTTAATTAGATGGGTTCTTTTGTATTAGATCGGGCGAGTTTAATAAGTATTGGGGCAGATTTAGTTAAAAATGGGTGGGTTTAAACTTTAAAATTATATTAAATAATTAAATTGCAACCAATGGTTGAGCGCCACGTAATTAAAAGGATTATTTAATTATTTTAAATGGTGCTCTGTTAATGATGTGGCTAAAATTGGACCCAAAGGTGGCTGGAAAGGGTATTTGGGGGCCAATAGGTGGATGGGAGTAGTTGTGTACCATTTTCAATACTTCGAAGGTATTTAAGGCCCTTTTCCATTTAAAGATAAATACATACTATTATAATAAAAGTATATGTCACTTAAGATTAAGAGAAAACACATAAAAAAAACCCTGAACTTGGTCGGATGACTTACTTTAGCACTTAAACTATACGGGCGTTTAATATCCCCCTTTAACATTTTTGAAGTGAATTAAATGCAATCCTAAGGGATGACGTGGCAAAGAGAGTGAGTTCACTCACCTAAAAGCGTGTGAAGGAGTTTAAAAATGAAAAAAAATAATTATAAAATCATACACATGCCATTTTTTTTGTAGGTCAATATATAATTATATTTTAAATATTATTTTCTTAATATATTAACTTTTATTAAACTATATGAATTTTCTTTTTGGCCCATAAAACTTTTAATTTCACCATCTTCATTGAAGTTTCTTCTCCATTGAAGCATCCTTTTTTCCTCCATCTTCATCTTCAACTCTATCAACTACTTCAATTTCACCAGCTCTTTAGTAATCCATAAAATCCAACACCAACATCTTATTATTGACGTCAATTTCACACCTATAAATTTTGTCGATTTTCATCGGAGCTAAAAAAACTTATTGGTTCACCGAATAAGACGAAGAAAGGAAGAGAAACAGGAGGTGTGGTGGAGCTCATTAGAAAATATGAAGAGGAAAAAAATGAACAGTTAAGAGCTAGAAATGGTTAAGAAGAAAGAAGTGAAGGGGGTGGGTGAGGGTCGGGTATGGGGGGAAATAAAAAGGGGGTGGGTGGGGCTGAGTATAGGGGAATAAAAATGGATCCACATTTTAAATTTTAATTTTAGAAATTGCATTTGTAATTAATTACTTAGTGTACATTAATTTTAAGAAGTGTTAAAGAAAATTTTGTGAAAATAATTAATAAAAAAATTAATTAATGACGTGGTGCTGACATGACTATGTTGTGGCACTTACATGGCTATGATATGACAAGTGAGGGTGGTATAATAATCTCAAGGTGGTTTTCAATTCACTTCAAAGATGATTGGGGTGGGGGGATATTTAAATGCTCGTGTAGTTTAAGTACAAAAGTAAGTTATTCGACCAAGTTCAGGGTGTTTTTTTTATGTATTTTCTCTAAGATTAACCACCATGCATGAAAAATAAAAACTAAACAGAAACATATATTGAATTCACATCATGATCAACCCAAATATAGTTAGAAATCACAAAACCTTGCTTCAACTCAAAAACATAAATGTTAATAAAGTGGAAAAAAAGAAGAGAGAGAAGATAAGTACCTGAAATTTAAAATAATGGAAAATAAGACTCCATCTTTTTTGGGAACAATTTAACCAAATGAAATAGTAGAAATGACTTATTTATAATGATGTGTTAGGAGTAGTAAATAAATTCTAGCAGCGTGTTAAATGACTTCAATCGTAGGGCATGAGAACTTGACAGGTCGATATGTCTTAGGTATTCATAGTGGCATGTTGCACAACTTTAAAGACAAGACATAAGAACTGTGTAGACCACAAGAATTTCCAGCAATGTATTGAACAACTTTAAAAAAAGGGTGTGAGGGCGTTCAAAAGGAATCAATAAAGAGGATGTTGAGGTCTTTTGGGGCTGAAGAGGGGAAAACGCCATTTCTTTTCATTTTAAACAAATTCAAAGAGAGGGTGTGAGGTTGAAGAGGGGAAGACATCATTTTTGTTCATTTGAACAAATTCAAAAAGTGGGCATGAGGCAGAAGAGGGTAAGACGTCGTTTTGGTTTGTTTTGAACAAATTAAAAGAGTGGGCTTGAGGCTGAATTGGGGAAGATGTCATTTTTGTTTTGAGTTTTCGATATGGATGGGATGAGTAAATTTAGATTGAGTTAGAAAGGGATTCTTCGCTTGTTGTCGCGCCACGTCACAAGGTTGAAGATCCTCTTTAAATATATACTAGATAACTTACTCGTGCTTCACGCGGTAATACATGACCTCATTAAGATTATGAATAATCACATATTAGAAATTTGGTATTGTCACATTGAAAGATTGTAAAAATTTTACTCTTTTATGAATTTTATCTTCTACATTTTTTCAATTATAACATGTTCTTTGGTATAATTGATTTCTCAATATTGAATGATTTTTCATAGATTAGTCAATTATCACTTTCTCTATTGTTATGTTCATGTGCATGCGAAGTATAAGATACTCAATTTGGTGACCTATTATTCATTCTTTTGCCAATAGCACCTAGTTTTCCTTGCTCTTCCATATCATTGTCCATAAACACCCCTGAATACGTCATATTAAATTTATCATGTGAAAGATATTAGCCCCTCATGTTCTCAAATGTGTGTTTCTTGATTATTCTAGAGCTAGTAAATCATAAAAAGATGGGACAATTATGCAGAATAACAAACATTTAGCCTATAGTAGGTACTATAGCTATAGTTTAAGAAAATTGTAATTTGCAAGTACAATTTTCTCAATTCTTGCTATTCACCTAATTTGTATAATTTGCATAAGTTGTATAATTCGTCAGATTTGTATAAATTCAGAATTTGTATAATTCAATTTTTGATTGTACAAATCCAGAATTTTGTATATACGTACCCTACATCTTTGTATATAACTTATGAAAAATTCATAATAAATTACCATATTTATATATTGACAAGCGAAATATATAAACAAAGTTTTGAAAATTTTTTGAATGTATAAATATAGAATTTGTATGTACTTACCCTATTTGTATATTCATAAGCAAAATATATAAACAAGCAGAATTATACAAACTGTAGCCTCCATATCAAACATAACTATAGCTACAGAGTGCAATTATCAAAACTATAGTTATGAAGCGCAATTATGTCTGTTATGTTTGCTATTTCTAAAATTTTCTCTAAAAAGATCATTAAGTTTTTAAAAACTTTTAAATCATATTTATAGAACCGGAAATATTTTGAAATACATTATTTTTGACAAAAAAAAAACTAAAGAATTTTGAACAAACCAAATCACGTGTTTATTATTCTAGAGGGCACCAGCTGGACAAAAATATAGGAAATAAAAACAATTACAAGTAATTAGTAGAATCAAGAAAGGTTACAAGTAGCAGTAGTCATAATAGTTGAGTGTCTCCAACTTTTTCATGTATTAAACATTAACAAAGAATAAAAAAGTAGTAACTGAAACATTTAACTTTTTCTAAATAAAAAATGTGAAAGGTTAAAAAGCAATATGTGAAAAATACGTGATAGTAAATATATAAATATATATAATAATAAACACTACCTTAAAAGCACGAACCCCCTAACTTAAATGTTAAATTACTATAATACCCCCAATTTAAAACATTCAATCTAGTATATCCTTTGTATTTTATATAATATTACATTTATTTATTTATTTATAATATAAAATACATTAAAAGCATACGCTTTTTCACATTGAAGGTTGAGACTTTTTTTAAAGAGTTGTGACTTTTTCAAAAGTTGTGATCTTTTCAAAGGGTTGCAACTTTTTAGAAGGGTTGCAACTATTCCAAAGGGTTATACATTTCCAAAAGAGTTGTGATTTTTTCTAAAGAGCTATGATTTTTATGAAATGTTGTGACTTTTCTAAAGAGTTGTGACTTTTCGAAGGGTTGTGACTTTTCTGAACGGTTGTGCCTTTTTTTGATATGACACAATACACACATGTTCATACTACCTTTGTTGGCTATAAATGAAGCATTTCCTCACATTTTAAAACTTTGAATTTTCCAAGTTTTTTATTCTTCTTGTTTTTCTTCTTAGAACACCCAATTCAGTACACATTCTATATTTATTTTATATTATAATATAAAATATATTAAAAGAACACCTTTTCACATTGAAGGATTGTGATTTTCTAGAGTTGTGACTTTTTCCGAAGGGTTGTTACTTTTTCAAAGAGTCGTGACTTTTTCGAAGGATTGTGACTTTTTCGAAGGGTTATGACTTTTCTAATAAGGCACAATAAACACTTGTTCATATTACCATTTTTGTCTATAAATAGAGGAGTTCTCTCACATCTTTAAACCACAAAGTTTCCAAGTTTTCTATTCTTCTTCTTCTTAACACCCAGTTTTGTACATATTCTATATTTCATAATATTTTTTTTAAGCAACTTTATGGACAATTGGTCCGATTTTTTGGTTATCTCAAAAAACCTGGATAAGGACTAATAGCAAAAGCCTTAAGCCAAATCCTACAAAATATTTCATATTATATTTATTTATATTATAAAATATATTAAAAGCAAACACTTTTTCACATTAAAAGATTGTGACTTTTTCGATGAATTGTGATTTTTTTAAAGAGTTGTAACTTTTCGAAGGGTTGTGTTTTTCCATATCAGTCAATCAAGAATGCTTAAAAAGTATTTATAGCCAAAAACACAAAAGTAATTCAATACAAATTAAATTCGTAAAAGATAAAATTTTAAAGATTATTGAATAAAACATTGATGTAAGTTGTCGGACAAAGTGATGACATAAGGAAAAAATCCACAAAAAGAAGTAAGTACGAATCAAAAAATTGTCATGATTGTGATTAGTTGTTTAAGAATTGAGCAGTTGAAATAGTTTTTCTTTTGACATGTTTAATGGAGGAAAAAACTACGAAGAAATTATAGTTTTGTTTCATTTTATTTTTTTTGGGTGAAGATGCAAAGTAGACTTCCAAGGAATTTGGGAAGTTCCACAGAAATTAGGGATATAATTTGTCACGAAGAAGAAGATATAAAAACGGGTATGATTTGCATAATTTTTGTAAGTGGTTCCTAAAGAGGCGCAACCGAAGGGTTATTAACAGTATGAAGGGACACAATAGTTGAAGAAATGAGTTTAAAGGTACAAATAATAAAATAGGGGTAGTAAACTTGAAAGTACGAAGAAAAACATAAAAGAATTCCTGAATTCTAAGGGTGTTACGTAGGCGGACCTATGATTTTATCTTATAAGATAAGATAAATATTAAGATTTAAAACACATAAACATTTAAACACTGATCATCAAATATTATTCTCTCTCAAAAAAATAAGGTGCTGGATTTCAACTTGAAATTAAATTCTTTTATTGAAAAATATATCTTTCGAAATTCAACTTCAACAAAAAAATAAAAAAATATCCATGATCGAACAATCACTTATAATTTCATTTCTTTAAGGACTGAAGTGAAATTTATCCAATCACAGGGGAAGAAACGTCAAACCTTCGTTTTCAAGGGTGCGATTAGAACCAACAAAAAGTTCCCTGGTGAAGACAACACCGCTGACCGGGAAGATTTTGCAGAAACGCCTGTAGAGAAGAGCTAAACAATCTCTAGAGGCGCTTCAAGAACAAGCAACTTTCATATTCATTTACTGAAGAATTATCTTCTTGTTGTTGTGATCAGATCAACTCCTTTTTCTCTCTCTCTGTGTTGTGTTCTTGAGTTTGTGCTTTACGTGAATCTAAATCTATCCCAGTTGTATCAGCACTGGAAATGTCGAAATCATCATCTTCAAAGTTTGTTTTGAGTAACTTTTATCACTACATTTTATCAAAACCCCATCAATTTTCAAACCCAAATGTTACTTCCAGTGGTATATCTCATTTCCTTTCTAATCATTCCAAGATTATCGAAAAGGCTGCTGTTAATTCATGGGTTTCATATTCCCAGAGAATCCATATTTCGTCTTCCCCATTTCCGCGGGTTTTGCATAACTCTAGTAAGAAGTTAGACCCAGATGGTAGTTTCTTGTGGAATAGGAAATTACTAGGGTTTAGGTATTTCTCGTTGAAGAGCTCCGGATTGGGTTTGGGGAAAAATGTGTTGAAGAATCCGGTTGAAGCTGCCAAGAAAACGGCTTTGCGATACAAGGGTGCGGTGGGTTTGCAAATGGAGGCATTTTGGAAGAGGAATTCGATGGTGTTATTTGGTGCAGCAGGTATTATGGTGTGCATTTTGCTTTGGAGGATTCTATTTGGAATTGCTACTACTTTTATTGGATTGTCCGAAGGCATGGCCAAGTATGGCTTCCTTGCTCTTTCCTCCGCCATTGTCGCATTTGCTGTGAGTTCTTCTCAAGTTTCTGTTTGTAGTTGATTGAGTTGAACTCGGTACTTTTATGTTGATGCATAAGATATATGAGCATGTCTTTCTGGAAATTAGATCATTGTTTGAGTTGTATTTACTGAGCTTTTGAATATGCTAATTGCATCCTTACTGTGACTTAGTGGGTATTAATGTCATAATGTGCCTTAAGAAGAACTGTTAATTTGAGATTTGGAACCATTAGTTGTGATACTGCTATATGGTGGGCTATCTGTAAAGAGAGGAACTCAAGATGTTTTGAGAGCATAGTGAACAATATGCAGAAAGTTAAACTTAACTGCAGTCTCTTTTTAGTTTTTTGGTGTAATTAGTTTTACTCAAATGACACTATCTCTATTATTGATGTTCTAGATTCAATTTAACCATAGAGAAGTGAAGTGAGGAGTACTCTTGTATATAATGTTCCAATACAACCCATGTATTGTCTTGTGATATAATACAAAGTTACCCAGTTAAAAAAAAATAAAAATCAGTAGTTATGATACAGAAACTATTAGGACTAGTTGCTGATCATCCCAATAATTAAACCACAAATATTTCTACACCAAGAGTCCTAGTTAACAACTTAATGAACAAGTACCAGAGCTAATCTTACTTGTATTTTGCTTTGCATCCTCTTGATGCTTATCAATAAAATGCTTACTTTATAAAATATTAAGAAAATCACAAATATGTACCTTTTTGTTAGGTAATAGTAATAGAATTTAAGCGCTGATAGGAATTTGTCAACCTCACAAATCAAAGGCTTCACATATAATTGGTTTTTTGAGAATCTGATATTTGGACTATGAACTTCAAAGTTGTGAAATGGTTAATCCAAGTTAACATTCAAACTTTTGCACATTATATGGAGCTCAAACTCCTTCATGCTTGGGGGTTGGGACTATATATAATTTTGGAACGCTTTAAGGAATTTTTTAGTGTTTTGAACAGTGGGTGGTCTATGATTAAAGTCTCCCAGTTTTCTGTCTTCTTTCTATGTTTTGAACTCTTGCTGATCGAGCATGCTCTGTACTTCTTACAATTATAGCTGAGAAACCTTTTGCTTTGTTATATTAGGGCTTGTATCTTCGCTCAAGATTTACCATCAATCCTGATAAGGTGTACAGAATGGCAATGAGAAGACTTAATACAGAGGCTGGAATTCTTGAGGTTATGGGTGCTCCACTCTCAGGAACAGACTTGAGAGCATATGTGATGTCAGGAGGTGGTATTACCCTTAAGAACTTCAAGCCACGGTTTAGGGGCAAAAGATGTTTTCTGATTTTCCCAATACGAGGTTCTGAGAGGAAAGGTTTAGTAAGTGTTGAAATCAAGAATAAGCAAGGCCAGGTTTGATTCCAAATCAGCTGCTTCTTTTGTTCTATATGATGAAGCTAAACTGTGTGCCGTTGCAATTTCCTCATCCTATCTGAGCATTGTCACATGTCATGAGGTTCAAAACTGCATCTTCTAGTAACTTCCTTTTTCCAGACTAATCTTGCCTAAGTAGAAAATATAAAGCTTTAAAAAGGATAGTTTTTATAGCATCGTGAACTAAAGAAGTCTAGAAATAAGCAATAAATACATTACAAGATCAAAGTTGATAAACATTCATGTGATAGGGAGAGGGAGCAAATTTGGTTGAAGTGCACATCGTGGCAAGATCAAAATCTCGTGCAATATGTAATCTGCTAAATCAGATCATCCTATTTTAAAAAGCTTAACTTGGTATCTGAGTTGAGTTTTTTTCTAACTTAAGTAGTAGCTAAAAAGTTTAAACTGGCATGACAAGTTTGTAGTGGCTTGAATTTGGCCTATGAGATGTTGAGCCTGCAAGCATATCGAGCATTATGTCAATAGAATCTAAATATTATCGAGCATTATGTCAATAGAATCTAAATATTATCGAGCATTATGTTTCCATCTATCCAGCAAATAAAAAAAAAGGACTGAAAAAAGAAGGTATCACGATGTCCTATTGCCGGAAAGATGGTAACATAATGAAGCTTAATATTCATGTCGTGAGCATAAGTTTGTAATCAATTTGAGCTGGATTGTTTAGAGTCCTACCCACCTTTGTCACTCTGGACTAACAGAGGCCATAATATAGTTCGTCAAATGATCATCTAGAGTTTAGTGCTTCTAACTCTAAATGACTGACATATACTTTTTTTCACAAGAGATTTTACAGAAGTTGAAGCTTCCAGATTTGGTTGCTACACTATCAGATAAATCAATAAACAATGCAGAATAATCTAACTGGTTTCTTGTTCATTCTAGCAATGCTAATGCTAATGCTAACATTTATTTTGCTTCTCGGTCTGCAGTATGATATGAAATTATTGGCAGTAGATATACCAATGGCCTCAGGACCTGACCAACGCCTATTCCTGATTGGTGATGAAGAAGAGTACAGGATTGGTGGAGGCCTTATTGCTGAGCTAAGAGATCCTGTTGTTAAAGCAATGGCAGCAACTAAAGAGTTTGAAGATCGGGATGATTTGGAGGATGAAGAGGATGCTGAAAGAGAACTCCAAGAAGCACAGAGAAAGCACCAGGAAGAAATTGAAAAGCTTGAAAAGGGTGATTCAAGATGATTAGGCTGATTTTTTCTTTTGTATCCTTGACCTCCTTGGTTTTACATTCGCGTTCTTTACAAAGGCATTGCACTAGATAGAGCATCCAAAGACCAACAATGTTCTTAACTGTTGATTTTGCAAGTTCAGTGAATTAACAGAACTATATGGCATGCACAGGCAGGAAAAATAGATTCTGTAATGGTTCGTTGTTGGTCAATAAGTATGTTGTTGGAAATCCTTAATGTAATGGTGCATGCTTTATTTTCATCATTTAGCCTTGAGGGCCTCTTTCTGGTTGAAATAAATTACTACTACTTTGCTTGACATCATAGACTCAGTGGTATTCTCATATACTTTCAAGAAGTTGTTCTTCATTGAGGGAAAAATTATGTGCCAGAAATTGCCTTATAGCCTTCTTTTTCCGCTATTTATATATCTCCCGTCTTTACAACTCTCTTATATCTAATGGAAGTATGGAAAACAAGTTGCACAAGCAAAGATTGTCAAATTTATATAACATTGTATATATACTTTCATAAATTACTATACATTGTTTATATATTTTTCTACATTGGATATACACTATATATAATGTATAAATGAAATGAACAAAATAGGCAATGCTCTATATACAGTTTTACATTATAAAATGAACAAAATAGGCAATGCTTATAACGCCCCTCTCATATCGTAGATATAATTATGTATATGTTACATCAACAGAAAATTCATGTGTACGTGCGTGCATAACACGTTTATGTGTATGGTATGACTTATGAGACTCGTATATTTAAGTTTAGTTAGTCATGTAGCTTTAGTATTTTTAAAGACTGCCAATAATTCGAGGACAAAATTAATAATTCACGCCATTATTTTATAACTTGCTGCATAGAAAATGTTCATGACAAATCTGAAAAGTAAAGCATGCAATGATAGAAATTATTTTGAGGTGTCTTTTCTTCCGGCCACTCTCATATTAAAGAGATGATAAAATTGGATAGGGGTAATAATTGGGCAGGTTGGATTAAATTTAGGCAGGTCACGATGGGTTAAAATAATAATTTAATCAAGACTTAACTCAAATTTGCTTGGGTCAAAAAAGGTTAAGTCATGTCTAATTTTTACTAAACTTAATTACTTTATTTTATTATCAAAATATCTTATAAGTCAATTCGGATTACAAGATATCATGAAATGAGGTAAGAAATAAGAAGTTGAGTCTAAAGCAGACAGACACCCGATGAGTTGGTCGCTGTAATTATCCTAAATCATAATATGGAGCCTGCCATGTGAAGTTTTGTCACATAAAAAAAAAGTAGTAATTTGAATATTCATACATAAAGTTCATCATTGTGCCATTTGGTTTGCAGTTAAATTCAGAGCAAACATCATCGTTGTACCAGAGGCGGACCCACATGGTTTAGTGATAGTACACGTGCATTTGTTAACTTCGAAAAAAATCATATGTATATATATATATATCTATCTTAATAAACTAGCATAAAGTAAGATATAATTAATGGTGCATTCATAAATAACATAGAAGTGCCCTTGTGTAGTTGGTTCAAGCTAGTGAAATCACCTATGAGACCAAGGTTTGGCCCCAGTTAGCACCTATTTCATTTTTCATTTTATTTTATTCTACGCTTAGCTCAGAGCTTATATTAGTGTACCCGAAATCTTCAAAATCTAAATTCGCCTCTGGGTGCACCCAAAATCATTACATGAAATATGGACAAAAGTTTCGACTATGAATCACTTCCCCACCAAAAACTACTCAAGAAAAAAATTGAGTCCATTGAATTACAATTGAACTTTGGACTAACTTAAATCCTTTATGGACGACTAGTTGTTTTACGAGGGAATTATTTAATTAGTCAACTCTAATTTTTACATTAGTCATACTTCATCCGTTTATTTTTACTTGTCAAATTTTAATTTGACACACCTACTAAGAAAATAATGATTGATATAACGAGTTTATCAGTTTACCACTATTAATAAATAGGATTACAAATATATTTACTCACTATATTTTTTAAAGAAATAAAATAGGATAAGTTAAATCATTTTTCAAGCAACCAAGTATAACTCAAGTCCTCTTTATCATGTTTACCTTTATTTATTCTCGATCTCCGTTTGACAGCTTTAAACAAAAAAAAATAAAATTGTACCAGCCTAGGAGAGGATGGAATTGGCATTTTACCAATCATTATAAATGAGATGTATTATTTTTAAATAGAAATTAGGACCTTTTACAATTTTTATAAGATTCTTGAAAAATCAAGCAAGGTTTTAGAACTCATAATTAATAGTCCTCTGTTTCATATTATTTAATTATATTATTAAAAAAAGGTTACGCTAAATTATTTGTCAAGTTTGTTAAACTAAAATATAATTACTTAATTTTTTTAATCATTCTGTCTTTAAAAGCAGTTCTTTTTGAAAGTGTAAATAATATTGATCACCTACCTAAAGTTCCAAAAAGTTTCTCCATTGTTAATCTTGGTATATTAATGGTGATGAATAAGACACATAAATAAAATGTATTAAAAAAATTAAGGATTACTTAATAAAAACAAAGTTTCAATGGATCATTCAGTTTTATTCAAGGTGTCTTTACAAGTATAAGCAATCCTGACAAGATTATTAAAAGCTTCTACTATTCGGGTCCGTCCTAACGCTCTCCTGGTTAACGGGTAATCCAACGGACTTATTCGACAACCTTTTAATAATCTGACTGGATCACTATTCAAAGAGTTTATACAATAGACATAATTGTCATTTCTTATAATAACCTAGTATGTTATAGTTCAACACAAATAGTCTAGCCTATCATTTAGGCTAAGCATATAAAGAAAACTAAAAATTAAATTAGTACCTGGAGTAAAACTCTACTCAGGATAATTGTTGAAGTACACACCAAGCTGAAAGCTTTTA
This sequence comes from Solanum bulbocastanum, assembly GCA_037074985.1. Taxonomy (NCBI): domain Eukaryota; kingdom Viridiplantae; phylum Streptophyta; class Magnoliopsida; order Solanales; family Solanaceae; genus Solanum; species Solanum bulbocastanum. Next base: position 35,651,462 of record CM073599.1, on the reverse strand, counting down.
TTATTTAACAAACTCAAAAATTTACAAAAGAAAGTAGTACAAGACTTAGAGAGAGAAATAGAAAGAGAGAGGGTTCTTAGACCTACCTCACTAAAGAAAATCTTGCCTCCTTATATAGAGGTCGGGGATTCTAAAATGATAAGATAACATGGCCTTCACAACTTTACAATGACCAATAAAAAAGGATAAGACCGACAAACAGACATGATCTTTCTAGTTAGAAAAATGTTGCCGACACTTATTATCATGGTCCTCTTTATTAAAGTTTTTGACTTATTACCCCTATGAACCTTTATTTGTGGGGCCTTCTTTATCTTACACCTTTCCTTTTCCTTTGTCCTTGTAGGCAGTGTTGCTGGAAGATTCATCCACTTAGTCTTGGAGTCTTTGGAGAAGAGTATCGATATCAATCTCTTCATTGCTATTAGCACTTTGTGCTTCTCCTACCATGCATGATTCTTCATCATCATTGGTATGACTGGCTGATGCCATAAATATATCATTCCTTATAACTATGTCGAGATTTTTCATTAAATTTCTTTTTACTTCCTCCATATATAAGGCTATTGCTTCTGATTTGGATATTAATCCTTTCTTCAGTTGAAGTTTTCTTGCAATATGCTTGAACGGGCTAAGATCATCCATCTATGGTTTTGATCTTTCTATATTTTGATAGTTATCCATTGTTATATTTATTCAATTCATAATTTCTTGATCATGAATTTTTTCTTTGAGGTCCTTTTGTATTAATTTGTTCCAAAACTTTGTATAAAAAGTTCTCTATAAACATGAGAATCCTTCAGGTGTACTATTAACCTCTATAGATCATTTCATGATTCAAGGGATTGAGAATTCTATAAAAAAAAATTACATTAAGGACATTCCTTCAAAGAATATATTATCTTTTTCTAAACTTAAGAGTTTAGGGGAGATATGCACTCATTCAGAATATAAACTTTTGTAAGGTTCTGATAATATTTTTACTGAGGGACCATATAAGGTCCACCATTGGCAAAATCAATTTGGAATAGGCTGGTTAAAATCATGAGAGCATATTTTTATAAACCATGAATGTTTTTTATTAGCATTTTCATATAATAAAGTTCTATTAAATTATTCATATAGTCCCAGTAATTATATTTTACTGTCACTTTTTGCTCTGGATGGATATAATCCCTTTCTTTTAATTTGCTCATTCCCTATTCTTCTGGAGCCATAACTCTTTTTATAATGATTTTTGAAAAGTTATAGACTTTTTTAGTAGTGGCCGAGTAGAAATGCTAGAATTCACCAGACCCTGTTGCCGAGAGTATCATCTTATAATGCATCCTGTATTTATAAGCAGGTGTAGTATAATAAACTGAATCCAGATACATGTGCATTATTTGTCATGGGTCATTTTTCCATCACAAATCACTTTGTTTCAGAAGAAGTATAACTTTTTTTGTACCATTTTGATCAAAATACTTCTTTGTTCTCTTCATTTGTGAGAATTGTGGAATATGATTGAGGAATATTATCCTTTCCTTGTTTGGATTTCATAAAATTCAAGCATTTTTTGTACATTGGATGGTCTGTATTAAGACCACTTGTAGAAGCAATATTTGTTGCTATCAATCTTGATTTTCCACTTGAGTGAGGATATTACCTCTTCCAGTTCCTACTTTTCCTCTTCCCCTCATTGAGTGTAGAGGCCATGAAGGTCTCATCCTGTCATTAAGATGAAAAAAAAAGATTAGTTTAAGTATTCTCTTGTAAGAAAATCAGGCAAACTATCAGTTGAACCCTTTTTATAATGGATATCGAAATCAAATAGAGCTAATAAAGCCTGCCATCTTGCAAATATTTGTTTTGAAGCATCATGATTACAATTTTTATTAAACATGAATTTAGTTGGCAGTCAATTTTTATTAAAAACTTCTAGTTATAAAGATCTCCTTGAAATTTTAAAACACTTTTAACTATTGCTAGAATTTCTTTTGCTATTGTGGCGTAATTTTTTTGAGCATCGTTCAATTTGCCAGAATAGGACTAAATAATATAATGACGTTTATTATCCGGAAAATATTGGGTTAGGATACCTCTATATCCTATGTCTGAAGCATCTGTCTCAACCATTTTTTTTCAATTTGGGTTGGCCAAAGTAAGACAAGAAAGATTTTTAACCTTTGTTTTAATCTTTTTAATCGCTTCAGTATGTTTATCAGACCAAGCTTTAGGATTATTTTTTAGCCTATCATATAGAATCCTTTATAAAAGGAGCAACACAGTTAAGACTTCCAAAAAATCTCTGTAACTGAGTTTTATTGGTCAAAATATCAGGGAATTTGGGCACAAATTTAATACTTCTATTAATAGGGCTAATGCTACCTCTTTCAATATTATGACCCAAAAACCTAACATTTATTTGAAACAAAGCCATTTTAGGGCTAGACATTACTAAGCCGTTTTGGATAATAATTTTTTTTAAGCAGATCAAGGTGTTTAAAATGAGTTTCCACATTTTTGGAAAATACAAGAATATCATCTATATAAATTATTATGAAATTATTGTAAGGTAGGAGAATATCATTCATGATCTTTTGGAATTCAAAAGGAGCGTTTTTTAAATTAAATGGCATAACGTTCCATTCATACTGTCCCATAGGGACATTAAAAGCTATTTTGTATTTGTCTGACTCGGCTAACTGAATCTGTCAATAACCTGATTTTAAATCAAATTTAGAAAATACAATGACATCATAAACTCTATCCAATAAATCTTTCTTATTGGGGATAGGGTACCTAATCCATTTTAAGGCTTTATTAAGAGGTCTATAATTAATTACCAACCTGGGCGTACCTCTTTTTTGTTCAGCATGTTTATTTACATAAAAGGTTGTACAAGACTACGGAGATTTAGAATGCCTTATAAGGTCTTTTTGAAGCAAGGAGTCAATTTCTTTTTTGCATAATTCTAGATAATTAGAATTCATCTGGCAAGGTCTTGCTTTTGTAGGAATATTATCCTCTATAAAATTATCCTCATATGAAAGGCTAACAGCATGCTTCTTTCTATTCCAGAAAGCATTTGGATGATCCCCACAAATATGAATGGAGAACTGATTTTTTAAAATAGCAATTTTATCCTGTAATTTAGGATTCTGAAGAATATTATCAATCTCCATGCTATTAATTTCTCCTTTTATAAAACTGACTTGATTACTTTTTTAAACCAATTTTGAAGATAATTCATTAATCATTCTTGTAAAAGGTTTTGTAATAAACTCTAATGTAAAAGGTTTTTCATTTCAAGTTTCAATGATTTTTTTATTATCCCAATAAGTAAGGGGAAAAATATCATTTATAAAAGGAACTTTCAAAATAATTTGATTAGTAATATCTTTTACTAAAATAAAACTTTGAGGAATACAATTTCTTCCCTTGCATATGAAAGCTTTGGGTAACTTATATTCAATATCCATTTTACTATCATTTGCTGATCTGAGGCTATGGGTTGTTTTATGAAAATATATTAAAGGAATAAGTCCTTCTTGAATACAATTTAAGTCAGAAACATTGTCTATTAGAGCAGTAATTTTTTTTTTGTAATTATAATCTATAAGAAGAGTGATCTTAGTATAAAACTTTTGGAAAGTGATAGCTTTTAAGTTTTGTAAAAAATCTTCTTTATTATTACCGAAATTAAGGGTTTTAAGAAAGTCAAGATCTCTAAATTCTCCTTCATAAGAAGATGATTCTGAGCTATTACTCAGATCCTTAAGACTTTCGATATTATGAAGTCTATTTCTATAGTGACATTCTTTTCTTTTAACGATGAATGTCATCTTTGAGATTATTAATCTCTTTCTTTAGATCACTGATTGTCGTAGGATAACTTATAAGTTTCCTTCTTTCTAATAGGAGATTTTTGACATCAGTCATGGTGTATGAACCTTCTTTGGTAGGGACTTCTTCTGTGGTATGATTTTGAGAAGTGGAAGAATAACTGATCTTATCAATAATCTGGGCTCTTATTTTCGGATCTTTAACAATTTGTAAGAGCTCTATGACTTTATCATTATCAATGACATTGATGCTCAATTCCTTGAATTGGGAATAAATATTATAAAGATCATCTTCTCCCCCCCCCCCCCCCCCCCTATTTTTGCAATTTAGCCCTTGTTGACAAGGCAAGCATTCATCATCTGATGACATATAATCTTCCTGGTGAAGAGCTTTTAGATCTTCGCTTGTAGAGGATTCCTCACTGCTGCTATATTATGTTTTTGATTTTCCTGAATCAGAATTTATAGGATTTTGCATAGAGTCCTTGACATTATTATCTATGTCAAGGCATTTGATTTTTTCCTTGACTCTATAATCTCTAGCATAATGACCAATCTACCACATTTGTGGCAAATATCTGATTTGCTAAATTTTTGTTTATAAGATCACCTTTTTTTTCTATAAGGTTCTGCTCGTCTTTCTTTCGTTACCGTTATTCTTTTCTTCCATGCTTTGTAATCCTTTTGGGAAGATCTGTTCTTAGAAGAATGCTTCTTATCTTTGAAAGTTGCTTTAGAAATATCTAAAGCGAATTGTTCACAGAATTCTCTTAATTGTTGTCTTTCATTAAGACTATGCCTTTTAATTTGTTGATTCAACTTGATTTCATTGCATAAAGCAAGTCATTCTTGTATGCAAGCACTTATGATCTTTTCATAGGTGTAATTGTCATAGTTAATACTATGACTATCTCTCCTAAGAGTCTTTCCAACTCTTTCAGCAAATAGAGCTGGTAAATCATTTATAAACTTAGATTTTCAATGAGAGCAATTACACTCTAACAACTCCATAACCCTGCTAAGAAATACATCTTTATAAAATCTGAAATATATGAGGGTCTTACACCTAAGATTCTGGAGCATGGTTCTTATGGTCTCGCTATTATCAGACCATCTTCCTGAAAAATGTTCTATGATATTAAGAACAAGGGTATACATAACATTCTGAGTCAGATTTTGCTCTCCTTCTTGCTTTACAACTTGACGAATCTTACCTCTCTGTTCCGTATTTAGATAATTATCCCACCAGCCTTTTTGTTGACCAATAAATCCTATTGTTATCATATCAGCAATAGTTTTTCACTATTCTTGTTTGCCTTACAGATAGTGTTGTACATAAGCATTCTATGTACAGTCGTATAAATCTGTCTATCTGTATAACCATCTATGTTCCATTTATAGATTTCCTTTCCATTATAACTATTAGTTATAATATGTTCATGCTATTCCAAGAGCACATCCTGAGGAGTAGGTCTAGGATTGTAGTACATCCTTTGGACATGTTTTCTCGCAATTTTTTTTGAGATTTTATTAACTTCATCAGAAAACTCTTTTTTATAATTGCTTACTCCTCCTGAAAAATCGTCAACACCCAAAGGCTTCAAACTACAACCTTTGAATTTCTTTTCTATGAGAATTTCCAGATTCAAAAAGTCTTTTAACTTAAAATCTCCGATCTCCGGGGGAGGTTGGATACTGGTGTTGGCTATTTTCTCTTTACCTTTAGTATTGAAATTGATTCTAGAAAGTAGTTTATCAACATTATCATGAATAGAAGTAATATGTTCTCCTAATATGCTCATATAAATATTGGCATAATTTTGCTGGTTGATCATAAAATTAATATGCTGAACAGTAAGTAAAGCAGTATTATCTTCAAATAATTTTGAAAAAGCATTAAAATAAACAATCTTGTCATCCTTATCAATTTGAAATGATTGTAAGGGAGGAAAAACAAATTTAGTAACTTCCCCAGTACTTAATGTAAAATCTCTTTCTATCATAGAGATATAATTATAAACATACTTAGCCATAAACCAAGGAACAAAAGCAATTAATAAGTTTTTCTTTGATTCAATAAGATTTGTATAAAATTCTTCTTGAAAATAAATCTGTTCTTCTTTATTAAAAGTTTTAAAAACTCATTTTCTGAAAGGTTTCCATCTTGATTTCAAGAATTCTTTAGAAATCTTTTCTCTTGCCGGTGATCCAGGACTAAAATCAATTTATTTGTCAGTCATCATAAAACAATTTTTATGTGGAAAGTCCATCTGAAAAATTCATTTCAGACTCAGTTATATCTAAGTCAGAACTGGGCCTGGGCATAGGTCTAGCAATATTATCCCTATCAATCTTAATATTGTCACATCTATAAGTTTCTCTAATCTGAGAAGTAGATGCTCTAGAGGGAGTCTAAACAATATAATCAATAGGAGAGATATAAGAAGAGTTAGATCTATATAGTCTAGATGACATGCTATGATTATCAATTTTATTATGCAGAAATATAGAATTAGAAAATTTAATTTTAACAGTTCCATCATTAAACTGTTCAACTTCTGAAACGTCGTTATTAATATTATTTTTTGGTTGGGCTGCACCTTCAATAACCCACTCTTGTGGGAAATCAATCTCGTCCCACTGGATAGGTATTCTGGCAACAACCTTTGAATTTCCAAAATTAGTTTCTATAAGAATGATTTCATTTTTAAAATCAATCATTCTACACACAGGATTCAAAGTATATAAGAGTTTATAATAAATTATGTAGCATATGTAAACAACTTCAGTTCCAAGCATATAATCATAACCATGAATTTTGACATTAAGCATTAGAGAACTTAATGAATTCTCATCCTATAAAGAGATCTGTAAATTAGGATAAGTATTAAACTAAACTGGTCCATAAGCCAAACTAGTCTGTATTGTCCCTATAAGGGATTTCTTCTAATTTTGGTTTCTACCATCTCTTAAAGGTCCTATGAAGCTTTCTGGTAGACCTCTTAAGGTAAGGGGCTTGAATGCCCCCTGAACCAAACTAATATGCATGAATCTGTAAATTTTTCTATAAGGTGCCAGATCATTTTCAGATAATAATCTAAAAGTTTGATGGTCACTATCAATAGTGAGAGTTTCCTCAGTGGTTTTAACTACTTGTTTGAGACCAAGTTTTTCAAACGTTCCCATTTGGTTATAATCCTGGGAGGTATCTTAGGAATAGTCCACTTATTAAGTAGATTCAGATGTTGATGTATATCATATTCTTCTTTCCTACTGTTTTTAACATTAGATCTTCTCTTTATGATAAGACACATAAATAAAATGTATTAAAAAAATTAAGGGTTACTTAATAAAATATTCTTCGTGTTTATAATTTCTTAACCGATGTATATAGAAAAAAGTGAATAAGTAATATGAAACGGAGGGACAATCCGAAAAAAGCACATTGGCGCTATTATTAATTAATCGATTACAACGCTCCTATCTTTGCTTGTTGATGCTTAAAAACTTGGAAATTGATCATTGCATGCTAAAACACAAAACAATAATTATTACCTCAAGGAAGAAATCCATAGAATATGTTCATTTTTCATAATCTCCACATGAAAAAAGGCCATACAAAAAAACAAAGAAAACATAAATAATATCCTACCAAACTTAATTACATTAATTGAATCGATTTGTGATTTTATTTAACAAATAATGACATAGATGAGCCACATGTTTAACGGATAACATAGATGACATTGTGTGTCCTTAAGAAAATTATTTCCCTTAAATATTCGAGGATGTTATATATATATATATATATATATATATATCATCTTAGGATAGAACGATTTACTTCAGCATAATAGTGGCACCTTCAATTTTGTAGAACTTCGAACTCATTGATCAATGACTGCAAATCACACTTGAGTTTTTTTAAGAAGAAGAAGAATAGAAAACTTAAAAAAATTGTAATTTAAAAATTAGAGGAACCTTTCTATTTAAGCCAATAAAGAGTAGTATGACCATGTTTTTATTGTGCCTATAAGAAAAGTCATGACAACACTTCTGAAACGTCACAATCTTTCAATGTGAAAATGTTTCAGTATTTAATATAGTATAATATAATATTAATTAACTAATTAAATATGAAACCAACATATAGAAGAGATATACTAAATTGATTTGTTTTTAGTTGGGGCTATTGTAGTAATTTAATATTTAAGTTAGGGAGTTCAGGTATAAGGTCGTATGTTTAAAAATGAGAGAAAATTCTTCTGATTATAGCAAAAAAAGAATAGTATGAACATATGTAAAGTCATAATCCTTTTTAGTAAAAAGGTGTTTCCTTTTAATATAATATAATTTAAAACAAATATAAATATAAAATATAGAAAGCATAACATAACCATGATTTTTTCCATTTTAAAAGCAAACACAGTTTGTTTTGCAACACCTATTGTTGTGAACTTTCGATTCGAGAAAGCATAACTGATTCTATGAATACTTTTTTTTTTTATTAATTGGCAAGTGTTCCAAAATAAGATACATATAAGCTCAATTTAGTTAAGCATGCAACTAATTCAATCTTTCAGTATATGGTGATAAAGATTAAATTATTAATACTCTATTTTCTCAATTTATGAGTATTTTTTAGATTCAAACTATATAAAATTTGTCTGATATATTACAAATATATTTTAGCATAAAAATATAAAAAAGAATTACAGAATATTACGAATAGTTTTATCGAATTTGCAGAAAGTTCAAAATTATTCTTTTAAAATATTATAAAAAGAATTATGAAATATCTAAACATGATCATGTTCGTTAAATTTTTTACACATGACAACATTTAATACTTTCTTCGTTTCTATTTATATGTAGTCCTTACTAAAAATAAATATTCCTTAAAACTTATCATTTCACAAAATCAATACATAAATGACATTTATTTTTTCTTTTTTACCCTTAAGAGTTATAAGACTTGAATCTGTAAATTTGATCAAACATAGAAAAACTAAATGACTAATTTATATTAACCAATTTAATTAATTTAAGATAATATTTGAACGTGAGGTCTCTTTCTTCTTCTCTTAGTTCCGAAATACATCTATCATCTTCATCTCATTCTTTTCTGATCTTGTACACTTATCAAAATTTTGTTATTTATTTTTTTATCTTGTACATTTGAATATAATATTCATGTCAAAATATTCTTTTGTTATACACTCAAATATATCATGTCAAAATTTCCTTTCATATTTTCTTTGTAATTATGTCCATACAAAAAAATTCTATCTTCATGTCATAGTCTTACGATAAAAAGTTTTAAAGTCTTTCATACCTTTGTATCTTTTTTTCTTAGCTAAAATCTTCACACTTTTTGAATCCCTTTGTTTTTGCTGGTAGAAGCTTGGGCAGCAGTTGCAACAACCTTGTCCGAAATTTTATGTGCAAGAATTATCTCCTGCAGCTTTCATTTTCCTTCCTTATGTTGGGAGTTTGTATAAAATTATACTCTTTAGTAGCTTTTGTACCTATTCAAATTAGTTTCTTAGGGTGTTTTTCAGTCTGTTGTAAAAAGAACTTCATTAAAGTATAAGGTTATATGAAGTTTTAAAGTGTTAAATTTTTTTTTTTAGTAAATCATTTATTTTTCACATGTTCATATTGGATGGTAAAAGTTTCCATGTTTAGGTGTTAGAGTAGGTATCCGCATGATCCGATGAATTGAATCATGACAGTTTGTCCAAATTTACATCTACTATTGTGAACTATAACTTTTAACTTATAAGCGCCGATGATTTAATCTTATGTGTATAATCATAAACTATATACACCAAATTATCTACTCTACTTTGTAAGTTGATGACACACATATGACAAATTGATCTATTTAATGTAACACTTCATTAAACTAAATAAATAAACTTTTGTTCAATAAATAATACTATATCAATATATATGATTAATAGTATATCCGAATAATTATTTGATCGAGTACATGCATGAGACAAAAGAACATTAGTTTTCTTGATTTTTATACTACCATATACCTATTTTCTTTCTAGGCAATTTTAGTCTTTTTTGTATGATGAATTACGAAAATAAAAGAGTTAAAAGTAAATGAAAAGCTCAAGGCGGTTCATCAACTCCTTTAGCAACAAACTTATTCTCAAGAGAGATTATGTTTGAATACAGAATTTTAATAAGTTTCTTAAGCTAATAGTCATGTGACTATTGAAAATGTTATGCTTATTATTGACTGAAATTATTATTACATTGATTTAGTTATTTAAATTTTCATCGTGTAATATCATTCTTATATACTCCCTAAAATAAATTTAAGGAGAGAGAAAATATTAGGTGTAAATGAAAAAATCAAGTATCATTTTACGTCTAGAAACTCAGAAGTCACAATCTATTGAAAAGATTTTTTTGCTACATAAGATGTTCTTATATTTTATTTACATCCTTTTTCTTTTAACTCTCTCGTTTAACCTAAATTAATCTCTTGTTTCCTTTAGAGTATACAAAGAAAAAGAAAAAAAAACTCATAACTCATCAAGTATAAAAAAAATATATATATATATAATAATATGCAGTGGCATAATAAAAAATTTCATGAAGAGTGCTCAAAGTTGAATAGTAAATTAAAAAAAAAAAAAAAAGTAGCATTTATAAAGATTTGATCTTACAAGCCCTGCATATATCTGCATCTAAATACCACCAAACTACTACTCATTTCACATCCAAACTGTACATTTTTCAAAATCTTTCAAGCAGGCTACAAGTAAAAAAAATGTGGACACAAGTAAAAAAAATGTGGACACAAGGAATCAAATTTACAAGTTTCGTGCATGCATTTACCATTGCGCTCTGTGTCTTCATTGATTTCGAGGGTGTTCAAAATACTATATATATTAATATTATACTATAAAGTAAAATTTGACCAATATGCATAGTATAGTTTTTTAAAAGTAAGATTTAACCAATATGCATAGTGTAATTTTTTAAAGAAGAATGTTCTGCAGAACACTTTGATAGTTGACGTTATCGTAGCTTCGCTCCTGATAATATGATAATAGGCGGTGGAAAAGGTTAATACTTATCAACTAAAATTACTAGTTACTGCACCCACCATTCCAATACAAATGGATTTTGAACATTCTTTTATGGTTCAAAATGCATAAAATTTCCAAACCCAAAATACATATTAATAATTTTTTTTGAAAAAATTATTCCTCTTTTTGTGACTTTTTCAACTATTTTACATTTTTTTTAGAAACATAGTATTATAGAGGAAGTATTTTTCGACACATGAATTACACTAATCAAAAGATTAATATTGAAAAATTATCTTTTGATTAATATTCTTAAAGGGTGAGTCATTTTAAAAATTCAACTACTTTGGAATATAGAAAGTACTATTAAAGAGTCAAGATAGCAGTTATAATTTTTGTGACATCATTTCTTTTTAATCTATAATTAAAAAGATTTATTCTTAATAAAATAATTTATTTTCACAAATAATTTATAATTATTTTTATTTAAATTTTATGTCATATCAAATAATGTCAAACGATTACGGGAGGTATAAAAAACAAAATTGTAGGCGTTGGGATTTAAAACAGCTAGCGGTGACGCAAGTGTAGGTGAAGAGGACAAAACGTAAATATATTGACCATGCCCTTCATTAATTAACGTTTCGTTGGGTTGGAAGATGTCCGTTACACTTTCCTTTTGTTACATACAATTATGCATTTATTTTGTTACCTAACTTTTAGATTATCTCTACAAATAATTCATACTTATGAATACATCAACGGATCTATATATATATATATATATATATATATATATATATATATATATATATCCCCTCCGTCCATTTTTAATTATTATGTTGCCTTTTTTTAAAGTCAATTTGACTAATTTTTTAAAAGTTAAAATTAGATTACGTTATTTCAATATTTAAAAAAAAAATTAGATATTCAAAAACTATAAAGAAAGTACCACTATAAATTGCAATTTTTCACATATCAATATGATGAAAAAATACGTTGTAAAATTTGAATCAAAATTCTTATAATTTGACTCTAAAGGAAACCATGACAATTAAAAATGGACGGAGAAAATAACATTTAGGAATAATTTCAGAAACCTCCTTTCAAATTTCGATCTATAACATTCACCTCTCCTATGATTTATGACACTACATTTACCTTCCTTTACTTTACTTAAAAAAATAAAATATTTTTCAATAATATGAAGAAATTAATATAAATTCATCAAATCATAATTAATTTATATTTATTTATAAAAAATCAAAATAAAAAAAATTAACGTAATATCATAAAACACAAAAAAGTGAATATTATAGATCGAAACCTCATCTCTAGCATATTACCCTATAAAACTTATGAGTACAATTTAGTGGGTAATGTTGTTAATTCCTGTGTTGTAAGGTACCTATCTTTCTCTTTCAACAGCCTTAGTGTCTGTAATCAAGTGTGTGCTACTTAATGTAATGTTGGCTGCCGACATAATCGCTAAATTCTTTTTTTAACGGCATGCTAAATACAAATTACTAGTCTTTTTATTAATTATAGAGAGCTTTAATTTCTTTCCTTTTTTTCTGGTTTAGAATAATACCGTTGGGGCCTCCTCCTTATTTTCAAAATTCTCAAAATTCAATTCAACACCTAAATTCTCTATCTCTTTATTTTTAGCTATATATTTAGTAACTTACCATCCAATCCCAATTCTTTTCTCTTTTACTGATATATAGATAGATACTCTCCACTCTTTGTTTTAGATATAACTAAATTCTCCTTCCATTCTTGGCTTTATACAACTCCTACAATTCAGTGTGAGTTTTTTTGTTTTTTGTTTTGTTTTATTTGATAATCGTGGTGTTCGAGCTATCTTTACCCATTCAAGAATGTTCTTTTGATTATCATTTGATCTATGTGGATGTGAAGCTAATAATTCTCTGTTTTTATATGTCATTACCAATACATTTTTATTGTTTTGAGCATAGGGTCTACAGAAAATAGTCGCTCTATCTATCTGAGAAGATAGGGTTAAGGTCTTTGTACACACTAGTCCTCCTCAGACCCCACTTATAAGATAACACTAAGTTTGTTGTTGTTGTTGTTATACCAATATGGTTTCATGTAGTTGTTAATCATAAATGTTGTGTGTTTGCTTCTTATTAATCAAAGGGTTTATCTGAAACAACCTCTCTATACCTACTAAGATAGGGATAAGGTATGTGTACATTATATCCTCAGCAGATCCAACTTGGGACTATATTGATTATGTTGTTGTTGTTTTTGACATCTCAAAATTTGGTCCATTTTATGCAATTATTGGTGTTGCTTAACAAAGCCCCATTGTTAATGGCACAAAAAGAGGGTACTTTGAAATGTTGGTATAGAACACTTTTTAGCATAGAATTCCATCTCTTTAATTCTTTGAATAAAGGAGCAACCATTCAACTTTTGCTTTTACTTTATTTTTATTATTTTATTTTTTTTTGCTTCCTGGGGTCACTTTAAATTGTGGGGATCACTTCTTTTTTTTCCCCTTTTGACACTCTTTAGCTTTACACTTCCTTAGTGTAGTATACTTTCTTTAGTTATTCAAAATTGTTAATTATATTTCGATAACGAAGCTGTCCAAGAAAACATAATAACCAATGAATAATGCACAAAATTTGTTGCTGTACTTGCTCTGCTAGCTGGATAACTGTACCTAGCAGTATTCTTTTACTTTTCTACATTGAAAAGGTCATGGATGATATCTCAGTCTTTCAGATTTGCTTAAATAATGAAGCTTCAACTTTTTGTGTGGTGCTGCTACATTTGTTTTACATATACAATATCAAATCTTTATTATCTTGTACAATATATTATCTTTAACATGCTGATTCTGGTACCTTTTTTATTAGTGGGCATCTGTTTTAGGACTATTCGGACAACCATTTATCCATGCTAATGCATCTTCACCTCCAATTGTACACATAAAATACTTGGTGAAGACTTCTGAAACTTCCTTAAGAATGTGAAATAACCAAAGTTAGTTTGTTGTAATTATTGTTATACTGATTTTTCATGTTGTCTATAGTATTTTGACATGATGGTTTCACTTCCGTTATTTATTTTTCGGACTGCTTTGGACTGTTTTTTCCTTGATTTGAGGGTCTATCGAAACCAACCTCTCTACCTCCAAGGCAGGGGGTAAGGTCTGCGTACATTCTGCCCTCCTCAGACCCCACTTTACCTCCAAGGCAGGGGTAAGGTCTACATACATTCTGCCCTCCTCAGACCCCACTTTGTGAGATTGTGTTGTTGTTGTTACTTTCATGAGTTTTTAGTAACTGAAAAAGACCCTACCACCCATTCTATCTTTGTTTTGTCAGTAAGGGAATTTATGCTTCACTCTTTTTCTCTCTGCTGCTTTGTCCAAGTGAAGAAGTTTGTATAATCCGAGTTTAGCGAAAGAAAATTTTACTAGTATATAATTTCAAGTTTCATGCTCTTGCTTTATAGTGAACATCTTATAAAAAGTAATTGGCACCTTGCTTTTTAGTGGCCTACAATAGAAAGAATGACTTTATTGCCAAAAGGACTTTAGGCAAAGTATGCAATAAATCCTCTTCCCACTCACTTTGAAAATCTGTCTTCAGTAGTTCAATCAATACATGTCATAATTCTTGCCTACTGGATTGATCCATTTTCAATATGAAGAGGTAGTAAATCAAATGAAGTTTCCCTTTCATTGAACAACACAACTCTCAGATCCCTTTCATGCATATCATATAGGTAAGTTAACTTGTGTGCCATATATTTTAGAACTAAAAGAGTCAGTAAGGCAAAATCTTGGCTTTGTTCGTTCTTTCGCAATAACCAAATGAATTTTTTCTATTCTGTCATTCTGAGATAGAGTTCTTCCTTTTTCGTTACTTCTTTAGCTGATACTATTTCTGGATTGTATAGTTTTCTTGCATTGTGTTAAAGCTTTTTCATTGTATTTTGTTAATGGTTCTTGCAGTTCTTATAGCAATCTGATTTTATCTCTCTTTCACAGTGGCTAATGAGCTGCTTCCTCTAAGCGGAAACGGCTGATTTTGTCTAATGCTCTTCAAAAGTGGTCAAGGAGAGAGGGAAGAAGTGAAGGACTGCTGTAACTAGGATCTTTCTTTTGCATTTTTGTCAGCCAGATCAGTGAAAACATAATGAAGCTTCAGCTTTTACTGGCAGCTATTGCTTTTCTTATTCCGCTGCTATCAGTATTTCTTCATGTTATAGCTGATCTTGATTCCGATAGACAGGCGCTACTCGACTTTGCAGAATCTGTCCCTCATATCCGAAAACTCAACTGGAATTTGGCTCTCCCTATTTGCAAATCTTGGGCTGGTATAGCTTGTAACAAAGATGGAACGAGAGTCATTGCAATCCATCTCCCTGCTGTAGGACTTTTTGGTCCAATCCCAGCTAATAGTATAGGCAAGCTAGATGCTCTTAAAGTACTTAGTCTAAGAGCCAATTATCTTAATGGAAGTGTTCCTTCTGATCTCCTTTCGATCCCGTCTCTCCAATCTGTCTACCTTCAACATAATAGCTTCTCTGGTGATATTCCTGTTTCTTTATCTCCTCGTCTTGGTGTACTAGATCTCTCCTTTAACTCTTTTACTGGAGAAATTCCCTCCACAATCAAGAACTTGACGCGATTATCTGTGTTGAACCTTCAATTCAATTCATTGACAGGAGAAATCCCCAGCCTTGACACCCCCAGGTTAACTAACCTGAATTTGAGTTACAATATGCTAAATGGCTCTGTTCCATACCCCCTCCAGAAGTTTCCACTTACATCATTCGCAGGAAACTCTCATTTATGTGGGACACCTCTAAATAGCTGTTCCTCGACCCCGTCACCTTCTCCAGCAGCTGATGGCTCTGCAATACCTGAAAAACAGAAGGTTGTCCACTCTAAGAAACTAAGTACCAAAATCATCGTTGCCATTGCGGTAGTGGTTTCTTTAGTAATGTTTTTCCTAGTTTTAGTAATCTCCTTCTGCTGCTTGAAAAAGAAAGTGAGTCATAGCAGTAGCATAATTAAAGAGAAGGTGGCTAATGTGGGAAGGAGTGAAAAACCCGAGGACTTTGGAAGTGGTGTGCCAGATGCTGAGAAAAACAAGTTAGTGTTTTTCGAAGGTTGCTCTTACAGCTTCAATCTGGAGGATCTTCTTAGAGCTTCTGCTGAGGTTCTTGGTAAAGGGAGTTATGGTACAGCTTACAAAGCTGTCTTGGATGAGGCAACAATTGTGGTGGTGAAACGGCTGAGAGAAGTAGGAGTTGCTAAAAAAGAGTTTGAACAGCATATGGAGATTGTTGGAAGGGCTGGGAGGCACCCTAATATCGTTCCACTCCGCGCATATTATTATTCCAAGGATGAGAAACTTCTTGTTAACGAATACATGCCTGCCGGTAGCTTGTCAGCAGCCTTGCACGGTATAATTGCTAACCTATATCAAAACCTATGTTGCTCAGACTCTCCAAAATGTAGCTGCACCCGTGTCGGATCCTCCAAGAATGCACTACTTTTGGAGGACCGACATGTACTTGTCCACATTTTTAAAGAGTCCGAGCAACACAACCTCTAAAAATTTTTCTTGCACATTAATTGCTTTGATCATCTGTAATGATTCATATTTTTACGCAATCTTGATAATGAATGACAGGTAATCGAGGTATTGGAAGAACTCCACTAGATTGGGATTCAAGATTGAAGATATCTCAGGGAGCAGCAAAAGGAATTGCCCACATCCACACTGAAGGTGGTGTGAAATTTACTCATGGAAACATCAAGTCCTCCAATGTACTCCTCACAAGAGACCTAGATGGATGCATTTCTGATTTTGGCTTAACACCTCTGATGAACTACATATCATACAAATATAGATGTGCTGGTTACCGCGCACCAGAAGTTATTGAAACACGGAAAGGGACACAAAAATCCGATGTTTATAGCTTCGGAGTGCTGCTCCTTGAGATGCTAACAGGCAAATCCCCTCTCCCATTATCAGGGCAGGATGAGGTAGTTGATTTGCCTAGGTGGGTCCGGTCTGTTGTTAGAGAGGAATGGACTGCTGAAGTTTTCGACGTAGAGCTGTTGAAGTACCAGAATATTGAAGAAGAGATGGTGCAGATGCTTCAGATTGGACTAGCTTGTGTAGCAAAGGTGCCTGATATGAGACCTGCTATGGGAGAAGTGGTTAGAATGATTGAAGAAATTCGACAACCAGAAGGTGAAACGAGACCTTCCTCGGAGGACAGCAGGTCCAAGGACTCTAATGCACAAACACCTGAATGAACAATGCAGTTTTTAGTCATTCAGCTTTCAATTCCTGATCATTTTAAGAATGCAATTTATCTCCATTGCCAACTTTTGCATGTTCTTGGACATACAAGTAGTGTTATTTTTTTTTTATTTTTTGTCTTGATGTTATATCCTATTCTGGCCTCTATAGAAACTTATCAGCTCAACATAAATGAGAACCTTTGTTTTCTCTATTTTTAAAATCTTTGTTTTCGTTATACTATTAGGACAAATATATCCCTCAATTTAACAAATTCCCCCTATTGCCCTATTAATTAAATGCTCCTTTTCCTTTTTAGTCGATTGTGACGCATAAATTGTATTTTGGTGAGTGACATCATAATTCACAATTCACAAACAACACAATAAGTGAAGCCAATTCAGCAAAGCAATTCAATTGGACCAGTTGTCTCATTTTTCCCCCTCAAAAGACCAACTTAGAAGTGTCTTTTCATCTGCATATTTGTAATTTGACTATAAACAAGAAAAAATTAGGAAAATAAAAAAATGTAAAAGTCGTTAAAATAGAAAATACTCTCTCAATCCCATATTAGTTGATTGTTTTCCTTTTAAGAAGCATATTAAGATATCATAAATAAAAAGCTAATTTTACTAATTCACCCCTTAAAAAACTATTTGAGAATTTTACAAGCAAATGTGAATCTTTTAAAAAAAAATTAATAGCAAAGATAATAATATAGGGAAATTTTAATGTAATATTTTCTTAATTTAGTACTATGAACAACGAACAACTATTTTTTAGAAATATGATAGGGGGAGTAATGTTGACCTTTTGGTATAGTGTGTCAATTTTGGGAAGAGTTAGTTATGTAAAAGCACCAAGTCAGGAAAGCCGTTATTCATTAATTCATTTGGATAACACCGCAATTTTTTCATCTTTCCCTTTCTCTTTGTCATCACCATTTTCGCCGCATTCTGTTAAATTAGCAAGGTCTGATTCCATTTCTTTGTCAATACTACTGAAATATTGAATTATTGTTTGATATCTATCCTCTTATTACAATGATAGATTATTATTTTTGGGTTATTCTTATCATCCGGTTCAAATTTCTATCTTCTTCTGTTTCTGGGAATGAGTCATTTAACTTATAATCGCACATCGCTCTTGATAGAAATGATATTGACGCAAATGGTGAATACTGGTTTTGTGAATGAAATTTTCCCTATTTTTTTTTAAACATCCCTGAAAACGGCTTCCCCCTTCCCGAGGTGATCATTTTGTATCATAAAAAAAATTAGGCAATCTTGAAATTATTTTGATTGATTCTCAACTGCATTTTGAATTTATTGGGCATATATTAATTAATAGTATGTATGAATGAGTTTTATGCAACATTGAAGAAGCATGACTTTTGATTTCCTACTTGTAGGGCACTGTTGTAGTTCGGGGTTCACTTGCCCACCCGCTCATGGGGCAGTGCTGGACTAAGGTAAGCTATCAAAATAACTATGAGTTGTATGCTTGTGTTTGTCTGTCTTGACTTCTAAATCTAATTTACACTCTTTTGAGAAACTTATGCTACACAATATTATCCATCCATCGAACAAACTCTTCACTTGCATTTACACCTACTTGATACATATAATGTAGGACTTTTGTGGAATTGTATCTTTAGATTTGCAATTTGTCGGAAGAGGTACGGGGATAGTACTAGGTCTCTTAATTTCCAATGTGTATTTCAATCTGTTGTTGAATTTGCTTTTTATCATGCTATGTTGCCTTCATATTTATTCTTGCAATCCTGCTTTGGAATACACAGCTTCAGGTCTATTGTAGCAACCTCTCTACCCCACAAAGGTAGGGGTAAGGTCGGTGTACATCCTACCCTCTCTGTTGTTCCTTTTGGTGTTTCATCCCCTTTTTCTTCCTTTCTGCCTTGGCATCGGGGGAGGAGGTCTAACCCTTTCCCATTCTCCCCTGCTTTTCTTGGTTGTATTCAAGAGAACGGTAAGTAGGAAAACTGTCTTTCTGTTGATGACTCAGAATCGGTTGCTTAGATTTGTGATTCTTGCAGGTATGTAGTCAAGAAAACAATGATGTCCCTCCCACTTTTGATCTTGCTGGTGGAAACATTTGCCTTGTGACATCAATGGACAAGTGGGAACAAAAGATGTCTGAAGCCAATGACAGTGGCAAGATCGTAAGTTTCTTATCAATTGCCATAGCAGCACAAAATAATGTTGGTATCAAAATTTCAGTTTCATAATCCAACATCATGTTTCATCTGCATATTTTCTCGACTCAAGTATAAGTTATACACAAAACCTGCAACCTTTTTTCCTTTTTATTGGTTAGTAGTGCATTTTTGTTGTGAATATCTTTCTCTCGGCAAATAACACTTTGCCTTACTTCTTTGTCTTCCAATAGACGGTGGTAAATTTCAGTGCTTCATGGTGTAACCCATGTAGAGCGGCAGCACCAGGATATCATGAACTTGCTGATAAATACACTTCAATGATCTTTCTAACCGTGGACGTGGATGAGTTAGCTGTAAGTTTTCTGTGCCTTGGTACTCATTGTCTTTTATTTGCATCAACTCAGTTTATAGCAGCCATGGTCATTAAGATGCCCCTACTATGCTGTTTTATGAACTTGTTCTGCCAACATGATAGAAGAAACCATCTCTTCCAAACTTACACACATAACACATTGGTCATGGCTTGATGCAGGAGTTGAGTACTTCGTGGGACATAAAAGCTACTCCAACATTCATTTTCTTTAGAGGTGGTCGTCAAGTGGACAAACTAGTAGGCGTGAAAAAGCAAGAGCTCCAACAGAAGTTGATGAATCTCGCAGAGTCTACAAGGTCCCCAGGATGATAATACTGTCGCTTCGCTGCAGTAGGAAAAATATGAACGCAAAAATGCTATTCTAAAACTCTGGTTTTGTCACGTTAATTTTGCCATTTACTGCTGCTGTAACAATATTCTTACGTGTTTCTGTGCATATTAAGCCAAGCAAGGAAGTAAAATTTGCAGCTTGGAAAAGAATTTCGTATGGTGCTACACCTTCTGTGTTCGGTGTTAACCCAAACACGAGGAAGTAAATGGAGATGAACAGTTACTGTATTAAGTACTTATTATCAATGTATAGTTTATTCTCCACTCTCTAGTACTTGAAGAAATCTGAATTATGTAATAGAATCCCAATAACAATGTATAAAATTTCGACAATATGATCTCTACAAAAACATGCTCAAATTCAGCTTCTACAGTGGTACAAAATGTTGTATCAGGAGAAGACAAAGGATTTGATATCTCAACAAAGATTGACCCAAGCCAGCAGTTATGAAGTGGCCAATCAAATTCGGATTCCCAATGGCCAATGACTATGATACAGGATGATGAAATAATATGGGACTGACTTCAACAAAGCATATTCAATGGACTTAGACCAAACTATATGAGATAATGTTTTCTGATACAACTCATTTGTACAAGTCACAATATAGACACTTCTTACTCAATACTTCCTCGTGTTGCGGAAAGGTAGATGACAAACATAGAGTTGTAAGCCCTTGGTACGGTTCTTGTACAAGCAAGTATTTCCAACATAGTTATATATATACATCATAGAATGAACTATAAGTGACTCAAGAAGTAAATAGCAGGGAATTAGAAAAAGCCCCTATGCCTCGGAAACCATGGTAGGGTTAAGAGTGAAAAAGCACACGTGACGGCTAATTATTCTGCTGGCCGCACATAACTGAAACCCTTGAAGGGGTTATCACCAGATTTTGGACTAGCAGCAGGAGAATCTAGCAAAGGCATGCTGGTCCATTGCTCTTCAAAATTGGCAATACACAGCTTCCCTGAAACTTGGGGACAGAAACTTGGTTGAATTTCTCGAGCATCTAACCTCTTCCAATAGATAGACCTGAACCATTTGTGACTTTTTATCTCATCACTACCTATTGATCCAGAGCCAAGGCGCTTGCTTGCATCCTTGTGTAGCAGCTGAAGAAATACAAACACATAAGATTGATAAGAATCCTCTAGTTTCACTTTCCAAGTTCTTAATATCGGTGACTCTATAAGAAATGGAATTTAGCATGGTAGATGGTATCTACACATTAGTTGATACATAACACTATCTTCTAAGCAGTAGGGCCTTCCAAATTATCTTAGCTTTGTATCCCCAAGTAGCATATACAGAAGTGAGTCGCAGAGCCGCTCAGACAAGGTTTGGTTTTTACTGGTAAGATGAAATATGATCCTACTTCTTAGTAGAATTAATTACTTCATATATGGCATAAAAGTAGCATATAATAACATAAATAAGTGGTATGTGGTCTGAAGCATTTAAATGGACCATCAAGACATGAAGTGTCTGTTATATTAAGATTTATCAGTTAGTCGGTAACCACTATTATATCTAGAAAGAAATGTAGCTTACCCCTTTCAACAATGAATGTGCATCACTAGACAAAAATGCTGGCAGCTTAATCTTGTCCTTTATGATCTTTTGTTGAACTTTCTGTCGGTTCCCAACAAATGGAGGCTGAAAAAATCCACATGAGGAAAAGATTAGGTTAATGAAATACAGCTTATGTAAAGAAAGTAAACATATGAAGGATGTCATGTTAAGTGAGAAACATAAATTCTTAAGGAAGTCATAGAAGAAGAAATTATGGCAGACGATTGCATTTGTGTACAATAGCATAGACAACAAAGTCACGTGATATGTGTAGACCAAGTGTAAAGAGAGCCAATGATTTCCCTAACTTTTAACATACTGATAACTAAAGCTTTCTATTTTTATACTACCGCTGCAACCGACTGAAAGAATTCAAAGTTCAGGGCAACTTATTAAACACAATAACAAACCTTTCCTGTCAGCATCTCATACAATAGAACTCCCACGCTCCACCAGTCTGCAGCCTTATCATGACCTTTTCCAAGAACAATTTCAGGTGCCATATATTCAATAGTTCCACACAAAGAGTTGGATCTCGTGTTCTCATCAAATTGCTTAGCAAGGCCAAAATCAGTCAGCACTACCTGCAGCAACCATAATACAAATTCAAAAGGTCAATGGAGGACCACCGCAAATGATTCCAAATCCTTGTGAAACCGAACAACAAAGTTTCTTTCAGTTATCCACTAATAGAACTAAAAACTAGTCCATGGTCTTTCCATGGGAATCAAAAGATATTAACTAAAAACCATCGGAAAGAAGGTTGTGGAGAAGGGATATCTTACATGCCCATCAGCATCCAAAAGAATATTTTCTGGTTTGAGATCCCTGTGCATTACGCCATTAGAATGTAGGTGAGAAACAGCAGAAACAATCTCAGCAGTGTAGATGCGGGCCAAATCCTCCCTGAAAAGATGTAATTTAGCTAGTTGCTTGAACCACAATAGTCCTAGATTTTTCAGAAGGGTTATTTTTGTTGAAGTGTGTGACTATCTCATCTAAAAGCTTAAGCATTTAGAGAGAGCACTCTTTTATTGTTTAATTATATTCTCAACAATTTTATCATGACTACCTGAATAAGCCCTGCCTGTGGAGTTGAAAGAAAAGGTGTCCCCCATTAACAAAGTCAAGCACAAGGTATAGTCTGTATTTCGTCTGCATTAAGAGGAAATAGATAAAAAGAAATCAATAACACTTAGAAGTGTCATATAATGTAAACTAATCGGATACATATTAAGGAAACAAGTGTAGTTCACCGCTGAGAACCAAGTTTGAGGTTTTAAATTCCTCCTCCTAGCGGGCTGGAGTTGCATAAAATGTATGCAAGTCCAAAGAGCTTTTGTAAAGAGAGCAATTTATATAAAATTGTAGCAAAGCATCACCTGGAAAGAGTATCTGAGTTGCACAACAAATGGATGATCTATTTTTGTCAATACATCCCTCTCTGTTTTCATATACTCAGCGTGATCTTTCTCCAAAATCTTATCTTTCCGCATAACTTTCATCGCAAGAATTTCAGAAGTCCCAATCTTCCTCACCTGATATACTTTTCCAAATGCACCTTGTCCAACAACCTTTAAGACTTCGAAATCGTTAAGTCCCACGGACCTTGGGGTATTAGCATCAGCACGAACATCACTTTTATCAGTAACAGCAGAATCGGAAGTAGCTTCTTCAAAATGATCATTGGTCTCTCCACTATCACCCTCCACAAGCTCTAACAAGTGTTCACTCTCACGGAGTATGAGTTTGCTAAGCTTCAACGATTGACTGACATAGTTTGTCGGACCAACAAAGGAATGAGAACGGCTATAAATTACAGCTGGCTCTTCATATATAAATCCATTTGTTTCTGACATTGCAACATTCTCAGAGCTCAAAACTTGAGCTGGAGCAGGACCAAATATGTCCGAGAAATCCATATCAACATCATCAAGTGATACGACTTTGGGATGTTGCAATGGGAGCAGCACGTGGTTGTGTAAAGGCTTCCCAGTTGGTTGTGAAATTTTAGCAGAAACCATTTTACCAAAAGTTACACAAGGAGGGAGGGAATATAGTAGATCAACCCCAACTTCTGCACCGCTACGGGAGAACTACCCTTGAAGGTCGCTTCACGATAGCCTTGACAAGAAGGAAATTCTCAAATGCAACAAGTGTCCCGAAAAATTGGTGGAAGAGGCTGACCAAAATCCAGAAAAGTGAGCTGTTCTCGTTTCCCACTTTACAGGAAAGAGTGGCTGCAGCAGTGCTTCTCGAATTCATGAAGAACATGCAAACCATGCGGTGTTTATTAAACCAAATACCCCTGGAAGGTTAGAAGAAAACTGTCAAGTGTATCTAGCGACCGAGAACAACATTGACTAGTCACCTGACATTAAAAAAATGCTCACAGGATGTTAAGCAAACAAAGATGAAACAAGATGGGAAGTAGATCAAAGGGAAGTCAGTCGCGGGCGTCTGAACAAAATAGCAGAACTCAATGATTCCGACTTAGTTAAATGCAAATTTCATTTCTTTAAAAAGCAAATAGTGTAAAATCTGTGTGAAGTGTAGAGAACACATTAATCACCTCTTATAACCTTATGTAAAGGAAGCTAAATCCTTCAACCGCAGATAAATTCCAACACCCATTGTCAAAACTATCTTAATAGTGAATTAAACCTACCTATGCTGATCGCCTCAATATCATCAACCAAAAAATTTAAATGATACTCTCTACATGGGACAATTTTTGTGGTACAATTTGAAATTTCGAGATTCAACCAACAGAATTTTCTTTTAAATATTTTAAGTCAGTTAATTATTGTGATTTTTTAACATAATTTTCAAATATATAAATTTTATTATCAAAAAACTTAAACTTTCTATGTCCGACCGAATTCACCTCAAAGTTTAGAAGTATGCCACATAATTGGGACAAAGAGGTTAGAACATAATTAGCTAATCTGATCTCAGTACATACTTTACAACACAACAGAAACCCTTAAACCTACAAAAATCTCATCCTACAACTCCTGATTCCCAATCTGAATCACGACTTCAAAATGTATATAAGTTCAAATTTAACTTAAGATAACCACACATCAATTCCACAAAAAAAAAAAGTCAATCAGTATAAACACAAGAAAATCAAATACAGAAAAACACTCCTGCGTAATCTATAAAACAGTTAAAAAAGAAAAAAGCTCCAACTGCATGAAAGGGAAAAAAAGATGTAAATTTACCTGAATGAAATAGCAGAAAGAAGAGAAACAAAAGAAGAGGGACTTATATATGATGATAATCCGTCGCGTGGCCGCTTATAACCAACTTTGGAACTGAAACTTGTTACTTTTACGGTAGCAATTCATATGATTCGTTTTTTTTTTTAATCATCGAAAATAATGACATATTTTATATTTAATAATAATTTAATTTATTTTTAATAAACTAATTTATATAGTACAAACATTTCTTATTCATTTTAAATCACAAATTTATTTTTCTTAAATTTTATAACAAGTTAAACTAATTGATGTAAAATGAAAGCGATAACTTAGTTAAGATACGCTTTTACGTCGTGGACTACGTGGCGCGTTTTGAGTGGTTGTTGGAATAACGTCCAGCTTCGGATCCGAGTTTGGAAAACGTTGGCGGCATGCCAACTCAACAGTGCATTACTTCTTCACGGAAAGATTACAGTTGTATTTACTTTTATACCCCTAGGTTCGATAATCGAGGAAACCTCTTTTGGATGATCTGGAATTATTAAGAGATTATTCGTGTTTGAAATTATGGCATATTCCAATCCCACAAAGGCATAACCTTTTCTAATATACAGTTGTACAAAAAAGAATAACCTTTTATTTGGATTTTCCTATTTGCATTTGAGGAATTAGGATTAATTTCTCACTCATAAAATAATTTTTTTCAAATTTTTGTGTGTGAAAATAAAATTTTCAATAAAAAAGAAATTAAAATTTCATTAGAATTCTAAATGGTTTTAAAAAGTCAATTATTCCATTTTAAAAAAAAAAAGTTAATCTG
The DNA here is from genome assembly GCA_037074985.1 of Solanum bulbocastanum. NCBI lineage: Eukaryota > Viridiplantae > Streptophyta > Magnoliopsida > Solanales > Solanaceae > Solanum > Solanum bulbocastanum. The sequence continues at coordinate 35,625,791 of CM073599.1, read as the reverse complement.
CTTCTTTTTTAGATTTTACTTAAGGGTGACAACTATCCAAGTTAAGGTCAAATTTGAGCACGTCAAAATGGGTCAAGATAATAAATGGATCATGAACTAATTCAATTCAAGTTTGTTTGGGTCAAAACGGGTCAAGTAATGGATCATAACTCAACCAGTTCAATTTTTACTAAATTTTAATTATTGTATTTGTTCTTTTTAAAATAAGTTAGTACTTAGTAAAATTATTATTCTTTCTTTATTATAGTTATGTATAGCATATCAAATTAAGGGCAAAAAAGTCTTCTTAAAATATTTTGACAAGATTTCTCATTAGTGAATTTGGGCTACATATCAATTAATTTTTTTTGGAAATTTTTTCAAAATGTCAATATTTTAGCATTAAATGAGACCTTATCAACATTTTCAATATTTATTAAAAATGTCAATATTTTAGTTTGTTATTCTTATGATTTATGTATTATTTTTATTTGGTTGATTTAAAAGAATACAGTTATTTAATAACAGAAAGGAGAAAATCATGGGAGACAATATTTTTTAACAAAAGAACATATCACTTAAAATTGTCATTAGTTACAATTTCAAAAGTAATTGATTGTATTCATTCAAATATGTACGATGAGGGTTATTCATGGTTGTGGTTATAAAATCAAATCGAACTGCAATTCGAATCAAACCGATTTAAAAAGTCAATATTTAGTTTGATTTGGTTTTAAATTTTGAAAAATCGATACTATTTGATTTGATTTTAGTTAACCTAAAAAATAATCAAACCGAACCGAGAAGTTCTATATATATATATATATATATATATATAAGTATTTTGATAAATTTTAATCAACTTAAATCTTTAAGCCCAACATTTAAATTTTAGCCCAACTATTAAAACTTTAAGTCTAAATCCCTCAATATTCATTATTTTAAAGATCACACTTTATCTATTCTTTATAAAATATTCTAACGCAACATTGAATAATTTAAAGCTCAAGCTAAAGAAGATGGTAATTAATTAGTTTTGATTATGAAATATTGGTTGTTTTTTTTTTAGAAGTATTTTCTCAATATTTTAAGGTGTAATTTTATTGAAAATTCTATTGATAAGATGTTGAGATCTTCAGAATATTGAACCAACTTTATGCTATTGACAATGAGTTTTTTTAGTTTTTGAAACATGGTACATTGGATGATCACTTTTTCGTGTAATAGCTTTTTTGTGAATTATTCATGTACTAGGTGTTTGTGTCTATCGAGATGTGTATGTCCTCAACAACTTATTACTTTCGAACCGAAAAAATTGAACCAAACTGACGATTATTTTTTTGATTTGGATTTTAGAAATTTAAAAACCGATTAAATTAGTTTGGTTTTGGCTTTAACTAATAACCGATTCAAACTGAACCATGAACACCCCTATGTATGATATGTGTATTTGTATTCATTATGATTTTCATGTTTGGTTTTGTATAATGACATTTGTATTTCTTTATTAGTTTGTATTTATTCAATAGGTATACCAAATGGATTTGTAGTTATTTAAGAAACATATTTGTATCCATATATTTATGTAAACTCGTGTTCATTCAGAAAGGATACACCATTGGTTTGTATATTTTTCAAAAATGTATATTCTTTCTTAAAGAATATCAACAAAATTTGTATTCCAATTATCAAATATACAAATTTACAATCATAGTATCAATCAAAATTTGTATTTAAAAAAAAATGTATTTCATGACAAAATATGTATTTCTTAGCTGTTATGTATTTCAAAAATATATTATATTCAATATTTAATTTATAAAACATCTACTAAATAGGATTCCAAATTATTTTGTATTCCAAGCATTCAACATACAAAAAAAAAACCAAAACAATTCAATCAAAAATATTTTTTTTACTTTGATATATGGTTGATGATTCTATACTTTCATCTACTTTTGGTCCTTCTGCAGGTGAGAAAATGCAAAAACACTTCAATTGCTTGAAGAGATAACTAGAATTGTTGATGTCGTCCAACAAATTGTCTTGAATGAGATATTGATCCGAAACTTCCAAATTAAATACCTCAGTTATCGTCTAATATTTAAATTCAATATTCGGATAGTAACTTATGAAGATCTTCATGTGAAGATCCAACATACAAAATACGATCCAAATTTCAATAGCCATTTTCAAATCACTTCTAAACAAATTAAAGAATTTGCAGTTAATGAAATATCTGATCGTTTTTGTATTTCACAGACAATCTCAAAGTTCAATGAAATCAGTCGCAAATCTGTCGAATTCACTTTGAAAAAGGTTGAAAATCTTTTGAATGATTTCTGAGATTTTTTAGAAAAATAGAGGAATTTGATTTAGAAAAGGCAAGGTTTCAGTTACTTGAAGATATAGAATAATGGAAGAAATTGTGAGAGAGATAAAGAGAAAGAGAAAGAGAAAGAGTTTGGATAAAAAATTTAGAGAGAGAAAAATGGGTAAATGGGTCTTTGTTTTTTCCTTTCACACGTAATGGAGTAAAAAAAAAATGGGTCCAATTTGAGAAAAAAAGGAAGGTAAATAAAATTATATTAAGATACAATTTATTTGCTAAAATATTGACATTTTTAATAATTATTTTTAAGTGTAGATATTTTTAATAGTTATGTTAGAAATTTTGACTAATTAGCTAATTTATCTAATTTTTAATGGGCTGAAATGAATTGGACTAAATGAATCATTCTTAATAAGAGAGAGTTTCGTCCGACATTCGGAGGGTAGTACCGTCATTTTATCTTGTGGCTCAATCATAAAATGCCACCTTAATAAAATTAATTTTAAAAAATAAAACTCCTAATAAATAATTCATCATTAATTCAAAACAATCAAAAAATGCCACTTGGCTCAATCAAAAAATGCCACCTTAATAAAATTAATTTAAAAAAATTAAACTCACCAAAACAATCAAAAAATGCCACTTGGCTCAATCAAAAAATGCCACCTTAATAAAATTAATTTTAAAAAATAAAAATCCTAATAAATAATTCATCATTAATTCAAAACAATCAAAAAATGCCACTTGGCACAATCAAAAAATGCCACCTAATAAAATTAATTTTAAAAAATTAAACTCCTAATAAATAATTCATTAAGAAAAACGTCAAATTAATTTAAATCAAGTATATATTTATTAACTCGACGTAAGTATTGAAATAAGATTTTACCTTTGTGAATAAGTGGTGGTGCCTCCATTTTAAAAAATAAAACTCCTAATAAATAATTCATCATTAATTCGAAACAATCAAAAAGTGCCACCTTAATAAAATTAATTTTAAAAAATTAAACTCCTAATAAATAATTCATTAAGAAAAACGTCAAATTAATTTAAATCAAGTATATATTTATTAACTCGACGTAAGTATTGAAATAAGACTTTACCTTTGTGAGGTGTAAATACAATTCAATATTATCATTCATTCTTAATAAGTTGTGCTTCCTTGGTCGGACCAAACCAATTAAAAAATGCCACGTAGGTAAAACCAAGTTACGACCAAACCAATCAAAAAGGCCACGTAGGTAAAACTAAGTTATATTTTAAAAATAAAAATAAAGTAGTACTATTTAAAAAAGGGCCACGTAGGTAAAACGAAGTTATATTTTGGTGGTTCCTTGGTCGGACCAAACCAATCAAAAAATGCCATGTAGGTAAAACCAAGTTAGGACCAAACCAATCAAAAAAGGCCACGTAGGTAAAACTAAGTTATATTTTAAAAATAAAAACAAAGTAGTACTATTTAAAAAAGGGCCACGTAGGTAAAACGAAGTTATATTTTAAAAATAACCGTCGGACCAAACCAATCAAAAAAGGCCATGTAGGTAAAACCAAGTTATATTTTACAAATAAAAATAAAGTAGTACTATTTAAAAAAAGGCAATGTAGGTAAAACCAAGTTATATAAAAATAACCGTCGGACCGGACCAAACCAATCAAAAAAGGCCACGTAGGTAAAACCAAGTTAGGACCTAACCAATCAAAAAAAGCCACGTAGGTAAAACTAAGTTATATTTTAAAAATAAAAATAAAGTAGTACTATTTAAAAAAGGGGCACTAGGTAAAACCAAGTTATATTTTAAAAATAACCGTCGGACCAAATCAATCAAAAAAGGCCACGTAGGTAAAACCAAGTTATATTTTAAAAATAAAAATAAAGTAGTGCTATTTAAAAATAGGCCATGTAGGTAAAACTAAGTTATATTTTAAAAATAACCGTTGGACCAAACCAATCAAATCATCAAAAAAATAAGTGGTGGTTCCTTCGTCGGACCAAACCAATCAAAAAAGGCCACGTAGGTAAAACCAAGTTAGGACCAAACCAATCAAAATCTTAATAAGTGGTGGTTCCTTGGTCGGACCAAACCAATCAAAAAAGGCCACGTAGGTAAAATTAAGTTATATTTTAAAAATAAAAATAAAGTAGTACTATTTAAAAAGGGGTCACGTAGGTAAAACGAAGTTATATTTTAAAAATAACCGTCGGACCAAACCAATCAAAAAAGGCCACGTAGGTAAGACCAAGTTATATTTTAAAAATAAAAATAAAGTAGTACTATTTAAAAAAATGGCATGTAGGTAAAACCAAGTTATATAAAAATAACCGTCCGACCAAACCAATCAAAAAAGGCCACGTAGGTAAAACCAAGTTAGGACCAAACCAATCAAAAAAACCCACGTAGGTAAAACTAAATTATATTTTAAAAATAAAAATAAAGTAGTACTATTTAAAAAAGGGCCACGTAGGTAAAACCAAGTTATATTTTAAAAATAATCATCGGATCAAACCAATCAAAAAAGGTCACGTAGGTAAAACCAAGTTATATTTTAAAAATAAAAATAAAGTAGTACTAAAGGCCATGTAGGTAAAACAAAGTTATATTTTAAAAATAACCGTCTGATAATACAAAGAATAATAACAGTTATACGCCCGTTGCCCGTGCCGGGCACCACATATCTAGTTGAACTAATAAATGAAAGAAATTTTTTAGAAATAACTAACATGTGGTCGTTATTATGGCTCCTTAGTTACAGTTTCCTGATTTACAATCCGTAGCTACAATTTGAGTTTGCTACATAATGTATTAATTGTATTTTTAGGTGAATATGCCTAAAAATAATTTATGTGAGCAAATGATGCGACGTGATCATTTCAAATATTGTAATTACAATATTGATCTTTTCAAATATTGTAATTGGAAAAATCACACCACACATCTATTTAAGGGTTAATATTACAATTTTTAGATTTACTTTTTTTATATTACTATTTATAATATTTTAATTATAAATATTAACATATTAGTTTTAATTTATAACTTAATTAATTATATATTATTAACTAATATATATTATATAATGTTATATAATTAATAGGTGAGAGAAATAATATTAATGAGAGAGAATCAATTTGTAATTATCTATTACACCTTTTAAGGGGTTTTTTAACTTATCATATATCAACTCACACTCCACCCTCACGCTACTCTCAAAATACCTTTTCCATAAATATAGTAATTTATAATTGACAAAATAAACTTTTCCTTGATATTCTCCTAATTAGTTGATTTTTATTTTGATTATTTTATTATTCCCAAGATAAATATTGATTACTATTCAAATACTTTTTATTTATTAATGACTATTTGGGCCTTTAATTTTTTTTAAAAAAATAAATTTATCACCGTATATTGTAACATGTAATTTTCTCTCACTTTAATCTATCTTTTTTGCTTTTCTTGATGTTTTTTTATTTTAAATTTTGATATTGTTTTTTTTTTTTTAATCTGATTTTTTTAGAATTAAGAATTCTATATTTTGAAAATTTGATTTCGTTTTTTCTTTTAATTAATCTGAAACTTGATTTTTGAGAAAAAAAAATTGTTTTATTGAAATTTTGAACTCGTATTTTGTGTGTTTTTCTATATATAAAATATTATTTTGTGGGTGAAATAAGTATATTTATTTCTGAAATTTGTTGATATATATAGATAATATGAGATCATAAAATCTTTAGGAGTTCATAAGTTTTAGCCTAAATATGATAAAAAAAAAATCACGCTTAAATATGGAATATAAATCGAAGAGAGAAGAAAATATAGAACTTGTATTTAATTATTGCAGTTTAGACTTTTAATTACATTGTTTCGATTTTTGGGTGATGTATATTTCTTTTGCTACAATTTCTGACAACAATATATAATATGCATTGTTTTATAGTTAGATTTATTCTTCCCAGATTTATACCCGTTGAATATCAATATCATACATTTTTATTTTTTGTCTTTGTTCTAAAATTTCAAATTGGATACAACATTAACTTGTTTTAGATTGTCTAATTTCGTTGAAATATCAGTTACATTTTTGTTTTTTTCATTTTCAAGTGGGATATCTGTTGGATACCAAATTGAATACAACATTAACTTGTTTAGGTTGTCTAATTTAGTTGAAATCTCAACTACATGTTGATTTTTCAATTTTCCAATGGGATATCAATACAATATTAAATTTATACAAATTGGATACAATATTAACTAGTTTTACGTTGGCTATTTTAGTTGAAATCTCAATTATATGTTTTTTTTTCAATTTTACCACTGGGGCGTCAGTTGGATACCAAATGTATACCAATTTCAAACTAAGATTTGACTTAATTTTTCCGATCGATATCAATCGCATATCAGCATTACCTATTTTTTTTGTATACATTTGAAAAACACTGAATACACAAATGATTAACTAGCACACATAATAAATATTCTGAAATTATAATTCATTAACTTAAAAAAGACAAAATAAATCAAAACATGAGTTTGCCACAATATGACAACCAAATCAATATAAAAATAAATTATGTCTTTTTTCAGAGGGGTAATTTGAACATGTCTTTCTGTTGTGTTTCTCCCGACGACATGTACTGCACGTAATCTTAGATCTCTTGAATTTCACATCAACAAATCATTTTGAACCAGGCGAGAATAATTTATGCTCCGACACTTTTTGAATTGCATATTTTCCTGTTTCATCATAAATTATTGTGTCAGTATTACATCATACAAAAGTACAAATAGCTTTTATACATATGTTATATCGGTATACAAATTTCATAACATTTTTATGCATACAAAAGTAAAAATACATATGTTATTTTTAAACAATTTCATATGTTATTATAGAATACAAAAGTAAAAAACGCATATGTTATATCAGTATACAAATTTCATACAATTCTTATTCACACATTTCTTACCTGTTTCATTCCAAAAGCTATCAATTACTCATACCAGGATCATGTCACTAGAATACCAAAATAGTTCCAACTTAGAAATATTAATTGTCATTTTTCAAATAAATAGTATACCAAGTTCATTACATTATTATTCTCAAAATTCATTACAATATAATGACAAAAAAAAAATTCAATCAAATTAGAAATCGTACCAAAAAACATTATCAATTGTCATACATGTCTAGTAGTATTAGCATACAAATTCCAAAGAAAAATTTTCTTTTTTTTTTCACCAGAAATATACCAAAAAAATAAAATGGGTCAGACAAATACTGAACAAATTCAATGTTCATACCAAAATATAACATTATACATTTTATTTTAAAAAAACGCCATAATTCAAATTATTATATACAACAAAAAAAATCTGAAATCAGTATACAAATTTCATACAATTATTTTACACATTTTTCATACCTATTTATGCCAAAATTATACCTAATTCATGTCATAAGTCGTCACTTTTTCACAGCAGAATCATGCCACTATAATACCAAAATAATACCACTTCTAACTATTAATTGCCATTTATTAGACAAATAGCATATGAAATTCATTCAAATATAATTCTAAAATCGTACCAACATGGTTTAACCAATATACTAAATTCAAATAAATTTTATGTAATATTTTAACTAGAAACATATAAAAAAATGAATGTTCAAACCAAAATCTATACCAATTTCAAACAAATTTTATGTAATTTCAAAAGTGAATATTCATACCAAAAACGCTATAATTAAAACTATTATACACAAACAAAATCTGAATATTTTTTTTCCAGAGTCACTGTTCATAAATTTTTCTAACGTTTGGTTTGTATTACAATACAAATAAAAAATCGCAAAGAACACTAACTTGAAGGATCCATCTACCACCATGCTTTATTAATACTAATAAGAAGTCATGCATTACAAGAAAATAAAGATTATTGAATAAAAACGAATATGAATTAGATGAGAGTGACAATTTACAAATAAAATATTGAGAAGAGAGAGAAACCTTCCAACAAAAGAAAAGAAATATGTTTGAACGAATTTTAACTGCTTTGAGCTAAACAAGGAAACTAATATTCTTTTTTTTTGAATTAATTTCAACTGATTGAGTAAAAAAGGAAAAAAAAAATATTTTGTTTTGAATACCCTAAATTTATGGCAATATTAATTATTCTTACTGTATTCAAATTAATGACATATTCGTTTTTTTGTTTTTTTTTTCTTGTTATGATTTTCAAAAATACATTTTTTACTATTATTTAAACATCATTTTTTTAATAAAATGTTACAATCTGAAATTTTTTATTGTTACAATTTGAAAAATTTATTATACTGTCATAACTTGAAAATATTACTCTTATATATGTCATTTATAAAATTTTCACAATTTTTTTGTGATCTTTTTAAATATGGCAATTGAGCTAAAATTACTTTCTAAAATATCATAATCTTCTAATAATATTTTCAAATATCGTAAAGGAGCAAAAATCACTCCATAAAAATATCAAAATCTTCTAGATACATCGTTTATTTTGAAAATTCAAAAACTAAAAATTGAAGATGACATTTTGTATAGAAAATTTGATAAATCAAACAGAATTCCTCTGATGTTCTTCATCCACACACGATTTTGTTGGTATTCCATGAAACGCTATCTTTTTTATTTGAGCTATGCATATATATTCTTAAATTTCTTGAGTTTGTGTTTAGATTTTATATAAATCGATTTGATAAATTAGTATTAATTTGCTGATAATGTTCATTGTAAGTGTTAATTTTCAATCTTTGCGTTGACATCCATTATTGTATTTTGAGAAAATGGTCTAAACCCACCCCCCCACCCCCACCCCCACCCTCCTCCACCTTATCTCCGAAATCACAACTACACACTTCAACTTTACGGGTGTTCTATTATCCACCTGAACTTTATATTTCTCTATTTTATACACACCTAAACATATTAAAAGTATAATATATACCCCCTTAAAAGCTCACACCCAGATTTATATCAAAAAGTAAATGACACGCGCTTGCCACGTCATTTACCTTTTCAAAAATTAAAAAAAATATTATTTTTTCCTTTATTCTAATTTTCCTTTTATAATATCCTTCTTCTCTTTCTCTTCTCTTTCCTTTCTTGCTCCATTTTTTCTTTACTTTGACCAAAATATTTTTCAAACTAACAAAACAAGCTTAAATTTAGAAGTCATTGAGTGAAATTTTCTTCATAAATCTTCTTAACATCTGAAAATTCATCCTTGGGTTGAATGGAAAATTAGTGATGAACACAAAAAGAGTGATAGTGTTCAATATTTGGAGACTTCAAAATTTGATTTTTCAAAGTGGGTTTTGGATTTCGGTTGAAATTATTGAGAGCTTAGCAACTTTAAAAATGAATGTGTCAATTCACGATGGAGGTAGATGGCGATTGACGGCGCGAGCGGCGACTTGGTGGTGGAGTTGAGGCCGCTGGTGTTGCTCCGGTGAAGAGAAAACAAAGAGAGAAAAAAAAGGTAAAAAGAAAAAATAAAACAAAAACAACAAGGAAACTTAAATCTATAAAGACAAAAAATAGGATTTGAAGCTTGAAATCTATAAATCGGATTGTGAGTAATTGTGATGGGGCTGCCATAGTGGTTCAACAATGGTGATGGAGATGTATAGGTAGGGAGGGTGTTAAGTGATGAGAGAGAGAGAGGACGAAAAATGATAAAGGAAAAAGAAATGAAAAAAAAATAAAGAAAATAAAATTAAAGGTAAAAGTTGGAAAATGTATTTAACAAAAAATTAAAATATTTTTTTGATCAGTTCTTTATCTCTCAAATGCCTTTAAGAGAGTGAACACACTCTCTGCACCATGTAGGCATTTAAGGTGCATTTATTCCGTTTTAAAATAGTTTAAGGGGTAATAGGACACTCATAAAATATAAGTGTGTAGTTGAGAATTCAACTATGGGTTAGGGAGGTATTTGGGCATTTTCTCTTGTATTTTCAAAGATACAAATATAAATCCTGACTTTCAATGATACATATCTTTGTTACTGAAACATATACAAATGTTGGCTTTCAAAAATACAAATACAATTACACCTAAAAAAAGGTGAATACAAACGCACATAGTATCATATAAATACAAATACAACATTCAAATGGTTAAAATAATTACTTTTCAAAATACAAATGATAACTTTTTAAAGATATAAATATAAATGTTAATTTTCAATTATACGTATCCTTATCAGTGATAAAACACAAATATTGACTTACAAATTACAAGTACAATCACACTTAAAAAAAAAAAATGAATACAAACACACAAAAATTCAGATGTATTTGTATAAATATTCCATTATTTGATACATTCGATCTATCAGTTTGATGGACCTTAAAATGGCCAGCACAATCCAATCTTATACGGTTGCAAGTCAGCTCACTTTTTTTAAAATAATATTTTCTTATAATTTTTTAAATTTTAATTTTGATATAAAAGTATTAACCATAAATATTTACAAGACAATATTATATGATATTACTATTTGTTAACTAAGAGTTTGTTTGACATTGCTGCTAAGAACAATTTATTTCTAAAAGTACTTTTTTAAAAATAACTTTTTAGAAAAGTGTTTTTGAAAAAAAACAATTTGTGTTTAGTTAATTCATTTGAAAAGTATTTTTTTTTTAAAGCAAAATTGTGCTTGATTAATCTTTTCTAAAAAGTGATTTTGAGAGTTAAATTACGAAATATGACAAGTATTAATGTACTTTTAATGTTACGATTATTATATAGAGATAAATATTTTAAACATCAATTATAAATTATTTTATTTTAATTAAATTAAAGTGTACATATTTAAATTTTCAATCAATATTATTTTTTTTGGGGGGGGGGGGGGGGGGGGGGAGGAGTTGAAATCTTTAATTGTTCTTTTTTCTTTTTTCTAGTCTTGCAAAAATATTGTTGTTACTTTTTTATTTCTAATTAAACAAAATAATGTGTAAAATAATATTGAATTATAAAGTACAAAATAATAATACGTAAACGTAAAATAAAATTTAAAATTTATTATATAAAAATGAAAAACTAAAGTTCTTAAATAAAACTTAATCAAACCTATGAGATATGTTATTACTTAAAAAGGAATATATTGGTAAATTTGCATATATGGAAGGGATATTTTAGTTTTGAAAAAAAATATTTTTTTGCTTCTCCATTTTTTAGAAGTAGAAATTTTTAGCTTCTTTCCAACAACACTACTTTCATTTAAAAGTAATTTTACAAGTTTGTCAAACACTTAATTTTTCAAACAAAATGTTTTTTTTTTTTTAAAACAATAAGTGTTTTTGACCTCCTATCAATAATGCCAAACAAGCTTTAAATCTCAAATCCACAAATAAAATAATCATAATAAAACTTATTAAGTACAAATTATTTAAAACTTTCGATTGCTTATAATGTCCATTATATAGGGAATTTTTGTGTTTTTTTTAAAAGGGATTTTTTGTGTTGCTAGTTGCATATGTTTTCTTATTGGCTTTGAAGGACTTAGTACTAGTTCTGATGGTTTTTAATTCAAATTTGGCATCATGTTTTTGGTGGTTTTTAGTGCAAATTTATCATCAAGTAAAGATTTGATTATGTCAATTCAATTTAAAATCTCTATCATTATATGAAAATATTTCGGACAGAACTCTAGGAAAATAATTTTTTTTTAAAATCTCTCTAGTGTTCGATACCCACATTAAGGCCCAACTAAATTTGAATTCATGTTGAAAAATTTTCACATCATCGGGTAAAGACTTTCTAACAAAGACGACTTCATATAAGGAGATTCGAGTCCGAACTTCTTATTAAGAACGAGGAAGTATTTATTATTTCACCACAATCCTTTTTGGTTAGAAGAAAAGTATTATTTTATTGTACATGAGGTTTCTTCGAATTTGATTTAACTTTTTTGTTATAAATAAAGATAATATATTAAAACTTGAATAACAAATATAGAAAATGAGAGATGGAATGAAATGGCAAGAGCAAAGAAAGAGAGAGTAGTAAAAAGAGACGGACAGTAGATAGGAAAGTAGTAATTTTTTCTTCTTTTTGCATGTATCTTTTTAGGGAAAAAGGATAAATATATTCTGAACTATCGTAAATAGTATGCGGATATCCTTCATTATATTTTTGGGACATTGATGCTCCTATCGTCCAAAAACTAGAGCATATATACCCTTTATACTAACAGACATACACGTATCATAATCTTATCCACCGACCTGACATTTATTAAATATCGGATCGACGAATAAGATTGCGCCTCATGTCCCTATTTAGTCTTTCGTTAGAGCGAAGAGCATATATGCTCTAGTTTTTGAATGACAGGAGCTCCAATGTCCCAAAAGTATGACTTGAAATATCTGCATACCATTTACGATAGTTTGAGATAGATTTATCCTTTTTTCCATCTTTTTACTACTATTGAGGTCTATAAATCTTTTACAGGCATTATGGCCTGAAGTAGTAATAGCGGAGCACATCACATGACATCCACAAAATACATTATTTACAACATCTTTACGTTGTTAACAATTATTCAAATCAAAATAGAAATAATCTTCAGAAAACTAAACAGTTAATAATAAAAATATAACTAGTTTTAACTAGGATCATAAGCATAATTTTATAACAATCTCACAATAAAACATAAAAGATGATATTATCCTATCCATTATAAGTTTAAGTTTGGACTCTTATTATTCTTAGTACTTTATTTTATTTTTATGTTTTCTATATTAAAAAAATTATGTTGATCATACCGCGTATTCAACCTAGTTCTACTCAAGCCTCATAGGTCAGCAGACTTACTCTGATCGAGAGCCTCATCTGAGGATCCGTTTGGCCACATATTTCTCAAGTAAAATTTGGAAAAAAAATTGGCAAATAGTGTTTGTCCATACAATTTGCCATTATTTGACAAATATGTTTGGCAAATAACCCAAATTTCCAAATACTATAAAAAAAACTAGTATTTTGGTCAAAACTCATTTTTTGGGAGCTTTTAAAAATTCAAATTCTACACCAAATTTTTATATTTTACAAAAACACCATCTATAGTAGTTGTTTGCACTATATTACATAATTTTTTATGTGAACACCAAAACAATGATGGAATATTCAATGAATGTAAAAGTGATGATATGGTTATTGATGAAAATGATGAACAATCGACTCGGGGTAACAAAGTCATGTGTTTCATCTACTTCAAAATGTATGGAATGATGCTTGTTGCACTAACTCCGAACTACCACATTGTTCCAGTGTCATGGACACTACCTGTTATTTGTTGCAACGAAGATCCAACTTGTTACAGAAGTCATGAATTTTGTTATTCTATCTTGCTATGTAATACAAACGTATAGTTAGCTTTGATAATTCTTAAAACTTATGGGTATAAATCACATTTCTTAAAAAAGTGAAATATGTTTCCCAAATATATGGCCAAACACATGGTGAAATTTTACTCAAATAATATTTGCCAATTTTTTTTGGAAATCTAGGGACAAATGCTAGTCAAGTGTATGAAAGAATATCTAAAGTGATCTATAAGGGACCTCAAACACCAAGCCAAGTTCAAAGCATTCCTATTGGCTACGTTCTCGCATGAGTTCATATAAAGGTCAAATTTAAACACTCATATTTCTCATAATATATTGAAGTACGTGTCCTATGACCTATCAAATTAAAGTTCTACGAGTCTTCTTTCTAACGCCATCAAATTTTCCTTATTCTGAGTTTGGAGTAAAAAGTTATGGTTGTTTTACTAGAACATACCCGAGCTAGAAAATTGGGCGAATTCACATGCTCAATCGATGATCCGCTGAATGGGTTGGTGAATCACCGAATTAGATCACCGAATTGTCCTGAAAACCTTAATCTTTTGTCGATTTGTGTGATCTAAAGTCCCAATGGGCGATCCGCCGAGTATTTTTGGCGAGAAGACCTCCAAATCACCGATTTGGCCAACATGATTCATTAAAAGGTCATTTTCTTTGATTTTTATGATTTTCTTATGTTCCTAGAAGGGTATTATTGAGCTTTTATCCAAAATCAACTTTCCTAAGTCCATCTTACAACCTAATAACATCATTATATGCATAACAAATCTCAAAACCCCCAATTTTCATCCTTCCAAAGATCAAGAACTCCAAGAAAGGGATTTCTCCAATTTTCAAGATCGAAAGACTCCAAGTTCAAGATTCTCTTTAAGAATCCTAATGTTTTCTGTAACATCTCGCAACTAGAAAGAACTAGAAGGAAGTTTAAAATTTGAAAATAAGTTACTTTTGGAAAGAATGAGGAAATCTGGAAATTTTTAAGTTAAAGTGAGTTTTGGTCAACTTCAAATGACCATAATTCCTAGCTCAGGATGAGTTAGGTGTGATTCTAGATATGGTTGGAAAGACCTTGGAATGATCTTTCCAACTCCGCCAAGTTTGCACAATTTTGAGTTCGTATGAGTAAGTTATGCCCTTTGGAAGTAGTGCTGTTGGATTAAGAGATGCCCAATCCGAATGTTTGAAGGGAGTTTGGTCTTTTCCTTACCCAATTAATTAAATCCATTTTTATTAATTTAATTGGGGTAAAAAACTGAGTTAGTTCAGTTTACACTTTTGAGAAATAGAGTTAGGGATTTTGGAGAAAGAACGCAAGAGAAAGGAGAAGAGTAAAAACAAGATTAGCCAAGAACGATTGATTTGGTTGTGGATTCTCCAAGAAATTGACCCTACAAGGTATGTAAGTCTTTCATAGTGTTGGGTTCATTTACCCACGCGCCAAACATGTTTCGTTAGTAGAATTTGTCCTTAAAGAGTTTGAAAGTTGATGTTCTTGACATGAATTCTTGAATTTAAATGTTGTTCTTGAATTGGTTTGAATTGAGGAGTTTATGAGATCGTTACGTTGAGTTTTAGAGTTATTTTGAGTTAGGTTCTTGAGTACATATGTTAGGTATCGGGATCTAAAATAAATTTGAGTTTTATAATCGATTTTAGGCGATTTGGGGCTGAAAAACGAAGAAGGAAAATCAAGCAGGTTCTGGCGCGCAGGTTCGCGTTGCGGACTTACTCCCTAGTGAATAAAAATTGTCTCCGCATTGCGGTTAATATGCGGACTCCTCTGCCTCAAATTTAAATTCGCGACCATTTATTTCGAAACACCTCCGCGTCACGGACTTGTTCCAAGATGGTGATTTCGTGAATTTTTTCATGGTTAGCTGTTTAAAAATCATTCTTAAACATCATGAGATATTTCCAATCACAAATAAAATCCTTGAATCCATAATTCAATTCAAGGACCAGTTAGGAGTCAAGTCAAGAGCAAATAAGATCAAAGTCATGAGAAGTCAAGAGTCAAGTTAAGAGAAGTTCATAAAGTTTTCCAAAAGTCTTTTGCAAACATTTTAACTTTGTTTTAAGACTTAAGTTTTGAGTTTAGTAAATAAAGTTGAAGTTCATTTCTTCAAAAGTATATGAGGACTAAGTAATCCTAAGGAGATTTAAAATGTTTTCACATTTAAATAAGAACGAAAACTGAGATTTCCAAAGAGCCTTCAGGCTAGTTTTCAGAAAAGAGTAATCGTCTTCTAAATGAAGCAAGAGGGGAAACTTTGATTTCTAAGATAGCCTTTGAGCTAAGATTTTGAGCACTAATATCAAATCACAGAAAGAAGTATACTTTTAAAACATAAAGAGCTAGTATATTTTAGGAGTAGTATTGAGCACCGATATGGGGGAGAGTTCAGACAACTCACAGCCCCTATAAACCTTGTAACCACCATGGGTAGAAAAGGGTCATACTTTTCAGATGAACCCTTTTCACAATAGATTAGTGGATCCACTTAGTAGTTCAGGTCATATACCTCTGGTCGGGTATAGGATGCGCTAGCAGCGTGAGGTAGATTGTTGTATCATCACTATAGCTCTAATGTGATGGTTGCCGATTAGAGAAACTCCCACAGAAGTTATTGTATTTTTATATACATCAGTTTATTGTATTTTTATATACATCAGTTTATTGTATTTTTACATACATTTCAGAGTTATGTTGTATCCTTATGTATACACAGAGTTGACATCATGTTTTTAAACAACTTTTCTTTATATTGCACTTGTATTAAACTGTTTTATATTGAAATGAGTTCAGTTAAGTATTCATGAGTTGAGAAGAGCAAAGGTAAGTGTTTCTTTCAGATTGTCTTTCAAGCCTATGTTGCTTTAGCATTCCAACTCGCATACTCGTGCATTCAATATACCGATGTCAGTTGGCTTGCATCGCTTATGATGCAGACACATGTAACTAGGATCGGCATTCCAGTGCACCATTGATCCAGTGAGCAGTTCAGAGTCAGTCGTTGAGCCTCTTTGCATTCTGGATGATCTATTTTCATTGCTTTCTAGTTAGTTCCTTAGGATGCTGTGGGGTTGTCCCAAAATCCATCTCAGTTGTTTTGGAGGCTTCATAGACAGTCAGATGTTAGTCCTTTGAGTCTTTTCATTTTCATTCCTTATTGTTAAGACTTGGGTTGCCACTTTGGCCAAGTTAAATGTTTAACCTTTAAACATTTTCAGTTATTTTATTATTTAGTTCAGTTAGGTGTTATTGATCATTATAAGTATGAATATTGACTTCCGCTGAGTTAAGTAAGTCAGGCCAAGGGTTTTCTTGGGGCTAGCAATGGTCTTCGAGTGTAAGTCCCACCCAGGGTGTAGGCTCGGGGCGCGACAAACTTGGTATTAGAGCATAGAGTTCAAGAGTCCTAGGAAGTCTATGAAGTTGTGTCTGTAGAGTCCTAGTTATCAGTGTGAAGCGCTCCACATCTATAATTAGGAAGCTGCAACATTTAGGAAATATTTTCACTTCTTTCACACTCATTTCGTGCGTTATAGTTTGATCTCTAAAAAGTTTCCCTCTAATTCGTGCATGCGCATGTTTCAGATAATTGTGCCTTCACGAAGAGCTATCTGAGGTCGTCCTGCTAGACGTAATGTTGAGGAGCAGGAGTTACCAAATGCACCTAAAGTGTAACCTCAAGGGGAAGTCACTAATACTGAATTCAGTGAAGCAATCAGGATGCTAAGTCAGGCTGTGACTAATCAGGTTGGGCAGCAAAGAAGAGCTAGATAGAATGAGGCTGATACTTCAAGGATTCGTGAGTTTTTGAGGATGAATCCTCCAAGTTTCACTGGTTCAAGCACTCTTGATGAGTTAGAGAACTTTGTTGATGAACTGAAAAAGGTATTTAAGGTTATGCATGTTGCTAATGCTAAACGAGTTGAACTAGTTGCATATCAACTGAAGAATATTTCTAGGAGTTGGTTTGATCGGTGGAAAAGGGGTAGAGCTGAGGATGCACCACTTGCGAGTTAGGCCTGTTTTGAGGAAGCTTTCATGGGATGTTTCTTTCCTCGAGAATTGAAAGAGGCTAAGATACGGGAATTTCTAACACTTAAGCAGGATTCTCTAAGCGTGCACGAGTATGGGTTGAAGTTCACCCAACTGTCTCTCTATGCTCTGGAAATGGTTGAGGACATGAGGAGTAGGATGAGTCTGTTTATTGATGGGTTGTCCCGTCTATCAAGCAAAGAGGGTCGGGCATCAATGCTTATTGGGGCGTGGACATTTCGAGGTTGATGGTCTATGTGCAGCAAGTAGAGGAAGAGAAGCTAAAGGGTAAAGAGGAATTCCAGAACAAGAGGGCTAAGACAGGGAATAAATTCGGGCAGCAGAAGAGTAATGACAATGAATCATCCTTCCAACCGAAACAAAAGGGGCCTTCTCCATCATCTGCTAGTGCACCTGCATCTAGGAACAAAGGTGAGTACACTAGTTAGAATTCCAGAGCTAAGCCTACTTATTCTCAAAGTAGTGTGGCGTAAGGGGGTAGTAAGCCTCCTATCTGCGCCAAGTGTGGTAGGAACCACTCAGGTATTTGTCGTGAGGGCTCCACTGGTTATTTCAAGTGTGGTCATACTGGGCATTTCATGCGAGAGTGTCCAAAGAATAAGCAGGGAAATGGTAATGGGGGCAATAGAGCCCAATCTTCATCAGTTGCTCCACCAGACAGAGCTGCACCTAGAGGGGGCTACTTTCGGTACTAGCGGAGGAACAAACCGCTTATATGCTATCAACAGTCGCCAAGAGAAAGAGGATTCACCAGATGTTGCCACTAGTATGATCGAGTCTTTGACTTTACTGTTTATGCCTTGCTAGATCCAGGAGCGAGTTTATCTTTTGTAACTCCATACATTGCTATGAATTTTTATACTATTTATGAGCAACTTAGTAAACCATTCAGTGTCTCTACGCCTATTAGTGAGTCTATTCTAGCAAAGAGAGTCTATCGTGATTGTCCTGTTTTCATCAATCATAAGAGTACCATGGCTGATTTAATTGAGTTAGACATGATAGATTTTGATGTCATTCTTGATATGGGCTGGCTTCATGCCTATTATGCCTCAGTTGATTGTAAAACTCGAGTAGTCAAGTTTCAGTTTCCAAATGAGTCAGTCTTAGAGTGGAAAAACAGTTCAGTAGTGCCTAAGGGTCGTTTTATTTCGTACCTTAAGGCGAGAAAGTTAGTTTCTAAGGGGTGTGTCTATCACTTAGTCTGAGTTAATGAATCAAGTGTTGAGGTACCTTCAGTCAGTTCCAGTGGACTTCGGTATAGATCTTATTCCAGATACTCGTCCGATATCTATTCCGCCATACAAAATGGCACCAGCAGAGTTGAAAGAGCTTAAAAAGCAATTGAAGGATCTTTTAGATGATGGCTTTATTCGACCAAGTGTCTCACCTTGGGGCGCTCCGATCTTATTTGTGAGAAAGAAGGATGATTCCCTTAGGATGTGTATAGATTACCGTCAGTTGAACAAGGTTACCATCAAGAATAAATATCCTCTTTCTAGAATCGATGATCTTTTTTATCAGCTTCAGGGTGCTTCTTGTTTCTCGAAAATCAATCTCAGATCAGGTTATCATCAGTTAAGAGTAAGGGAATGTGATATTCTAAAGACAACTTTCAAAACCCGATATGGTCATTGTGAGTTTTTGGCCATGTCCTTTGGTTTTGACTAATGCACCAACAACGTTCATGGATCTTATGAATAGAGTCTTCAAACCTTATTTAGATATGTTCATTATCATCTTCATTGATGATATACTAATCTATTCAAGTAATGAAAAAGATCATGCTAGTCATCTCAGAATAGTTCTTCAGACTTTGAAAGATATAGAGTTGTATGACAAGTTCTCTAAGTGTGAGTTTTGGCCTGAGTCTGTGGCGTTCTTAGGCCACATAGTTTTCGGTGATGGAATTTGAGTTGATACTCAGAAAATTGAGGCAATGCAGAATTGGCCTACACCCACATCTCCAACTGATATTAGCAGTTTCTTGGGTTTAGTTGGCTATTATAAAAGGCTTGTAGAGGGTTTCTTATCTATTTCATCCCCTTTGACCAAATTGACTCAGAAGACAGTTAAGTTTCAATGGTCTGAAGCTTGTGAGAAATGCTTTCAAGAATTGAAAAAGAGGTTGACTACTGCCCCAGTTTTAACTTTACCAAAAGGTACTCAAGGTTTTATGATGCATCTAGAGTTAGTTTGGGTTGTGTCTTAATGCAGAATGACAAAGTTATAGCTTATGCCTCCAGACAGTTGAAAGTTCATGAGAAGAACTACCCAACCCATGACTTAGAGTTGGCTGCTATAGTATTCTCTTTGAAGATATGACGTCATTATTGGGATGGTGTTCATGTTAATATATTCACTGATCATAAGAGCCTTCAATATGTGCTCACTCAGAAAGAGTTTAATCTCAGACAAAGGAGGTGGTAAGAGTTACTTAAGGATTATGACATGAATATTCTTTATCACCCAGGTAAGGCTAATGTAGTTGTTGATGCCTTGAGCAGGTTGTCTACGGGTAGTACCGCGCATGTCGAGGAAGAAAAGAGAGAGTTAGCAAAAGATGTGCATAGGTTTGCACGTTTAGGAGTCCGACTTATGGATTCTACAGAAGAAGGAATAGTGGTGACGAATGAGGCTGAATCATCACTAATGTAAGAGGAGTTTGAGAAAGAGCTTAACCAAGATTTAAGCAAGAGTACAAGAGAACTAAGTTATTCTCAAATGTTTCATTTTTACATCAAGAAAGAGAATATTATTTGTAGAAAAGTTAAAAGAGTTTTCAAGAAAATTGAGTACAAAGCAATGACCTCTTAAAAAGGCCCTCTTTTGAGTAATGATCTCAACCCAAAGAATGTAATTTTACATTGAGCAAAGAGAAACCTGGTTTTCTAATTTGAGCAATGAGTTCTCGAGATATTTGAGAGCAATTACCTCTTTTAAAAGGATAGTTTGAGCAATTATCTCAAATCAAAGAAAGAGTATGAATTATACATTTGAACAAGAGTATATATATTATTGGGAGTAGTAATGACACTTTTGGCAGCGTGGACAAGACATTGTATCATCACGTAGTTCATAGTAATGGTTGTCGATTAGAGAATCTCTCAATAGAGTTAAAATGTATTTTTATATATCACTTATTATGTTGAGTTCAGTAATGACAAAGTATTTTGTAAAACTTTTAATGATTTAACTCATTTATTTCCTTACATTCAATTTGAGTATATTGTTATCTATTCCAATACCATCATTCAGTTATTTCACCTCGGCTATATTACATGCTCGTACATTTAAATGTACTAATGTCATTCGATATGCAGATACAGGTGTTCAAGATCATCCACACGCGCTCTGTTGAGATTACTCTACACTCTAGATAGTTAGGGTGAGCCTCATAGCATTCCACATGACTTCACATTTACTTTTAATCTAATTGTTTTAAGGCGTCTTGGGTTTTGTCCCAACACATATCCTAAACATTAGAGGTTCTGTAGGTAGATAGAGTTGAAGAGTCTTTCAGTATTTACTTTTTCTTGAGATGTTTTTGCAAACTATTATACTTATGTTATTGAGTATTTTATAGACAGTTTGAGTTGAGTATTTACTTGAGTTTAAATGTTCAAAATTCTATTTTAAGACCTTTATCGCTTGAGTAAGTCTTCCGCTAAGTAGTCAGTCAGATCCAAGGGTTTTCTTGGGGACCAATAATGGTTCTCAAGTGTCTGCTACGTCCAGGGTGTAGGCTTGGGGAGTGACAAACTTGGTATCAGAGCACAGAGATCAAGTGTCCTAGGGTGTCTATAAAGTTGTGTCAGTAGGATCTTATTTATGGTTGTGAGGGCCTCACTCCTTCGATAAGGGAATACAAGCATTAAAGAAAAATTTCCATTCTACTCTAAATTGTGCGATAGAATTTTACCATAGCTAATTTATTCAGACTCGTGTATTTTTTAAATCTATTCGACTACCCCTAATACTTAAGGTGATTGAAAATCAAAGCCCAGATCCTTATCGATGAGTTACTCTCAGCAAAAGTCGTCAAAAAGTCATGAGATTATAGAGGGGTTTGAGAGAAGCCCATGAGTGAGCTTAAGTATTTGTATTCAAACGAATGCACTTTTATTCGTATGAATCACGCATTCGAGCTAAAAGCGAGATATGTCCCAAACTCTCTTTTGTAAGCCATGTTTCAAGTGATACCCTTTAATAGAGAAGTATGTTTTAGAGCTTAAATGGTTTTTTCACCCAAAAGATAGTATGAGCTACGATGTTATAAGAAGTAGTAATAGAAGTGCCCATAGATAGAAGTATGCATTTAGAGGTGTAGTAACCTAAGAAATGGGGATAGTTATTAAGTAAAGTGTGTATTTGTAGTCATGTACCTAGTAAGTCATTTATGAGGAGCTTTCCTTTATGTGTAGGCTAAGGAGTTGTAATCTTGTGTGGATTTCATGATAGAAGGTAGTGTAATAATTGTAAGTTAGGATGAGTTAGAGTATATTTTAACTAGATATGAGTTTATGTCGATATGTCATTGTGTTAGTGAAGATCAAGTATAGGTTTTGAATAGAAGAACAAAGTATTCATGAGGTGATAGATTTAAGCTAAAGCTATTTTTAGGGAGAATCATGATATATAGAGAGTTAAGAACAAATTAGCAATGATGTATAGTGAATGGGTAATAGTAATTAAGTTGTAAAAGGGAATGTGAAGGTAATCTGTAAATAAGTAGACTAGAGATAAAGATTGACTACTTGTCATGAGGTCTTAGAGGTTGAGTGATTTTAATTTTAATTTTAATCTTATCTAGTGATCATAAGTTGGTATAGTATGTGAGTAATTGTGTTAATATTTGTGTTTAGTACTAGACATTAAGCTTGAATTTGAGATGAGTATCGTGATTTAAAAAATGAAGGCAATATGAGGGAGAGGATGTTAGTTTTGAGATCTGATCTAAAAGGTTTGACATAAAGTAAGTAAGAAGTTAAGGTGTTAATTTGCAATGAATGTGAGTGATACAAGAGTGGTATTGTGACCCTTAGATGAGAGCAATAAAGTGTGGCTAAGTCATCAGTTTAATAAGGACATTAAGAGATGTACCCAAGATCGTATGTAGTCAGATGAGGCTCTAATTAATTTAATAATTTTATCATATGTTCCTAGATTGTATATTAGAGCTGTCAATATGGAATAGGCTGATGCAAGAATTATTTTTTTTCTTAAGAGTTACGTTAAGCAACTCTATAAGTCAATGCAGGTAACGGTTATAGAAAGTCTTTTACAGAAGCCAGAAGAAGTGACGAGATGTACCTTTGATAGAAGACTTAGAAGGAATCTTAGTGCCTACACGTGAATAGTCTAGTATCCATGAGATTAGCATATTTCGAGTATTAGAGTAAAGCGAATAGAGACTTGTTTATAAATTAAGGAATAGATACATAGATTTAAATTGTCAACTTTAGACCAAAGGGGAGATGATAAGATGAGGAACCAAGTCAAGTGTTGAGAATCAGATAGTAATGTGTTCAGAAAGAGTTTTAGTGATATATGAATCCATTCATAATTTATTGTATTCCTCAGAGTTCAGTCATTACAACATCAGGTCAATGCCTCTAATATCAAAATTATGTTGATGATCTATGCTCATGCACTTTAGACAAATTCACATCTATGCTCAGTTCCCAGAATAAGGGGCAAAGATTTTACCTGATTGATCTCAATCTTATTCCATAAAATTATGGATATCACCCCATGTGTGAACGTATTCAAATTAGCATTCATGTCTCATATTATGCTCTGTCTCGAAAATTCGTGATTTCTCCTCAACTATTTACCCGCATAAAAATATATCAAAATATTTGTTCTAAAAAATAATTTTTTTAAAAAAACTTCATATCATAAATCATAGTAAAAGTTACTATTACAAGGTCAAAATCTACGAAAATTGTCTAAAATTGTCACAATTTAAATTACTAAAATTGTGACTTATGAGCACTATATAGAAAAACATTAGTATTGTTATTATTTTTACAAATTCATATAAAATGAATATTTATCTAAACTATGACATAAACATAATTTGGTGAGCCACCATCAATCTAAACATACAAAAAATAAAATGTGATGGTAAATAAAACATGGACGCTCTATGGATTACTTTGAATTTGCTTTTATTCATCACTATTTATTAGAGCAGATCTGATATTGATAAAGTAAAAAACTATTTTATATGTTACATAATCGTTTTACTTATCTATATTTGTGATCCTTTATCTTGTAACAATCCTTCCTTGGGTTACAACACTATTATTAAGTCCTGATCAATTTTTGTAACTATCATACTGATAGTTTATTTAATTATACTAGTTGGTATAATACCTTGTTTCAAACATAGTACTTTTTGTTGTATTACTTAAACGTAATACTATAAATATTTTCTTCTTGATCCAAAAGAGTATAAAATCTATTTTTCCAGATTCAAGTGATACATGTTTCCTTTCGAGATTCAAATTCTATAAATTTTGATCAGTATTATTTTTATACATTAAACATAATACATATCGCAATTTTTCATACTTTTCATATATAGTTTCTGAATACCTAATTTTTTAACAATTGATCCAATTCAAACTAATTTCAAATAAAAGTTAAAATACAGTGTTCTTACAAAAAATAAATAAATAAAAATATCTGAAATGTCTATTTGACTTACGTGTCAAATAACTATCGGGTGTATTATCATACAAATGCTATACCTGATGCACACCAGACATAGAATAATAAAGCCTAAGTTTCTCCGCCAAATTTTGTTTTCACAAATCTAAATCCTTGCACTGAGTACAAGTGTTAGGATTTTCTTCTTCAAGGTTTCTACTTAAATACTTTTCCTCTCTCTGATATATACTTAATTCGTTTCCTTTTTTCGATTGTGAATTGTTCTTTAAAGTGTAGAGAGAAGAAAAAATGGGGGATTCTTATGGGAATCGTCAACCACAACTTCCTCAATCTATGGGATTTCTCAAACAATTGCACCCTAAATATGGTATGAACACGTTCTGTGTTTTTTGATAGCTTATATTTGGTTAGGAGGAGAAATAATTTTTTTTAATAATTGTTTATGTTGCTTTGAAATTGGATTGTAATTATCGCTTTAATTGCTAGAAATTATGAAATCTAGACACCATTTTTGATTTTTCACTGATTGAGAACTACATCTAGACATTTGGAATAGTTCCAATTGTAGATTGATTAATGATGAGATTTTGAAGAAAGAGACATACATTGAAAGTTAGAGGAAAATATTTTTGTCAAATGTGTTAGGTTTTTACGAACTTTGGAGACAGTAGAGAAGATAAGTTCAATTCAACCGACATAATAAATCCATTTTTCCTTATGTAAGTCATTGATTAATTTAGAATTTTCATTAAGGAGATTTGAGAACTGTAAATATAGTGCCTAAAATTTTTACTTGAAATCTCAAGGTGAATTTTGAACACCCTTAACCATCGAACCTAACTCTATTCTATTGTTTAGGGGAGTTGGAATCTATATATGTGCGTAAAAATAAATTAATTACCATATATATATTGGGTATTTTTTTGTCGAGGGGATTCAGGTGAACAATCTCCCACCCCCTAAATCCACCTATGATGTAATTTTCTTAAATCTGGTTGACAATAGGGTGGGTGAAGACTTGTCTTGCTATATATTCAACTCATCCTTGCCCTATTTGCTTATTTTTCTATTTTTTTAATTTTCCCTACCCTGCCCTATTTAGCTCTGCTCCACCTTGTTTAGCTTTTTTACTTTTAAGTTTGCAAATGTGCACTATTTTTTCCTACAACTCAAATCATCTTAATTATTATCATCCAATTGTTTATTGACAATGTGGTTTATTTTGAGATTTTATTTGTTCGTCTTACTTGATTTGAATTTGATACATTTTTTATTTCTTTATCAAGTGTTCATATTCAAGGTAGTTTATTAGTGTCCAAACAAGAATTTGATACTACTATTGCTTGGAAGTTGTTTGAAATTTCGTGAATCTACAAAAAAAATCCAAAAAGATACCTCAATGTGAGAAATCTAAAATATAAAATTTTTATGTCTCTAACCTCCAAATCAAATTCTTGTAACAATAGTACACAGCGAATCAGTCTTGGCTTAGCATCCGTCTATTCCCTAAGATACCTCAATGTTGCATGATCAATGTGCACAATGACTTTGGTGTCAAGCAAATAGAATCTAAGCTTCTCAAACGCAAAGGTTATAACAAACAATTCTTTTTCAGTCACTATGTGGTTTCTTTGAGCAACATTTAGAGCTTTGCTTGCATAATATGCGGGATGAAGAATGTTCTAATGTATTTTCCTAACACTACAGCAAGCATCACCCTACTCGCATCGCAATTGACATCGAACAATTGTCCCTAATTCAATAAAATGATGATAGGTACATAAATTAGCTCTCTTTCAATCCCTCAAACACCTTTAGACATGCCTCATCGAAAACAAACTTCATCTCCTTCTCAAGCGACTTGCATAATGGATAATGATCTAATTAGAGAAATCATTGATAAATCTACGATAAAAGTCAGCATGTCTAGAAAATATTATAACACCTTTTATGAAGATAGGGGGTAATTTTTCAATCACCTCAACTTTAGCTTGATCAACTTCAATGCCTTTGTGGGAGATCCGGTGGCCAAGAATTATTCCTTTTTTCACTATGAAGTGACAGTTTTCCCAGCTTAGCACAATATTGCATTCTTCACATCTTTTTTACTACATCACCTAGATAAGCCAAGAAATCCTCAAACGAGTTTCCTACAACAAAAAAATCATCCATGAAAATTTCAATTGTGTTTTCCATTGGACATCATGCAACATTGAAAAGTCGTTAATGCACTACACAACCCGAATGACATCCTCTTGAAAACAATCGTCCCATGTGGGCAAATGAAAGTAGTCTTCTATTGATCTTTAGAGACTATAAAAATTAGATTGTAGCTTGAATACCAATCCGAAAATCAGTACCATCCATTACCAAGACGATCTAACATATGATCCATGAACAATATATGTAAGTGATCTTTATCTGTCCATGTATTAAACTAACAATAGTCCATGCATACTCTCCAACTAGTGACCGGCCCCATAGCAATGAACTCATTCTTTGCGTTTGGAACCACAATGATTCTTTCTTATTAGGCACACATTGATCCATTAGAGACATTAGAAAGTGATCTTTCTCTGTCCAAATATTCAACTTGTGATAGTCTATGCATACTCTATAACCAATGATCGGGCTCGTAGAAATGAACTTTTTCTTTGTATTTGGAACTATAATGATTCTTTCTTCTCATGCACACTTTGAACATAGCTTACCCATTTACTGTCAGCAATCAAATAAATCACTACATCATCTAACTACTTGATAATTTCTTTTTTGAAAACTTCTTACATAGATGGATTTAGTCTCCTCTGGTGCTCAATGTTCTATTTACAATCAGACATGAGTTGAATTTTATTAGAAAATATCAGTAATAGTCCATTTAATCACCCTCTTAAAGCGTCTCAACACAGATATCAAAGCCTTTACATGCCCTTCGATTAAATCTGCAGCAATGATTGGTAAAATATTGTTTTGGCCCAGAAACACATTCCTCAAGTGAGATGAGGGATCTTTGAGTTCCAAATTCATAGGTTCATCAATTGATGATTTTGCTAGCGAGATCTCTCTATTCTTAAGATCCAGATCTAGTTTTTTTGGTGTATAACTAAACTTGCCCAACCAATCAAGTGCATTTACCATCTGGTCATACTTCTTAATGTATTCTCCATTGAAATTTAAAATCACCACCGCTTGTAATTCAACTCGTAGTCTTTCTTCAATTGGCACTTCAAATTGCTTTCCAATAGTCAAGTTTATGACTTACGCCATTTTTTGAGATCACTTTGATGCTTCATCGACTGACAGATATTGAAAATTACCTTTTCATTATTCAACCTGAACTTCATATGTTTTTTCTCTATATCAACTAGAGCACGTCCGGTTGCAAGAAATGTTTTTCTTAAGATGATGGGCACTTTAAAATCAACCTCGCAGTCTAAAATCACAAAGTAAGCAGGGAATATAAAATCTTCAACCTTAACCAGAACATTATGAAGGACTCCAATTAGTTTTTCTACGGTGCAGTCTGTAGAAGAAGCCGCATTACAATTGGTTTGGGGGATCTTAAGCCCAACTTTTTGAACATTGATAAAGACATTAAGTTTAAGATAACACCAAAATCACATAGAACTTTAGCAAAAAGTAATGCGCCAATTGTACATAGAATTGTGAAAGCTCAATGATCATCTTTCTTCAACACGAACGATATGGTCGTTATGGCACTATAATGTTGCAACTTCTCATCTCCTTCAAAACTAGCAGCCCACTTCTTCGTCACTAGATCCTTCATGAACTTTGCATAGCCTGACATTTGTTATAAAACTTTAATTAAATGGACGTTAATTGAGATTTGCTTCAGCATCGAGATGAAATTGTGATATTGATCTTCCTCGATTTTCTTGACTAATTTTTTAGGAAAAGGGGGAGGAGGTATAGGCATGAGAATTATCTTTTGAGTGGTTTTCTTTTCTTCCTCGAGTTGATCCTTTGATTTCCTCAATGTTAAACTTCAATATCTTTAGGTTACTTTAGACTTTTCACCTGTCTTGGCATATAGGAATCTATGATTTGTTTTTCACCTCGTGTAGTGACTGTTAAGCAATGCCCATCATTCTTTAGATTTTGGACTATATTTCTTGAAAGTATACCTTTCATTCGTCAATTTAGTGATGTGGAAACTAACCCAATTGTTGCTCGATTGGCTTGATGGATGTAGCATATGATTCTACTTTGTGAGTCACTCTTGATAGATCATTGCGTAGATCCTTGAAGTTATTATCAAATGAGTCAAAGTTTTTTTATCATTGTGGCCATCATGTATTCAAACCTTGCAAACCCTTATTCTCTATCTCTATTCCCTGGTGGAACATATGCACCACTCTTGACAATTCTATTATTATCTTTCATTGCCAAATCACCTTCTCTATCTTGGCCCCAATTTCGATCATTATATCAATTCTAATTGTAGTTCTTATCTCGATTGTAGTTCTCATCCCGGTTATAGTGAATATATTGGCCTTATCGATTGAAATTGTTTTCTTGATTGTAGTTCTGACCTTGATTCCCTTAACCTTGGCACCAAGAATCCTGATTTGATGATTGAGACTGGTCCGAAAACCCCCTGTATGATCATTCACTTAGTAAATATCTTCTTCATATCCATAATCATCTTGTGGTGGTGCTCTATTTTGTAGTTGACTGCAATGACCTTATTTATATCGTGCCATAAATATTTCAATACCAAGCCAACCTTCGTTCTTAATTGTGCCACCTATTGACGTAGTTGCTTGGGTTGAGTGTTGGTTAGCCTTTACCGCAAAAATACTTCTTAAAGTTTCAGTACCTCTAGTAGGCCATGCTTTATTTATTTTGGTAACCTCTTCAAATTTCTCTGTAACTTACTCAAATGAGTTTCTCATGAATGATCCTCTTGTGATAGTGTCCACCACTACTTTTTCATTGTCATCCAATAACTCTATAATTGACTTATCGTCTGTTATGTGGTTGGATCTACTTCTCAGGTAGCCTATAAATTGTTTCCATGCAGTACTTATTGACTCTCCAAGTGTATACTCAAAGTTGTTGATTTTATTCTTTAGCCTCAACTTCTTTGATAACTAGAAGTATTTATTAATGAATTCCTAGTACATCTCAGTCCAAGTTGTGATTGAGTTGTATGAAAGCTTAGATAGCCACACAGTTACATCTCCAGTTAGTGATAGTGGGAACACACACAACCTGATGTCATTTATATCCAATTCTGGCCTACCCACACTACTCTGACAAACTCTAAAAACATTACTAAGATGGACATATGAGTCTTCAGATGGAAGACCAACAAACAATCCTCTAGTTGTAAGCATTTGCATTAAGATGCTAGCGACAATGAACTTAGATTCGACTAGCAGTAGAGGTAACATAATGACTTCCCCAATGTCCCAATAGCATTATGATCAACCATGTAGTTGTTCCGCACACCACCTTATGGTCTCCATCTGCATAGAGGTTGATTTCTCGCTATCGATTAGTTGTTTTGGTTATTTCCTGGTACCTCTTCTCTTAAAGAAGATTTTGATGTTCAATCTCTTCTTCCATTTTAGCCCGTTCTATGTTCTCTACTAGATTTTGATGCTCACCAATGTCATCCATAAGTCAAAGAGCTCTTTAAATTTCAAGATTGAACAGAATCAGAGGAATGTCATGACTCTGCGTATTTGACATATACTATAACTTAACATGTATGAACAAAAACATAATAAAAATGTAAATCAAAATTAACTAATAGTCCAATTGCACATTTAGTCTAATCTAAAAGTCTTATTCTCCGATAATGATGCCAAAATTTGATACCACAAATTGCACCTCCAAATGAAGTACAAAATGGTCGTTGTTCAAATAAAGAACTGAATGAAGGTTAGAATAGATCCCATGAGGAATGAAGTCTAGATTTAGCTTAATGATTTGTTAATTATACTTTTAATTGGGTTATTTTCTTAAAATGGGGTTTTGAATAACAAAATATTAATTGAATGATTGTAAGTAACAAGTAGAAAAGTAACCAGGATCTATGTTTTCAAGAATCAATAGAAGACGAAACTAGGGTATTTGTGTTCCCCACAAATCGTTAACTAGGTAAACCTTATAGTAGTAACTTTTTCTAGTATTTAGCATGCAAGATCAGTAAGTTAGATATTACCTAAATGGTTGGTCCCCTAAATAAGTGAATTTCACCACGCAACTTGATCTGCCTACGGGTGTATGCTTTACTAACCCTTTCCCTTGATCCTAATTTAGTTATCCCTTGGTACGTTCAAGCTATTAGATGAGGGTTGGTAGCCTCAACTCTCTGTTGTATAATCTCTTTTTCCATTCATTATCTCTTTGGTCTGGCGAGTAGAAATAAGGCGAGTTCTAACACATACCTCCATTAAAAAGCAATCAAAGCAAAGAGAAGAACAGTACATGAATGAACACTATTTAAAAATTACTATTTATTAGGTCTACTTTGTTAATTCCTCATGGTTCCCACAACCCTAGTTGTGGAATTAGCTACTCATGCTTGGCTGATCACAATTCATATTAATTTGATAAGATAAATCATGAACCTACAATTAGAATAGTTGAATTCCAAAATCTGGAATTGAAGTTGCAAAGTAACGATAAAGATCAATGATATATTATAAACCAAAGAATTCAAGAATTAAATGTAAAAGTGGTTCACAAGTTAATTCTCAACCACAAAAATCTAAACCCGAAAAAATAAATATAGAAAAAGTATTTATAAACATCTAATCCAAAATAAAATAAACTAGGGAAACTAAGAAAAAATAAGATTCGATAGCAATTCCTACAACCCACGATCTACGCGAACTGTAGGTCTTTCTACGGGTTGTGGAGTCCATCCATGGAAGCAATCTTCAAATCACATATTCAAGATCCTTTTTACAGACACAACCCACGGTTTGTAGACCATCGTACGGTCCGTTATGCTCACTCGTAGTCCAAGTACTGAAACTCAATTCTATGATGTCTTTTACGGGCTTGAACCTACGGTTTGTAGAAAGTCCTACAGCTCGTGGTCCTCTCTCATAGCTCCACACTTGTCTTCAAAATATGTTGATCCTATTATGATTCGTAGAAGTTTCTACGATTCGTAGGTTGACTCGTGGAATTCCAAAAATAGCTGCTAACACTGTATCTTCTATCTCTGCTGCCAAAACCTATGTTCCTGCAAAATAAAGACAAAATAACATTAAAACTACTACCAAATTCTCAAAAGAGATGCATAACTCTCATTGTACATCACCTGTCAATGATACGGTTGGAGATAGACGGATTGAAAACATCAAAGAGTCTAGTGATTGTCTTATCATGTCTTCTGGTAATAAACCTCCTTTTATGTAGTTTCTCTGTGCATGTATTGGAACACAAAAACATCAGGATACTGGAGGTTTGTAGAGCGTTATCTGGAAAATGGTAATATTTGGCTCTTAAAAAGTTAGGTTAATCAATTACTCCATGGTTTTATTAGTGTAGGTTTCTTAAGGATACACCTTCTGCACTCACTTTGTTATTTGTTTTTGATAAGTTTGACCATATTATTTTGCAGTACTAGAAATTCCACAATCAGGAATGCCATCAGCTCATGAAGTGTGTCATTACTTAGGAACGAATAATGATCGTGAAGGATCTCAAGTAGTGGACACACAATCAATTGGATTAGCAGATGATCGTGGTGTATCTCGAGTAGAGGACACACAGTCAATCGAATTAGCATATGATTGTTATCTATTGAGTTTGGTAAACGCTGAAGCTGACAATGCTCCTGATAACTACAAGGGAATTAGATTAGGTAAAGCAGGTGATTGTGGTGTACCTACCCTTCTTGTTCGTGATCTCCTTCCATCAGCTCGTGGGCCAGAGATAGCGCCGAATGAAAGAACTAGGGTATTTATGAAGAGGCCTCGTGAAACACTACCTCTCCCTCCTGGTGCTTCTAGCACCCTCTACATAGAGGGACTTCCTTTAGACAGCTCCTTAAGAGAAGTAGCTCGTATCCTTTGAGATGTCATTGACTAAATTATTATTAATTTCTGAATATATCTGTTGTTTTTTCCCTAACTGCACTTAAAAGATATATTTCGTCCTTTCGTGGGCTACAAAGAAGTCAGACTTGTTAGAAGGGACTCAAAACATGTAAGTTGATGTTTATGCCTTTTTTATTAGTATATATACTCATATTTATCTATCAGGTTGTGTTTTGATAATATCTTCATTTTGCAGCATGCTGGAGATCCTCTTATCCTTGGGTTTGTGGATTTTATAAATCCAACATGTGCAGCTACTGCCTTGAGTACATTGCAAGGTGATCCACTGTCAACTTCCGTTAGTGACTTAGAAAGAAATTGATATCGCTAATTGATACTTGTTGTCTAATCATTTAATTAGACGATATTGGGGATACTCTCTAACTGTTGCTATCATCTATATATGTGGTTTCTTAGCTTACAAGTGGCCTCTGCTGTTGAATTTTGGCAGGTTACAAAATGGATGAACATGACATCCATTCTGCTTACTTGCGGCTGCAGTTCTCGAAGTTTCCAGGTCGGAGGTTTGGTGGCTGGGGAAGTCGTGGGAAGCGATAAATAACATCCACCCGCTTCTTATTTACATATTGCTTTATCTGATCAATTTACTTATGTATTATGTACTGTTACTGGAAAATGCTATTATACAATTGACTCTTTCTCTAGCTATGGTTGCAGTAATATGCATGCTATTGGTTTTTGAAGTGGAGTTTTCCGCTTTAACAGGACACAGGCCTAGAAAAGTTCTTGTTCTGGTGTAAGTAGAGTTTTAGTAATATGGAAACTGAGTGTGGCAAATGGGGTAGTTTGTGTTGATTTAAGCGAGTCTTGTGAGTTGAAACAATAGATTGGTTACTTTTGTCTTCTGCACAAGTTGGGGCTAAAATGGATAAGGTTTGGACGGCTTATTTCAAGTGTTTTTACGTCAAAATAGTTAACCTCCAAACACACACAATCACAAAAAGATTTTAAAGCTCTTCTCTCTCGGATTTTTGAACACAACCCTTACAGCTTCCTCAACTTCTTCTCTTCATTTAAATAACCTTAGTCTTTATTTTTAACAAAGTTTAACAAATGCAACTGTTGTATAATATGAGTATATATATTTCATGTATATACATAATACACTTGTATACTTTACATATACACCGACAATACCTACAAGCATTTACGGTTAGGGGAGTGAAATACGTTCTAAGCCACTTGGCTGAAAATGTTAAGATCATACAAGTCAATTAATATCGGCATTTCATATAATATAATGGATTTATTTACCACTTTTATATAATAGTAAAACCGTATCATACAAAGAAAAGAAAGAAGAGGAAAATTTTAATTTGTTATACTCTTTTTATTAATTTTCTTATTATTTCATAATTTCATCCTTTTCGGAATATTTTAATTAGTTGTTGAATCTCAGATCAATATGTCCTGCACGTACGATCACCCTAACATGTATATCATTATCTATCCCTTGTATATACATAAACTAGTGAATTGAGCCGCACTTCACGCGGTAATAAGTTTTTAAAACAATTCATTCATAACATGCGAATGATAAAATTGATTCTTTGATGTGCATGAGTAACAAATTTGAAACATAATTTTCCTTTATACATTTAATAATAAGTATTTAACTTTATTTCCTTTCATGGAAAATTTAATCTTTAGTATGTTCATAGACTATATTTTAAATTTAAATCTAAAAACTTAGCTACTATATAAGTACATGAACTTGTCTAGCAGCCCCATTTACATGCTATCCTGGTTCTATCAGGGTATAAAAAATATATTCACATTTTTCTTTCTTTTTTCTCTTCTTCTTTCCATGACTTCTTTCCTACTCACCACTCTTCTTCCATCTTTACCTTTTCATTCTCCTTCCTTTTATAAAATTGAAAAGAAATTAAAAGAAAATAATATTACAAATCAAATAAATCTATCTTTCTTTTTCTCTTCAAATTCATCATCTCTAGTCTCCAATTAATTTTATCTAACCGTCAATTCTTATTTTTCTCATATGATAATATTTATTATTGTGCCTTGTAAATTATATATGAAAGATACTGAAATAACTCTCCCTTTATGTATTCCTTCTTCCATTTCCTTTTTATCCTTAGTCCCATAACGTCGATGTCATTATCAATTAGTTTCGAGCGACAGCAATTACTATTATTTTCGAAAAGGCGTTGAACAATGTATTTTTTCATCCGATTCTCATAGATGTATGTGAATGCGTTAGAAATTCATACAAACCCTGTTAAATACAAATCATATATAGCGATATTGAGATATTACATTGTCTATTGATAATTAAGAGATAAAAGTAAATATCTATATTACATTGTCTATTGATAATTAAGAGATAAAAGTAAATATCTCTTATATTAATTAAATTGAGCAAAATGATGCACACAAATTTAAATCTTGTAAAATTGTGATTTATGTGTTGAGATATGGACTTATATAAGTCTTGAAATGTTGCTTGATATTTGTTAAGATAATTAAAATTATCAATTAAAAATAATTAAAACAGAAAATTAAGAGATGCTTGAGGAGAAGTTACATGCAAAAAAAGTAATAAGGACAAATAATAGAAACAATAATGAGCAATAAATGATCCATACGTTTTCCTGCAAATCTAAGGAAAAAATATATTTTTTATACTAAAAATAAGTTTTACGTCACCTTTTTTTATCCAACTTATGTTATATAGATTTTCTATATAATATGGATATGAATGTTCGTTTTCCTTTACACTTTTGCATTGCCTTTTATTGAATTGCAATAATAAAGTAAAAATAAATTATTTTTATTATATTATTTTTTTAATATATTAATATAACAAATTTGATATACTGAAAAATAATTATAGTTAATAATAAGGATAAATTAAATAATAAATTATTTTTTTATTTTTCAATCAAACAAATAAAAAAAAAATTAGTATAACGTCCAGGTGAACAAACCAAGTACTAATTTTATTTTACTATAATTACTCTTTCCCCTCTATTTAAATTCCGTTAAAAAAATTTTGGAAGACTTCCCTTAATACTCAATTAAAGCATTAATATTACAACTTAATAATGTACTATAACAGTTAAGAAAAAAAATGCCATAAAAAACTTTGCCTACTTTTGTTTAAAAGACATTTTTCCGAATATTTTTTGGTTAAATATTACAATGATTTTTTAAAAGAAAATTGAGATCTTAAATGAAAAAAATTAATGTATAACTAATTATTTTTCCTACTATTTTATTTTTATTAAAAAAGTATTATGAGTAAGTGTAACTCAAAATAAATTATTGATATATCATTGTGAAATTTTATAAGAGAAGCGGGAGTTTGATTTTAACAATGAAACAATGTGGGTCTAATTTTTTGTTTTAATTAAAGCCCAAAATGTGCGTATCAGTAAGAAAATAGGAAGTAGATTAGGATATCTTTTATTTGCTATATAAATAAAATATTTTTTTTTTTAATAAAAGTGTAGCTACTTTCAATAAATAAGTTAGAAGTTTTGATTAATTTCATAATTTTTTCTATTTTTTATGTATACATAATAGATATTTAATTTCTTTATTTTCCCATATGCTTACTTATTTATATTTTAAATCTTCTAAATGAAAATTCTAGCTTTGTCGAGTCTTCCACATGTACCATTTATATGTCATTGAATTAGTCCTTATTATTTTTTGAGATGGATAGTAATTATTCCAAAAACACTACTGCACATACTAACTTCTATTGTGTTTTTTTAAAGAGGAACTCTTCTCAAACTTTTTTACTCAAATACTATGATGAATTAATTAAAAGAACATGTAATATTGACTCCAAAATATTTTAGCCCTTTTGGATTAGTAACATAGAATAAAAAGACTTCATTTTCAATAGATAAATGTTAGTCAACATTTTAATATTAATATTTTATATATTAATTTGTTACAAGTTTGGAGTCAAATGGTGCCTTGATGTCAAGTTATCCGTTGGTGGTAATTCATTTGTCTTAACGATTGGAAATTTATTTGGAGCATTACTCCATTTGGAGTAAGTGCTGATGTTACTAACTGTTTCTCTTGCAGCAACGTTAGTGGCATCTTGGCCATTAGTTCTCCATATTATTTCTCCATTACTTCATTCTTTATTCCTCCATTATCATTGTAACCTATGTAACTCCTAAGACTATTATCTTCACTATTTACTATCCTATTATCTTCCTAGGAAGACTTCATCTACTATAAATAGTGGTGGTCTTCATTTGGTTTGGGATACATAACACACAAGAAAAGATAGAGTGCATAAAAGTTAGTCAAAAAAGAGAGTTCTTATTAGTTGAAGGGAAGTGTCCTTTTTGTGGAGCTTTGGACTCAACTCATGTCCAGAGTTGTTGAGTTATATATTGTGATAAGGTTGTTGTATTCTAGAGGGGACAGGTCAAGAAGAACTACTGCTGGACCGGTGAAAACGTTTGCTGCAGTGGGCTTGAATCTCCTTAAAGAGAGCGAGATATCCGCACTTCAGCCTGAAGAGATTTATTTGTTCAATTTTATTTTTCAATTGTAATATTGTATTTTTTGTTATCTTGTAAGTTTTTCACTAACAATTTTAAGGAGATTCAACATGGCTACAATTGAAAAAACCACGAATGTTAAGATGGGAGACCTTAACAAGTCATTTCGGTTCAATGGTAACCATTTCAAGAGATGGAAGGGTAAAGTACTTTTCTACTTAAGTCTTCTCAATGTTTCTTATGTGTTAACAGAGAAGAATCCTAATAAAGTTGATGACACCTTGATGGATGATGATGAACTTATTTCTAATCATGAGAAAGTGGAAAAGTACGATGGTGACTCCTATAAATGTCGGTATTATCTTCTTAATTGTCTATCTGATAATTTTTATGATTATTATGATAGAACTTACTCTAGTGCAAAGAAAATTTGGAAAGCACTGCAGAGTAAGTATGATACCGAGGAGGCGGGAGTGAAAAAATATGCGGTTAGTAGATTTTTTCGTTTTCAAATGGTGGACAATAAATCAGTGGTAGACCAAGCTCAAGACTTTATAATAATTGTTGGAGAGCTTAGGTCCGAAGAGGTGAAAATTGGAGATAACCTTATTGTTTGTGGCATAGTAGATAAACTTCCACCTTCTTGGAAGGAATTTCAAAAAACTATGCGCCACAAATAAAAGGAAACCTCCCTTGAAACCTTGATAATGAAAATCCGCATGGAAAAAGAGGCAAGAGGCCAAGATGCACTTTTACAAACAGAATAGAACAACATCACAACGAAGGTAAATATAATTACTTCAAATAATGTTACTCCTGAAACTTACAAAAATACTTCTTTGAAGCTTAAGAAGAAAGAGTTCAAGAAAAATAATGGTAGACCTCCCAAGAAAAATAGTGGTGAAAATAACCAAGTACAAAATCAACAAGTTCAAGATAAGGGACCGTGCTTTGTTTGTAGCAATAGTGCGCATATTGCTCGATTTTGCAGATTCCAAAAACGTGGTCCTAACCTTTAGGCAAACATTACTGAAGAACTTTTTGTGGGGGTGATTACCGACATAAATATGGTTGAGAGTGTTGATGGATAGTAGGCTAATTCTGGTGCAAACCGTCATGTCTGTTATGACAAAGACTGGTTTAAAAAATATACTCATTTTGAGGAGCCCAAAACCATCATGCTTGGTGATTCACATACTACTCAAGTGTTTGGAAAGGGAGATGTCGAATTGTGTTTTACTTCTGAAAGGGTACTAACTTTGAAAGATGTACTTTATACTCCTTCTATGAGGAAAAATTTAATGTATAGTTTTCTTCTTAATAAAGCAGACTTTAAACAGATTATTGAATCTGATCAATATTTAATTGTGAAGAAGGGTATTTTTGTGGGAAAGGGGTATGTTGTGATGGGATGTTCAAACTGAATGTTGAAATGAATAAAGTTTCTACTTGTGTTTATATGCTTTCTTCTACTAATTTTTGGCATGCTCGTTTGTGTCATATTAATGATCGTTATGTTGGAATCATGAGTAGTTTAGGATTAATTCCAATGATTAAAAAGAATTTTAAAAAATGTGAGGCTTGTAGTAAAGCCAAAATCACTAAGAGGTCTCATTTTCAAGTTGAAAGAAAAACTGATTTGTTAGAATTAGTTCATACTGATATTTGTGAACTTGATAGAATTGTAACTCGTGGAGGTAATAGATATTTTATCACTTTCATTGATGATTTTTCTAAGTTTACATATGTTTACTTGATGAAAAATAAAAGTCATGCTTTTGAAAATTTCAAAACTTATCTCCATGAGGTTGAAAATCAGTTTGGAAGAAAAATAAAAAGAATTAGAAGTGATAGATGCCGTGAATATGAGTCAAATGAGTTTAATTCTTTTGTTTGATCATTGGGAATAATTCATGAAACTCCTCCTGCTTACTCTCCTTCATCTAATGGAGTAGCGGAAAGGAAAAATAGAACTTTAGTTGAATTGATTAATGTCATGCTTATTGAGTCACATGCACATTTAAATTTTTGGGGTGAAGTTATTTTAACTGCTTGTTATGTGTTGAATCGTGTGCCTCATAAAAAATCTAAATTGACACATTTTGAATTGTGGAAAGATTACAAGCCAAATTTGGGGTTGTCTAGCCTTTGTGAGGCTAATGGATCCCAAGATTACAAAATTAGGTAAGAAAGCTACTACTTGTGCTTTTCTTGGTTATGCTTCAAATAGTACAACCTATAGATTTTTTAATCTTGAATATAATATTGTGATAGAATCGGGTGATGCTATTTTTTATGAAAATAAATTCCCTTTTGATTCTAAAAATAGTGGGGGTCAAAGGATTGAACAAAATATTTTGTCATTACCTAGTGTTAGGGTTTTGCCCTGATTTTCTTACCATAATTTAAGATTTATTTTTCCTTAAAGAAAAGACAAAACATTACCATAAATATTTTTATTTTTCCTGAAAGGAAAATATAATATTCTTTCATATTTGGTTTATTCTTTCCTTTTAGGAGAAGGTTTTGGAGTAACTAGTCCTTTTCTAATAAAAAAAGGTTTTAGGACTGTATAAATATGGTTTGTTTCTTCTAACACAATAACAATAGAATCTACAATGTAGTCGTTTAATAGTCTTGTTTATGGAGAGATTTTCTCTCTACAATTTTTATGTTTTTATTAGTTTTTAATTATGTAGACCAATTGGTCATATCATATAATAATATTATTTTTTTAGCATAGTTTTATGTGTCGTCTAATTTATCAACCATATGGCAAATTATAAGCTTCTACATGACGCCCTAATCACCTTCATAACCTAACACCTAGTTCTTCTACTTCTACTTTAAAAAAATAAAGAAATTGATGATTTTGAGTTAAGAAGAAGTAAAAAAACTAGAGTAGAAAAAGATTTTGATCCTGATTTTTATGTGTTTAATGTTGGAGATGACCCTCACTTTGAAAGAAGCATTATCTTCACATGATTCTATATTTTGGAAAGAGGTTGTAAATGATGAAATGGAATCACTGATTTCTAATAAAACTTGAAAGTTAGTTGATTTACCATCGGGTTGTAAAACTTTTGATTGTAAATGGGTCTTACGAAGAAAAATTGAAACCGGATGGATCTATCAATAAATATAAGGCTAGACTAGTTGCAAAAGGTTTAAACAACTACAAGGCCTAGAATTTTTTGATACTTTTTCACCGGTAACAAGAGTTACATCTATAAGACTTTTAATTGTTATGGCTGCAATTTTTGATTTGCAAATTCATCAAATAGATGTAAAAACTGCTTTTTTAAATGGAGAGCTAAATGAGGAAATTTATACGGAACAACCCGAGTCTTTTGTTGAAGCAGGCCAAGAAAGCAAAGTGTGTAAACTTACTAAATCCCTATATGACTTGAAACAGGCACCAAAGCAATGGCATGAAAAATTTGATTCCTGCATGATTGAAAATGGTTTTAAAACAAATGAGTGTGATAAGTGCATATATCATAAATCTTGGAATAATTCATATGTGATTATTTGCCTATATCTTGATGATTTATTGATCTTTGGCTCTAATATGAATGTTATTGATAAAACTAAAACTATTCTTATAAGCCATTTTGATATGAAAGATCTTGGTGAGGCAAATTTTATTCTTAGAATAAAAATAACAAGAACATGTGATGGGATTTTCCTTGACCATTCACATTATGTTGAGAACATTTTGAAAAAATATAATTTTCTTGATTGCAAGCATGTTGCTATTCCTTTTGATTCAAGTATTCACTTATTTCCAGTTGAAAGTGAAAATGATGTAATAAATCAAAAGAAATATGCTAGCATAATTGGAAGTTTGAGATATGTGACTGATTGCACTAGGCCTGATATTGCATATGCAGTAAGAGTACTTGGCAGGTCACAAGCAAGCCAAGTAATGAACATTGGCATGTTGTAACAAGAGTTATGAGATATTTAATTGGAACGAAAAATTGTGGTTTGTTCTATAAAAAATATTCTGCTGTACTTAAAGGTTTTTGTGATGCAGATTGGAATACTTTATCAGGTGATTCGTGTTCTACCACTGGTTATGTCTTTACTTTAGGTGGTGGTGCTATTTTGGAGATAAAAAAAACAAACTATAATTGCTAACTCTACCATGGAGGCTGAACTAATTGTTTTAGCTTCAGCTAATGAGGAAGCGAATTGGTTAAGAGATTTATTTTTTCAAATATCTTATTTTGAAAAAACAATTCCTCATATTTTAATACATTGTGATAGCACTGCTGCGATTGGTAGAGTTCAAAACCGCTACTACAACGGTAAATCCAGACCTATAAGGAGGAAACACAGTAATGTAAGATCGTATTTGATAAATGGTACCATTAATGTTGATTATGTCAAATCTTGTGATAATCTTGCAGATCTTCTTACTAAGGCCTTAACGAGAGAGAAAGTCTGGAGCACATCGAGGGGGATGGGATTGAAGACTATAAATCCTTGAGTCATATATGAGGAAACCCAACCTGGGGACTAGAGATCCTATAACCAGGTTTAAAGGAAAAAACTAATAATATGATGACTTGTTGTAAAAAATGCATTATCTTTTTATTCCCTCCCTATGATGTGAGTACATTGGTTCCTGTAGTGATTTGTGAAGGTTGAATTGATAAACTCTTAATGAATATTTGTAGCCTGTATGGGTGGAGTGTTAAACTTACAGGAACACTCTCAACAGATTTCACCTATGTGAGTGTGGAAGTAGATCGCTTCCTATGATAATTAGCTTATTCTCAAAAGCACTCATGAAATCGGGATAGCACAAGGTCATAACGTGCTGGCTATAAAGCTCATGTCAACACCTTGATTATTATATGTAAGCAGTGATATTTTATTTCCCTTAAGCAGTCATAGTTCAAGTCTGAGACCACTACGACTCTAGAGTAAAAGTTATTGTTTCACTAAGTAGAGGTTCAATGCAGAGCACACCTTCATTATACATAGTAATCTTCCTTCAACTGATATACTCTCTTGATTAATATTAAAATGAGTGGGGGATTGTTGGTCAACATTTTAATATTAATATTTTATATATTAATTTGTTACAAGTTTGGAGTCAAATGGTGCCTTAATGTCAAGTTATCCGCTCGTGGTAATTCATTTGTCTTAATAGTTGGAAATTTATTTGGAGCATTACTCCATTTGGAGTAAGTGTTGATGTTACTGACTGTTTCTCTTGCAGCAACTTTAGCGGCATCTTGGCCATTAGTTCTCCATATTATTTCTCCATTACTTCATTCTTTATTCCTCTATTATTATTGTAATCTATGTAACTCCTAAATTCATTATTTTCACTATTTACTATCCTATTATCTTCCTATTTATTCCTATGAAGACCTCTTCTACTATAAACAGTGGTGGTCTTCATTTGGTTTGGGATACATAACACACAAGAAAAAATAGGGTGCATAAAAGTTAGTAAAAAAAGAGAGTTCTTATTAGTTGAAGGAAAGTATCCTTTTTGTGGAGCTTTGGACTCAACTCATGTCCAGAGTTGTTGAGTTATATATTGTGATAAGATTGTTGTATCCTGGAGGGGACAAGTCAAGAAGAACTACTGCTGGACTGGTGAAAATATTTGCTGCAGTGAGCTTGAATCTCCTTAAAGAGAGCGAGATATCCGCGCCTCAGCCTGAAGAGATTTATTTGTTCAATTTTATTTTTCAATTGTAATCTTGTTATTTTTGTTATCCTGTAAATTTTTCACTAACAATAAATAATTGGCAAAAGTGTTTGGTGGATTATTGTACTTGTATACATTTTTATTGTGAACTTTTCTACTTAATTATTTGTCAATTAAATTCTTAAATTCAATTATAATAAACATTTTAAACTCCTCCAATCATGTGTCTGGCTCACTTTCTTTTACATAAATGACATGTCATATCCACATTAAATATATTAATGTCACGTCATAATTATTTCATTATTATTTTAAAAATTATTAATCAAAATTGTTTAATGAAAGGAAAATAATAAAATTTTAATTATATTCTGTAAAGTAAAACTCCAAATCATTCTCTCCCATTCCCACCATTTCACAGCCAAAGTCGTCGTCATTTTTGCCGGCGAAACCACTTATATTCTCTCCCTTACCTGCCTTCATCTCCGCCGCACAGCGTCACCATTTTCCTTTCCTCCTCCAACCTCCACAAAACCAACAACCTAAGCCACCGCACCACCAGATCTAGCCGAGCACCATCACCAATTTCGCAGTCATGATTAGATCCTTGCACCCTCACCTACCTCGTTCTCCTCTCCGCTGACC
Organism: Solanum bulbocastanum; assembly: GCA_037074985.1. Lineage (NCBI taxonomy): Eukaryota > Viridiplantae > Streptophyta > Magnoliopsida > Solanales > Solanaceae > Solanum > Solanum bulbocastanum. The sequence continues at coordinate 35,582,434 of CM073599.1, read as the reverse complement.
AGCCGCGCCTTTCTCTCTCACTCCACTGCGTATCAGTGCTGTCCGGCGAGCACCACCAGCGCCGCTCTCTACCTTCATCGGTGAATTAGTGGACTCTAGGAGGTTCCCAAGATCTGCTAAATAGATGCCAATAGATTGTGGAAAAGAAAGAAAACGGGGTTGGCAGGGGATGGAGATGACTGAAAATTGGTGTAATGGATGAAGAAGAAAGGTTTTTTTTTAATTAATGGTATAAAAAATTTACTTTTCTTTTATAATTTTAAATATTTTTTTAAGTAAAAATACTCCTCACTCGCTTAAAAGGCATGTTGTTACACACTTTTGCCAACTCAGATATTTTAATGCCACATAAGCACGGTCAATGGTTAGAGGAATTTATTAAATTGTGTTTTATTAGTAGAAGAATTCACAATACAAATTCATACAAATACAATGTATAAGGGTTCATTAGACCATTTCACCTAAATAATTTGGTTCATTTCCTCTAAACGGTAACATCCTGAAAAATTCTAAGCTAAAACCTGAATTATTTTGTAGCGCTTCGCAACTTCACTCTTAAAATTTGAATCGTTCGTTGTAAGTATATGAATTTGAACTAGGTTATTTTCTATTTTCTCATGTGTTATAAAGTCCTTACCAATAAAATGAGCTCTAAAAATCTTAATCCAATGGGCTAAATCCATAATAGCGGCTCTACTAATAACCTTAAAAAATAGAGATAATCACTTTAAAGTACTATTAACTCAAGTACAATGTCAAAATGGTGCCAAGATTTTTAAACTTCATCAAATTTAACCACTAATCTATTTTTTTTCCTCTCTCTTTTCTACACACCCAAACACATCCCCCCCCCCCCCCCCCCCTTCTCCCGGTTTTATATTCATTCTCTGTCCATCTTTGAAATTCTCAACTGTAATTTATTAGTTGATTAATTAATTTAAGTCAGTTTCTTCAATGAAGATGGTTATTGCAATAGTAATAATGAAAGCAATTAATTGATTTATTCGTTTTGCTTGTTCGGAGTCAAATGAGTAGTCTCATATGTACACATAATTGAGTATGCATAAATTATTGTTTTTTGAGAAATTTACACATTAAATCATTGTTTAATCTCCATTATTAGAGTTAATATGAAGTACTAAATAGACAGCCATGTTTGAAGCTTGAAGTTTCAAAATTTGAAAATCAACTTTTTGCAAATATCCTTTGTATCGAATGAATATAATTATAAAAGATCAATTACATATTAAGGAGCCTCAATATGAGAATTTGAGTGATATGGTATAATTTTTGAGATCTTTTTGAATGAATCTGATGTTTTAATAAAAGAAAGAAGATGAAGTCCATATTTTATATAATATTGTATAAAACATCTCATTGTATAAAAAATATTTTTTTTGAGAGTTGGGATACAAATGTAATGCAAGAAATTCTACATTCACTGAATAGACGAAAAAAGATGCTTTTGGCCCATGCAGGTCTCGAACCTGCGACCTTCGCGTTATTAGCACGACGCTCTAACCAACTGAGCTAATGGGCCTATCTGTCAGCAAACTTCCATATTTATTATTTGTTAGGTTCTACTCATTGAAACTATCTTAGTCAAAAGAAGCAGCAACTTTGACAAGCAGACCGAATAGCGCCAAAGGAGCAGAAAAAAAGGGGCTGTGATCACTGTCCAAAGTGTAAACATGTTGTGGCTTCCATCTTCTTATCATTGCATCTTGTTGTTCCACCTTCAATACTCGATCATGTGTCGTTCGTATGTATATTCTACGCACTCTCTCCGCTCCCTCTCCTTCTTTGAATTGAGCGCTTTGTAATGCTTGAATTGGCCCTGGACGCAACAATATTGATGCTAACGTTGAATCCTAAGTCAAAAAAAATGAAATATCATTACATTACATGTTTGAAAGAAAAAAAATCATCAAGGATGACAAAAAGGCTAATTAAATATCGGGATTAGTAATCTGAAGATTAAACATCAAAATGTCACATTAGCCCTTCTCTAAATTCTTCTCTCAAAAAAGTCATTTAAGAAAGCCAAAGTTAATTAACTTTTGATATAAAAGTATATCTCACTTTAAACTCAACAAATATCTTATATTATGTCGTGTTTATCTCAGTTTTAATCTAATGAAACAAATTAAACATCTAATAATCTTATCATTATAATTTATTTCGAAAAAAAAAAAAAAGTTGTTTCATCAATCAAACGATCATTTCATGTAGTGTTGGTTAATTATAGTGAAAATTGTTGAGAATATAATCAAATAATATAATAAAAGTGTGCTCTCTCACCGCTTAAATGAATTTAATTACCTCAAGTGAACTCATTTGGTAAATGATTTCCCGTTGTAAACTTTTCTTAACAACAACACTTGTTGGAGGCTTTTCGGGTCCTAATCCAAATCCCATATCATATACATCTCCAAATTCTGATAAATCGGGGACTCCCTGCAAGTTACAATAAAATATTATAAATTTATTATTATTGTAGCTGAATAATTATTAAAGATAACCATTATTAACCTGAATAATTGTAACGTAGCTAGCTGTCCAATTTAGCATAGATTAGGATATATGGGTGTTGCTTAAATAAAGAAATATTTCCCAATCTATGGATTTAATAATTGAGCTAATATAATTGCTTGATGGAAATGTTGTGGTTACATAAATGATAATTAAATTATGTTGAATAATGCGACATAATTTAATGTGAAGCCAGAGTAGCAACTTATAGGACCAAACATTGTAGTATTAACTAATTATAAAATAAATTTTACTCTTAAACACGTTTTAAGAAGTCACAATTAATAAAAGAATTGGTTGACTTAAAAAGGGGATAGATCCAAGGTTGGACAAAACTATTGGTTTTAGTAATTCTTATATTTGTTATTTAAATTTTTTGCACATTCCTAAACTACTGTTTATATGTCTCTTAAGTAAAATATTTATTAAATGGTGTGCAGTTGTAAGAAGTAATTCTCTTTTAAAAAGAAAAATATGTCACGTAAATTATAAGTATCAAATTAAAGACGTTTTCGATTGATTTAAGGAAAGAAGGTAGTTGTTTACTTACATCCTTAATATCTTGTTGAGACATGAAACCAGTTCTTAGCATGGTTGCTGCAATATACACTGCAACCTTTATTTTCTTTGGGAATTTGTGGATAGCATCTGTTACACTCATTCCTCCAGCGCTATGTCCAACCAATATTACCTATATTTATCCGTCCGATCCATAAACAAATTAATAACGAACATATTATGATATATGAACAGTTTTTATAATCATATAACATATGCTTAAAATTAACTTTGAAAACTAATTTAATCCCATATTAATGCCAAGGAAGGTCTAAAACCACAAAAAGTCATAATTTGAAAACCCTTTAATGATATTCAACTAAACTATGTCACATAATTGAATTGAATAGAACATGAGTATATAAAAAATATGCTTGTTGCTCTACAAGAACAAACCTATGAGAAGTAAAGCTAGGATATTTAGTTTATGAATTTTAGACCATAATTTGTTTTTTTTACTTTATGAGTTCTGAATAAATTAATTATTTATACATATTAAGTAACACAAAATATTTAGGACAAGTGTAGGATCGTACCTGTTCATTATGAGGCAAAGATGACAAAAAATCTAGTAGAGGTTTGTTATAGTCATGGAAGGATAGGATAGTGTTAGGGTCAGATGGGTCGATGCCAGCACCTTTAAGGTCAAGAGAGGTGACTTTATAGCAACAACTCTCTATAAGAGACCTAATTTTGTACCAACACCACCCTCCTCCCCCTATTCCATGTATCAGAACGAAGTGACCTCGTTCCGATTGTTTACACTTCTCCTCCACACCTTCCATCTTCATATCTACACACCCTTCTCCCATCTTCTTCCTCTAATTATAAGATGTTTTTGCATTTATATCTTTTTCTTCACTTTGTTTCTATTTCAGAGTTGATGAAAATTAAATATAGTTGAGAATGGAGATGATCTCTCATGTCATATTGTAATACAATATTCCACAACATATTGCTTCGTGTCCTAGTCAACCTATTTTTATTTATTTCTCTTCAAGCAGAATTACATATATTTTTTTTTAATTAGATTTTATATTATTCTATGTATCATTTAGGAACTAGTGGAATATACAATTTTAAAAACCTTTATGTCTGCAAAAAGTCATAGTAAAGAATATTGGTTGACTTGCAAAAAAAAATTGGATGGATTCAAAGGTTGGACAAACTTTATTGGATTTAGCACTAATTCTTATTGTTTGACTTTTTGAAGTCTAATGAAGTTATGAACGCATATATAGATTATCACTGCTTTATATTCGTCCTTTCATTTAATTAGAAGGTTCTAAAAGTTGGTGATTCAATTTGGACCTCAAAATGAGCATTACATACAAATTCACCTAATCAAAATGAGGTTATGAAGTACCACTAATATGAAATCCAATGTATTAGTACTTGCTTTAATAGGAGAGAATTGATACTTGTAAAATTGAGATGGAAAAGAAAACAAAGGAGATTTTTACAAACTATTCATACCATATGACCCAAATTTATAAATAAAATGAGTCTATTCTTTCTTTTCTTTTCTTTTTTGAGAAAATGGTCTAAAGTCCTCCTAATCTATACCTAAAATTTCAACTACACACTATAACTTCACGGGTGTTCTATCACCGCCCTCCCTCCCCCATATTGTTTAAAATTGATATAATTTACTCCCTAAACGCTTATGTGGCACAGTGAGTGTATTTCACTCTCTCAAAGAGAGTGAGGACCAAAACAGATGATAAAACTTTGTTTTTAAAATTTATTTTCATAAATATGGGTTTTTTTAATTATTCTTTTTTCTTATTTATTTTCTTTCTTCTTCACATCAACATAAACCAAATCTCTCCACCACTCACCTTCTCTAAGCCGCCGTGACCATCACATCTATTCGTTTCAGCATGAAATTTCATTATTCCTCTTGATTCTAGAATTTTGATTTTTCAATTTGTACATGAAATTAGGAAATTTTGAAAATTAACTATTGATTAATATTAATAAAATTGTTAATCATCATTTTACATGCCTAACCACATGGCCAGATGGGTTAGAAAATTTTTATCTTGATTTTAGTGCCCTAATTTAATAATTTAAATTCAAGTTCAGAAAGAATTTTGGGTTGTCAACGAAACCCATATGCGATTTTGAAAATAGAAATGAGAAAAGATTCATTGTTATGTATCCATTACCTCAATTTGAAGAATTCGACAAATTCATTCATGAAATAACTTGAGTATCAATCAAATGGTGGATGAAACGGTTAGGAATAAAATTCTCTTCAGATTTTACCCCTCAAAATTGTTGTTGCGGTCATCGATGATGAAAACATGAAACATATCAACTCCTCCAAAACTTGAGTTTTTTTTTATTATTATCAAAGGTTTAAGACTTGATAATATTAATGGTAGGAAGGAAGAAGTGAGTTGGGTTGATTAATAACTTTTGATGTTTGCAAGGAAGATGAAAATGGTGGAAAAAAGATTAATCAATGGCAAAAAATGAAAGATTATCAAAGATTTGTAACTTCACCTTTCAATAATAAAATTTGAAATTTCATAATTGCACATTTCATTACTGTAAGCTTAAAACTATCACAAATAAAACTTGAAATTTTCTCTTCAGTGGAAAAACTTTCATCAAACAAATGTGAAGAAAAAAAAAAGAAAGGGGCTAGAAAGAGAAGAAAAAAAAATATAAAAGGAAAATAGAATAAAGAAAAATATAATAATTAAAAAATAATATATATATTACGTGGCAAGGGCGAGTGCATGCACTTTCTAACACAAATTTGGGTGTGACCTTTAAGGGGGCTACATATTCCATTTTAAAAATGTATAGGAGGTATAAGTGTGTAGTTGAAAACCAAGTAATAGATTAATGGGCATTTGACTTCTTCTTTTTTTTTTTTTTTTTTTTTTTTTTTTGTCTTCACCTATTTATGATTTCCATTTTTTAAAATAATGTAAAAAAATGGATAAATATTGAGTCAAATTGTAATTTTCATTTTTTTTTGTGGAAATCAATGTGAGAGTGATATCGCCACATATTTATATATTGTTGAGTGAACTAAAGTGAAAGAAATTAAATACTCTATTTTTAAAAGCTTGAAAACTTACAAATGCCATTTTAAAGTTGTGATTAAAGTTTGAAGCTAACACTTTTTATTCTGTATTTTGTTTCTTCATAATTAACTTTATTCGGTGAAGGTTTGACCCATTTCGAATGGAGTTTCATGAAGTTTCTAGGAGATAAAATCTAAAATAATTTTGTATAACAATAAAAGGTGTAAATAAATACATCTTATACACCACTATACACTATTATACAAGTTTGATACGTTGTTTACTGTAACTATATATAATATTATATAGTAGATGTATATATATTGTTGAGAAAAAAAGTTGTTATTATGCAAGTGTAAATTAAAATATGATTATGTTTATATAATATATTAAGGGGCGGACCCACTTGGGCTTCAGGGGTTCACCTGAACTTTTTCGATAAAAATTACATATATATAAAGTAAATTTTCTGTATGTAGATATATTAATTTTGAACCCCCTTGTGAACAAGAAGCAAGTTGTAGCATAGTGGTAGACTACTTTAAAGTTGACGGAAGTAACTTTTTATACCTATTATACCGATAAACTATACTTCCTTGGAATTGTGTTTTGTTGTCTTTTCACATGTTTATACTTTTATTTTTCGAACCCCCGAATAAAAATTTTGAATCCGCCACTAAATATATTATGTTAACTTGTATATATTGTTAAAGAAATCCCCAAAAAAAATACATTAACTTTGCTTATTATATTAGTTACTCCTATTAGTCTGTACTTAAGACACTGTTATTAAACAAATACGTCTATTTTTCAAAAGAGTAAACTTGTAAGTGCCGCCAATGCTGTTCCCAAAAGGTATTTTTGAGCTTTTGAAATAATAGTTGTGATGCTCTATTTCTTCTATCGATATACTCGTAATCTAAAAATTGAATAAAGCACCGGCCTGTAGTTGACATTAATTGTTTATTATGGTAACCCTAGTTTAAAGAGATGATTACAACTGTAATCATATGGGCATCTTAGGAGTACTATATTTCGTAATTGACAGCTATAGGACGATAATTCTATCCTTTTTTTTTTTTCTTTAAGGGACTTTGTATGAAGTACTTTTTTTCAGCTTTCTATGAAGTAAGTATTAACAAAGTAAGAATTGTACAATTTGAGTGAAGCTATATTATTAGCTTGTTATTTATATTAGATGAAATTATTATCTCCTGTATTCAGGTTAAGAAAAACAGAAATAATAAAAAGATGAAGCATACAGAAAATAAATAATTCGAGTCTACAGAACTCATTGTGTTTTCTTAAGAACTTTTATCTCCTCAAGTATCGAGGTTGCGGATTAAATCCTCCCAAGATAAAATGGATTGACTATTAGAGAAGTAGCGACACCTCAAACTTCACTAATTTCAACGAACTCAAGAACAACAACGAGAGCACACAGACTCAGTCGATCGACAATTTGATTTATAACAAAATGTATGCAGAAGAGAGAAAAATTTTTAGTGTTTTAAAAAAGGGGAAAAACTTCTCCATTTATAGCCAATTGCAGCAAGGAACACATCTGTTCGGACAATAGTGTAAACGCATTTTCAATGCCGAAGCCGAGCGACGACGACGGTGCAAGAAGGCACCTTCTTCTTAGCCCTTTAAGAGCTAAAAGAAGCGTTTCCTAATATAAGGACAATATTTTTCTTTTCTTCTACCAATATGAGAGAAATGACTTTTCATTTCCAAAGACTTTCCATTTGCATTTTCCCTCCAAATTGGTTCCCCCACATTTCCCAATTTCTCATTCACACCTTGATAAAACTCAACAGAAATGTCTGAGAAATTAGTAATATATACTTCTTATGAGTTATGACAATATTATTCTCTTACTTTATTTTAACATTGGGGGTGGGAAGGGGAAATGAGGGAGGAGATTATTAGAGTTTTGCTTTGATTTTCTTTCTTTATTTGAAATTTATGTTTTCCTGAAAGAAAAAAAAACATTACCATAAATATTTTTACTTTTCATGAAAGAAAAATATAATATTCTTCCATATTTGAGTTATTCTTTCCTGTGAAGAAAAAATTGGAACTCTATAAATTAAAGATCTATCTTCTCATATCAAGAATAACAATTGAATCCACAATGTAGATATTTAAGAGTTTTGTTTATGGAGAGATTTTCTCCTAATATATTTATGTTTTTTCAATATTAGTTTTATAATATGTATGCAAATTGGCCAAATCAAATAATAATATTTTGATTTTTGGTATAAATTTTTGTCATCTGATTTATCAATATCATGATTTGCAATTGTATGTAAGAATAATTTCTTACTTATGACCTAAGTTTACTTGTGGCCCAAGTTTACTTGTGGCCCAAGTTTACTTGAATTTAATATAAATCTCGTCCGTATATTGGTTATTTGATGGATGTACCAGATTAAGTCTTAACCTCTACAAATTGGTCCTCCCTCCACCCATTAGGGTTACCATATATTCTCTACATTAATTACACCACTGACGGTTGTGGTAACGTAAGGCAAAGGCAGAAACCAATTTATGACTAACGCTTCAGCTTTTCACTGTGATGATGTCTTCCGCATCAGGTATGTGCTCCTAATGATCTCTATGTAAGATTATTGTATTCAAAATCCTGATATTATGTATTAAAGTATTTAATCTTACAAGTGATATCAGAGCCTGGATTGTTTGAACGGATATCTTTATAAATTATATAACCGCATAAATCTTGGTAAAGTAATAAAGAATAGTCACTGCCCACCACCCCTAGATAAATAAATAATTACTCCCTCCGTTTCAAAAAGAATGATCTCCTTTCCTTTTTAGTTTATTTCAAAAAGAATGACCTCTTTCTTTTTTTGGTAACATTTTAATTTTAGCTTTCCACGTGGTATGTTTAAGGTCACGAGATTAAAGGACAATTTTGTACATTTGACATAACTTTAATTTAGGACCACAAGATTCAAAAGTCTTCTTTATTTTCTTAACTCCGTGTCAAGTCAAACTAGACCATTCTTTGTGAAACGGAGGGAGTATTTTTGTTTTAGATTGGACAAATTTTGAAAATCTTAATATTTCCATAATGTAATAATTATGTTTTGTTTTAGATTATACAATAAATTAAAGTGGTCATTATACTAAGCAATAAATAATATGTGTGTAGTGCAATATAGTTTGTTATTCACCAAAGTGATCAAACTAGAGATATTAACGTCTACACATATAATATTTATGATCACTTGATGCATGCATTATGTTTCTATAGTTTGTTAGTCACCAAAGTGGTCAACTAAATATATAAAAGTATTCACATGCACAAAAAATTATGATATGATATGTATTTGTATTCATATAGTTTATTAGTCACCAATGTGGTCAAACTAGAAAAATTAACATCTACACATATAATATTTATGATCACTTGATGCATGTATTATGTTTCTATAGTTTGTTAGTCACCAAAGTGGCCAAACTAACATGTATATAATTATTCACATGCACAATATTTTTTTATGATATTATGTGTGTATTTGTATTCATATAGCTTGTTAGTCACCAAAGTGGTCAAACTAGTATGGTTAAGAAAAATATGCATTCATAAAATTGTCATTTATCTACGAAGGATACAAGTGCCTATATTGAAAAATAAATAGATAAATAGACTTTCACTATTGCTAGAACTTAAAAAATTTACCCAAAGGTGAATCTATTATTCTACGACTAGTGAAAATTATGAGGTAAATTAATATTTTAGTCAAACATATATTGTATATCCAAAGATGTCGTATATGTTTGATTAAAAATATTCAATTACCTATTAAAGATAAAAATGACATTTAAATTACGGAAAAGGGCCTAAAATGCCCTTTAACTATGCAAATTCGAACAAATTTACCCTTCTTCTACCTTTCGGGCCTAAAATGCCCTTGACATCAACCTTTAGGCTCTATTTTGCCCTTATCTTTAACAACCTAAATAGTAAGATTAATTAGAAAATTCATTTATGACGTGTCGCTATCCTATTGGCTATCCTAATAATTAATTAAACTAATTAAAAAAAAACAAACCCACCCAAAAGACCCACCCCATTAAAGTGACCCAAATCTTTAACCCATCTTTTATCCCCAATTCCTTTAACCTAAAAATAACATACGCTCCAATCTAAATCTCCTCTCTTCTTCCTCAATTGAAGCTCACCGAACTCAAGCTTTCTGACCAAATCTCCTCTCTTCTTCACCTATCAAAGCTCACCAGAACTTAAGTAGGAATTTTTGTTTCTTCTGGCCAACAATTTGAAGTTGCCACTCTTCTTCAGTTTCTTCTCCTCAACAATGTCGACGTCTTCTTCTGTTTCTTCTCCTCAACAATTACAATCCCATACATGTGAGTAGGGATTGAGTGCAAAATGTTTTACTGCTACAACCATTGAAAATGGTGGATGCCAATTTTACAAATGTCGTCGTCTTGGATCAAACTCTTGTGGTTATTTGATTTGGTTCTATGAAAAACTCCCACCTCATGTGTCAATGATGATTCATAATCAAAAAGTTGAATTGGATTCTAGTCGTAAAAATGATGTAGTATGGTTTGTTAGTTTAGTGACTTGATATTGTTGTCAAATGAAAGAGATATGCATATTTGAAATTTGCAATTTGATTGTAATGAATTTTTTTTTGCAGAAGTGTTATTTTGGTGTTATGGTGTTATGTAATGAACAATATTTTTGCAAAATTTTATATTATTTGTTAGCGTAAAAATGTTGTATTAGAAGTTTGACAAGATATGAAGAATATTTTGCTTTAAATTGTACCAATACGTTAGTTCTTTGAATGTTGTGATTGCTGCTCTTTTGGCGGAATTAAGTTGTGAAAATGGTTGGGGATGTTAAGGTTTTGAATGCACTTGATTTTGCAAAAATATTATGGTATCACTGATGCGTGGGTATGGGTGGGTTTGATTTTTTTAATTAGTTTAATTAATTATTAGGGTAGCCAATAGGATAGCGACACATCATAAATGAATTTGTTAATTAATGTTATTATTTAGGCAATTAAAAATAAGGGCAAAATAGAGACTAAAGGTTGATGACAAGGGAATTTTAGGCCCGAAAGGTAGAAGAAGGATGAATTTGTTCCAATTCGAATAGTCGAAGGGCATTTTAAGCTCTTTTCCGTTTAAATTATGATAATGTGTCATAGTGGACCCAAAGGAGAATTACGATATATTTTTTTTGCTTTACTGAATTCACATTATTTTCTAATTTGTGAACATATAAATCTATTTTTGCAGTTATTCCTCTTTATTCGCATGCTTCGTCTAATACTGTGTTCAATGGATTGAACTTCTCTGAATGGCATGAACAAGTTCAGTTCCACTTAGGTGTGATGGATCTTGACTTGGCTCTGCTGAATAACAAACCTACTGTCATTACTGATAAGAGCAGTGAGGATGAGAAATCTTTTCATAAATCATGGGCGCGTTTTAACAGATTGAGTCTTATGTTCATGTGAATGACTGTTGCTAACAACATTAAGAGTACTATTCCACAAACAGAAAGTGTCAGAAAATACCTGAAGTTTGTGGAAAAACATTTTTGTTCTGCTGATAAGTCGCTCGCTGGTACACTAATGGCTGAACTCATAACCATGAAGTTTGATGGGTCGCGTAGTATGCAAAATCATATCATCGAGATGACTAACATTGCAGCAAGACTTTGGACCTTGGGGATGAAAGTGCATGACACCTTCTTGGTTCAGTTTATTCTGAACTCATTGCCTCTTGAGTATGGACCATTCCAAACTAACTATAACACTATTAAGGATAAGTGGGATGTTAGTGAATTGTCCAGTATGCTTACTCAAGAGGAGCCAAGACTTAAGAAACAAGGAGATCATTTCATTAACCTCATGGGTCAAGGAGCTGGTAAAGGACTTAAAGTGAAGGCCAACAAGTTTAAGAAAAAAACAACACCTGCTAAATTTCCACAGGATGCTCATAAAGAACTCAAGGTTGATGTGTGTTGTTTCTGTAAAAAGGAAGACACTATCAGAAAGATTGTCTAAAATGTGAAGCTTGATTTGAAAAGAAAGGTACATTTAACGATTTTGTCTGTTTCGAATCAAATTTAATAGAAGTTCCTAATAATACTTGGTGGCTCGATTCTGGTGCAACTCTTCATGTATTCACTATGTTGTAGGGATTCACTACGATCCAAACTACAAATCCAAATAAGGATTTCTTATTCATGAAAAATCGTATGAAGGCTCAAATTGAAAAGATTAGTAAAGAATGAAATTCTTTTGAATTTGAATTTTGTTGATCTTGATATGTGTTAGATTGCATTAAAGGAAAGCAAACCAAACATACCAATAAAGGTGCCACAAAGAGCACTCAGCTTCTTGAAATTATACACACTGATATTTTACGGACCCTTTGATGTTCCATCTTTAGGTGGATAAAAATATTTTATCACCTTTATCGATGACTTTTCACGTTATGAATTTATCTATTTGTTGAAAGAAAAATCTCAAGCAGCGAACACTTTCAAAGTGTAAGTTAATGAGATTGGAAGTTAATTAGATAGGAAAGTGAAAATCATTAGGTTAGATAGAGGTAGTGAATATTATGGAAAGTATAACGAATCAAGATAATTTTTAGGTCCATTTGCAAAATTCCTTGATAAACATGGCATATGTGCACAATATACTATGCCAGGAACACCTCAACAAAATGGTGTTGCAGAAAGGCGTAATTGAACACTTATAGATATGGTTAGGAGTATGATGAGTAACTTCTCATTACCCAATCATTGTGGATGTATGCTCTTAAAACTATTGTATATTTATTAAATAGGATTTCTAGTAAGACAGTCTCAAAGACCCTTTTTAAATTGTGGACTAGAAGAAAGCCTAGTTTAAGACACCTGCATGTTTGGGGTTGTCAAGCGAAAACTAGAGTTTATAATCCACATGAAAAGAAATTAGATTCTCGAACGGTAAGTGGTTACTTTATTGGTTATCCAGAAAAATTTAAAGGGTACAAGTTTTACTATCCAAATCATAGTTCGAGAATTATTGAAATCGGTAATGCAAAATTCATTGAGAATGGGTGAAGTTAGTGGGAGTGTTGAATGACAAAGTGTGGAAATTTATTTCATTGCCCATGAATGTACCCACTTCCACACCAATAACAAATGTTGTTCCTCTTGTTGAAGAACACTTTAACAATGTTGAACAACATTTGGGTGAAACATTTTAAGAATGAAGTAACTCACAAGTATCTGACGCAAATGAGCCACAAACATTGTCATTAAGAAAATCTCAGAGAGAAAGAAAATCAGTCATTTCAGATGATTATGTGGTTTATTTGCAAGAGTTAGATTTTGACACTGGAATTAATAAAGATTTGGTTTCATTTTCACAGGATATAGAAAACATTGAATCTGATAAATGTATTGATGCCATGAATGAAGAGTTAAAATCCATGGAATACAACAAAGTCTGGGATCACGTTCAATTACCAGATAGTTCTAAAAGAATCGGGTGTAGATGGGTCTTCAATACCAAATGTGATTCAAAAGGTAATATTGAACGATATCAAGTCAGACTTGTTGCCAAGGGATAGACTAAAAAATGAGGCATTGATTATAAAGAGACCTTTTCACCAGTCTAAAAAAAAGACCTATTAATAATTGTTTTGGCTTTGGTAGCTCATTATGATTTAGAGTTAAATCAAATGGATGTGAAAACTGTCTTTCTCAATGGAGACCTCGAGGAGGATGTTTACATGGACCAACCATAGGGTTTCGAAATTAAAGGAAAAAATCAAATGGTGTGTAAGCTAAAGAAGTCAATATATGGACTCAAACAAGCCTCACAATAATGGTATATAAAGTTTAATGATACCATAACATATTTTGGATTTAAGGATATTAACGTTGATTGGTGCATATACCAAAAGATCAGTGGGAGTAAGTTTATATTTTTAGTCCTTTATGGGTAAGACATCCTATGTAATAGGGATATAAATATTCCGTGATAGATCACAAGGATTATTGAGACTATCTCAAAAAGACTATATTGAAAGAGTTCTGGAGAGATTTAACATGAACAACTATTCAGCAGGAATAGTTCATATTCAAAAATAGGACAAATTTAATCGCATGCAATGCCCAAAGAACGATGTAGAACGAAAAGAAATGAAAATAATTTCTTACTCTTCTATTGTTGGAAGTTTGATGTATGTTCAAACTTGCACAAGATCCGATATTAGTTTTGCACTCGGAATGCTAGGAAGATATCAAAGTAACCCTGAAATTGATCACTGAAAAGCTGTAAAGAAAGTTTTAAGGTACCTGAAAGGAACGAAGGATTACATACTCATGTATAGGAGATTCAATCACTTAAAAGTTTCTGGATACTCAGATTCAGATTTTGTTGGATGTGTTGACACTAGAAAGTCCACCTTTGGTTACTTGTTCCTATTAGTTGAAAGAGCAATATCGTGGAAGAGTGCTAAGCAATCTATCATTGCTACATCCAGAATGGAAGCAGAATTTGTGGCATGTTATGAAGCCACAATTCTTGCATTATGATTGCGAAACTTCATTTCAGGACTTGGGGTTGTCGACACCATTACCAAGTCACTGAAAATCTATTGTGATAATACTGCAGTATTCTTCTCCAAGAACGATAAGTACTCCAAAGGTACCAAATATATGGAATTGAAGTATTTTACTGTTAAGGAAGAAGTTTAGAAATAAAGAGTGTAACTTGAGAATATTAGAACTAATCTCATGATTGCAGATCTGTTAACAAAAGGCTTACAACCAAAGACATTTAAAGAACATGTTCAAAGAATAGGTCTTGGTTGTACTTATGATTGATACATTTATGATGTTTTTACACTTTGAGCTCAATTATGTGTTTTTGATATACATTAATGAATTTCTTGTTTCTCATAATGATGTATACATTATTGTTTTGAGATATTACAAGATAAGTCTCTATGAGACATTATTGTGGACCGTAATGTTATATGTTTTTATAGCTTATTAACCTAGTATGATAAGTTGCTAATGTAGTAGTATATGAAAGGAAGTATGTAGCTTAAAATTTATGTACAACCGCCATAACTCACAGTAGTAGTTTGTTATATTGTGGTATGTATGATGGACATTATATAAGAGATTTATTGTATGTACAACTAATGTTTATGAAATATTAATGTTATATGGTCATTGGGCCAAGTGAGAGAATATAAGAATAATTTCCTACTTATAACCCAAGTTCACTTGTCGTCTAAGTAATACCATAAATAATATTTAATGAATAATAGATCTCGTTCGTACATTTGTTATTTGATGGATGTACCAGATTAAATCTTAGCCTCTATAAATTGGTCTTCCCTCGGTTACCACATATTCTCTACATTAATTTCATCGATGACGGTTGTGGTAACATAAGGCTAGGCCAAGGAGGTAGTAACCAATTTACGACTAACGCTTTCGCTTTTCGCTGTGATATCTTCTACATCAGGTATGTGCCCTTAACGATCTCTATGTAAGATTATCGTGTTCATGATCCTGATATTATGTATTAAAGTATTTACTTTTACATTGTAAGCTTTTGCATGACGCCCTAATCACCTTTGAACCCAACATTAATTAATTACAATATAGAGAATCAAACTCTCGATCATGAACAAGATAGAAATTCTGGTAACCAACCAATTAAGCTACTAAAATTCTCTAGATAATAATTTTATTCATGCTCCTATTGTTTGGAGATAGTGCTTAAAGAGGAGCAAAAGTGAAAAAAATAATCGGTGACAAGTTTTACACTTGTCTTGTTGAAAATGATGTTATTTTTTTATGCGTTATTTTGGAAAGAAGTATGACATATGAGTGTGCTACAACAATTATGATACTATATAAAATGATTCTTTTTTTTTAAAAAAAAAGACTACAATAATGGAAATAAAGTAAATAAAGCAGGATAGAAGTCATAGAACTAAGATTATAATGATTGAATATCACACGAAAGAAAACAGTTCACATGCAATAAGTGTACTTAAAAAAATAAAGCGTGGGTGACCTCGAGCTTACTGCAAAAAGTAAGAGCATGATATCCTATATGATTAATGTAGTACAGGTAGACCAACCGATAGTCGAGTGATAAGTATTTTTTATTTTTAATTAAATGTTTTTAATTTGAATTTCGTAAGTATGGAGTTACCTTTTATTAGAGAAAGCTTTACCCCAAAATAAAACTTTTAACTTTATTTATTTTTTAAAAAAATATTGATACTACAATTCCTAATGGTTATGCAAAACGTTTTATCTAGAAAAGGCATGCGAATTTTGGTTTAATTAATAAATTGAATCGAAAAAATGTTAATTTATTAATATCAGATTATTGATTTAACATTTTCAAAGGGTTTGTGTTTTTCATTTGGTTATCAATTTCTTTGAGTTTACTCAATGGTGATTGGTGTGAACTGGCAACCCAATAAAATCTTGTTAATTTACCTTTTTATGCTGTAGAATTAAAACCTTTTTCCTAATTTTCTGTTTTCTTTTTTGAAGTTTCGTCAGTTTAACTATAATACGTTGGAATTGAATTTGTTATAATTAAAAATATTTGGGATTCATAGCTTACCTGAAATATTTTTTACCTAGTAAATTCGTTGTATTGTTATCTCTATGATAAAAGGCAAGTGAAATTCACCATCTTATGTACCATTTATTTGGCAGGATTAAAATTTCTGAAATAACATCAACTGAACTGAAAGTAAAATAAAGAAATGAGCTTATTCTATAGGTCGATAAAAATAATTGTGATTTTGCATTAGTTATTTGTCGTGGTAATACTAGTACTTGCTAATGTGAAAATTAAAAGACAATCTATTTGGCTTAGAGGTTACTACAAATGAAGAAAATGTGTATGCCTTTGGCCATGTGATACCATATTATGATATTATTATTTAAAATTTATTATTCTCACCAACATAAAATTTATTATTACTTTAAATCAATTCCTACTTTATCATTTATATTCATCAAATTCATTATTTATCAAATTTATTTATCAATCAAATTATTACTACTACTTTAATATTTAATTAAAAAAAATTATTAATCTATATTGAGTGAACAAAACTGACCACAATGACTTTGTAAGAATTTATTATGCGATTTTATAATTTTTTGTTGATTTGATAAGATTGAATAAACAATTGGGACTATTTTAATAGTTTTATGACTTATGAGATTCTTATGTTTATGAGAAAATATACTATATAAAAATTTCAAATCGCATGTTCAAACAAAACTTCAACTCCATCTCTATCTCATGGTAATCAAACCATTGAGCTTTCAATTGTCAATTTAGCATATTTATAAATTTACAATTGATAAATCAAATCAAATTGAACCGACCAATATACAATCCTAATTACTCTCCTAAATAACTGATGTAATAATACATTACACATCAAAAGTCACGCTTGTAGTTAGAAGTGACAAAGTGTGAAATTTAAATGGGTTGAAATAAATTAAATCAAGAGGAACTTTCACATATAACCACTCAAAAATAACATAATTACTCTCCACAACTATAGTTTGATAATTACAATTCGTAGCTATATGTCATAGGGAGGAGAGAGGTGAGGGAGACTGGGAGAGAGGCGAGTGAGATAGCGCAAAAAGTGGGAGAGAGGTGAATTGTATATGTATATCGGTTAGATAATTGTATATTATACATATGTATTTGTATATATGGCAAGCGAGATTGGGAGAGGGAGGAGAGAGGCAAGCGAGATTGGGAGAGGGAGGAGAAAGGCGAGCGAGATTGGGAGAGGAAGGAGAGAGGCGAGCGAGAGAGGGCAGAGAGTGTGAGAGAGGTGAATTGTATACATATATAGGTTAGATAATTGTATATTATACATATGCATTTTTATATATGGCAAGCGAGATTGGGAGAGGGAGGAGAGAGGCGAGCGGCATTGGAAGAGGGAGGAGAGAGGCGAGCAACAATGGAAGAGGGAGGAGAGAGGCGAGCGAGAGAGGGCAGAGAGTGGGAGAGAGGTGAATTGTATATGTATATCGGTTAGATAATTGTATATTATACATATGTATTTGCATATTCTTGCGAACTATACATATACAAACGTGGCTAATTATACAAACTCGAAGTCAGCCCACGTAATTAATGTATAATGTTAGTCGCGAGTAGTAATTATAGCAAACTACAGGTATGATGAGTAATTAAATAATATAAGTTTGCTTAACCGCGTAATGCTCCCTTAAATAAATAAATTAGTTGGTTATTAATTAAGCCCATAAACTTAGAACCCGTTTGGATTGGGTTAAAAAAAATAGCTTTTAAGTCAAACTGAAATGACTTTTAAGTAAAAAAAAAAAAGTAGGAGGAGACCCACTTTTGGTTTCTGACTTATTTTAAGTCATTTTTACCTTGTCAAACACTTCATAACTTATTTTAAGTCATTTTTGACTTATTTTAAGTTATTTTTTATATTTGCCAAACACTTTTACAAGTCAAAAAATGACTTAAAAGTAGGTTTGACTAACTTTTAAGTCAATCCAAACGGGCTCTTAGTTTGGCGAAAATGGATTGATTTGAAGATGGACTAAATACAGTTTCATAATGTAAAAATTTTACAATATATTTTATTTGAATACAATTGTTTAGTTTGTACATCATTTTTAAAAGTTATTTAATCTATCTTTCTTTGGTAAACATGAGACATGACACACCCCTTGCATCCTTCTTAGTAGTCGTAAAAATAGTATTTTTCGAATCTATAACAAATTAACAATTGAAGTATATTGTGTTTGAAGAAGAGATTCATGAATTTAGAATATGAAAGTGATTTCAAATTAAGTATTACTCCCTCTATCCCATATTAATTGTCCACTTTTGAATTGATACACCTATTAAGAACACAATAATTGACACAGTGAGTTTATCATTTTACCCTTATTAATTATGAAGTAATCGAATTAAAAATTTAAGATTTTCAAGAAATTCTACCTTTTCCATAGTAATTAATTGAGGTATAACAGGTAATTTTTTTTTGTCCTTTCTTGATTTGTCAAAATGGACAAGTAATTAAGAACAACTAAAAAAAGAAAAATAGACAAATAATTAGGGACAAAGGGAGTAGTGTTTAGGTAAATTAATGAGGTACCACGAGTGGGATGTAAAAATGTGTTTGGGTTATCAAATAAAGTTTATACAACAAAAGTTTGTGTAGTATCAAGTGAAAATTCAGATATTTTTGTCTAAAATTTGAGACTATTTAGCTAAATTTCAAATAAAGAAAAGAGTTATATTTGCTCCTTAATATTACTAAATGTTTAAAATTGCTTTCTGTTATATTATTGATCTACATGTTTCCCTAAATGTTATTCTATCCGTCCATTCATATATGTCATTAAGACGTTGTTTGATAGTAGGTTAGAGTTATGTAAGTATTCATGGGCGGATCTATGTATGGGTGTGGGGGTGCCACGCCACTCTCGAACTTCGACGGAAACTCTATATATACATAGGTATTTTATATAAATATAAAGCATGACACCCAGTAAACAAAATTGGCTTGTGGTGCCACGGTAGGAGGGCAACTTTAGATGACTAATGTTGCAGGTTTGAATTCCATTTGTACCTTTTTTTTTAGAAATTTGCTGCAGACTCTAAATCCTGGATCCGCCACTGCAAGTATTACTAATGTAGGGATTAGTTATGAGTAAGTAGTCATTTGGTTTGAATTCAAGTTATGATGGAATTAGTTATGATAAGATAAGTTATGCTAAGATTATTTTGTATTAAGTGTTTGGTTTTTTGTATTCAAAATAATAAATCTTAAGAACAATACATAAGTTTACAAAAATACCCTTCATGGATGTGAAAAGTAATGTATAAAAAGTGTTTAAAGGGACATTTTTGTCATTTAGTCATTTTATCTCAGGATAAGTTATCCCGGAATTATTATACCACCCATGGGAAGGGATAACTTATTCCGGTAATAATTATTAATTTTGGGATAAGTTATTCCGGACTTGCCAACCAAACAACAAATTAAATGACACTATAATTTAATCTCAGGACTATTCTAAGTTATCCTTCACACCAAATGACCCCTAAATCTATGTATTATTTATGCAAATACAAGTTACGCACAGATTAATTATTCATGTACTATTATTTATGCACGTATTAGTTATTCTTACTTCTATCCTGTATAAAATAATATGTAAATTTCCTCATAACTTACACATATATTAATTGTGTGGATTTCTAATTTGTCAACCAAATATCGTATTAATTTTATTTATGGATAATTTATTTCCTATCTATCTACCAAACGTCATATAAATTATACTGAAATAAAACACATGAATAACACAAACCTTATCCAGCTACTAATTAGTTATAAAAGTGACTCAAATTTGTCCTCTTTTGTTAACCCATCCATTTTTTAAACTCGAAATAACATGTCAACTCGTAGGGTTAATTTATTTCTACATAATTAATATTTTCATAATTAATCCCTCTATTGTTGTTATTTGTATTATATAACTTTAATTAGCAACCAAATGATCCTTACAACCACTTATTTTGGGTGATAAAGTATTGGGAAAAGTATAATGTTTATCCTTCTATTATTTTCATACCCCCTTTACATTTTGAAAATGACATATAATTCACGCGTAGACATCATGCTAACGTCAGCCCCCACCTTTTTTCCCTATATGATACCATCACAATATTATATATATATATATATATATATCAAAGAGTAATTGAGCAGTGTCTTCATTGAAGGACTGCTTCTTCCTCTCTGATACCATCAAAGTATAATATACTCTGGTGGTATCAATGAGTAACTGAACAATGTTTTCATTGAGGTTTGCTCTAGTCTTTCAATGAGATTACTCAATTATCCATGATACCATTACAATATATCTACATATTGTCATGGTATCATTGAGGTATGTTTCAATTCTTCAATATTTTAATTTAAAAATAGTTTTTAAAAAGAGGAATAATTTAGATACAATTTTTTAAAATTTCCAAACTGAGAAAAAGGGAAAAAATATAAAAATATATTTACTAATTTAGAGTTTAATAAATAAGATTGTGACTTTAATAATTTTCTCTTAATTGTTTCTTAATTATTAAAAAAAGAGTTCAATCCTATATGATATCGATAGGGTATCAATATACTGTTGGAATATCATAGAGAATTATACTCAATCCTATATTATATCAATATACCGATAGAGTATAAAAAAAAAAATTCTACTGATTTAGAGTTTAATAAATAAGATTGCTAATTTAATAATTGTCTATTAGTTGTTTCTTATTTGCATCTTAAAAAAAGAGCCCAATCCTATATGATACTGATAAAGTATCTATATACGGGCGGAATATCACAAAGTATTAAATTCAATCTTATATGGTATCAATATACCGACAAAAGTATTACACAAGATTAATTTATAATAGTGATGTTGATGTTATGCTGACAGCATACCCGAAATAAGAAAGGAGAAAAGTGCGGTAAGTGAAAAAATAGTTTGGGCCATCAATCAATTAAAGATAAATTATTTGGATTGTCCAATTTAAATAATAGTTTCACAATTGAATCTATTTTACGTATTTTTTCCTAAAGTATTTTGAATGTAAAAATTGTGAATGCTTTGTTGAGAGAATCTTCAAAAATGATTAGACATGAAAATGACATAAATAAGAGGCCAAAACCCTTGAAAGAATTCAAAAGCAAAGCGGCGGATATTGCTATGGTTTTCCCGCCTTGGAGTCCCGAGTCCTTGTCGTCTTGTGTGTGTGGAGGCCCCTTTTCTCACCCTTTTCTTCTTGTCTTTTAAAATCCCTACTTCTCTTCACTAGTCTCTACCCTCCTCTCTCTCTCATTTCAAAATTCTCTGCTTTCCATCTCCATTCTTCGAGGTATGTCTCATCCCTATAACTCAACTTATGGCTTCTGTTTTCGTCTATCAATTGTTCACTATCCTTTTGCTTTAATTTTCTCTCTTTTGATTCATTTTGTTTGAGTTTCTATCATAAATCCATTGTTATGTGTCCAACACTCTTACTGCGTAGGTTTTGTTACTCTCCAAATCGACATCTTGTAACACGAGGTTTAGTTGATAAATTGCAGGTGAATTGTGCAAAACTAGTAGATTTGTAATTTACTTTGTGAACGTTTTTACTAATTTGAGAGGAATTGCTCAAATTGGAGTGGTGATTTAATGAAAATGAGAGGAATGTTGGGGGAAGAGGTTTACCTGGTATGAAGACAAGGGAAAATATATATTAACCTTTAAGATGGAAAATCCTGGCTTGGATTGCTTTTGGGATTTAGATCCATCATTGTTCTAGGATGGTTCATCATTGGGTTTGAGCATGTGAAGAGAATGAGGAGAGGTAGAGGTAGGTCGAAAAGTATTTGGGAGAGATAATTGGACAGGACATGACATGACACAACTTCAACTTATCGAGGATATGATCTTAAGATAGAAGGGTGTGAAGGTCATAGATTAGGGTAGAAGGTTAGGTAATGGAGTGTTGTCTTGCTTTTTGATGGGTTTAGGCTTTGTGGTGTTTGTTATAGTATTAGCTTTATTCTTGAAGTTTCTTGCCTTTGATATCTATCATTATGTGTTGTTTATTGTCTTTTGGTTATCATATTATTGTGTTAGTGTTTCCTTATTAATTGCCATGTTTTCCTTATTGTGATTTTTGTTTTCATACCTACTTTGATTTGTTGTATTTGAGCTGAGGGTCCTTTTGAAACAAGCTCTTTACCTCCTCGATGTAGGATAAGGTTTGTGTACTCTCTACCCATCCCAAACCCCATTTGTGCTATTGCATTGGATATGTTGTTGTTGTATTGCTCTAGGAGTTTTGGTTTCGTATGCCATTACAAATGATTTTAAGTTATATGACCCTTTTTACACGCACATATCATATTCGAACTTGCAACTTAGGTCCTTTTAAGTTCTGTGACTTGTGATTAGGCCACATATTCAAATTCTGTTGCCATGCAAATTAATGAGTCAGGTCCATGATCCTCGTGTTTTGAAGGCTGTGGTTGGTCCAATATTAGGCCGGAGTCTAGAAAGACATAGTTTCATCAGTCTTCAAAAGAAAATTCTTGATTAGTAATATTCTTATATTGCTGAAAATAAACTTGCTGATATTATTAACTCCCACTTTAGTGTGATACAGACAAAATATTTACTGCCGCATGAAGGTTAATGTTTTACCTTAAATTCATCCAGCTATAATTCAGTTTCCTTGTCAAAGTTTAATATAGGAGTTGTATGGTCACAATCTGCTACCATTCGTTTGCATCTTATATCACACTTGTTCCATTTTGTGATGTTCTAAAATGTTTGGCACTGTTCTATTTTTTAAAACTTTAATATCCTCCAAGAATTCAAATTCATAATTTAAACTCTCATGCAATGTTTGTTTTCTTTTCCAAGCCGACTTTTCAATGTACTATATTTTTCCCAACTATCACTGAATATAATTCAATTTATCACTAGTATAGTACATAGCTCAAGATGAATATTCTTAACTTTGTGCTCCACATATAAATTAGCATTCCTTGTGAACTGTTCATCTATTAATTGCAGCCATGCTTCATCTTGGTTTATTTTAAATTACTTCATTGGAATCATGATGAACTTAATCATGGCTTTGGAAAATTTATCATTGTTATGTGCTTAGAGGTTTTGTGATGTGTGGTTGGTCCCCCATCAAGTGAACAGTTGGACTTTTGATAGGGTATATTAATACAGTTGGTCATTGGAAACAACCTCTCCACCTTGTAGAAGTAAGGTCTGCATACACACTACTCCAGACCCTACTTGTGGGATTGCACTAGGTATGTGTTGTTGTACGTTAATATAGTTGGTTTCATACATTTCTGATTGTTGTTCTACCCAATCTGATATGGGATATGGTTTATCTGTTCTTGGATGGGTGGTTGAATAGAGGGATAAATCCTTCTCTCTCCTTTATATTAAATGTAGTCAATCATTTTGAGGTCAGGAGAACAAAGAGTCATAGAGATGTGAGAAGTTTTGCTTTCACTATCAACTGATTGGTGCCCCTACTGGTACCTATACAGCTTCCAATGAAGTTTATACTTTTTTCTTCACTAAAAAGTAACTCATCTCTACCTGAAGTGAAAGCAGTATGGTCATAAAAGTTTAGGTATTCGCACTCTGCTAAGTCCTGTAAGCTAAAACTTAGATCGTACTGTTTATTCAGTGCTTGGTTTTGGGATTATCTATTTTGACATGCTTTTAGAGAATAAATATCTTTTTTCTACATTTTGTATTTTTGGTGTTTGCCCATTGAAGCATTTAATATCAGAAGTCAGAACCATCAATGACATCTATTCATAAACAATCCAAAGATGGTACTTTCAGTGAAGCTTGGATTAATTTACTGAAACTGTCAATGTTAGAGCCTTCACCATGGGTTGATCCCCTGATTTGAAAAGAATAGTAGGGTTTTAGTAACTTCTTTATTATGAACTTCATGTCTTGCCATATTCTGGATTAGTAGAATGCTTTGGTGTGTTGTTCAAAATTGCAAACAACTGTAGAATGATATTTGGTAGAGTTGTAATTCTTGTATCACTCATCTTATTAGTATAATCAGAGCACATGAAAAGGCATTAATTCACTTAAATGCAGGTGTTAAAGCAATTCTCAATAAAATGAAGAATGTGATTGAACAAGATGAAGTATATTATTCTGCCGTGAAGGGCCCCTATCAACTGAATGAAGATATCTGTCCAGCTTCCCCTCCAATGCAGCTTTCTGAAGATACTGCTGCATTTCAGCATGGTTCCAATCTGCTTACTCCAAAACAAAAACTTGTTTGTAATGAAGCTGCAGATCTGGCTCTTCTTTCTAACTCATCTGCAAGCTCTTGCTCTAATTCCTCTGATATATCGACCAAGGAAGGTTTTGATTCTTTAACATTAACACCAGAATTTGATTCAGAGTCTTACAGCTCATCTCCTGATGAGCACCAAAAATCGGCCTTAAGTGGGGTGAAAACAACCTTGCAAGGAGACTATTTGGAGATGGAGAGCAAGGAAGAAAATGCCTATGGTATGGACCATGAATCTTTGGATTGTACATCAAAGCTTAGAGAAGACAGGGAGTATGAAATGGTGCTGAGCAGTATCATGGATCAGGAACATAAACTCAGTGTTTCTGACCAAAAAATCCAGTTCTCAGAAGAAGAGATACAGGGCTTGAAGTATGAACTTGAGAGAAACGAAGCAGTTGCCAAGCTTATAGTTTTCCTGAAAGTGCAGCTTGATACAGCTAGAAGTGAGGTAACGATGCATAAGGATGATCTTGAAATGGACAGAAGTACGATCCAGGAACTGCAAAAGCAAGTAGCTCTGCTAGAAAGTCAGGTATCATACTCTGATTACAAGATTGAGAGGTGGGAAAGTGAGTTAGAAATGACTAGAGAAAAGCTTGAGGCGTCGGAGGAAGAAGTTGCCAGGTTAAAGCATGATTGTTCAAAAGTGATCACTGAGAACACTTGCTATTTGGCTGATCAGCTTGAATTAACTCAGGAAGAGTTAATCTTGCTAAAGGGCAAGCTTGAGTCTGAGGAAAGACGTGCGTCAGAACTACATGAGGGCGTTATGAGGTACAAAGCTTACATATCAGATTGCGACCAAGAGATCAGGAGAATCAATGCTGTACTAGACGAGACCCAACAAAACTTCTGCATGCAGAAAGAACAGTTCCAGTCTCAAATGACTAGTTTGTCAGATCAGCAGGCCCTGCAAGAGGCAAGGACTGAACAGTTGGAGATGCAAAACAGATCATTAGAACGTAAGGCAAGTCAATGTGGAGCTCGGATGGTTGAAATGAAAACTTTGCATGAGGTTCAAGAAATCAAATGGAAGGCTGAAATTGAATGCTTGAAAATGGAGATAAATAAGAAAGGTGAAGAGGTCCAAGCTTTGAATAAAGTCCTTGACAAGCTTAAACTGGACTATGACACAGTAGTGGCCGAGAAAGATGACGAACATGCTAAGGTACAAACACTTGGTGCAGAAGTGATTTCTCGGAACGTCCAAATCCAAGAATTGGAGGATCATCTGAAGCAGCTGATTGCAGGATCTGAAAGTGCTCAGAAATCAATAGAAGAATTAAGACTAAAAGTGGAGGAGTTGCAGAATGAAGTGGAGAGACAAACGTTGCTAATCTCAGATAGAGCTGAGGAGAAAAGGGAGGCTATACGGCAACTGTGTTTCTCACTGGAGCATTACAGAATTGGATATAAGGAACTCCTCCAGGATTGCGTGCAGCGTAGAAGACATGCAGTTATAGCTGCCTAGTCCACTTAATAGCTTCATTATTTGTTTCCTGAATGCTACCATTATGATTTAGAAATTTGGATTCTTTATATTTTATTGTAGTTACTTTTGTGGTATTGTGACGTCCTAATTATCTGGGATGCTTTTGTATCGATGCTTATACCAAATGTGGATGTTTCCAAATGTATTTATTTGAATATTCATGTCAGTACTCAATACCAGGTGATACATTGTCATGGAGTATGGACTAAAGCAATTTGAAGTTCCTAAAATGTGTCTTCTTCTGTTTGCTTTAATAGGCTGTTGGTGGTGACAACTAATAATGTATGTTCAGTTTATAGTAAGTATTCTTTAATTCAGGATTAGTGTACACAATTGGTAGTATTATTGTTTGTAATTTTGCTAAATTGCAGTAGTTTTATAGTAGAATATGACCACAACATATTTACAGATTGTTAAAACTTCTGTAAGAATTTCACCTAACACATCTTTGTTTTTAAGTTGGTTCAAATCAACTTCCAATTTGATATCCAACATTTTTAACACACAATCTCGATAATTTCGAATAATCAGTTCAACCTAAACCTCGAAAAATCAACAGATTTACTTTGTATTTTCAAATCAACAAGCCTTTTTTTCTTTCAAGAAAACCCTTCTGTTGCACAATTTTTTAAAATTGGGTCCATTCTTGGCTTACAACAAGAGGTTTAAACCAAAATTTGTGCCCAAAAGAGCAGCAAATGTTAGGTGGAAGTCTACTAACTAAATTACTCATTATTTGTAAATAAATTATCATTATGTCGGCAGAATCGGAGCCAGGATTAGGAGTTTGGAGGTTCTAAAAAATAAACTTTTGTTGATAGTGGGGTTTAAATCCACGATACTGGTGTGAAAAGTATTTTCACGGCCCTTGCCTTACCACTAAGTCATTAATCAATTTGTTAGGGGTTCACGAGTTAATATATATATATATATATATATATATATATATATATATATATTTATTTATTTATTTGATTTTTTAATACAAATACAGGGTCTACAGAAAAGCTAATGGGTTCGTCCGAACCCAAGAACCCACCTAGCTCCACCTCTTGATTATGTGTAAATTATAAAGAAATACAAATAGCTTAAACATGAAGATTTAGAACCAACTAATTTTAAATGTGCTTGAACCAGACTTTGTGCTTGGGTTTTGTTGACTTAGACTTTATTTGTAGAAACTGTTTGAAGGGTTGACTAATTGCTCACTGAATTTCATTTCATTTGTGGTGTCTGACCATTTCAAAGTCACACGCTCCAATGATTTCTTATCCATGAGAATTATTTTTTTTTCTATTATTTCCTAGTATTAGATATCTCCGGTTTATATTTTCAAAAAGTTTTTTTCATATTTTTAAGTGCTCATAGCATAGATAAGTTAATCACATAAAATGAGCATCTTCTTTTATTCTTTAATATTAATATCAATTGGATCATACGTGAGGTTTTACGGCTTATTAATTAAGATTAATGCATATAATAAAAAAATGTGAAGAATTTTGAATGGTTAACTTGTCAACGTAATGGGCACTTGAGAACACACATGCACAAAAATAATTCTAAAATTGAACCGAAAACATTTAATATAAACAATCTATCATATGTACAAGAGGATAATCAGAACAATTTATAGTTTGACTATTTGAGAGTCTAAATGAAATTTATTGACAAGTTTAAAAAATTATCAATGTATTCTACCTTTTATATTTTGAAATAATTAATTTTAAAATTTCATTATATTCTTAATAAAAGAAATTATAATCACACAATATTATTATGACTATTCATTTTTTTAAAAATTTATTTTATATAAGATCAAATTATATCACATAAGTTATGATCCACTGGTACTTCATTAAATTGGTGGGAGAACGGATTTTTTTTTGTCCTCCCTTTAATTATGTAGCAAAGTTAGGCAGTGACAGATGTTCAGTACGAAAATAAATGAAGGATTTATTGTTGGGGGTTGGAAATTTGCAATATCAATTCAGTCAAGAAATTAATCGTAATTTACAAGCTAAAATATGTGAACCGAAATGCACACTTTCTGGTCCACATATTTAGAAGAAGAAATTGATATACAAAGAAAAGGTCCACTTTAATTTATTTAATTTTATTTTAACTAGTAATAAATAATTAAGAGAGTTTTTTAAATTGTTTTTTTTTTTTTATGAGTTGTGGTCTAACATTTCTTAGTTATGATTAACATTCATTTCATTTTACACCATATTATTTTAATTGATCAAAAAGCTCTACTATGAATTTTTAAAGCGTCATGCTTGAAACTCAAATTTTACTTTGATTTTATAGTTGACTTATTAATGATAAAATTGATTAAATTTATTAAAAAATTCACATGTCTGACCAGCTAATACATTGTGTAAGCTATTTTTTCCTTTAAAAAGTGACTTCCACATTACGAAATCCATCTTTCAATTCAATTTTAGAATTAAACCTTTTACTATTATATTATTCTTACACAGAGTATTAAATGTTTATTACTATTCTTATACGTTTGGACATGTAATTTCATCTCGTGATTTGAAATTATGAGAGGAAATTAATGTTTAGACATTCAATTTCAAATCGTGAGATGAAATCTCAAATTCTTCAAAAGTTTTGATTGAAGAATTTCATATCATGATTCCACATTTTTAAAATACAAAAAATGACCACATTTTGTAATATAGAATTCCATCATTTTATATCTCCATTTTATTTTTGAAAATACCAAAAGAGCGATAAAATATTCACGGAATGTGTACATGATGATATAGTTATTAATCATATTGAACAACAAACAACTCAATTAATATAGTACACAACAACTCAAATTTAATTTTATTTTTTATTGAACTAATTCGATCAAAAAATGTTATGTATATTTTTTTAGAATACCTTTATGATGGTCTGCTATAATTTTGTTATAAACTTTTGCCTATTTGATAAAATTGTATAAAGAATTGAAATAATTTTAACATATTGTGAGTTTTTTATGTTCATAACCAAACCATACAACTTTTAAATCCAAATTACGTATTTAAATAAAATTATAATTTCATCTCACATAATTTTACACCACGAGTTGATCTTACTAATAAATCCTTAAAGTAGAAGTAAAGAAGAAGACAAGTTCATCAAAATGACATCAGAAAGGAGTTTAGTGCTTGCAAAAGCAAGGGTGGATCATTTTGGGAATTTGTGCACTAAATTTGGAGGACATTTATATGAGTACCCAAACTTCATCAAAAGAGACCAAAATGTCTGTTAAATCATTGTCTTATTTCTTGTCCCTCCTTTTGCCCTTACCCTTAATAAGTAAGATATTTATATATAAAATTAATATAAAATGTTTGATATAGTATTTAAAAAAGTACTTCTTTTGTTTAAAAAAAAAAAACAATTTTATTTTTAATTTATTTTAAAAATAATGATCCATTTATATTTTTGGCAATAATTTAACTTCAACTTTCCACTTGACATGTTTAAGGCCACAAGATTAAAAAATATTTTGATACATTTGACATAACTTTAATTTAGAATCACAAGATTAAAAAATCTCCTTTCTTTTCTTAAACTCCGTAAGTCATACTAGGTTTTTTTTTTTTTTTTTTAAACGGAGGGAGTAATATATTGATGGACCATACTCAAAGAAATGTGTGATTTGCTACCATTTGAGATTGGAGAGTGAATCAAAGTCAAGGGGTTTAGGAACAAAAAATCTTCTTTTCTAATATTGGCAAAACCTTTTTAACTTAAAAATGGTTTGCCTTTGATGGGATTGAAGGGACTTTTTTATTTTCTTTCACTTATTTAGTTGCTAACTCAGTACCCATCGTGGGAGTGGGTGTGTTGATTGGAGAAAGATTTGGTACTCTACAAACAAAACTGACATAGGATACTTGACTATGAGTTTTTTTGCTTTAATTTCCTTTAAATATTTCTTTTTTGCTTGAATAAATTTTCTTATTGTTATGAAGTCAACTCAAAGCTTTGAAATGTCAGAATGTGTGTGTAATCCTTTAAAAGAAGGTAAGTAATAGTGAACTTTGATAATATAACCCAAATATGTTTGGTGTGTAGTTATGTATCATTAACTTGAGTCAAATGTCAGATTTTTTTTTTTTTTAAAAAAAACATAAGATAACTACACTATTATTCCCAATCCAATTTATGAATTTTCACTCTATATATTATTATTGTTATTGAAAACACAATATTTACATTATTCCTCATAAAATTCACCACAAAAAAATCTATGTATTGATTGAGTCTATGTTTCGGCTAATTAAGTAAGCAGCATTACATAAGTGGGAAAAAAAACAATTTGAGTAGTTTATGTTATTATTGTTCTATTTTGATGATTTAACAAATTATAGAGAAATAAGATTTGGTAGAGGGACCTGATTCTTCAAGTTGTAGTTGTACAAGACAAGTCAATGGAGTGTAGCTGTAAAACTCCAAAAATTGTATTCGTAGGTGAGCACGACAACAAAGGTGCAGAGTACCCGTCCAATCACATGCTACTAGGTTGATTTGTCTCGTCTTATACATTGGACACATTCACAAGAAGCAACCTAGTTTTTGCAATCAAGAATATTTAAAAAGCAAAATTCATTATCAAAGAAGAACCATTCTCATATACAACAAGGGACCTGATCTAGTGTAACAGTATATTGAGTTCTTCTTTGAGCTAAGTATCTTGTGCTCATACATTATAAGATCTATTCCTATGTTACAAAGGAGATTAGATCGTGTCAAATCTAATGATCAAGAGATGAGTTTACGACGACTAGAGTTAGTTGTGTTATAGTTATTGGAAGTCTATGTTAACTAGATGTATTGATATAGTGGGTAATAGAGTTAGTCCTTTGGATGTTGTAATAGATGTGTTACCAGGTGCATAGGATTAATCTTTTGTGAGTATTTGAGCTTGTATTCATGAGTTGCTTGAAGTTATTAGAGTTCTAAGAAATTATGTGTGACATGTTGTAATTTTTTCTTTCCTTAAGCAATGAGGTTTCCACGTAAACATCGATCGATGCTCTTTACTTTAAACATTTAGTACTTTCTATTACTAGCACAATCAAAAGACCTGGTCACCTAACTGAAGGTGGACCAACAATCATAGATGTACTCCCTTTCATCCCATTTTAACTGTATTTAGCACCAAAAAATTGTCACTTATTATACTATTAACTTTTAAGAAGTATGCATACTATTTAAAATGTTGAGACATTTTTCATTTTTCAAATTAACTTAATTGTTCAATTTTCAAGACTATTTTTAGAATGTTCTTCCAATTTTATCCTTCATTAGTTAGTATTGGAATTTGTTATTAATTAATGTTTAGTTATTTTAATTCTAAATTTGATAATATTAATAAGGGTAAAAATGGAAAGTTATATCTAATTTATGTTTTAATCTTCTTTTCTTAAAAGATGTGAAATACCTCAATAATTCAATTAATATGAAATGAGGAAGTAGGAAATAGTATTCTACCTTTATTAAATAAATAGGAGTAACTTAATGTAATGGAGGGAGTATTAATAAAGCACATAATATGCTTTCAAATATCTCAAAAAGTCAAAACTCATGCTTCAAAAGTTTTTGTAATAATAATAATTGGGTTTGGTACAAGTTTAAAAGAGACAAAGAAAAACAGGAAAACGTTGGAGCATTAATTGAAATCCATTAGTTAAATTAAACAAATGATATATTCATTATCTTAACTTAATTAATCTTGATCGTCATTACAGCAGAAGCATGCTGTCATCATCAAATCAAACTCCCATTCCCCTAAAATCAACCCACGTGTAAGATTTTCATTGGTTGTATGGCATTCCAGGCTGGAGCCAGCCAGTCTCAGCTTTGATGGCGTCGGCTCAGACGCAGAGAGTCTCATTTACTCTTTAGTCACCGCTCTTTAAATTTTGGCCCATTTTAATTGGCTGGCTAATTCTAGTAGGACCCACACTAGAAAACTGCAAAAAGATAAATTAGTTTTTAATTTAATAAAAGGAAAAGCTAAAGAGAAACTGCTGTGAGCTTTACAGCTAGCCTTCTCTGTACCAACGACTGCCACGTATACTTTCACTCGTCAATGCGAGTTTTTATAAATCTCCTCGCCGAGGGAGTCGTTGACTCACCTATAAAGTCTTCTCTTATCGTTTCATTTATAGCGATTATGCTAAATGATTAAAAAATTTGGCCAGAAATTTTAAAAATTTATAATATTTTTTAATTTAAAAATAAAAATAATTTTTTTTATTTTTTAATTAAAAAATATAAAAGTTAAAAGAATAAAAATATTTTAAAAGGTAAAATATCATTCTGACCAAAATAATTTTTCCTAAATTTGATAGTTGGTTAGGAGGTAAAGTATCATTTATAAAATTAATTTGATGTGTGATTCACCGTTTATAAACCATCATATTACATGGATAATTACGAGTTTATGATTTGTAGGGGAATAAAAAATATATAAATAACTAATTTCGGCATTATTCCATCATATTACATGGATAATTATGACTTATAGGGGAATAAAAAATATATAAATTTCTTTAAAACTAATTCATTTATCGTTACCAAATGACCCTTTATTGTTTGGGAAAAGAACTTGTAAGTTTAAAATAAAATATACTAGAACAATTTTATTTGTCTCATTTAAAATTTTCATCATTAGGCTATTTTTAAAATTTGAGTTCTTTCATTTGCTAACTAGAATATAAACTAACTACATAGTTAATTAAAATATAAATATACTCATTTATATTAGTATACAATTACCATGACAAGTGTTTGAATGTAGAGACTGGTAGCCCCACACTGCATGGATTTTTGAGTTTTGAAATCTTTAATCACAAAAAAGAAATATTAGAGAAAAAAAAAAAAGAATGGTCATAGTACAAAAGAGTTTCCAATTGTAGTATGCATTTGTTTAGTTAATTCTAGCAATGCAATTAATTATATTTAAAATTATTAATGACAATGACTTGAGAGGCAATTTTCTGTTTAGGACCTACACTCCCAACCACACGTAGAAAAGTTCAATTAGGGCTTCTTCTCTCTTAGCATTAAATTCTTTCATTTTCCCAAATTATTCATCTCATCTTATTTTTGGTGAATAAATGTATAATACGAGTATCTCTAAATTGCAAATTGCCTTTCATTTACTATTTTAAAATTCAATTGTGACGTTTAATTTTTTCCCTTGGAAAACTTTTCATGGTCATAAAATTAACGTTATTGAATATATTTATAAATTACCGTTTGAAAGATAAAATAAATAAAAATACATATGCAGATATTTCATTATTTTAAAGAAAATTCAAGTATACTGTGGTACAATCTACACTGATTTAGCAGTATAACTCTTATTTTGTCTCTTAAAAAATATCATAGCCTAACAACTTCACATAACTCAAACAACTCTAAATTAGTTGAAAAATCCAAAACTTTACCAAAAATAAACCTCTCTTCAATAAAAAATCTCTTTTACACGGTAAATAAATTAGAGAACTAAAGTATTTTTCTATCTCAACTCTCTTTTGCACCTCTCACGATGAAAGACCATTATTTATAGGTCTAGATTCTTCCATACATTGAATAGCAAAGTAGTGAAATAATAGTATTGTAAAATACAGAGATTGATGGTTAATTAATGATACATCATAACAATATTAATTACATGAGCTATACCAAAAATAACCATCTTCTTGACAATTTATACCAACAAACATGCATGAACAATAATTATCTCAATTTTTAAGTACAAATGTACAATAACCTTAAGTGAAAAAGCAATTAAATATGTATAAATTTATTAGAATTTTGAATTTGAATCCAATTATTTTTAAAAAGTACAATGAATTCAATGTAAAAAAGCATTAAAATGAGAGTATCTAGATTGTTAGATTTATTATTAGAGGGTATCATGTGGGTAAAATATACTCTCATCCAACAATACTTATCCACTATTGATTATGTATACTTTTTGAGAAACTATAAACAGAATGATAATTTTATTATATCTCCTTGAATATAATAAAGGGAAAAGGGTAAAAAAAATGCCCTTAAACTATGTGAAAGGAACAAAAATGTCCCCGTTTATAATTTGGCTAAAAAATGTCCTTACTGTCAATACTTTGATTAAAAAATGCTCTTAAACTATGCGAAAGGAACAAAAATCCCCCATGTAGTTTGGTCCAAAAATGTCATTGTCGTCAATAGTTTGGTCCAAAAATATCATTGCCGTCAAACTTTGGTCCAAAAATATCCTTATTGTTATTTAATAGGTCAAAAATGCTCATTTTCCAAATAAATTTATCACTATTATTTTCTATTTAAAACATTCTTTTTCTAATTTATCACTATTACTTCAATTCAGAAAAAAATAAAAAATTATTCCTTATTTTATTATCATTATTTTTTATCGTTCTATAAATATAAATTAATGATGGATATACTATGATCTTATACATATGACATATATTATCTATCGAAAGGGTACATGAAGTTGTTCTATTGTAATTGATAAAATGAGATTAAGAAGAAAAAAAATATTTCCTTCATTTTTACTTGTTAAAGTGATTTTAGAAGAAAGAAAACAAGAGTATTGTTTTTTAATAATATATTAATTAGAAAGAAGATGCGTTTAAAATGAAAAAAAAATAATATTATTTATTTGAAAAAGAGCATTTTTGACCCATTTTGTAACTATATGGGTATTTCTGGATCAAAGTATTGATTGCAAGGACATTTTTGAGCTAAAGTATGAACGGTAAGGGCATTTTTGAGCCAAACTATAAACGGGAACATTTTTATTCCTTTCACATAGTTTAAAATTATTTAAACCTTTTTCCTATAATAAATACAATGACTTGAAAAATATAATAGAAAAATAACTATAATAAATGATAAGAATAAATTAAAAATTAAGTATAAAATTATTTATTAATTTCATAAAATAGACAATATTATTAAATATTTCAAAATAATATAGCGGAGAAAACAACTATATTGATTGAGGAGGGTGTAAAACTATATCTTTCTCACTATTCCGCATTAAATATTTTGATCGCCGATTCCAACTTCCTTCTTTCTTCACCTTTCCCCTGTTTCTTCCCTCCGTTCACAACAAACTAGCTATTTCTTTACAATTTCACACAGCAGAAAGAAAAAAGAGAGAAGAAAATATAGATACTACTGCTACCATATTGGAGAAGCTTAGACTTGTGGGTTGACAACCTTTCTTTTCTACACGCCAGGGAAGACTTTTCTCTCTCTCTCTGGAAGAAGAAAATGAGGTCGGCTGTTGATACTTACTATAATGCTATTACACATATACTTGCCGTTAACGTAAACTTCTTCTTCTGACTAATTTCTTTCCCAGGTTCGTATATCTTTTCTTCCTCGACCAAATGAGTTTTCTCCATGATATTTCTTTAAAAATTGTTTTGATAGTTGATGAAGCCACTCTTTCACCTTCCTCAATTGTAGATTCTGGTAGATTACTAAAGTTGAATTTTCATGCTGTAATTCAACTTCTTTTTTTTCGGGTTTCTATAATACTCTGTATTTATCATTCTTTTGACTTTGGATTTTGGAGTTTAAATCTTATGATCTCCAATCCATCTCTATTTTCTGGATCTATTCTATACATATGCTTTAATGAAACATTTGCTACTTTTTGGTTCCGTCTTTCAATGAATCAGCAATTCTTTGAATTGAATTATTTCAGAGCACCAACAATGGTTGTGGTGGAGTTGTAACCTAGAGTTCTCGGGGTTCGAGCCCCCTGACTACTGAGTCGTCTTTGTTAGGGAGGATTAACATAGAATGGAAAAGGAAACATACAATTTTTTTTTTGGAAATGGAATTATTTCATAGTAGTATTTGACCTGCTACTGTGCGCTTGTTGGTCATATTCAAATGGTTTCTTATTCTCTGTCACGTCTTTTGCAGTTTCTGTTAGCTAACAGGAGTAACATGAGTAATCAAGCTACCACTAAAGTTCGGTTTGTTAGATGTCCCAAATGCCAATTGGTTCTTCCCGAGTTAGCAGACATTCCTGTCTACAAGTGTGGAGGATGTGGCACAATTCTCCAAGGTCATTTTTCTTTCCTTATATATTTTACAATTTTGTTTGTTAATGATAGTCCAACGCACTAAGCTGTCGTCTTGTGCTGGTTCATGGCATTGTGTTAGCTTGTAAGAGATTTTTTCCATGGGTTGAACTCTGCGCCAACGCTCCCATCCTATGTTAATACATGTAGTGTTGGAGGAAAAAGAAAAACCAACAAAAAGATCTAGTGCGCGTATTCACCCCCAACAAAAAGATCTAGGCTTGTTAGAGGACATGGAAGAAGCTCTTATTCTTACAGCTTTCGTAACAGTTCTATGCTAAAGAACTAGTTTTGTTAGATAAAAATAAAGGAATGGGAACAATTATTGGTGTTATCAACTATCTGGAGTCTGGAGATCCTTCGCATTTGAGAGTAGTCCAATAGATATTTATGGGTAACCTAGTATGCCAGTAGAATTAGATATTTAATTCTTATATGTGATTAATTCTTGAAAAAAGAAGGGGGTGGGGAGTTAACACAAGTGAATTATGGTTTAAGTTGAAATGACTTCCTCACAAATTTTTTCTTGGATGCAGCTAAGAATAGGAAAAGAGCTCCTACAAAGAACAACGTACTTGATCAGAATGAAATAAGCAGCGCAAGTGAAGAAGCTTGTCCTCCTTCGAATGGAGATTCTTCACGGAACGAATGGAAGAAGTCAGATCAACGGGGCGCTGGAGACTGTAACAAGGAGCTACCTCGACAGTTAAACTCCACCGATGAGCTTCCAAGCTCTTCTGGGATTAGCTGCCTTGAGAAAGAAGATCCTTTATCCAAATCTGCAGTACATAAAGGAGATAAACAGAGTTGTTCTTTGGATGTAAAGACAGAGCAATATGAAAATGGATCTCGGGATCACCACCAGTTAGCAGGAGGTGAAGATTTCTCCAATAGACTTGCTAGCTCAGATCAACTTGCTTGTCCTGAACTGGGAAGTCCAATTGTTGAAGCCAAAGAAGATGCCGAAGGTTCAGCCATTGAAGAAAGAGAGAAACTGGAGCTGGATAAAGACACTGGATGTTCATCCCATGAAACTGAACAAGATATAGAAGGTTTACCCCTTGAAGTGACAGAGCAACTGGAACTGGATGAAGGCAACTTGG
Organism: Solanum bulbocastanum; assembly: GCA_037074985.1. Classification (NCBI taxonomy): domain Eukaryota; kingdom Viridiplantae; phylum Streptophyta; class Magnoliopsida; order Solanales; family Solanaceae; genus Solanum; species Solanum bulbocastanum. The sequence continues at coordinate 35,544,598 of CM073599.1, read as the reverse complement.
TGGATGACTGCACTGTAAATGATCAAAATAGAAGCGGTGTTAATCATAAGAGTACCTCCCTTGATGAGAATTCTACTTACTCTGGATGTGTCGTTCACAGAGATAAAGTCTCTCCTGGAAGTAGGGCACATGAAGATGGAATTGAAAGCAAATCTCTTGTGGAACAAATCATTGGAAGGGGCCAAAATGATTGCCAAGGTCACAATGCAGAATCTTCTGAAAATGTAAGGTACACCAAGGAAACCTCTTTATCTGCTGAGATAGCCCGTGACTTTGAGAAGCAGTCATCTGCATGCTCTGACATGTTCCAAAGTATTTTGAATGAAAGTATCACATCAGACACTTTGATGGCTACTGATTACGAGCAATATGAGCAATTTCACAAAGAGATTCCCTCAGGTTTTGACCGTATAAGCTCTATGGATACATTAGAAAATCAACCGCTAAATATTTATCGATCTGAGCCTCCTGTCAATCGCAGAAATATGATCAGATCTCCTACACATAGAAGTTACTATGGCTATGATGGCAGTGCATCTTCATGTGACGAGAATGATGATATACCTGATCAGTACAATCACCAACCTGTAAGAAAGTTTAAGGAAGCTTACCCTGTCAGCCCTGGTGAGTTTCTTTTGGATGGTAGAAGCCGAGTAAACCACACAATGAGTGGTGAGTCGAAGATGGTGCAGCAAGCAATGAACTTTTCCACAGCATTGCCAGGAAGGAGTCATCAAGCTACAGAAGGCAGCAACTGGAGTCAGAAGCCTCAGTCTAGAAAACGTGGTCAGGCCCCTGGAGGTAGAATGACATCGGACAAGGATGAGCATGCCACAACATTTCCGTTTATCTCAACAGGTTCTCATGCAGGACATAAGCATGGAAATCCTTCAAATTATCAGAAAAATATGACCCACCATTCTAAGCTCCTTCCACCCAGAATGCCCTCAGATCCAGAACCAGACAAAATACAATTGTTGAGAATGGTGTATGAACTTGAAGATCAATTGCGCCAGACATGTATTACTACAAGGATGGCCAATGGAGCCAATGGGCGGTTTTCTGCAGAGCCAATGAGGGATGAAGAGTATAAACCCTCATACTATGATCAGTTTCTGGAAGATGGTGAAGTAAGTGGTGATTTGAACTATTCTAGATATCCTGTAAGATGCAGTCATGGAAAAGGCCGGCCGCAACAACGTAAAAGCTCAAGAATACCTTTTTCTGCAGAGGTTTCACATTACAGGCACCAAGCTGATTGTCTGTGTTCACGTTGCTCTCCTAAGGTCTGGCATTTCTCGGCACAGCTGCATCCTTCAGTTTGCTATAACAAAGGCCGTGGGGTTGGCTATTCCAGCTGTAACTGTTGCAATCACCTCCAGTCTGATTCTTCAAGCCCTCAGCATTACTCAAGCTCTGAGTATTCTCGATGGGACCATGATACAAAATCTGATGATAGGAGGCACAAAGATCATGAGATGAGGAAACTGTATCTGCGAGAAAAATACTCAAAAATGCGGCATCTCCGACCAGTAGCCGGTGGAGCCCCAATAATTTCTTGTTACTACTGCAACGAACTACTACAGCTGCCTGCAGATTTTCTTCTTTTCAAAAGGAGATGCCATCAGCTTAGATGCAATGCTTGTAGAAAGGTGCTGAAGTTTTCTCTCCAAAACCAGATACATGTAGTCCCATTCCATGCAGAGGCTTTAGCTCCTCCACCAAGTGAGGTTGATGACAACACTGGTGTCACTGATCATCAGAATCTGGCATATGAATATCATCTTAATTCTTGTCCCCGTACTGAACGAATATCGTGTTCTGATGATTTGGGACCATCTTTCTGCAGAAGCGTTTCTACTGAAGGGGAGTCTTCACTACCTCCAATTCAACCTCGTGGAAGGACCTCTTTCAATGGAGAGATATCCTCTAGTAGTTCTTATGCTCCCACAAAAGACAGAAAAATGAAATCCGTCATGAGGGAATCTCGTATGGGGACCTTTGGATCACCAGAGCCTTCAGCTAAGATGTCTAAGTGGGGAAAAGTATCATCTTCAGAAATTGAGGAAGTACGACCAAACGGAGGCTCTCCTCTTCATCGGCTTATGGGTTATGAATCGCCAAGTGAAGTGATACATTGGTGACTGGCTCAACTTATAGGAAATGAAGCAGCGATCAAAAAGAAAGAGGCAAGCCATTAGGCAACACAGAGCAATAGATTGGTCATTTTTGATAGATACTTGACATAAAGGGATCGATATTCTTGGTGTTAAAGATGTTGAAACACAAAAAATATTTCGTTCAGGCGCTCATCCATTTGTATATCCTGAGCATCATTGTTTTCTCTATAGTTTTTCACTTCACACTATGTACAGGTGAAATCAAAGTGGCAGCTTGTAGGTTGTATAGAAAAATTGAGGTGTTAATGGTAAAAGTGTCTGGATTTCTAGTTATTCATGTGATGATAATTATATGTATATTTAGAATAAAGGACATATTTCATTTTTTCTTCTTATCTTCTATAGTTCACTGTTTAATTCCCTTATCAATATTGTTGTTTATCATACTGTTTGTGGTTGCTACTGTTCTTATCTCGATTGTTCTTTCTATGCTTCACTTGAGCCAAAGGTGTTCAGAAACAACCGCTCTACATACACGAGGTTGGGGTAAAGCTACATACAATTACTTGAGCACATTCTTATCGCAGTTTAACCATTAATACTTGAAATGGGTTTGGATAATATTGGGTATGGGTTGAACTATTGTTACATCAATTAGTCAGCCATCAGAAATATTCTAGTTAATGGTCGTAAGTAAAGATATTATAAGGGTAGAGAACGAACCAAAAATCAAAGTTCTCTCCCCACAAATATGGGATACACATCAACCAACAACATACACCAGAAAATATGATACAATTTCTTTTCAAAGTTTGCTATTATATACAGTATGTTAGAAAATCTTTTCTTTTGATAGGTTACAACTTACAGACTGTAGTATACTAGAAAATCCCAGGAAGGGCAACAATCTCTTGGTGCGACTTACAATCATCATTGGTATATATTCTTTTGCCTTTGATTAGAGATGACGTTGATCCTCTGATCTCGATACATGTTCATGTTTGGAGCTAACAATCTGGTGTAGCGGTCAAAATAGAGAAGTTGCTTCATCAGAAGTGCGAACTCTCGAGGAAATTTCAATCCGTAAGATTCACTAACTCTAACCTGCCAAACATTGAAAATAGAGGTTACAGGGACAAGGAGAAACATAACAGCATTTTATTTCATTTCTTTGATCTGTAAGTATCTTATTCCACAAAAGTACATGAATATGTACAAGCAAAAACTCAGTGTCCCTTTATGAATGGAAGGAACTAAGGAATACAAATAAGGTGTCAGTATCATAAACATTCTGCATCTTACATCAAAGTGAAAAAAGATATAAACACCTGCATTTAAGCCTATGTACTAGTTCAGCATTTTTTTGTATGATAAAAGATTTTTAGAACACAAAATGCAACTCTTTTTGCTGCATTTATTTGACATTTTGCACCAGAGATCTAATAAACTGTTCATTTCACATATAATTAGCCTAATATCAGGACATCTTGAGTACCAGAGAAAGAAGAAAAATAGAAGAGTATGTGACAGTTCTAGACAAATGGCCTTGTTTTTATTAATCATGCAAACTTAGGACCAAATAGGAAAGTGATGGGGGCTCTGACTTTGGTTACGTCATAATTTTGAAGCACAAAGCCATAGCTGTGGAAAAGAATATGTATAGATTAATACAAGAGCTAAAACTGCTTTACCACGTCCAGAAATAGTGCGTTCATCTGTCTCTCATCAAATGCTACATTGGCAGCAACAGTAGTAGCATTTGTACTTGTGTCTCTGGCAGCCGCAACAATGATTTCTGTATCTAAATCCTGTGTAGAAATAACGATATGGGTCAGAGAATTATTAGTTGAAGCTCAGCTGGTCCAATGAAATCAAAATTTTGTAGCATGAAATTTGTGGTTCTCCAGGCAGGAGGGCTGCCCAGAATGAAGACAATATCAATGACTTACCATCCAAAACTAATAACTACTATTTCCCAGAAGGGCTTCCTCTCTCTTATCTTTATACTTGACTAGGATTCCAACAAAGGAAATTCTATAATAAGACATCCATCATATTCGAAACTTCCGTCTCTGAATTAACAGTTGACTAGGTTCAGGACAAGGCTGAAATGATAGAATTCAAAACCACCTCCATTTGATTCATTTCGGATTGCTTTCTTGCTTATGCCCTTCTATTTGTCAGTTAATGATGGAGAAATATAAGAACTTTTTCCAGTCTTGCAGCCTTCAAAAATATGGCTCTTTGGTTGATGAACCATATGTAGCCAATAAACATTGACTAGCCGATCCCAACCCAAGGACAACTATACACAGGAACTTTAAGGGAAGAGAAGGAAACAGCAGCATATAAAACTTTCAACAGAATCTACAGAACTTATGCTGGATGTTATATTTTACCTGAATTGACAAAAATATTTTCTCCAAGTCCCTTGCAAAAGCCTTCGAGTCCACATCCTTTCCAGTAGCACCCATGTCAATTAGAGCAGATGCCATCGACTCATTATCTTCAATTGCTATAGATTGCAGAAATACTTCCATAGCAGCCCATGTCTTTGGAGATATACGACCAACAATTCCTGCATACGAAATCCTTAACTTTTTTTAGTATTCCCGTTTGATTGAAAAGCCGTTAACAGGGAAGGTTTAACTTAATTGGCATGCCCATTTTCGATATTTAACTTAAATTAGCATGCCCATACCCCAACCATAGGAAAAACTTAATGTAGAGTCTCTGCACAAGATCAATATATGTGGTTAAATAAATCAAACTAGCTGCTAATAACATTCTCATCGGGAAACTAGAGCTAAATAATCTATTGAAGTTTGATCAGGAATGAGACAGAACACAGTTTTCTGAACCCTTAGTTAAGAAAAAGAATCCATGATGACCAGTCAGCAATTTCTCAACCAGCAAATGGATCAGAAATTGCTTTGCTATCCAAGTTGGTAAACTATTTGCTAGCAAAAGTTGGTGATCCTAAGACTGCATTTCATTTATAGATATAAGCTTCTACAAAAAATCAGGTAGATAACTAATACTCCCTCCGTCCCAATTTAAGCATACTTTCCTTTTTAATCTGTTCCAAATAGAATGTCATACTTCTTTATTTAGAAACAATTTGACTTTAAACTTCTCATTTTGTCCATAAGATGATTTATAACAACACAAATGTGTATGGCTTGTGTTGGACCACAAGTTTCTAAGGTCTTTCTTTTTTAACCTTCTTGTTCATTGTGTTTTGATTATCACATTATTTTATTGTTGTTTTTGGCTCTTTTCTGGTAGACTTTACACAGTTTCCTTGTTACTTGTTATATTCTCTTCACAGTCTCTTTTTTTGTACTTGAATTTGTTGCACTTGAGCTGAGGATCTTTCAAAAACAGTCTCTTTACCTTCACGAGGTATACCCTCCCCACACCTAACTTGTGGGATTTCACTAGGTATGTTGTTGTTTTGTTTCTTTTTAACCTCCATGTTAGTCAAACGCCGCCACATAAATCAGGATAGAGGGAGTATTCAGTAAGAATTCTGTACAAAACTGAGTATCTTGCTACATGAAAATTTTAACCAATTATTCCTTTTACTAAGCAGAATATCCACTAGAACATAAGTTCTGTATCTATTTTCTTTGTAGCCTTTAACTGAAAACTATTCTCATGCACTTTCTTTCTCTTAAATGATTGTCATGCTGGCCCTGGGCTCAGACAAAAAAGATAGAATTATATATATATTCTGAAGAAACACAAAATATATGAAGCACCTGACACCAATTATCCACAGCCCACACAAATTTTTGGCCTACTTAGTAGCCAAAAAAAAAAAAAAAAACCAAAACAAGGATGGAGGAGAAAAGATGTGTAGGTACCAAAGTCAAGGAATCCAATACGCCCATCACGTAGTTGCCACAAATTGCCAGCATGTACATCGGCATGGAAAGATTCACAGGCAAGCAGACTTCCAAACCTGCATATGGGCCAAAGATATCAAACTCTACTGGTCAGAGTAAACTGAACATAAAAGCAAAACAGACTAAAACAAGATCAGAAATGTTACCAAACATTTAGGGCAGTAATAAGACTGGTCTCAGGACTGGAAACCAGTGACTTAATAGAGTCTAAGTCTGTCAAAGGTACTCCATATAGCCTCTCCATAGTCAGAACACGCTTAGTACTATATTGACGGTAGACTTTTGGAGCAGTGGCCTGCCTAGTTAGTCCCATGGCTGCTAAATAACTCCTAAATGACTCAACATTTGTAGCCTCCTTGTTGAAGTCAACTTCTTCTAGCATTGATTCTCGTATGTCTTTGACAATAGCAACCTGTATAAAAATTGCAAATAAGGAAACAAATTTGGGACAGGGTGGTGAGGAAGTTTGAGACATAGACAAAAGCAAAAATGTTGTTTATATGGAAACATGCTCCAGTCCCAACAAGTTCACAAGAACTAGTCATCAAACTTGAAATAGAGCAGCAATAAATAAAAATAAAAAATACAAAAAAACGTATGAATAAAAGAGATGCAGCAGGGCCACACCTTCTACATATAGGCAAAATCTATCTAACATTGCAATCTGGCAACGTATAATCCAACCAATGAGCAGAAAGGATTTACATTAGACAGGTTAAGATTTAAATTGCAGTTACGGTGTTAGAGATGCCCATTACTTTAGTTTAAGAAGCTGTTCCAGAGAGTAGTATGTGTTCCAAGAACCACTCCTCTTTCCTTTTGTTGATGAAGAGGCAGGGGATGCTTTTTCTTAAGAATTTGAGGATAAATTTTAGTAATTCATCGAAAGATAACAAGAGTAGAAATTCTAGAGGAAAATCATAATCATATCACCAGTCACAGTAAAATGTTTAAAACTATATGCATAATACCAGAGATGCACGGCTTAGATCGGGACTCAAAAACTCCAGGATACGTGCTGCAATGTAAATAAAGTTCAGATCTGCAACTAAAATATCTTCTATTCCAGGTTTCAAAACCTTTATCACTACATCCTCTCCTGTGCCTCTTATTCTTGCACCATGCACCTGAAAATTTAGCATAGTTGAGCAATTTAAGAGAGCAGATGATAAAACATTTTAAATAATGGAATCATCAATTGTCATGAAACACAAGACAACGGTAAAAAAATCATGAACCTGAGCAATCGATGCAGAGGCAACTGGTGTGGGATCAATATATTCAAACACAGTATCAATTGGTCTGCCTAGTTCCTCACGCAAGATTGTTTGGATCTGTTCATAAGGAACTGCAGGAGCACTGTCAAAACAGTACTGGAATTCTTGAACATACTCTGGTGGAAACAACGTGGGTGCGGATGCAATAAACTGCAAATGGTATGGCAATAAAGTATAAGTCATGTGTCATTGGCATGTAAATGAAAGATCATGCAGCCAATAAGATGATCTTGCTTCATCCTTACCTGACCTAATTTGATATAAGTTGCACCCATGCGTTCAAACAATTTCCTCAAATATAGGGGAGATAATAGCCCAAGCTGCAGCTGAGTTGGTAGTCCAGTGGACGAGTTTGCCGTCTAAAAAGTAAATTATAATAAAATTAAAGAAAATTACACCTGTTAAGAGTCTAAATCTATGAAAGATAAATCTAAATATTGATCAAGCACAAGTTGAATTGTGGATTCTAATTTTGCGGGGTTTTGAAAGCTCATGGAGTTTGACTAAAGAAGCTTTGATATAGTAACGCCAACCACCCAATCTGGTATATGGTTTTACCACACTTACAAAAGTTCATTTTATACATTTGTAAGTAATTCAGTTCAGAACATCATGAACCTTAATGGGACTTGGGAAACAGCATACATTCAACTGTGAATTACCCCTTTAAATATGTTGATAAAACAAAACCACACCATAAATTTTTCTTATTAGTTACATATAAAATTTGTTTTTTATTGAGAATAAGTTGATAGTATTAGCACTTAGAACTTGTTACCTTAGATACATCTTGCAGCCACTCACTGCCTACTCCAACTACAGCTTGGACACCCTGAGCTAACCTTAAGGCTCCACGAGGACCTGTGCTTAGAGATGTTTGGACAATATCCTCCACAAGTTTGGGCAAGTTCTCTAGACGATCTACCAGATAAAAAAAGAATAGCTTGAGTTAAGCTCAACAATGAAAACTACGAAGTATTTCAGAATACTTAAAATGCAAATCATTTTCCAAAAGCTTTCTATCATCATAACCTATAAAAAGGTGTCAAACTGATTATGTGCCCTTAATGAGGTGAATTAAAATATCTGAGCCAAATCAAAACTCAGAACAACCCAAAGCAAAAGGCATCCAGACTGTCTAATGCAAATTAATAGAATAAAGTGGCCAAGTTCAATATATTGTACTTCCTTTCAGGGAAATTCTTCTTATGATAATTGACAACATAATCCCACTGAAGAAACTCAAGAACCCATAATTTCTCCCCATAATCTCTTTTATAAAAGAATTTGCCCCTTAATTATAAAGATTTCCATTGCCCGGTGCACTAAACTCTCGTTATGCGTGAGGTCGAAAGGGTTGGACCACAAGGGTGTATCCTACACAGCAAGAGGCTATTTCCACAGCTGAAGTCACATGTCCATAACATAAAGAGGGATTTTTTGACAGACGTTGTAATTCTGCTAATGCTTGACTAATGAGTGATTATAATTAGTACTGTTCTCTTTTTCCTAATAGGGGAAAAGGGAATTTACAGCTTATGAATGAAAAAAAATAAAGTGAAGCACCTTGAAGACGAGAAGTAAATAGATCCTGTGCCTGAGAATAACGAGCAAAAACTCGCAAAACATTGGGACGATTCCGATAAGCAATGTTTCTTGGTCTAACTATTGGCAACTGCAAAATATATGAAATTAAATTCAAAACTCAAAATACCCAGATGGTAAAAAGATAGTAGAAGCAGACCTGAGAGTGAGGGAGTAGTGGTAAGCGGCCATGAGAGACGCCCCTTAACACTGTAACAACTGCCATTTTTCTCAAATGAAGAAAAGAAGAAAAATTCTGTATTTTCTTTAGTTTTGGTCAATCATGTAAAATTCTCGGACGGAAACAGTGAAAGATAGGAGGCCACGTAGCATATGCTCATTAGCATGATTATCAAAATACCGTAAAACCTCTCTGAATTATTATAGATGAGATCGTAAAATTTATTATTTCGTAGAGGTAGTATTTCGATATCGAAAAAATTATTCAAGAATGAAATCTCAAAGAATTCGAAAGAACCACTTGTAAAAACGTCATTCATGAACTTGATGTCTGATTAATGATCTTGATTACCACAATAAAATGGATGTTAATAACCTATTGAATTGGTGAAAATAATACATGTTCGGAGGTCTAGAGCTTAGAATAAGTTGTGGATATCATTGGAAAAACAATGTTGATGATAAAGTTGAAAATAATACAATACCTTTAGAACCAGTTACACGTAAGGAAACACTTGCATTTAGAACTCTTCACAATTTTATGGTGCAATTAGAAAAGAAAACACTGAAACATTTGGATGCAATAAGAAAAGTTAGAGATGAGCTTCAACTAGATTTAAATTTTAACAAAAAAAGAACATAATAAAATCATATTTCACTAAATTTTCTTAGATATATTTGTATTTTTAAAGAATTATTAATTTATAATTTATAATATTAATGGGACCATACATTTATATAGGGGTCTTTTGAAAATATATTATCTTATTATCTTATCGAAATGAGTGATTTTTTTCCATTGGCCCAAGTCGGAACCGAAGGAAATTATTATCTTAGATATATTATTAATTAATCGAGTATTAATTTAGTGAAGTTTTACTGTATTACTATTAATTTAGAGTTATATTGATTTGCTATCTATCTATTCGTTTGAAGATGTATATGATTGCTATGTATATATTCAATCCATATTTGTTGGATATATCGTATGTGTTCTACAAATTTTAGTGTATCAATACATATAATTTTGTTGGATATATTGTATATGTTTATTAGGGTAATAAAATCAAATTCAAATTTGTTCAATTCGTTTAAGTTTGTCTATCCATTTATTAGCTCAATTCATTTCAATCCAGCTCATTTAATTCATTAAAAGTTGGGTTGATATATGACCAAATTGACTCATGAGAAATTTTGTCAATTTTTTTTTTTTCAATTTGATATGTTATCTATAGCCATAATAAAGAAAATATTAATCTTATATGTATTAAGTATTTTAATAGAATAAATAAGACTATTTAAACTTAGTAAAAATTGAGTTGAAGTGGGTCTTGAGGCGTTTTTTGATCTATTACTTGATTCATTTTGACCCGAATTAAAAGTTTATTCTGAATCCTTGACGTATGCATCTTAGAGAGCGAAACTGTCGCATAATCTGTCAGCCGACTCTTATTTGCAATAATGTATTTCATTTACTTGGCCCATTTTAGGACTCATGGCAAGTTATCGATAAGAGAAATATTGATATGCATCTCTTCAGTAAGTCAATGAACCACCTGAAACTAAACTATTATTTCTGCTTTTTCAACTTCTGAGGTAGGAATTTCAAATGAGCGGATTGGGTTGAAATTAGAGATATTAAAATGAGTTGAAATAGAAATTAAGTTAGGTCCAGACCCGCCCAAGTTTACTTTGAGCTCAATTGGGTTGGGTTCAAATGGGCTTTAAAATGGGTTGGGTCTTGACCCGCCCAATTTGACCCGCTTAATTTCAATAATTTTAATACATTGTTATTTAAATTTTATAACGACAATTTGAATTTTAACTCAAGAAAATTTGAAAAAAATTGTTACAAATGGATAGATTACTTCTAAAAGATATAAAATAGATAGTAATTCATATCTTCAGTATAAGAACATATATTACATCAATATAAATAAAGTGTCTTAAAACGGGTTGAAATTGGAGATTAAATTAGGCTCAATTGAGCATTCTCTTAAAATGGGTTAGGACTTGAATGAATTGAGATTGAACCTAATTCAAATTATCTGGAGCCCAACCCTTAAAATTCTTGGCGAATTTTAATGGTTAAGCTAGTTCTAATTATAACGGTTAAAATAAATTTATTTTTCATCTCTATTTATAAAATTTACAGAATCAATATTAGCTCCACATATTTTGGATCAATGATCTTCTTCATACGTTTCACACCAGCCCAAAATTTATTGCATTTCATTCACTAGAACATGTTATTGAGCTAATTAAGTACAGCTTGCTGAATTGTGTAATCATTTGGTTCATAATTGTGTTTCTAATGTTGTAAACCCATCAATCTCTAATATGCATGCTGTCTTTTTCACCACAGTTCTCAATCTATCGCTATTCATTCGAGATATTATCTTAGAGATTCAATTTAGAAACACGTATAACTCATCATATAACTTTTTCAAAGCCTAATCACCTGTCGTTGAATCTACAAATATAATCATATGTGGTTCCAATATCTCGAAGAATGTATGAATCAACACCTCATTCATTTTATAGTGATGCAAACAATCTTTAAAGAGAGATTTGGACTTTTTCCGTATTGTTTAAATTTCAATATCTCAATTTTCAATCTTTGAATAAAAATAACTTATGAATTTCTTTGCAAGATCATTTTATAAGGTAATAGACTTTGATAGTTCATCCTTCAACCACCTCTTCATTTTCTACGAAAGGAAAAATGGGAATGAGTGACTCTCACATGAAATATATACATGTCGCTAAACTCTAAAAAGTTCTAAATATGATGTGAATCCTCATGCTAAAGACTTGTAAACAACCCATTAGTGAGCAATAGTTGAATCACATTACAAATTTATTCAATTCTACCTCATGCCTCTGATTTGCGGATGCTAAAAGTGATATTACATACCATTGTGATTGCCACATCACATATTGCCAAAAGAGGTGTTGTCATCTCTACAGGAATAGTCCCTTTTTGTTGCACTTGTTGGATTATTTTGTTTTTTCTTGCCAAAAGAGGTAATTCCACATCCCATATGTTTTTTCTTGTCTATCGACTGTCATATTATTTTGTTTTAGTTGTTGTCCTAGTACTAGCTAATTTTTGTTAATATATGTTACTTCTTGTACTACTATTTATTCTATTTTTTGAATGCTTTAGACAATTTTTTTTTTGAATCGAGAGTTTGTTAGAAACTACTTTTCCACCTTTGAGGTGTTAGAATAGTAATAGGTATATACAATCCTACTTAGAATAGGAATATGAATAGTAATAGTAATAATAGTATGTAGTATCCTACTTAAAAAAAGATTGTATTGCAGTGGCTTAGTTGAAAAATGTGTCTATTGTAGTGTCTATAAATAAGGTCTCTCTGTAATAATGTAGACAACAAAAATTCAATAATATTCTTCTCTTATATTTCTCACATGGTATCAGAGCCTCTACGATCTTGGTAGAAAATAAAAGAGCTTCTGCTGACGGCGGGTGGCTGTTATCTATATATGATGCCCGTCTGACTAACAATTATGTTAACAAAAGTGACATCAATGATATATGCATGAACCTCATATTCAAGGGAAGAAAACGCAGTCAAATAGGTCATCGTGTGTCAATTTTCGATGACTTTCTAGAACTGTTTTGTGTCAATCCCATATCTGTCGGTATTTGTGTAGCATCGTACTATCTTTCCGGTGACTACTTTTTCATATTCAATTTGAGTAGCACCGCACCATCATTTTGGTGACTACTTTCTATATATAATTTGTGTAGCACCGTGCCATCTTTCTGATGACTACTTTTTCATATCTATTTGTGTAGCACCGTGCCATTGTTTTGGTGACTACTTTTTCATATTTAATTTTTGTAGCACCATGCGATCTTTTTGGTGACTAATTTTTTTCATATTTAATTTGTGTAGCACCGTGTCATCCTTTCGGTGACTACCTTTTTTTGCATATCTGATTTGCGTAGTACTGTGCATCTCTCTGGACTACTTTTCATATTTAATTTGCATAGTATCATGGATTTTTACAAACTACTTTATCATATTTGAGTTGCATAGCACTGTGTGTCTTTTCGGTGACTCCTCAAATTTGATTTGCATAGTTCCATTCATCTTTCCGGTGACTCCTCAAATCTGATTTGCGTAGGGTTGTGCCGTCATTCCGACCCTACCCATATAATTTATGTTTTTCAGTAGGGTTGTGTCATCATTCCGACCCTACCCATATTATATCTCTTTTGCAATAGGATCGTGCCGTCAATTCGACTTTTTCTATATAATTTATATTTTCCAGTTGGGTCGTGCAATCATTTCCGATCCTACCCATATAATTTTATTTCTTAGATTGTGACCACTTGCAGCCATCAAATCTAGTGCTCTGGTGTATTAGCATGTTCCAACCATTTTTTTTGATGACTTTCTTGTTTAATATCGACTCATCTATTGATTCCAACACAATATGTATACTTTATACTAGATTTTGAGTATTTTGTTGCTCAAGGAAGTTTAGTAGCCTTGTATGTCGATTATGTGAGTCATTCTATGGTTTGAAACAGTCTTTGCAAGTTTGGTTTGGAAAGTTCAACATTGTAATTTTATCACTTTGTGTTTTATCGGCATTATGCATCAAATTCAGTATTTAATGAGAAGATTAAGCACATTGAGATTGACTGACATTATGCATCAAATTTAGTATTTAATGAGAAGACAAGTACATTGAGATTGACTGTCAATTTTGTGAAGTCGACTGATCAACTTGCAGATATCTCACCAAGCCCCTCATTGGTCCTCGTATTATTTACATATGTAACAAGCTAGGTACATGAATTGTATGCACTATCTTGAGGGGGAGTGTTAGAATAGTAATAGGTATATACAATTTTACTTAGAATAGGAATAGAAATAATAATAGTAATAGGAATATTATGTAGTGTCCTACTTAGAAAAGGATTATATTGCAGTGTCCTAGTTGGAAAATGTGTCTATTGTAGTGTCTATAAATAGAGTCTCTTTGTAATAATGTAGACAACAACAATTCAATAATATTCTTCTCTTATATTTCTCACAGTAGATATAAGGTGTGTGTGCACTACTATCCTCACACCCAATTTTATGAAATTATATTGAGTATGTAATTACTATAATAATTCTTAATCCTCAACCAGTTTTTCCCCTCAATAGTACAATCAAAGGAATAAAAATATAGAACCACTCCGATTAAAAAAAGATTTAGGGCACAATCAAGTTCCAACTAGTGACCTCTTGATTTGCAATCAAATGCTCTACCACTGATCTATGGACCCAAGTTGATGTTATAATTTTCATTACAATTTACTAGTCATTGTTAAACAATTCTTACTTCTATTGTCAAATACTGAGAAATAACCAAAATCATAATGCACCTACAATAATTATGAATTTTGATGAAGTGATAAGTATTACTTCATACTTAATCAGAGGAGAATAATAGGAGATGTGAATAAAAAAATACCCCTCCTTGTTCTTACCTTAAAAAACCACAAAGAAAATAAGGTACCGACGCGATCACACTAAATCAATCATTTTATAAAATATGGGACTTTTTATCATTATACAAAGCTAGATTTAAAAACATGGTCCAATAAAGCTAAAGTTACAATCATAATAAATATAATATTTAAACTAATAACACAATACAATAGTAGTCAACAATCCAAAAAGGAGTTAAAGATCATAGTATGTTATAAAACTAAGTTAAAAAAAGGATAATATCAGCAAGAAAGTAGACAAGAAATATATAAGATGAGAGAGGTGAGAGCTTTTCTTATTCTTCCAAGTATTCAAGTCTGTACAATATGAATTCTTATGCCTCTATTTATAGTGTTATATAGAGGCATATAAAAGGTTTGTCATAAACACGACATTAATCATGAACATAAAGAAGGAGGTTATAGAGATGTAAGGTTACAAGAATGATGGTCATAAAGGTGGATATTATCTTCATAATGAAGGGAAGTAATGGAGATAATTAGTGAGAGTAACTTCTTGGTGTAATGGATGTCCGCACCATAATATTTGACAACACTCCTCATTGGATGTCCATAAATAATGTGCCTAGTCAAAACCTAACTAGGAAAAAACCTGTGGGAAAAAATCCTAGTGAAGAAAAAAGAGTACACATATCTTTCAATACGAATTATTTACTGCCTCATTAAAAGTCTTGCCAGGAAAATTCAGTAGGACAAAACCTCACTCAAGAAATAAAGATTACAATGTGTATTATACTCCCCCTGATTAAAATACCAAGATGATATCATCCGACCTTTTTTTTTTGGCAACCAATATGAATATTACTATTAAAAAAGCCACTTACAAGCTATGAACACCATTCCTCATCACCCTTTAAAGGATAGAATGAGTAGAGGCCTCATTGAAAAAAACAAAGTCAACTGGCCTCATTGAAAAAAACAAAGTCAACTTACATAATTTTTGCCAGAAACCTCTACATCTAATTGCTCTTTTGGAATTCTTATACATTTCTATCCTTTCTACTATTTCACGTGTAATTTTCCTCAAATTGACTACTTTAAATTGTTTCCAATTTCTTACTTTCCAAATGTGATATACCATAGCTCACCATAAAGTTGCCACCACTTCCTTCTTGAATCTTTTCTATCGTTTCTTCTTAATCAGCTCCAAAATGCTATTCAACTCTCTTGCAGGTAGGTTGATATTGGACCAACTTAGGAGTGCATCTCTCACCTTTGTAACATATTCACAATCTACAAACAAGTGTTTATTTATTTTCATCACTGTACCATTAATTAGCATTAATTGTCATCAACTTGTATATTCATGTTCAACCACCTTTCCTTTATGAGCAATCTCTTTTGTATTGCTACCCACATGATAAACCTTTACCTTAGCAATGATACACAGTTTCATATTAGTTCAGCAATTCCCAGTTTAGCTTGGTGGCCCAACAAAGCAAAATAACCTCCGGTGATTGAGTATTCTCCACTAGCAGTAAGATTAAACTGTCTATGTGTGTACCAATGCTGCATTTGGTTCTTTAGTGAAGTTATTTCCCTCCAATATCAACTGTTGTCTACTGGTGCTCTATGATTCCAAACAGTGTCTGCTTTGATGTACACCCCGTGCACCCATTTCACCCATAAAGACTCTTTACTCACAACTATTTGCCATAGTAGCTTGCCTACAGAAGCCACATTCCATTTCCCACAACCTTTAATATTTAGACCTCCTACCTCTTTGGAAAACAATTTTTTTCCCAGTATTCCAATGGTACTTTCTTCTTTTCACCACTACCTCCCCACAAATAGTCTCTATATTTTTTGTCCACCTCCTTTACTACTCTTTAATGAAGTATGAATACTGATCCCAAAAAACTGTGTATTGAAAACAACACAACCAGAACCACTTGAAGCCTCCATGCATACAAAATTTGTTTTGCATAGGTGTTTTTGATCCTGCTTAGCTTATCCACAAGTTGATGACATTCTGTTTTACTCCACCTCTTAGATGTGAGTGGGAGTCCCAAGTATAAGGGGAAAGTATAGTGTTGTGAAGCAAGATGCTTCTCTACTTCTTTAGTCACTCCTGTTTGGAATAAGTTTGACTTCTACATATTTTCCACAAGCCCAGTAGTGGCACTGCAATGAGCCAAAGCTTCCATAAGTCTAGTAACAGACTTAGACTCTCTTTTACAAATGAACATAAGATTATCTGCAAATATAAGATGGTTTAACCTTTGGCCTTTGCACATATGATGGAGCTTGAAATTTGGCAGGCATGTCATGCTTTTAAGTAACTTTGAAAGGTACTCCATAATTAACACAAATAGTAGAGGTAACATAGGATCTCCTTGCCTCAATCCTCTCTTTCATTCAAAATAGCCATAGCCTTCCCCATTGAGTTTGACAGTAAATTTTGGTGTTGATACAAATATCATTATCCAATTGATAAGTTTTGTTAGAAAGCCAAACCCTTTTAAAGTTTCCTCCAAAATTTCCCAACTCATCATGTCATATGCCTTCCTGAGGCCTATTTTCATAAAACACCTATGAGTGGTCTTTCTGTTATAATGTCTTAGCATATCATGACAAATCATAATATTATGTACCATAGATCGTCCTTGCACATATGCAACCTGATTGTCTGCAACTAGATGACTCACATCAGTTTTCAGCCTGGTACAAATCAGTTTTGAAATGCATTTATAAAGAATATTACAACATGTGATTGGTCTAAATTTACTGGTGGAACACCCACCTTAGGAATAAGTGCTATATTGATTTCATTCACTTGCTTCAGTAGTTTCCCATTCTGAAAGAATTCCAAGACTGCAGCGGTGATATCTTCTCCAACTATTCCCCATGTTTTTTTTTATAAAATACACTTCCATATCCATCAGGACCTAGGATATTTGTTTGGTCTATCTTTAACATGACCTGTTTCACATCATCCCAGTAAAGGGCTACAATAGTTGTATTTGTTGTACCATATCTATTACAGGCCTATTTTTAAATAGAATCTCATTTGCTTGCAGGTTGCATGTTGTTTTTTCACCTAGGAGCTTCTTGTAATAATTACCAAAGATATGTGCTATCTTACCTGGATCAGTGTCCATTTTCATCCTTTAGTTGTGTGGTTGCAAGCTTTAATCTTCTATGTTTTATTACAAAATGGAAATATCTGGTATTATTATCCCCTAGTTTCAGCCAAGTCACTTTACTTAGATACTGCAAATACATCTCTGCTAGGTATGATATGTGTTTGAACTATATGTATTTCTCCTCTTCTTCTTTCTGGAACACAATTTTCATTGCCTGGACTTGTAACTGTTGTTGGCATGCTTAACATTTCTCTGCTCGTTTCTGCCTCTTTTACTGTGTTACTGAAATGCCGCGAGTTGAGTTTCTTCAGACTCTTTTTCATTTGTTTCAATTTCCTTACTACCTCCATCATTTTGCATCCTTGAATGGTAATACCCCAACCTTCCTCCACCATATCCTTGAACTAGGGCATTTCCCCATGCATTGCAATATAGAAAGGAAGTTTGTTTCCTTATCCTCTCCTAACTTGTTCCTTCTACACTTTTGCCTTACACGTCTTTGTATGCGTTGTCGGTAACACTCTTTTTCTTGTACACATGAACCACCTTCCTAGGTGTGATCCAATCCTCTTTGTCTGCTACCTGTGAAGGTCCTTTCTATCCTTCTCAACTTGATGTACTGGAGTAAACCTGTGTCATTAGATTGTCAGCTTGTTACATATCTTTACTCTTCTCATGATGTGCTACACCTCCTTTCTTGCTCTGCTCTTTCATCCTTTGCTCAGTAATCTGTGTGTTTTCCTCCAATTGTAGCTTGTACGTCCACCTTCTTATTCTCAGCTTTTGGCATATTTTTCTTCATGCAGATCTCCTCTGAATGTCCGTACTTCTTGTAGTATTTACATAGTCTTGGCTTTCATTCATATGTCACCTTTTGTTCAATCAGCTGCCCTTTTTCATTTTTCAAAACTAATTGTTTCTGGAAGAGTAGTATCTATATCAACCTCTAATAAAATTTAGTACATCTTTCCTCTCACTATTTTGGTCTACCATTAAAGGTTTCCCAATTAGAATTCCCAGTTTACTCAAACCTTTAGGGCTCCAATACATAAAATCCAACCCTGGGAACTTAATTCAAATGAGGTCTATGTGTCGCTCTTCTCTTGAAAAATCCATGTTTGGGTTTCATGCCTTTTCTATGAATGGCTTACTATCGAAGTGATAAATTCCTACCTAGAAATTCTCATTTTGCCTTATTGTAGTGTCAAATCTGACTAATACAACCCCCTTTTTTAGCATTACTATCTTGTGTATCCCATGTTTGCCCTGAATTATGTTAATAAACCCTTTTACTACTTCAAATGGTGGATGTGCTCCAAACACATAGCATAAAACTGAGTTTCTCCAATATTCTATTTCAAAACTTATGTCATTTAGCTCAATTTCTACATAAACAGACTTACTTGTGCTAGATGGAGCAACATACTCCAGCTTGAATCCAACATTGACCATCTTGCCAATGCCAACATTGACATCCACAAACTCTGCAATTTCCTTTGATAACTCTTGAGCCTCAATAGGTTGCATTGGCTTGTTGGTACAATTGCCTTCATCGATTTCCCTATCTGAGATATGGTGTCTATGTTCTCCTTCGTGTTTGATTTTGTGCTTGTTCCTCCCTTCTTATGTATTGTTGTTACTATTTCATTAGATTGAGAGACTTTTTGGTTCAATCGAGCTGATTGCTTCACTCGCTGAGCTGCTTCAAGACTTTCATGTACTTCCTTTGCCATTATAGCCTTCAAATATGGAGCTCTAGTTCTCTTACCCATGACAGGCGCACGTTAAGCTAACGTGCATCGGGAGAGAGAGTCCATGCGGAAAAAGCTGTCATCCGATCTTACATACTAGCTTCTTGAATGTTGATATTGATAGTGTTTTTGTGACCAAATCAAAATCACAAAGATGTTGCATTCTTGAACTCATCTTAATATATCATTTTTGGTTTCATCCATATGATGAGGCTTTGAGCTTAACCAAATATATTCTCAAAAATCACTCTATTCATGACCTCACTATGACAAGTAAATTGCTCATTTAACTTGTTCATAACAACAATCATGTTGTGGACATTTTCATTTGCAATTAATTGTCTTGTAGAATAACTTGACATAACCTCAGTTGGATACGACTTATGTTTTTATTATTATATAGCAATGCTAAGCCCCGGACGACCAAGGACAATTTTGTCAATCAAAAAAAATTTCAAGCTTAGTTTAAGTGTACATTGTGCATAAAGTATTAAAATTTCCAGAAAAACCGGCCAAAATTTATGTAATTCCCAATGTATCCACCACTAAGTCAATAGTTGTGGATTCTAATGGCCACACGTGTATTAATACATTTGGAGGAGTAAAAAAAATCACTTCAAAGTTACATGAACCCCATTTATTGATTTACTTCAAAAGCCCCCTTTTTTTTGGTTTACCTCAAAAGCATGTACATTCAAGCTTATACATTTTTTTAAAAAAACTTTTTTATTTTTGAATGTATAGTTTTTAATGAGATTTTTTCATACAAAAAGTTCAAATTTGAGGGCTTTTAATCATTTCCTTTCTTAGTGTGGTTTTGTCATGAAAAAAAAAATACTGTTTATTTTATTTTAAAAATTTATAGTTGAAGTCGTGTTTGGTTAAATTTTATGCAAAAAGTATTTAGAATTTAAATATACTTTTTCTAAAGGCATAATACATAAATATGTCATTTAATTTGGTTTCATCTAACATTTATGACCTTCAATTTAAGATGTCCATTAGTAGAAACATAAACTTGTATAAAATTGAACAAGTTGACACTTGTGTCCTACTTGACAATGTAATTCACGTCCTATGCGACATTTTATGTGGCGACATACGTGTGTTATTTCCCGTAGGACACGTGTGTCTACTTCTTTAACTTTATAAAATTTTAAGTGATTACTTGTGCACACCCTAAGTTGAATGTCATGGATGTCAAACGAAGCCAAGTTAAAAGATATATTTATATATATTATGTTTTTATAAATATGGTTTATATTCCTCAGTTTCTAAAAATTACTTGACTAATTTACCGGAGACATACAACCAAATTGCACTAAAAAAAGTAATATATCACAATAGATAGTTGTATGATGTCATAGATTAGATCTCATATAAGAACAACCACATACTATTACAAAAAAAATCACTTTATTTAAATTTTTTGAAGTTGAACTTGTGTTAAGCTATTGATTTTGCAAATAATAATGGATTATTTGAATGTGTTTTATTTAAGGAAAAAAAAAAAACTAATATGAAATATAATTCAACTGAGGTCATTTTTATAAGAATAAATAATTTGTGATAAAATTTTAAAAAGGACAATATAGTTCGGGGCCATTTGGTTATTGGTTAGAGTTATGCAGATATTATCTATGCATGGTTTAATTATGCAAGATTTAGTTATGTGGATATAATTAGTTATGTTGGTATTAGTTATGCAAGTATTAGTTATATAGGTATTACTTAGTTATGTAGAGATTATAATACATAAATTATCAATTATTGAATATATTATTTACAAATAAATAAGCAAGAAAATAGTATAATTTTCCAAAAAATAAAGAAAGAAAGAAATTTTTTCTATACTTAAGTGGGAATTATGCTTTTCTTCCCTCTCTATTTTTTTAATGTTTAAAGCTAATAAAAATAAAATTTCATAAATATATTTCAAGTACATTATAAAATTCTATTTTATATAATGTAAATTTCTATCAAAATGTTGCATGTATTGTTTGTACATTTTTAGTATACCAAATATATGAGTTATATATAAATTCATATTCCAAATAAAAAAACAATACATAATAATTAAATATGTGGAATATATTTAGTAATATATGGTGGTAATATATGATTAGCATATGCGTTGTCAAAATTATACATTCCGATTCATAATATTAATAAAATATTTATATTTTGATTTCAAATGAAAACAAATAAAAAACTGTCCGTATGCAAAAGAAATAAGAAACAAAAATAGTTAGAAAAATAGAATAGTTATGTAAAGTTTTTTCTAGAGTTTTCAATAAAAAAAAAAAGTTAATAGGGATAAATGTGTAATTTCTTTTAATACAAGTATAACTAATACCCTCATAACTTATTCTACCTTGTATCATGCATAACTTATACATAGATTTCCTCATAAGTTATGTAGGTATTAATTATGTAGGATTACAAAAAAATATAACCATACACCGTATAGAATTAATACACGAATAATTTTTATACAATATTTAAAAACGTATCAACCAATCATGGTAAGTCGAATTGACTTTTCTACCTAATACAAAATTTCTACCAAACAAATACAACTTCAAGTTATATTTGTAATTTTCATAATCTTTCAAATAAAGTGAAATAAAAAGATTATATATTTCTTTGTGTTAATTTATTTTTCATAGACCTTTTAAATTATTTAAGAATTTTCATATAGCATTCATCGTCTTGCTAGACATGATAATCATTCATTGTACATATTCAAGTTTTTCATGTATTGCCAGATTGAAACAAGTCTCATTGCATCCATCATTGGAGAATATATCTCTATTTAATAATGTCAGGACTTTTGCAAAAATTATTTGTGCCTTGAGACACAAACCGTAATTTATATCTTACGGTTATACTTTTGCACAATGATTCATTTGTATCACACTGACATTATATCTTGATCTATAAATTATAAGTTCAAAAACATCACTTGCCTAAGTGAAATAAAATATACTTGAATAGGTTATTTTGATATTGATTCCAATACGACATAACTTATCGAGATCTCTTCATTTTTTATCATTTTCAGGTACCTAAACCTTTGCCAAGGTTTTATGAAGTATTATGGCATGATGCTCTTTTAAAGCACTTTCCTCATTATCATGATCATTTTGATAATTTTCTCCTTTCCTTCCTCAAGGAGTTTTACGTTTGGAATCGATTGGTCTATCGCGCTTCTGGGATACCATAGACTCTGTCCTTCAAAGATTATTTATTAGAGCATTTGCAACTTAAATAAAATATTGGATCAATAGATACATTTGACAAATAATTTGTAATATTTTTCAAATTAATTATCTCTTGAAAATCAAGGTCTATATAATTCACCTCTCACATAATTTTCCGTTGTTAATCATATCTCTCCCTAATGTTAGGAAACCTAAACTTTAACCCCAACATCATTTGGTGATCCATCTTTGTGCGTGGTCGAACAATAAAATCAAATGTGTGCACATAGAATTTTTAGATAAAAATTATTTGATTCCTGAACTTGAACCAATTGTGGTGGGAGAATCTTGTTAGCTTGACGCTTACATGTTAAATAAATTCATCTCATACCAAATTTTATTTGAGAGTTTTTGTTCTCACAATCAATTGTCTAGCTATAATTGGAGGCATACAATTTATGCTAAGCCAATCAACATGATTAATATAATTTTATAGTTTGGAATTGTGCTCTTAATTTAACAATTTGAGCAAACAACCTTACAAAAATTATTTTTTATTTATTCAACATATATATAGTCTGATGTAATTCTCACTCCCAATGAGAACACAAATGGAAACAAAAAGAAAGATAGAAGAAGAGATACAAGAGAAGGAACAATTGGCAACTAAAGGATATATTAAATCCTAAAACCTCTAATTACAATCCTAAACAAGCACCTAATCAAGATAAATAGATTTGACACAAGAAAAGGAAATGAAGAGCAATATAAAGGTATATTAAACCTAATGACCCCAATCGATTAATCCGAATCAAGCACTGAATCTCTTACGAAGACCTCAAGAAAATTGAATCTCCAAGCAACCCCCGTTTCTAAACAAAGTTCAACAAAAGCTTTACCAAGCTCTCAAGTCTCTCAAAGGAGATCCAATTCATCAATCATTCATTTTCAAAGTAGTCTGCTCTAAAATGACCCTAAACTGCCTATTTATAGTTTTAGGACATTATTACACAAAAGGGCCTAAAAGAAATTTGAAATGACCAATGGGTGAGCTAAATCATGCTTGCCTAATCCACTTGGAGATCTACCCATTGGTTTGGCGATGGATCCTGCACCTTGCCAGAATCTGGAACTTTGGGCGAGCTGGGTTCGTCGCCCAAGCCCTTGGGCGATCCACTGACTAGTCCTGGCTCGCCAAAAGGGACCCATGTGATCTTCACGACACAAAATCCTTTGTTTGCCACCAATCCAAGCCTAAAAGCCTCCATCCTTATAAACAACTCTTCAATACATTGGAGTTCCCAAGCTTGGCTAAGAGTCAAAGGTCTTGAGGCAATCTGGATTGCATCACTAACGGTCCTCCTGATCACCAAAGGGTAGTGTTGTCAACTGTCCTCCCTTCGTTCACCCAAGCGATCTTCCACGCATGTGAACCTTTCCTTTCCCCCAATATAAGCTCGAGAATCCCTAGCTTCGTGAGTAATCCTTTAATGTGTTGACGCTTCCAAGCTTGGAGGTGAGTGAATGCTCTTGAGGCAATCTGGATTGCATCATAGTCACGTGAATTTTCTATTTCTTTTGTATCACATTTGAACTGGAATGACCAATGGTTATGCCCACTGATATTTATTCTAGCAAACTTCTAGATTACTTTTGTATGTGATTCTATTATCATGCTCATACTTGTATACAACAAATAAGAGGAAAAAATGAGTAATCTTTTATGTGAATATTTATATCTCGCTTCGATTATAGTAATTTAAAGATATTAAATCTTTTCATAATTTATAGTCTCAATATAATAATTTTTATTTTCAATTTCTCCGAAACTTAAAATGTTTCTTTTGAAACTTACAACAATCCCAATATTATGAACAATTTCATTTCTCAAGATATTAACAAATTAGCTCTTCTAGAACTCTCAATTAATTCTGTGTACTACCACAAATTTCACCACACAATTCTTATGGTGACCATCTTCTTCAAGATCATATCCACAATTAGTCCATTCATCCTAGTTAGCAGTTCCAACTCCTTATCAAGGCCTCGATCGATATCATCACTAGCATCAAAATTGTCACTATCATCAATATCGTCACTATCATCAATATCAATCTCATCAAGAAGAAAAACATTAGACTTGTTATCCAGAAACTTGTTCAGAAATACCGTAATGAAAGGAACATAGGAGTTTGTCGCTAGGTATTTGACCAAATAGGATTGTCCAGTTCCTATAGAACCTATCACTAAAATACCTCTAAAATTATTATTATTGTTATGGCTAAAATTAGTAAAGGGTAGACTTATTTATTGACAACCAATGACAAATTTGTGTTGCCACACAACAATATCTATTTTGATCATAGTCACAACCTCTATAGGAAATAATTATTTCCTTTTTTTCTTTGGTAGTTTATAATAAAACGAACCACAAAATTTGTGATGTACTAAAAGTATATGGTCAAATGACAGTTTATGACAAAATATTTCTTTTCAATCTCTCAAACCGCCTGTAGAAGTGAGATGTGTCATCTATCCAACCATACATGAACATATTCTTATTCATACGAACACAAGTAACGTTCTCTTTAAAGAATTCACTATAACCATTTAGATGTGTCATACCTTTATATTTGACAAATTTACATGACCCACCTCAACATCACTTTAAAAGATCAAATGTACAAAATGTACTACCATTTTATATTCCTTTATTTTGATGAAGACCTTACAAAAAATTTCAAATTGGGTTGCACCAACAACAATGTGCCCAATATCCTTTCATACCACTTCTTACCTTAACTCATACACGTGTTAAAAGGATTTTACTAAACGGGTTAAACCATAAATTTGTGTTAAATAAATTCTCTAAATGAATTTAAGTAATTAATTTCAAATTTAGCAAATCATCAAATACGTGTGGTATAGTTCTAAAATCAAACCTATTAAGAAATCCTGCTATAAAGTGTTTTCTTTTTTTCATACCTTATTTTCTTCACTCAAATCTTCTTGTGCACCATGTTTTTTTAATCTCATCATGCAGCTTCTATATACAAAGCTCCATATACAATTACTTTTTTTTTTTCAACTACTTTGGCTTTTATCAGGGCGGACCCACCCTTGGCCAAGGGGTGTCAAGCGACACCCCATATTGGAAAATTACATTGTATACAAAGGCCAAATTTTGTCTGTTAACTGACCAAGGTTTCTAGGTATATCCCTATCCTAAATACAAATCAATCCTAAATTTAGAGAAAATCATGCTCCTTTTGCCCCATGTTCTATTTTCTTATTCCTCTCCCGAGTTTAATTCGGACAAGACATTTATTTCTGTGGTGATCAAGCACGAAATACTAAAACAAGAACAAAAGATTGATTCATATGATAATTAACTTCAATCCATTAGACTCAATAAAACACAATCATCTAGTAGTCACTGCCTTAGAACTAGGGAAATTAGCTACTCATTTCACGATTCTCAATTTTTCAATGTTTAAATAACATAAAGAGATCGAATAGGGAAAAGTTTAGGAATGAACCCTAAGAACAAATGAAAAAGCCCCCAAAGTTGTCGTTCTTCAATACATCAAAAAAAGAATCCCCATTAAAATAAAATCTGAGTCTATTTATAGTTAATGCGAAATGGACAAAATTGGGACCTAAGTCCGCGATGCGGAACCCTCTATGAATTCCAGATGCTCGCGAACAACTCCTTTCCGCAACGCGGAGAGGATACACATTCTTCTGTCTCAGTCTTCAATACTCGAACAAATATTAAATTCCTCATCCGTGACGCGGAGAAGATACGGAGTAGCCTTGATCTTCATTTTCATTTCACTTTCTTATTGCTCTTTTGCTTGGATCCCCTCTTGCTTCCCAGTCTCCACTTTTGCACTCGTTTCTTCTTTTATCATCACCACACAACTAATCATATTGGTTAGTTTAAATGAATTAATATGACTCAACACTATTAACAATTGGCAAATATATTCCCGAACTTGGCCAAATCATGGGTGTTATTTGGTTCCTACAAATACGCCCAAGATCACTAATCTTAATAAATCTGCAACAGTTTGGATGATCTCTATTGGACTGAGTGGTAATGTGAGGTTAGTCATCGAAAAATGTGTTAATTTGGTTCGTGTTTAACCAAGTGATCAGAAAAATGAATTTGATAGTTGAAGATGGGAGATGCAAATTTTAGTTCTGTTCTTGTCATCATATATTTGTGCAATGCAGTACACGGATCACAAATGAACAAGGAGAAGGTCATCCTCAAATTTCACGTTTGGCACTACATGTTGTCTTAGCTGTGACTGTTATCAAGGGGATTGTGTTGGGATTGATCATATTATTGCTACGTAACGTATGGGGATATGCTTACAGCAATGAAACTGAAGTTGTTAGATACATAGCCATCATGATGCCACTTCTTGCAACATCAAATTTTATTGATGGCCTTAGTGTGTTCTATCAGGTTCGCACTTATACATATTGTTAAAGAGTTTTTGAAAGTGTATAGTTACATTTCACATTCAGGTGCTTTAAGAGGATTTGGATGGCTGAAGATTTGGGCAATTATTAACCTTGGATCCTATTATTTTGTGGGAATTCCTGGTGCTGTCTTGATGGCTTTTGTTCTTCACATCGGAGGGAAGGTAACACCTTACTATTTACGCTATCCATCCGTGCATATAACTTTTCTTTGTTACTTCAATGTCATGAAGATTTTGAGTAATATTACCTTCTATTTCCACTTACAAACAGGGTTTATGGTTGGGTATTATCTGTGCACTTCTAGTACAAGTATTATGTCTTCTATTCATTACCCTACGCGCAAATTGGGAAGAAGAAGTTAGCAACTCCCACAATACAATGAATGGCAACTGGAGAGTTTTTAGTTTTCCTATATATATAGCTGATGAGTTTTTGTTGTTTATTTAGACAGGGAGGGCTCAAGAGAGAGAGGAAGAAACAACCCTACCAGTGGAGATAGTGTACTGATCAATGTTATGTGGCATATCTAATATCTTGTTTGGATGGCTGTTAGGAGTTGTATTGTATTGTATTTTATCATTAGTTTAAATATAATTTTATTTTGATTGTATTTAAATTGGGAAAATTGTGCATTATAGAAAATTATTAATTCAAAATAAATGCTATATCTACAGTTTAATTTAATTGAAATTCGTAGCAAACTTCTTGCCATTCGCCTCTCTCCCCTCTCTTTGGAATCTCGCTCGCCGCTTTCCTCTTTTTCAGCCCTCTCTCGCTCGTCTCTCTCACTTTATACTAGTGTTTTAAAAGGTGGAGGCGTGAGGTGAGACGCTTTATGCAATACGGGGAGAGACGTAAGCCCCGAGACACAAGGCGTAAGTCTTATGGATCTACGAACATAGTCTTATGTATATTCAATTTTATAATTTTATTACTAAAAAAAAAAGTAAAGTAAAACTTTCAATTATTTTACAAATAAATTTTTTAAAATAAGCTACAAAATATATATAAAAAAATATGATGATTATTATTTGAGAGAGGTATTAATCACCTATAATGAAGAAAAAAAGTATTACAATTATTATTTGAGAAATATCATTATACCAATAATAAAAATATGATTTAAAGAAAAAAAGGTTAAAATTTTTTAAAAATAACGCCCAAAGCATACGTTTTTATGCCTAGGGCTTAAGTTTTTATGCTTGGAGCTTACGCCCCATATTCTAGGACTTACACCCTATGGATCTACGCCTTACATTTGCGCCCCAGTGCGTTTTTGGTGTGCTCTGCCCCGAAACTCGCCCCACAAAACGTTTTTGAAAACACCGTTTTATATAAACCCAAATGTATAATTTGTGATTGTATAAAGTGAGAGAGACTGTATATACAAATACCAATACATATTTCTCTGTTTTATACATTTATAATTATACAAATACAAATCTTCCCTGCCCTATTCTCTTTTGTCTTTCTCTCTCCCTTGCTTTGTACAAACACAAATTATACAAAATAAAATGTAGAATTTGTGTTTGTATAAAGCGAGAGAGAGATTTGATATACAAATACAACTGTTTTAACTTGATTCAATTGTATACGAATTCAAATTTTATGCAAGATATATAAACACAATCATTAATACATATACATAGTAGTTACATATAAACAATTATGTAATTGATATACATATACAATTCACGTCTCTTCACTCTCTCTCTCACCTCTCTCCTCTCTCTCCCAATCTCGCTCGTCACTCTAGCCTAACACAGATAACATATACATATACAAACATAATTTTCATACAAATCTCCGCATTTTTTATACAAATCGCTGCAATTTGTACAAATCAGATGCTCCATAGCAAACATTATTTGGCTATGGAGCGCAAATAGCAAAACTATAACTATGATGTGCTATCATAATTTTTATGTTTGTTATTCTTAAAATTTACTCTTTAAATAATAGTATTTGTGGGCTGGGCCGAAGTCAGAAGTTATAAGCCCATTTTGGTCTCGGGGCCCATCAGCTGATTAATGGATGTGCAACTATCTCCCGCGAAATCAAATTGGTGTTTTGAGAGTTTGAAAACAACATCTGAACAATGCGGTTCAATTTTGAATTTTTTGCACTCACAAGTCACAACTGATTAAGGAGAGTTATCCCACCACAACTTGTGTGAATGTCAAACGGATCTGAAATGTATTAGGCATTTATTCCATTTTCACCCTTCGCCATCGAATTTGAGCCCTAATTTTATCTTTCTTCTAGTGTTAGAAGAAAATATCAGAGTTCATGGTGCAAACAGGGCTGCAGGTAGAGCACGTGTATATACAGAAACCCTAGTGGGGATGAAGACACAGAAGCAATATGTTGGGTGGGTATTTGAGAAAGAAGATGCTAGCTGAGGCAAAGGTGCTTTTCAATAGAATGCCTGTCAAGGATCAGGTCCCAGAATGATGATTTGGAGGAAATGATGAGGTTATTCAAGGAGTCCCCTATTAAAGATGTGTTTACAATTCTTTCTGGTTATGTATAGAATAGGATGGTAGATGAGGCTTGGAGGATCTTCGATGAAATGCCAGAGAAGAATGAGGTTTCATGGTAACTGTTGATACATTTTATATTCTAAAGTATTGTTTTGAGGGTACTGTAACACTGTTTTTGCATTATTGGATCTGTTTAAAACTACTTCATTCCGAATTGCTTAATGCAATAGTATGTAAAGATTGCTCCCATGTGTTGTGGGTTGCGGAGTTATACACATCATCTGATATAGGGTTTTGTCTTAATCTTTGTACAGTTGTTAAGGTTTCAGTTTTTGTGCTTTTTTTACAGGTTGGTGTATTACCTGCTTGTGGCCATACCGACTTGATTGACAAATGCATGTAACACTTTTACTCAATGGCTCGAGATTATGGAATAGTTACAAATCCCAGGCATTATACTGGCATGATTGACCTTCTTGGTTGAGTTGGGTGATGCTCAAAATCTAATGAAGGACATGCCTTGTGAACCAGATGCTCCAACCTGGGGTGCTCTCCTGGGGGCAAGTAGGATTCACGGAAACACTGAATTAGGTGAAAAGGCTGCTGACATGATTTTCAGATTAGAGCCTTGGAATGCCGGGATGTATGTCCTTCTCTCAAATTTATGTGCCGCCTCTGGCAGATGGCGTGACGTTAGCAAGATGAGATTAAAAATGAGGGACACAGGTGTAAGGAAAATGCCTGGTTACAGCTGGGTTGAGGTGCAAAATCAGATACATCTTTTTTCAGTTGGGGATACCATGCATCCAGACACCAAGAGAATATATGCTTTCTTGGAAGAGTTAGAATTATTAATGAAGCAGGAAGGTTATGTCTCTGCCACGAAATTGATCCTGCATGATGTGGATGAAGAGGAGAAGGCACACATACTCAAGTATCACAGCGAAATTGGTCCTGCATGATGTGGGTGACCAATTTGTGTGATGAAAAATTTAAGGGTTTGTGGAGATTTTCATACTGCAATCAAACTCATAACAAAGATTGTGGGTAGATTAATTATTGTTTGGGATAGTTAACGTTTTCATCACTTCAGTGTTTGTACCTGTGGAGACTATTGGTAGTACTAGAGAGTAGAGTGTGAAAGTATACCAATTAGATTTTAGCCGCTGTATACTTAGCTATTGTGCTGGTCATCTCCGTAAGTGTTGAGGATTTACTGTAGTTATTGCACACAAGGAAGCAAAGCACAGAAGAGAGATAAATGGATAATCCCTTTCTTGTTGTTTGGTGAATTTGGCACGTGTAATTTGTGTGATCCTGGTAAAAAGGAGATATGCTGAGATATATAACCCATAATTGTTGCACTTACGGACCATGTAACAAAACGAAGGGGAATAGTTTCCTTAAGTTTCTCAGAGATCTGATAATCAGAATAGAGTGACGTGAATTTGTAAGAGGGGTTAATTAGCAGTTGTGCCTCTAAAATAAATCAATTATCACTTCAGGAGTACTTCAGTCCTCTGTTCTCTGGCGAGAGATTTTTGATTGGCTCCTTCTACCCGTCTGGCCCAAACGCATGACATTGATTATTTGTTGGGTATCATAAATCTGCTCTACGCTTTCCTGCTTCTTTGAGCCCTACTAGCTAAGCGGTAATGATACTATTGTGGCACAGTATTTACACATGTGGAACTCTCATCAAAATCTGCTATCTAAGATTATCCTAGCCCTAAGTTAACCTCATCTGCGGCCACGAGAAAAATCATACTTTTCTGGATATGGTGAAGAGCACATGTATTAGATGACTAGACAATCACCAAACTTACTTGTAGTTGGTACTGGTATCTTTCTGAGTTTTGAGAGCAAAAAGTAAGAAAATTTATTTCATCCTTGATTCATCTTCCTATGATCAATAGTTCGTGTGTGATTCACTTAAGATATTTATTGTTAATCTGTTCAAAGCAGTGATAGCACAATCTCTGTAATTTGTAGTTTCTGTGTTCCTAAACTAGTTACATTCCGTTTCAGGAAGACAGGAGTTATACTTCGAAGTTCAAACACACTGAACAGAATGGTGGAAAACCACCTTGCCTGAAGGTAAATACTTATCAGCTGTGGATCCGATTGGAAATCTTTAGGTACGGATGTGAACATGTCTGCTCAAGTGGAGTAATAATTTGTCCCTGACATAGGTAGGTGGGATAGTAGTAGTAGTCAAGTGGATGCAGGGGTAGACCAAATCTACAATATAACAAGAGATAATCAACATGTATTTGTCTACTTCTAGGATCACCACTCAGCCCTTCAATAACTGCTAGGCTCTAGGGAGCTCTCTTGATAATTTTTGCTGGTCGTGGTTGTCCAGGTTTTTGATACAATTCAGAAATAAATAACTATCTCATGAGTCTAACAGTCACCAAGTATATTCTACCTAGATCTTAAGACGGACATAAAATCTAAATATCAATTGCCAAATCTTCTCATTTTGTTCCTTTCCCATTTGTTAGTTTCAGTTTTACGCTTTGGTCCACTTCCAGAGCTACCAACTATGCCATCAGTGTTGAAGCAAGCAACTGCTCTCTATAAATAAAAATATTTTATAAATGAGCACTCCTCACCTGAACATTTGCTTCATCTATAAGGCTGGATCATACTATATATATATATATATATATATATATTTATATATTTTGCAAACATCAATGTGAGTATGTGTTTTACCTCAATGCTTGCTTTTTGGCCTTGCATTGCCTTTTCAAAACGACATGAGATGTAACTCAACAAGCATAGTTGTCAAGGAAAAGAAAGTCAATTATAGTCAAAATTTTCTCACCAGAGCATTTAGGCAACATTTTCTCACTAGAGCTAGTATCCATTCTGGTTTGCATACTAGGATGACACTTATTTTTGGACATGATGATCTGGTAAAGCATTCCTGCATCAGTTTCTTCAAGATTTTTAAGGTGTTAGAAAGAGTTCTTTTGCACATAATATACCTTTAAGCATTGAGCGATGGGGCTTGAAGTTCTTTTTAAGGTGTTAGACAGACCTAGGATATCCATCCTCGTCGATGGGGCTTGCAGTTCTTATCTCATTTGTAGTTTGCGAGTTGTTACACAGTAATTAGATTACCACAAAGTACTCACTACAATGTGCTCATCCGAAGAGTAGAGGTTGCTGGTTTACTTGGGAGTTCCAAAAAAATGTGTTTTATTATTATGGCAAGTTCTAAAATGGAATCAACTTGCTTTTGCATTGTTTCTCCATTTCGCAGCAGTAGTTGTACACTTGTACTCCCATTTTAGAAAAAGAGTACAATATTCGATCATTTGATAGTGACAATATCCAAAAGTACATCAAATGCATGCATAGTTCAAATACAATATATTTTTTTTTTACTTAAAGGGAAGGTTAAATGTATTTTGTCAAATATCATAAAAATTAAAATAAATTATTACTAATAATTGCAAAACTAAAATTATTATTGTTAAATAATTAATTAAAGAGGAATATTTAACTAAATAAGATTAGAATAACACTCTTGGTTAAAGGAGGAGTGCCCGTGCTTACAATTTTCTTTTTCCATTTTATAACTAAGAAGAGTGTTGTACATGCAAAGACGATGACAACAACAATGACAACAAATAAACAACATACCTAGTGAAAGTTCACTAAGTGGGATTTGGGTTTGGTAGAATACTGTAAATAGACCTTATCACTATTTGGAAAGATAGAGAAGTTGTTTTCGAAAAACACTCGGCTTGAGTGTACAAATCCAAACACAAAAGAAGAGAACAATATAGAAAAGCTATTAGCAGTATATAAAAAATAATATAACATCAAATTCAAACAAAGCTGAGTCAAATCTTTCAAAGTGAGTTCATGATCCCACTAAACTTAACAAACATCATGTATATTCCTATCAAGATATTACGACAGACATTTAAATTCCAAGTATCAGTTGTTAGATCTTCTCTTTTTGTTCCTTCTTTCGTTGTTGGTGTTGTCGTTGGCGTTACACTTTTGTCCACTTGAACTTCCAAATAAGCTCTTAGTTGAAGCTTCGCCAGTACTTGAAAGACTCAAAAGACCTACTTGATGAGTTTCCTTATGAGTGAGTTCGTATATTTGTCTCATCTTCACTTTTTAATTCTCACTTGAATTATTTGTAATATGTTGTTGTTATAGTAGTAGTATGGTATGTGTATGGGGTGAGAATGTGGAATGGGACTATGAAAATTAGGTGTATGGGAGTCAACATATTTTATACTTGCTTAATTCATGTTTTTAATTTTTTTTTTTGTGTCTATTGAGTCCATTATTATAGTATAATCAATTTCTTTTCAGTTACTACGATATACAAAAATCAATTACAAGAGTACACACAAAAAGCTGGGAAAAGGCTCCTAATTTATGAATCTTTTAATGAGGGTTTTGAAAACTTTCCAAAACATAGAGCTAAAGTGTTAGTGGTTGGTGTTGAATACAAATTCAAGTTGACACATTCAACAAAATATCAAGCTGAGCAGAAAGTTGCAAAAATTGCTTGTGAATCCATTATTCATCAAGAAACTGAAGTTGCAATTTTTCAGTTTCTTTATGAGGTACTCACTCTACACTTACTGCACCAATCTGAATAGTGTGCTAAATATTTTTTTTGTTCAAAATTTTACTATTTTTTGTGTGTTTTTTTAAAAGGATCCTACGTTGTGCAAATATATTCTAAATGAATTTGTCTTCAAGAAGAAAATGAAGCCTAAATATAATATGAGATGTCATGCAAAAGGACAAAGTTTAGTTTTTATTTGCCACCTTGCTTTTGGTAGTAAAACATATATAGGTATAGAAGCTGGGAATAAGAAAATGGTTGAGCATTTAGTTGCTTGAACTGCAATCGAATCTCTATCGTGTATGTTTATTTATTGTTTTATTTTATCTCCATGCTTAAATGAATATATATTATGCATAAAAGAACGTTAGTCTAACCCCTTAAAAATCTCAAAGAAATGAATGCAAACATTCTTTCATCAACAATCATGTTCAAAGTTTACTCTAATGATAATTTGCCTAAGTGCTTAGGTGAGAATTGAGATAATCATGATTATAATTGATTATTTTTTAAAAATTACGTATACTTGTTGATTCACATTTCATGTATGTTGTTTTGAATTGATAATTTAGCCTCCTGACAACAATGTCAAATAGTAACAATATTTAAAAAAATACACTAAATGCAGGCGTAGTTCAAATACAATATATATATATATATATATATATATATATATATATTTTTTTTTTTTTTTTACCTAACGGAAAGGTTAAATGTATTTGACCAAATATCACAAACACTAAAATTTATTATTACTAATAATTGCGAAATGAAAATTAATGTCCTTAAATAATTAACTAAAGAGGAATATAAAATAAATAAGATTAGAATAACTCTCTTGGTTAAAGTAGGAGCTTTGTGCTTACAATTTTTTTTTTCCATTTTATAACTACGATGATTGTTGAACATGCAAAGACGAAGACAAATACAACAATAACTCAATAACATGCCCAGTAAAATCTCATTAAGTGGAGTTTGAGATGACTAGAGTGTAAACATACCTTATCACTATTTCTAGAAGATAGAGAGGTTGTTTATGAAAAACACTCAGCTCGAGTGGGGCAAATCCAAACACAAAGAAGAGAACAATATATAAAGTTTTTTAGAAGTATATCAAAATACTATAAGATCCAATACAAACAAAGTTGAGTCAAATCTTGCAAAGCGAGTTCACAATCCCACTAAACTTGACAAGTATCATGTATGCTTCTATCAAGATATTAAGACAAACATTTAAATTCTAAGTATCAACTTCCAAATCTTCTCTTTTTGTTCCTTCCTTTATTGTTTGTGTTGGCGTTACGCTTATGTCGACTTGAACTTTCACCTTGTAAGTTGCCTATTCAAAACAACATGCATGAGATGTGACTCAATAAATATATATAATTATCAAAAAATAATCAATTATAATCGTGATTATATTAATTCTCACCTAATCATTTAGGCAAATAATCATCAGAGTTAACTTTGGACATGATAATTGGTGAAATAGTATCTACATTTGTTTCTTTGATATTTTCAAAGGGTTAGATAAACATTTGTTTGCACATAATCTATATTCATATAAGCATTGATAAAATAAAACAATCAATAAACATTTACCCAATAACAATTTGATGGCAGTTCAAGCAGCTAAATGCTCTGCCAATTTCTTGTTCCCAGCTTCTTCACCTATATAAGTTTTACCACAACAAACAAGGTGGAAAATAAAAATTGAACTTTGCCCTTTTGCTTGAGATATCATATTATATATAGGCGTCATTTTCTTCTTGATGGCAAATTCATTTAGGATAGATTTGCACAAGGTGGGGTTCCTTAAAAAAACAAAACACAAAAAAGGTAGTAAAGTTTGAGAAAAAACGAATTTTTAGCACACTATTCAAAAAAGTGTAAGCAAGTATAGAGTGAGTACCTCGTAAAGGAATAGAAAAGATTCAACTTCAGATTCTTCATGAAAAATGGATTCATAAGCAATTTTTGCAACTTCCTGTTCAACTTGCTTTTTTGTTGAATGTGTCATCTTGGATGTGTATTCAACACCATCCACCAACACCTTAGCTCTATGCTTTGGGAAGTTTTCAAAACCTTCATTAAAAGATTGGTAAATTGGGAGCATTTTTCCAACTTTTTGTGTGTACTCTTGTAGTTGATTTTTGTATACCGTAGCAACTGAAAAGAAATTGACTATATTATTATACTATAATAACTGACTCAATACACACAAAAAAAGTTAAAAAATGAATTAAGTAAGCAAATAAGATTTTAATTTTATTTGTATATATTATATGTTGACTCCCATCACACCAAATTTTCATAGACCCATTCCATATTCCCACCCCATGCACATATCATACTATTACTATAACATTACAACATATTATAACTATTCAAGTCAGAATTAGAAAGTAAAGATGAGACAAATTTCAACTAAGAGCCTATTTGACATTGTTGTCAGGAGGCTAAAAATACTTATTTTTGTAAAGGATAAATGTACTTTGATTCTAACTAGGATAAGTAATTAGAAGTATTATAATTCTATGTATCCTTTCTCTTTGTGTACTCTAGTATTGTTAGGAGACTTGTCTCATTAGGAATCTTAGTGCCACCTATTTGACTGCAAATCTAATCTTCCACTTACACACAAAGCATATGGAAATAGTTTTTATTTTGTCTTGAGAAGGTCTGAGACAAGGCTCTTATAATTAAGTATGTAAGGTCTCATGATCAGGTAGCTTATCTCCTCGCTAAAGCTATGCCAATACATGCTATCAGATGTTGAGAAGCTAGTTGATAGTGTTCTCACATTCTGCTCAACTTGGTGGGCAGGTAAAGGATAATTGTACTTTAACTCTAACTAGGATAGATAACTAAAAGTATTATATATCTATGTATACTTTCTCTTTGTATATTCTAGTAGTGTTAGGTTGCTTAACTCCTCTGGAACCTCTTGTATAAATATTAATTTTTTTTTATCGTCAATGAGAAACAAAGAATAAACATGTATTTCAATTTTAAGAAAACATTGTTGTTTTTGAAAAGTCAATATGTTTTGGCCAATTTATCTATGTATCACCAAAAAAAAAAAAAAATTGAAATCCTACTTTTTGAAATATGTGAGATTTTAAATTAAAATCAATATTTTATTATCATTTCATATTTTTAAAAAAATTGATTTCAATTTTGAACTTCAAATTCTATAACCAACACCTACTAATTTGGATTATGTGATTTGGTGTAATTAGCAATTCATTCTCATTTAATAGAGTCAACAAATAATTCATTTTATCAAATTCAATTAATTTTGCATTTAAATAGCATTTACTTGTTAGATTCATTAATTGTAAAGTGCATTTATTTTTCCAAAGTATCATCTATCTTTTTTCGCCCATTCTTGAATTGATGCAATCAACTATATCTATGTATCAAAAAAAATTATATTTGTATATATAAAAAATAATAATACATTTATCATCAAATTGTATTTTCTTTATTTGATATATATTGATATGATCAATTTATTTATGTATCACAAAAAAAAGAGTTTTATTTGTGTGTCAGAAAAAAAATGATAAAATTATCTCTAAACTCTTCTATGAATTAAAAAATAATGATATAACTATTAACAGAAAAATTATATATGTGTATTATTTTAGAGATGATACGATATTCAAACACTATATTAATGTGTTTTTCATTTGAGCATCACAAAAAAACAGTGATACATATTGTATCACTTTATTTCTTTAAGGATGATACAATGTGTATTTGTGTATGTATGCTTTAGTTTCAAAGCTATTATGTGTATTTATAAGCGAAATTGTGAGAGACAAGAGAGTGGCGAGCGAGATTGAATCATGTATATGTGTATTTCAATTTCAATTTAGATACAAGTTATATCTAAGATACGATCTGCTCACCTTTCTTCTATACATATCTCGATCTCGCTTGTCTCTCATCTTTAACTCCATCGATCTAGCACACATTCGTTCTCTCTAAAACAATCGCTATGAATTATGATTAGACACACTATATCTATTATGTTAACTATGATCTCAACTATAAATTTATGAAAATTCCTCAAAATTTACCATCATCACATAAAAAACAATTCATTCATATGTGTTTGTGTGCATTCAAGAACACATATGTTTTAAATTGCATTCCATTTTTCTTTTTCTACTTACTTTATTAAAAGAGGATATATTTATCAAAACAAAATACTACCAAATTTATAAAAAGTTTATATGAAGTACATATTAAATTAATTAAACACACAACTACAATCAGATAGATAAAAAATACATGTGATGCAATGAAATACACAAAAAACTGTGCGCACCTTTATTCTCCATAGCAATGTTTAACTTGTGACAGAGTAGGTTGGTTTTTTTCTCCTTTAGCTTGTAACGACAGATATCTTATAAAAAATGTCTTGTGTTAAATTAAGAGAGAAAACCTAGATTGTATTCATATATGTATAAGCGTTAGCCTAGTGAGTTTGATCCTTGTTGTGGGCTTATTAGTCTCCAATGGACCTATATTATTGTTAGCTATAAAATTATATTAAAAAGATAAAGGGCTTCACAATCAAATAAAAAATGAACAATCGAACGATTCGGGCGTTTGGGGTTTTTTTGTGTGTGTGCGGCCGGCAGGGGGGCGGGGGCGGGGGGCGTGGGGGAGTTTCAATACATGGCTCATTAATTTGTGATGATTACATACATATTAAATAAAAACAGTAATTTCTTCATTTCAGTTTATGCAATACTAGTGTAGTCATCCGCGCTTCACGTGGAATTAAATATATTTTTTGAATAATTAATCATTAATTGACTAATTTTTATATGCGGTGTATAAAACAAAACAACACAAATCAAGTCTGATCTTGATATTGTCTTTTCAAAAAATTGCTAAAAAGATATTTTCAAACTATAATTTCCACATAACATTGTCAATAAAAAGAAGATAATCATAAAAAGTTAATATGAAAAGTTCCAATAAATTAATTATTGTAGTTTCTTATTTAATTCAATGAATTTTATAATACTCTATAATGACCTGTTCTCATCGTTATGGAAAAGCAATTGGGGAAGGATTTTGGGCCAGAAAATTTTTGAGTAGTGACTTGAAAAATTGTAGCCTAGTCCAGATTTGGATGAAATCTGAGTCAGGTAAGGTCTAGGGAAATCTGGTATTGAATGGGAGATCTAATTGTGAATTTGATTACATGAGTAGATAGCTAAGATGTTAAGGGGCCCGTACAACTTTATGGAATCGAATTCGGGCGAGTAGAACTCCCGAAATTGATCTTGGCGTGAAAGGGTAGTTTCTGAATGTCAAGGATTGAAGGTATTTAAAGAAATGGGAGCTTGGAACTCAAATTTCGAGCTTATGTCTCTGTGCAAACCTCCAGAGCGGGGTTAGTCCTGCCAGGGCGGTGCTGCTGTGACGAGTTGAGGTCCACCATAGTGGGCCAGTCGCGACTTAAGTTGGGAAAAAACCCTAAAATTATTATTTTTCTACAAAATTTCGTCTTTGAGGGCTAGGAGGCGACCTGAGGCTATTTCTTGACAGATTCCCACGACTTATAGTGCTAAAGGTAAGGATTTTACTCCCCTAATCCGTTTTTCGATCCGTAGAATTTAGATTCTTGGGTAATTATCATTGGGGGACGATTTTGGCCTGAAGTAAATGGTGGGAAAAAGCCCTAGATGTATATTAGGATCATGGGTTGGTCTTAGGTTTTAGGTTTTTTATAATCCGGGTAAATTAGACCTTAATTATTGATCCTTGCTTTAATTAATCGTTTGTAAACCAAGAACAAGCGGAAAGAATTCTAAAAGGGAAGGCTGAAGTGCCTTAGGAGGATTCAAGATTAGTTTCGAGGTAAGTGATGGTTTGATTGCCTGTTTGTGTGATATATGCAGTAATTATTTCGTTGTATGCATGCATATATGAGAATAAACAATGTAAACCGAATCTAATGCAATGAGTATATGCATATGATTGATTACACACCAAGAACCTATTACTTGATTGTATGACTATGAGTATTGTTCATTATGGGTGTGATTGTGATTGTGGTTGTGCTGACTGGATCGAGTGTCACGTTCTGACACATCTATTGGATCGGGTGTCACTTTCTAACACACATATTGGATCGGGTGTCACATTCTGACACACATATTGGATTGGGTGTCACGTTCTGACACATATATTAGATCGAGTGTCACGTTCCGACACATACTTTGGATTGGGTGTTATGTTCTGACACACTAACAGTTTGGGTATAGGTTCCATGAGAGAACTAATTGTGATTGTTTTGTTATGTATACTTTTCATTGATAATGGAAGGTTGTATGTTGCTTTGTAATGATAATTGAATTGTATTCTGTATATGTGTGCTTACTGTGTTGTGATTATTCGTTGTATATTGTGCTTATGGGGAGTAGCCGTGTGATCCTAGTAGTACATTGTGGTTGTGTACTGATACTGTATTTGCTCTTTCTTTGTTGAGTACAGGACATCTTTAGGCGGCTACTGACAGACCTCAGTTAGGAGATTATTGAGCATGACCGGATTCAAGGGTGAGTCAGTTCTTTCAGGCTGTCATGGATCTTTCTTGTTTAAGTCCACTCTTTTTGGACCCAGACTATTGGTTTAGGCTGTTTTGTTTAATTTTCGGGGTTGCGCTCCCTTTTCTTAGACTTGCTAGTTAATCAGAGTTTTGGTACAAAGACTTTCAGGTTTTAGGGGTTGAATTTCCGCAATAGTTATGTTAGTTGATTTGTTAAACTTTCGAAGTTTATGCTCCATATTTTAGTAGTTATTTAAACTTGCTTCTATATTTTAAATATTTTTTGTTTTCGTTAAGTTCCTTAGTTGAGTTGTAGTAATAGTTCTCCCACCGGAGGGTTAGTGTGGGTGCCAATCACGACAATCTGGGTCGTGACAAAGTTGGTATAAGATCCTTAGGTTCGTTGATCTCTTTGTACCAAAACGAGTATAGTAGAGTCTTGCGGAACAG
The DNA here is from genome assembly GCA_037074985.1 of Solanum bulbocastanum. Taxonomy (NCBI): domain Eukaryota; kingdom Viridiplantae; phylum Streptophyta; class Magnoliopsida; order Solanales; family Solanaceae; genus Solanum; species Solanum bulbocastanum. Next base: position 35,503,331 of record CM073599.1, on the reverse strand, counting down.
TACGATGACGTCAGTACTTTTCTTTGAGAGGCAATAGGACTTTAGGAACTCATTTCTTTCTTTCCTTTGTGCTATTACTTAAATCCAATTGGTATGTAGGTGATACAATTTGGTATCTTTCCTCTTTCACTCTATAGTAAGAGCTAGAGAAACAGTGGTAACACCAAAACTAGAAAAAGAGGATGCGTCCTTCCAAATAAGCATGCTTCCTCGATTAATGTGGGCATGTAAAGACTAGTGACCAACATGATCTTTTATTAAGTTCTTAAAGTTGAAAGCCCCATTCTTCATGGGTACGGAATATGAAGATGTTTAGGATTTCCTTGTTGACTGTCATGAGTTGCTTCATAAGATGAATATAGTAGAGAGGTTTGGGGTTGAGTTTGTGACATATCAATTCTAGAGAGACACCAAAATGTGGTGGTTGTCTCATGTTGAGTGCCGACTAGTAAATGCATTACTCATGACTTAGAAAAATATTTTATAACTTTCTTTATGGAGAAATATTTACCCTGAACTTTGAGGGATATGAGGAGAGATGAGTTCTTGAACATAGAGTAGATTCGTCGCTTTGTGAAGTGATTAAGGTCAGATTTACATATTCGAGCTTATAGATGACAACATTCAAGAAGTTTTGTAAGGGACGACTGGATAATGAACACCATCACTTTGGAAAATGCATTTAGTATTGTTGTCATAACATGTATGAGTTGCTTAGTAAATGATGAAATTATGTTGTGACAATTGAAGTTAGAATTTCTACTGTGATTTCCTAGATTGAGTGTATATCAAATAGGGTCATGATACGACTACTACAATAGTAGCGATGCTTACTTGGTTAAGTTATTAAGTGAGTTAAAATTATAGAGAACTTGGGCATATGAGGAGGAAATCAGTGAGGCCGTAGAGGCAGGGGAAATGGTAATGCAGGTAGGGGAGCAGTGCCGCCAGGGAAGGAGATTGCCCGTCAAGATGACAGGGCTCAATTTTATGCCTTTACGGGAAAGACCAAGGCTGAGGTGTCTGATGCAGTGGTCACATGTGCTATTCTTGTCTGTGACCGAATGGCTACAGTTTTGTTTGATCCGATTTTTACTTATTCATATGTGTCAGTTCAGTTTGCCTTAAGATTTGATGCGGTTTGTGATGTGCTTGATGCCCCCATCCATGTTTCTACCACAATTGGAGAGTCAGTCATAGTCACCTATGTATATCGTGTTTGTCCTGTTCTGTTTTTGGGTTTTCAGACTTGGATTGATTTGGTTATTTTGGATATGACTGACTTCGATATAATCTTAAACATGACTTGGTTGTCCCCCTATTATGTTGTGCTTAATTGTAATGCTAAGTCTGTGACTCTAGAGATTTGGGGTAGGAAAATGTTAGAGTGGGAAGGGGTGTACAAGCCAAAGCTAGCTAAGGTCATATCCTTCATTTGGACTAGGAAACTGGTGGGGCAAGGTTTTTGGCATATTTGGCTCATAGTCGGGATGTTGAGGTTGAGTCTCCCTCTATTGGGTCTATTCCTGTAGTGTCTAAATTTAAGGAATTGATTCATTATTTAACGTTTCAAGCACACCTCATCCAATTCTAGGTGTTCAATGATCGTAAATCAATATAAAACCCAACTAAATGAGTTGGGGTCGAATCCCATAGGGAGCGATACGTGTTTTAAATTCAACTAGAAAATGTGAATGTTGTCAAATCAGCCATAGGAATAGAAATTATCGATTAAAGACATAATCCAGTAAAAGGAGTGACACGAATGTCAGATGGGGGGTTTTGGTTGTAATTATTAACTACAAAATAGTCATAAACGATTTGAAATAACAATAGGGAGAAAGATTCTTGGGATGTGATCGATTATAGACAAATATAGGCATATGGGTAATTGCAACTACTAGTAAACATCTAAATATCTGTGAGTAGGCTAGACTATAAGGGAGATAGTTTTCTCTCAAACAACTACCCCAAATCAGGTAATTTCATTCGAACATCAACAAACATGACAATGAAGAACAACCCACACCTTAATTCATTCACTCTCTCTCGCTAAATGTGTGGGATTGGGTTTAGAATTCACTCTCTTGAGCTAAACCCAGGTCAACCCAATACCCACAAACCATCAATCAATAATCTTAGTTCTAAAACCTCTCTCGCAAGCAAGCCAAGAACACAAATATAGAATTGCATTTGCAACTACAATTTTTAAATTAAACCATAATTAATGATTAAACTCACTTTTAAATAACATTTAAACTAGTAATTAGCAATACCCATAAACTAATTCAGCCTATAATCACATGATCACACCCCAAGAATTGGAGTTTTAGCTAGACATTATAAAAAGGTAAAAACAGTTACCAAATTGATTATCCATCAACTAGGTAAGAGTGATTTCGTCTTTAAAATGTTCCAATTTGATGAATCTTAAAGACCCACTTCTAAAATCTCCAAATTGAACTTCTCAAATTCTTCAAAGCTATGAAAGACTATAGAGAGAAGAGTTCTAAGTATTCTGATACAAAAATAATACTAAAGATAATATCCTCGATACTAACTAAAATGTTCAAAATCTAGTTGCCGAAAATAAGCTATGAATGGTCATTCGGCGAAGTGGTTCAACGAGCCGCCCTTTGACCTCTTCCATCGCCTTTTCACCTTGGCATTCAACATCCTCAAGGTCTGTAACTTTGGGCGATCTATCTTGGCTTCGCAAAACTACTCGGCGATCCGTCGACTGCTTCTTTTCGTGGCTGAAATAGTTCTTTCCTTTAGGGCTTGGCACACTAGAACTTTAGGCAATCAGATGCTTGTTTTCTGCTTGTTTTGTTCCTTTTTGCCTGTTAGTATCCTTGCTTTGTTCCTCAATCTATATACTTGAAAATCAAGGATTTAAAATCAGTTATTGGCACAAATTAAGCATTTGAGGACATTAATCTATATAAACAAAGCCCTAAATGAGTCCAAATCCAAGACTCATCAACACCCCCAACTTAAAATTTTGCTTATCCTCAAGTAAAACTCAAGTTCAATAGTTTAAAAAGGATGTCTCAAACAGTGCGACATAAGACTCAATCATGAATGCATACAGCAAGACTTAACTTACTCATTCAAGGATCAATTGTGCACTCAAAGATTCAAGTTGTGACTTACCATTATCAAAGATGCTCAAGTTCACAATACTTGCTTCAAATGCAAGTTCAAGCTCAACAAAAGTACTCAAATGCCCTCATAACAAAGATGATTCCATATTCACACACAATTATTCAACAATTTATAGTTTCGAAATCACATACAACTCTCACACTCACAAAGATCAACAATTTATAGTTTCGAAATCACATACAACTCTCACAGTCACAAAGATAAACACATGCATGACTTCTCCTATAGGTTTGCCCTTATTTTTCAATTAACAATCGTTTCAGCTCACTCAAGATCACAAAGGTCTTTTTAAGGCTTGGAACAGGGCTGAATGTAAAGATATGGTCATTTGGGCTCAGTGGTTGGTTGGCTGCTACCCTCATGAAATGTGGTCTGAACCTCATTTTCTTTCTTTTCTTCAACATTTCTATCATGTTCACAATTCACTCCATTATTCACTTTCAAATGGACTACCATATACCCCATTTCTTTTGAAACTTTCACTACTTTATTTCACAACTTTTAGATTCTTTTTCTTTTTTTTTTTATATGGAGGGGCTCTATCTTTTTTTCGAAACCATTGCTCAAAGGGGGAACTTTTTACACTTCTTGATTTACCTTTCCTTTTCATCAACATCCACAACTTAGGCTTTTAGCCTAAGTTGGCTATTCCAACAAGCCACACTTCATGAGAGTATGGGTGAATGGATAAAGAGGGGTCATAATTGTTCAAGTTTCTTCCAAGGAAAAGATAAGGCTCAAAGGGGTTAAGCAAGGTTTACACATCTCACAAGGTTGGCCACAAAAAGAGGTATATTATCAATTTGTTTCACTCATAAAAATTATTGCTTAAGATCATTTCAAGAGCTTGCATCACTTAGTCAACTGGACTAACGGAGAAAATTCTAGGTGTCACCAAACATAGTGTTCAACGTAAGCTTATCACACAAGGCATTGACACCAATATCAAACGAGACTCATTCGAGCTAGTGTGCAATGTTCATCATAAGAGACTTCATTCGATGACCGGCTAGTCACAACGAGATGCAAAATGTTCACACATTGTCTATGCAACTTCATTTGGCCTCATCATAGCCACACATTCATTTTGTTCAATAAGAGCACTATTCAAGTCAACGGTTTTTGTGATAACCGATACTCAAATTTGCACAAAAACAACCATATTCACACATAAAATATATGGCATAAAATTTTCAAAATTGGTCAAAAACCATTTCCATTCAAAACAAGGAGCCATAAGCTCAAACATCCACAAAATATGATCAAACACATATATAGATCAAAATACCCAATATTCATCAATATTCACAAAAAAAATCAAAACACACAAGAGGTAGGTATGGAAATACCTCACCCCACCCATAAAAGAAAAGCAGTTGTCCTCAAATGCAACTAAAAACATAAAAATCACAAAAACAATAGATAGGGAGGTAAAGAATAATCCTGTGTATATAGTCACTCCATCTGTCGGGGCATCAATGCTCAAAATCACACTCTGATCTTGGGCATCAGTGCTCGGGAAAACAGCATCATTGGCTCCACTAGAGCCTGTCATGGATGTATATGTTAGCAATGTCTAAATTATTGAATGTACTATTGTCTTATCTAAATTAGGTAGGTCCTTATAGATGGTTGCCTCCTAAAGCTGCTCCTTATCCGTTTTCGTTTCTAACTTAGCAGCAACCACATCATCCATAGGCTCATCTTCAGGTGTAGCCTGAGGCATATCAGAACTGGCTGGAACACCCAGAGCCTCAGTTGACTCAAACAGAGAAGTGGAGTCTGTGGACTTCAGATAGTCCCTATCCTTCCTCAAATCAGAAAATTCAGCTTTCAAAGTTGTAACCTCGAAAGTAACCCCCTGTCAACTCTCACAAGTCTCTATTTGTAACATTGCTAATCAAAAGAACTATGAAGAAGTTAATAATTTGGAAATAGTCATTTTTGGAAAGAATTGAAATCTGGAAAATTTGTTAAGTATGTTAAGTTAATTTTTTTTTTAACTTCAAACGATCATAACTCCTAGATCAGGATGATTTAAGTGTGTTTCTAGATATCATAGGAATGATCTTGGAATTATCTTTCCAATGCCACTGAGTTTGCGCGATTTTGAGTTCGTGTGAGTGAGTTATGTCTATTGGAAATTGGATTGTTCAAATAAGGAAAGTCCAATCCAGATTTTGGAAGGGTATTTTAGTCTTCTCCTTACCCTATTATTTTAATTCATTTTTAGGAGGTTATTTGGGGTATAATCAGAATTAGATCAGTTTAGTCAATTGGAATTCACGTTAGGGCTTCGAGAAAAGAGAAAAGAGGAGAAAGGAGAAGAAAACTCAAGTTTCGTCAATTTCTTGGAGATTTGCTTGTGGATTTCGTCAAGGGGTGATCCCTACGAGGTAAGTGAGACTTTCATAATGTTGGGTTTGTTCACACTTGTTCCAAACATGTTTATTCAGGGTGAATTCGTTCTAAAAAGATTGGAAGTTGAATGTTCTTGATAGTTGTTCTTGAATTGCATTTGTTTGTGAATAAAAGTTGAGATTAAGGAGTTTCTTGATATTAAAGTGTTGTTTCCTTGACTTGATTGAGTTAGATTTTGTGTATATGCCTTGGGTATCTTACTATAAAGTGAATTTAAGAAAAAACATTGAAATTAATTGATTTAAGTGAGCCATTTTGGAGTCCCGCGCCAGGGAAACACCCGAATCATTGTTTTCGACCCGTTTTTCATCATTTTTCCCGTGTAAGTCCTTCTATAGTGTACTAACACTTCCTAGTTGATTCTAATACTCTAAGGTACATCTAAATATCATGAAATCATTCGTAAATATGAGATCATGAACCTTGAATCTATAATTCAATTCAAGAAAAGTTAAGAGTCAAGTTTAGAAGTCAAGAATCAAGTCAAAAGAAGTTCATAAAGTTTTTCAAAAGTCTCTCACAAACCTTTTAACTTTGTTTTAAGACTTAAGTTTTAAGTTGAAACAAAGAGTAAAGAGTTGAGTTCATTTCTCCAAAAGTTATCAGGGAACTAAGTATTCCCAAGAGTTTAAAATGCTTTTCACATTTGAACAAGAAAGGGAAACACCGATTTCCAAGAGAAATTTTAAGCTATGTTTTGGGTAATTATCTCAAACCGAAGAAAGAACTTTGTTTTAAAACATATGAGATAAGCATATTTTGGGAGTAGTATTGAACACCAATATGGGGATGCGATTTCATATTAACTCAAGTCTCCATAAACCATGTAGCCATCATGGGTAGTAAATGATCATATTTTTTAGATGACTTCTTAAGTTATTTTTAACATAGACTAGTGGATCCACTTAGTTAAGGCGTTCTATATGACGGCAAAGTATATGACAGTTCTGACAGCGTGGGCAAGATGTTATATCACCACTTAGGCTCATAGTGGTGGTTGTCGATTAGAAAAACTCCCACAGAAACTATATTTCTTTATTATACGAGTAAAGTTAAGTTTGTTATTGCATTTCCTTTAATGAACTAAGTTGTCTTCCGCTGTTTACGAGTTTTCCATATATTGCAAATGGTTTATTGCTTTATATTGAGTTAAGTTATTCATGAGTTGAGTAAAGCCAATGTAAGTGTTTCTTTCAGATTCTTTTCAAGCTTTTGTTATGTATAGCATTCCACTCGCATACTCGTATATTCAATGTACTGATGCCAGTTGGCCTACATTTTATTATCATCCAGACACACGTAACTAGGATCATCACCCAACACCTCATTTTACCGTCCCAACTATGTTTCCTTCCATGTTTCTTTTTTTCTGCTTTTGTTGCTTCCACTTCTTTGTTGCCTAGGTGATATATCCCTTTATCTAGCCACTCTATCAAAGCATATGTCTAGCATATTGTCGTCCTCATCTTCATAAAGAGAATCCTTGCCTAAATCCATTGTATTTAACACTAAGACCCGTGAGTCATTCTTCTTTGCAATTGCACATTTAGGCACTAATACGAGAGCTTCTGGACTTAATTTTCTATTCAAAGCATGTGGTGAGACCTGTTTTTCTTGGATCAAATAGTTGTCATTCTCTGTTAGCCTTACTTTTTTCTTGTCACGAGGAACTCCAACCCACCGACATAGCTCTGTAATCAGCACTAGGAAAGAAAGGGATGTTTGCCGTTGTTTGGCCCTCATAGCCATCTCCTGCTCTATGATTAGCCCTAAGTCGATGCTCTTTCGGTCTATGATTGATCCAAAATAGGCCGTCTTTTGGTGGTGGAGGATGGACTCATTCTGTGAGAGCATGATGGAGATACTTATGAACCCAAACCAATATCGAGCTGCTATCAAATGTTTCTTCTCAATAGGAACTCCGGCCTCGATCTACCTTGGGGTGGTATCAGCAATAAGTGGAGCTAGCCATCCCTTTAGGTCATCTAGAGGCGTCACAGTGGTAGCCAAACACTGGTAGTTAAAACCTGCCCTCTATCAAATATAACATTGATATAATCACTACTGCATCTCACTTCTTTCCTCCAGACCATGACATACTCTACAGGCTAGAAGGAACTGGCCTTCTTCTTTCCCTTTGGTACCAGTTTACTGTATACCGTGTAAAATTCCCAGATCCATGTAGGAATATAGGGGCCATAGGGCCTGGTAAACTGCTCAAACTTGTGGAGCCAATGAGTGTCCAACACATTAGGGTACCTGTCCACTACACCATCCATGGACAATCTCTTTTCCTCCAGAATGGTCCTCATTCCCTCTGCCTTTAGCCTGTTGAGTAGCTGGGGAGGAGGACCCTGAACTGGTGGTGCCGGATCTGGCACTGTATCATCAGTAGGTGGGTAGACTCCGGGGTCCTAAACGGACCTTGACGAATTCTGGAACGAATCTCAGCCTGCCGGGTTTGAAGTGGCTGGTCACCCCTAGGCACAGAGTATGAGGCCTAAGAATGGAAAGAATCCCCATTACTGCCCGAGTTGAGCTTTGGTTTCTTGGCTATGGGGGCTTTGCCCTTTCCCTTTCCTCCCTTCAGAGGTGCTTTCTTTCCCTTTTTAGAAGGAGCAGCTGCTCCCTCATTAATTACGATGCCTTATACTTGTTTGCGGGGTGATATTCCACTCTCGTCCCAGTTGGTCCTCGTTATATCTGCAAAGCACATTGACACCAACTAGAAAAAGTTCAAGAAAATTGGCAGAAATTATTGTGCAGAAAGACTCACAGAACCAATCGATGAGTCACCAAGTCACTTTGGGGAGCCAGATCGGGATCAGTGAAAGGACTGACTTGTTTCCAGAAAGAATGACATGTCGGCGATGCACAGGGCCCTTCGGCAAATGGCCGACATCACTCTGCGAGTTCAGACTAGCCCGTTGAAATTAATAATGTGTTTTAGGAGTTAGGGGCACAGAAAGGCCGATCAAGGCAAAATTTCGACGAGCTTGACCCACCTCGCCGAATCGCCCAACGTGCCAAATTTTAACCCCGTTTCCCATATTCTAACCTGCAACCCTCGAAATCAAAATCAAACTACACACTTGTGCAATTAGACTTAAACCCATTTGACGCATGCCACCGGTGTATCAGACATCCCTCGATTTGGCCAAAATTGGTCATTTGACAAATTTTGCTCTTAAGAATGACGTCAAACACTCTATCATTGGGCAAACTACGCCTTTTGGCACAATTGGGGGTTACTCAGACTTCACCCAACTAGACCCAACAAAAATTTAGCCAACTCAACAATTTATGATTAATTTTAACACACAAAACTCGGGAAATCAACATTTTATGCATTTTAGGCATAATTACAAAACTAAGACGGACAAACTAACACTTCAACTATGATTTCAACACAGCCCAACACACATAAATACAAAATTATCAACTGCATTCGAGTTCAACTACCAATCTAGAGTTTGAGATTCGAAAAACTAACCTTTAAGTCGAATAAAGAATTTGAAAAGCTAGGCGGCAATGTAATCCAAATTCGAGCACGAGATCAAGAGCAAAAAATGATAAAAATGCAAAATATAGAAAATCTAGAGTGCGGGTGAGATTGTACGAGGCTAAAATGAGGTAATATAAAAGATTTTGAAAATTTGAACCATTTGGCCTTTTCAAACCTTTCGATACGCGACCTTTTCGACAGAATTAGTCGACCTCGCCAAATCATTCGGCGATCCGCCGAGTGGTGACTTACCTCGTTGAGTTTTACAGGACCTTTTGTTAATTTAGGGGTATAAACGGTAGATGAAATCGGGCTCACCGACCTGTTCGCGAGTCACCGATTCGTCCATAGGGCCATCGAGTTTTACAAACTCCTATCTACTATTTTTGTGAGTCCAACAACGGTCCAAGTCGGGCTCGCCGACAGCTTCGACGAGTCACCGATTGGACTCTTAGCTCGCTGACCTCCACTTTTCAACTTGCACAATCAACTCCCATTATTAAAAATTAAACACAAAACATTAAAAACTTGGGTTGCCTCCCAAGAAGCGTCTTAGTTAATGTCGTGGCACAACGCAAATACCCATTCAAGCTTTATTTTTGGGGTTTGCCATAGTATCACTAGGCAACCTTGTTGTCTTAGGTTAAGATGCAAAATTTTACCCATTTGGGCCTCCAACTGCTTAATAGAGATGGAATGATAGGTTACCATATGATTTAGGGTTGAGAGATTCTCTTTTATCTCTTTCAACACTTTATCATATCATTCGACTTTGTTGAGAATACATGAAAGTATTTCTTCTGTCTGGCCACCCTCATAATCCTTGGGCTTTTGACACTCGTGGAGAGGAACATATCTATCCTTCCCCCATTACCTATTACATTCTTTGTTACCACCTGTCCGTGAGTAATCTACACAATGACTTCCTCTTTGATTGGTTAGGAACTTTACGTTCTTTTGGTACAACACTTCAAATTTCGTGATATTTTTGGCCAAGATATCCAGTCGAGTCATTATTTTGGCTAAATTCTGGTCCCTATCTTGATCCTTGTTGATCTTGGTCATGCGATCGAGGAGATGGGATGCTATTGCATAGGGTTGTCGCATTATCCCACCCGGAGAAAGTTGGTCAGTCACTCCTCTATTTTATGAATCAAGACCTTTATAGAAATATTCTAGCAACATCTTATCTAGGATTTCGTGAGTTGGGCATTGCAATAATAGTTTCTTAAATCTCAGCCACGTCTCATGGATTAGCTCACCTTCCAAGTGCTTGAAACATTGGATGTTGTCTCAAAGAGTCATCATCTTCGAAGGAGTGAAAAAACACACTCGAAATGCAGTATTAAGCTTGTCCCCTAAAGTGATGGAATCTCTTGGCAACTCAGCCAACTACTTTCTTGCCTCACCCATCAGAGAAAATGAGAACAACCTCAGCCAGACCGATTTTAAGATATGTTCTCAAAGGATAATGGTCCACAGACATCAATAAACTTTCTTATATGCTCACGGGGATCCTCATGAGCCAGCCCACCAAACAATCCCTTTAGTTGTAGGAGCTACAACATGGTGCTTTTGATGTGAAACACAGTGTTTCCTTCAGTTGGAGGCAAATAAATGACACCAACACCACCCATTTGGTTAGGGTCATTGACATTCGGGTTGTTGACATCATTGAGATTCCCGATGTCATCTTGGTGGCTCACTTGGCTACCATTACTTCCATTAACACTCATTTCCTTCTTTATTTTAACACAAGCAACACAAAACCAAAACTAAAAGTAAGTAAATTCAACTATGACTAAAAAGAACACAATTCAACTTCACCAAAAGAATTTTAAACAACACTTCTCACCGGCAACGGTGCTATTTTGATTTTAACGTTTCAAGCACACCTCATCCAATTCTAGGTGTTCACCGATAGTAAATCAGTATAAAACCCAACTAAATGAGTTGGGGTCGAATCCTATAGGGAGCGAAACATGTTTTAAATTCAACTAGGAAGTGTGAATGTGGTCAAATCTGCCATAGGAATAGAAATTATCGATTAAAGACATAATCAAGAAAAAGGGGTGACACAAATGTCAGATGGGGGGTTTTGGTTGTAATTATCAACCACAAACAGTCATAAACGATTTGAAATAACAATAAGGAGATAGATTATCAGGATGTGATTGATTATAGGCAAATATATGAATATTGGTAATTGCAACTACTAGTAAACAACTAAATATCAATGAGTACACTAGACTATTTCGAACATCAACAAGCATGACAATGAAGACCAACCCACACCTTAACATTCACTATCTCTCTCGAGCTAAATGTGTGGGTTTGGGTTTAGGATTCACTCTCTCGAGTTAAACCCTGGTCAGCCCAATACGCACAAGCCATCAATCAACAATCTTAGTTCTAAAACCTCTCTCTTAAACAAGCCAAGAACACAAATATTGAACTGCATTTGTAACTACAATTCTTAAATTAAGCCACATGTAATGATTAAACTCACTTTTAAATAACATTTAAATTAGTAATTAGCAATACTCATAAACTAATTCAGCCCATAATCACATGACCACACCCCAATAATTGGGGTTTTAGTTAGACATTATAAAAAGGTAAAAATAGTTAGGAAAATGATTATCCATCAACTGGGTAAGAGTGATTTCGTCTTTATAATATTCCAATTTAATGAATATTAAAGACTTACTTCCAAAATCTCCAAATTGAACTTCTCAAATTCTTCAAAGCTATGAAAAACTATAGAGAGAAGAGTTTTAAGTGTTCTGATACAAAAATAATACTAAAGATAAGATCCTAGATACTAACTAAAATGTTCAAAATCTAATTTATAGTCGCCGAAAATAAGCTATGAATGGTCATTCAGCGAAGTAAGTAGGGCTCGCTGAACTACTCTGCGAATCGCCCTTTAACCTCTTCCATCGCCTTTTCACCTTGACATTCAGCATCCTCAAGGTCTTTTACTTTGGGTGATCTATCTTGGCTTCATGGAACTACTCGGCAATCCACCTAGTACTTCTTTTCGATTCTGACTTGGTTCTTTCCTTCAGGGCTTGCCACACTGGAACTTTAGGTGGTCAGATGAGCCACTCGACAACACGCTGAGTGCTTTTGGCAATCCTCAGGTTCGCCTTTCTTCATTTCTTCATCTTGTTTTGTTCCATTTTGCTTGTTAGTATCCTTGCATTGTTCCTTAATCCATATAGCTGAAAATCAAAGATTTAACATCAGTTATTGGCACAAATTAAGTATTTGAGGACACTAAATCTATTTAAACAAAGCCCTAAATAAGTCTAAAAAATCCAGGACTCATCAATTCATACCGATTTTCCTGGTATGCCTCCAGATAGAGATATAGATTTCTACATTGACTTGAAATCTAGCACTCGCCCCATCTACATTCCTCCTTATCGCATGGCTCTGGCAGAATTGAGAGAGCTTGAAGCCCAAATCTAGAAGCTTCTTGATAAAGGTTTCATCCGCCTTAGTGCTTCCTGTGGGGTGCTCCTGTCTTGTTTATTAAGAAGAAGGATGGTAGTATGAGGACTGATGATTTTATCTTAAGCCATAAATGAGTGGATTAGTACCAAAATGACAAGCTTATGGATAAAGAAAGTCCCATTGAGTATACTTGGGTGAAGGAAATTTAATATTTTAGTAAACTATATAAAAATTGGGTTAATCCGTTGAATTTGATAATTATACTTGAGTTTGAGGTGTCATGCTGATGAAAAGGTTGACTTCGTAGTGATAGTTAGGGCTGACTGAGCATAATGGTAATAAGTGTTCGTGATTGATTGTGATGGGATGAAACTACACAATAAGATTGTGGTTAAGCAATTTTTCTATAGTAATTATGACTCACAAGTATCTAAGGTTTTGGTTTCCTAATATTTGGTGAGTAATGTGGTTGTATGGAAGGTTCTAAAAGATGGTGAGACACTACTCGAATAGAATTTAATATAGCTAGAGTCATGAAGAAGAAAAATAGTGGGATGTAGTACAACCTTTAGAGAGAGGCGTGAGCAAGGATATTTTATTTGATTACAAAGGCCAAAGAGATATCTTCAGAAGGGTAGAGAATTATGTTCAGAGACGCGTGAATTTATTCGTTGTTGTGGCTATGGTAATAGTTTGCGGGTCCATCAGATTGGTTAAAAACTATGGGAAAATGCTTGAGAAAAGCGTGAAAAAACATTAGCTCGATGTGATGATAAGTGCTTTGGTTTTGTTTTTTAGTTTAGTAATGAGTACGAGTGAATTTTTAGCGAAGGATATTGTAAGATCGATGGAGATGCGATCAATGAGAAGCAACGGTCCATGAATTCATAAAAATCTTCAAGGTACAAGCTAATGTTGATAGATAAGCAGATTGTGTTATACAGTTGAATTTACAATTCATGTTTTTCATTATAACTCTATATTCGTGGTGATATATGTTGTCAAGGTATGAGTTGGCATGGTGAGAAATGATTAATTGTATCAGGTATTGAGCATTTTAAAGGACTTACACCTGGGTTGAGTCATAAAGTTTATTACTGTTGATTGTTAAGTACCTAAGAAAGGTTTCATTTAAAAGCGTTGGTTTACAATGAGGTAAATGGTCGGAGTGTTTATCATGGTTGTTAGAATTGAGAGTGTGGGCTTCAGTGGAATGATGTAAATAGTATGTGGAGTCAACTGAATTGATAAGGCTGGTATCGGCTCTTCGAAAGAAAACATTTAGTGCTATTCAATAATGATTCCATAAATTCTTATGTGACCATCTGTTTCATTTTGTACATGGCTGAGAGTATGATTCACTAGCTATGCTCATGTATGTTTTCACTTTTGTGGGTGGATCCTTGGAGGTGGATCAGGTGTACCGATCATATGATGTTTCTTGGTTGAATGTGGGGATCATTGGGTCCAATTCTATTATTCTTAAGGGTAATCTACAATCACAATTGCTAAATCTAGCAATTTAATAGTGTTTTTAGGGGGTTTGTATGCTTGAACATATCCTTCGATGAGTATTTGATGTCTAAAGATCAATTTTTTATAACTAAAGCTAATGGGAATTTATGTTGTGGAATGGAGATGTTGTTAAGAACTGTGATTGTTTGGGTATTATGAGTGCGTCTTGGTGGGTTCAGGTTCACTTCTAATTGTAGTGAGTATTGATTTGGAATATTATCATGCTTAAGTGTAAAAGAATTCATCTTGATGGTTGTGTCAAGGTCCTTGATAACATGTTGCAGACGTGTGTACGATCAACTTTTATGGTTGTTGGGAATCACTTTTGTTGTTAGTTAAGTTTACATACAACAATATTTATTATTCGAGTATTAAGATGAATTCATTGAGGTATTGTATGAGAGGATGTGTAGGCATTCAATTGGTTGGTTTGAGGTTGGAGATGTGAAACCCTTAGGGGGTTGATTTGGTGAAAGATGCTCAAGATAAGGTGAGAAGAATCCAACCTAAGCTTCTAGCAAACTAGAGTCGATAGAAAAAGTATTTAGACCGTAAGGTAAGGGACATGACATTTCAAAATAGTGAGCAAGTCATTTTAAAAGTGTCACCCATGAAAGGGGTGATGCGATTCGACAAGAAGGGCAAGCTTAGTCCTCAATACGTTGGACCATTTAAGATCATTGATTGTGTAGGGCCAGTGGCTTATAGGGTGGCCTTACCGCCTAGCATATCTGGAGTCCATCCAGTGTATATGTTGAAGAAGTATCATAAGGAACAAAAAGATAAAGTCCGTGGAAGTTCAATGGAAGCATCGTCCAGTTGAGGAATCTACTTGGGAAACTGAGAAGGACATGCGAGACAAGTATCCTCAGTTATTCGATGATGCAGATACTACTCTACTCTTACCTTAGCCTTTTCTCCAAGTTTGTCACTTAGGGATAAGTGATGGGTAAATTGATATCTATAGTAACGACCTGTTCCTGTTGTTATGAAAAAGCCAATGTGGAAGAATTTTCGGCTAGAAAACTTTTGAGTAGTGACTTGAAAAATTGTAGCCTAGTCCAAATTTGGATGAAATCTGAGTCAGGTAAGGTCTAGGGAAATCTGCTACTGATTGGGGGTTGTGAATTTGATCATAAGAGTGGATATCTAAGTTGTTAAGGTGCCCTTATGACTTTAGGGAATCGAATTCGGGCGAGTAGAACTTCCGAAACTGATCTTAGCGTGAAAGAGTAGTTTCTGAACTTCAAGGGTTGAAGGTGTGTTGTGAAATGGGAGCTTGGAACTCAAATTTCGAGCTTCTGTCTCAATGTAAGCCGCCAGAGTGGGGTTAATCCTACCAGGGTGGGGCCGCTGTGGTTGTTAGGGTCAGTCGTAGCGGGCTAGCATGACTTAAGTCGGGAAAAAACCCCAAAAATGTTTTTTTCTGCAAAACTTCATCTTTGAGATCTAGGAGGCAACCAGAGCTATTTCTTGATAGATTCCCACGACTTTTAGTGCTAAAAGTAAGGATTTTATTCTCCTAATCCATTTTCGATCCGTAGAATTTAGATTCTTGGGTAATTATCATTGGGGGAGGGTTTTGGCCTGAAGTTGATGGTGGGAAAAGCCCTAATTATATGTTAGGATCATGGGTTGGTCTTAGGTTATTGAGTTTGTTATAATCTGGGTAAATTAGACCTTAATTATTGATTCTTGCGTTAAATTAATCATTTGTAGACCAAGAACGAACAGAAAGAATCCGAAAAGGGAAGTCTCAAGTGCCTTAGGAGGATTCAAGCTTGGTTTTGAGGTAGATGATGGTTTGATTTCCTGTTTGTGTGATATATGCTGGTAATTGCTTCGTTATATGCATGCATGTATGAGAATAAGGATTGTAAACCAAATCTAATGTAATGAGTATATGTATATGATTGATTACATATGAACCCATTACTTGATTGCATAACTATGAGAATTGTTCATTATAGGTGTGACTGTGATTGTGGTTGTGCTGATTGGATTGGTTGTCACGTTCTGACATATCTATCGAATCGAATGTCATGTTATAACATATATATTAGATCGGGTGTCACGTTTCGACACATATATTGGATCGGGTGTCACGTTTCGACACGTATTTTGGATCGGGTGTCACATTCCCACAGACTAACAGTTTGGGTATAGGTTCCATCAGAGAAGTGCTTGTGATTGTTTTATTATGTCTACTTGTCATTGATAATGAAAGACTGTATGTTGCTCTGAAATGATAACTGAACTGTATTCTGTATATGTGTGCTTATTGTGTCGTGATTATTCATTGTATATTGTGCTTATAGGAGTAGCCGCGTGATCCTACCAGTACACTGTGGTTGTGTACTGATATTGCACTTGCTCTTTCTTTGTTGAGTACAGGGCATCTTCAAGCGGCTAATGATAGACCTCAGTTCGGAGATTATTGAGTGTGACTGCATTGAAGGGTGATCTAGTTCTTTCAGGTTGCCATGGATCTTTCTTGTTAAATACACTCTTTTTAGACTCAGACTATTGGTTTAGGCTGTTTTGTTTAGTTTTCAGGGTTGTGCCCCCTTTTCATAGACTTGTTAGTTAATCAGAGTTTTTGGTAGAATGACTTTCACTAGGGGTTGAATTTCTGCAATAGTTATGTTAGTTGATTTGTTTAACTTTTGGAGTTTATGGGAACTTTATATTTCAGTAGTCATTTAAACTTGCTTCCGTATCTTTAAATGTTCTAATTTTCGTTAAGTTGCTTAGT
Organism: Solanum bulbocastanum; assembly: GCA_037074985.1. Lineage (NCBI taxonomy): Eukaryota > Viridiplantae > Streptophyta > Magnoliopsida > Solanales > Solanaceae > Solanum > Solanum bulbocastanum. Next base: position 35,486,505 of record CM073599.1, on the reverse strand, counting down.
TGGGTTATAGTAATGGTTCTCCCACTAGAGGGTTAGTGTGGATTTCAATCATGACGGTCTGGGTCATGACACACTAATATTAGTTCAGCCAAAGTAATATTAAATTTAATTGATTACAAATTACATGACTTTATTCATATATAAAAAACTTGATTTGTAATACAGATAATCAAAAATATATTTGTAACATATAAAAGCAAGAAAATACTTTAATTATGTTTGAAAATAGTTGGTGCAAGCTGGAGGAACCACCCATGAAACTTGGGTTTGAATCCAGTGCCCTATTTTACTATTTTTGATAATATTTTTAATCTGGATCAACCTTTTAACATAACAACCAACCTACCATTATACTTATTTCTTAATACAATAAATGTGCAAGTCCATAATGTTCTAACAATATATACACAAACTTCGTGCTTCATAGCTCAGTTCCCACATACAGTTATACAAAGATAAAGATTTCAATTACTCTTAAGGTATACACATACAAGAACTAAACTAGATTGATCATGTCTTCACTACTTAACTATGTACATACATGGATCGGACCCTAACAAGTTCAATTTAATTTGTTTTCAAGTGAGAAATCATACAAGGTAATCTCAATTTTAGATTGTTCATGACTTCCAGCATCAAAGATTTGCCTAGAACTCGATTCTGGATTACCTCCACTCCTTCTACGCAAATGATTAGGTGATGGAGGATATAATTGCCCATGTTTTTGTTGAAATGGGGAGGAACCTCCACGCAATGGTGACACTGCCCTGTTTCTTATTGGACTCACCTCTTTCGATAGACGCCCGTTTTTTGCCCGTTGCTTCGCTCTCTGATGCCATGTCCCTATTGCCGATGCCATGTTGTCACCAAAGATAACTGGTTTCATCGTTGATCCCATCTGTAAAATATTACAACAAATTAAATATATTCACTTTTTTTGTTGATGTAAAAAAAGTGTACATTGTCAGTATGTATATCTTAAATATTGATAAAATGTGTGCGTTCACTATCAGTCAACGGATCAAGTCCCTTGACTTAGCAAGAACAGTAATGAAGAGTAAACAATAAAGACAACACTGCACAAGTAGTTTATGTGGAAACCTTCTTGCTTAAGGAAGTAAAACCACGACCTGTATCACAGGGTTTTCAACTACTTCCACTAATCTTTTCAAGCAAAAGTGAAACACAGTTACAACAAAAGTGAGAACAAGTTATTAATCTCACAACTAAGTAATAACTCTATTATTTACTGAGCCTAAGCAGATACCATACTGCCTACTAAGCTATCACTACTAGACAACTTAGAATTCAACTAAGCAGTTACCACACTGCCCACTAAATCAACTAGCTCCTAAATGACTTAGATTTTGACTAAGCAGCAAACAATGCTACCCACTTAATCAGTTAGCCTTAATAGATTTAAACTTTTGAATAACGAACATGAGATTTGAATCCTTTATAGATTAGGAACATATTTACAATGTGAATACGGAAGATATGATCCTAAGACAACTAGACAACTTCCAGCTCTATCAGGTCCCTATTGCTCTTTAGGATAATACTTCTTGAGAGTTAGCCTTTGCAAGAGTTCTTGAGAGTTTTCAAGTTGCAAAAACTAATGTTATGTCTATTGAACATAACCTTTATGAATAATAGACACAACCTTATTGGCCAAGGTTTCTGCCACAGTGGAAACTGTGCACCAACTAATTGTACTTTTTAGAGCCTGTCATTTGTGTGTCTATTGACATAAGGATCAGGCCCCTTTATAAGATCCCATGGTTTTGTCAAATCATCAAAACTACAAATAACATTTTACCCCTTTCTGATAATGACAAACTACACACAAATTCCTTCATTTATTCCCCTTGTCAGCCTGCTCATTCCCTCTGTCAAACTGCCTTCCTAACATAAGCAAACCCCATTCTAAGCGCCCCAACATGTTCCCCCTTTTGGCATCATAAAAAAGAAGTGCAGTAAACCGACATAACGAGTAAGTTTGCAAAGTAAGATCATAGCTAGGGGAAACATAAACATGGTTAGAAAACAGTATTTAAACAAGAAATAGTCATAACAAAACAGGAAACAATTTTAGTACACAAAATAGAGCATCCAATATATTAAAATTAAAGTGACATTGAGAACTCCGGACACTGTCCACACAAATGAAAGGCACATGAAGGGGGGGGGGGGGGAGAAGGACTATGAGGAAGGAGGCTCATGGGAGATAGACATAATAACAAGAGAAAGCCTAGCATTTGCTTTATCATTATCTTTGATCAACTTCTCTTGTAAGGCAGCATTCTGAGCCAGAAGTGCATCATTCTTCTTTCTTAGCTCGTTGACCTCAACAGTACCAGGTCCCTCAGTTTGTGCTTTGATCAGTTGAGCCTTTAGTAAGGCAATCTTTGCATGCTTGTTGCTCACACGCACAATCAACTCTTCCAATTCGTGCTTCAGCTGATCTTGTTCCAGTATCAACTGAGACATATTGCTCAGTGGTCTAGCCTTCCCTTTAATACGCTCACATTCCACCAAAGTAATGAATAAGAAAGATTGTTTAACGGTTCCTACAGTACTTAGTCCTACTAGAATGTCCAATTGTTTAAATACTTTGGTGAGGAAATACCCATAGCCCATTCCATGTTTGCCCTTGTGTTCAATTACTGCTTTATACATATGCTCTAACATTAGGGCTGGAAGATTGAGAGGTTCAAATTTGCAAAGTGATTCCATTACAAACAAATCAGTCAAAGATGCCACCATGTGTTTCTCAGTTCGAGGAAGAAGTACCTTATTAAAAAACTTGAACAACAGTTGCTACTCCCCTTTCATGATCTTTTTTTGAACACCCGCACAGCGCATGTCAGGAAGTTTGGAGCACTCTTTCACAAACTCCCTGGTGTAAGACTTTCCTACCATGGATCTGGTCCCTTCTCTAGGTACCTCCAGTATTTTGCCCAACAGTTGTTCATCCAGATGAAGACTTTTGTTACCTACCCAGGTATGAAGACTGCCATTCTTTGTAAATTCCACATTATAGTAGAACTCCCGAACTTGCTCTTCATGTAGGATGGGAAATCTAGTCATGAATAGATGAGTCTATGATGGAAGCTCCACAAGATCAGCCAATGAGTCCATACCTGGCTTCGTAAGGATTTCAGTAGCAAACAATCTCCCTCTTAGGACCTTATGTAGGCGCAGATTATCAACAATCGTTTGCTTGCTAAATTCTTTGGCATCCTTTTGTTGTTTGGTAGCTAGTCCCTGCTTAGAGTTTTGCTTGAAAATAGGGGAAGATTCTCTCTTTCTCTTTGATGTTTCCCTCTTCTTTTGTGTATCCTTTTCCTATCCTTTTGTAATGTCACCTTTCTTGACTGTAGGTTTCTTGGATTTCAACTTGCCTAATTTCTTCACAAGTTTCCCTTTTCTTCCTTTTGCTACAACCAGGGTGATGTCTTCGTCCACAATCTCATTTTTAGAGATGTTGTTGGAGACATCCACCACATCATCAGTGGGTAACTCAATTACAACATCACCGGGCCTCCTTCTATTCTCCGTTGTAGTTGTTTTACTCGACTTCATAGCATGACCCATGAGTTTTTGTGAGATTGCTCTGGTAAAGGGCCTTCTTTTTGTAGTTTCTTTTGTGACCTTTTCTTTTCCCTTTGTGGTGATAGGGACCATCCTCTTTTGTATTACCTACCTAAGAGGAACATTATTTTCGTCGGTGTCATTTGAAGCAGTGTACTGATGGAAAATAGCCTCATGTGTCTGGTCAAATACTGGTTCAGAACCTCCAAGTATTCCAACCACAAAACTTCCTCCTTCTTCATTCATCATCCCTCTCTCATTTGTGCCAGACTTTCGAAGAGCAGGATTTCACTGACGGCAAAAATGTTTTACTCAAAAGACTTACTCTTGGTAAGATCACCCTCAAACAAGTGGTCAGATAACATAGCTACATAGGGACCAGGTTGATGTGAGGGTGCAGGGTTATTAATATATATAGGAGACCGGGAGTAAGAGGACTGGCTTCTGCAATGTTGACAGGAGAAATGGTCGACAATTTCGGCAGAGAGAGAGCATCAGATGATGTGTAGAATGCCACTGGATCTATTTCATTTAAGAAGTCCAGCATTTTCTTCGAAGAAAACGGTGACTAAGATATGTTAGAGAAAGAAGAAGAAAGGTTTTGGAGAGAGAAAGATTAGGGTTTTACTGAGGACTTAGAGGGAGACGAGTTTGAAAAGTGAGGAAAGTGAAATAGAGGGAAGAGATATAAAAAGAAAATGAAATGATGTGTCAGGTCCTTAAGTAGATGCGTCACTTGGACTAGAAGCGATAGGACAATAGTCAGAAGACCGATAACTGACACGTGGACATCTCAACGGTTCTCATTTAATTAGTTTAAGTAAAATGTAGAGGGTGCTAACCTTTAGACAGGACAAGGTCCTTATTTGCAGAAGAATTTTGTTTCCTGAGTGGTTCTGACCATTTTTTTCTCCTGAGATTTTTCATGAGTGTATACCTGCAACACGTACAAAGTTGATCTTACTTAAATAAAACATTACAAGTGATGAGGATACATGCCCTTCTGATCATAGCCAAAAGAGGATTAGATGCCTTTGGATAGGGTTAGCTCAGTCCATGTTCATCATTCCTAACTTTAACCTATTACTCTCAAATTGATCCTTGCTGAGGGCCTTTGTGAAGATATCTGCAATTTGATCTTCAGTTTTGCAGTACTGCATGGTGATACTCTTCGTCTTAACATTGTCTCTCAAGAAGTGATGCCTGACATCAATGTGCTTTGTTCTCTTATGCTAGACTAGATTCTTTCTTATATTGACTGCACTGGTGTTGTCGGACATGAGAGGAATGGTATGGATGAGTACTCTGAAATCCTCAAGTTGCTGCTTGATCCATAGTAGTTGTGCACAACAAGATACAACAATTACATATTCAGCTTCAGCCATGGTTAAGCCTCTGAATTTTGTTTCACATTCTGGAAGTGCTCTTCCTATCCACTTGATACCCTGCAACATCAGCATCTGCATACCCTACCACATCAAAGGAGTCACTTGCTGGATAGGAGAGGACCAGGTCCCCTATCTTCTTTAGATACCTCAGAATCCACTTGGCTGCTTTTAGATGCGATTCCCTGGGACATGCTTGAAATCTTGTACACATTCCTACACTGAAGACGATGTCAGGTCTACTTGTTGTTAGATACAACAGTGAGCCAATAATACCCAGTACATAGTTTGATTCACTAAAGGGTTAGACTCATCTGCTCCCATCTTTGAGTTTGTACCTATAGGGGTGTCAATAGGCTTACAGTCAACTATATAAAACTTCCTTAGCATTTTTTTTGTGTACTTCTCTGGGTAGATTGAGGTGCCACTTGAGGTTTGCTTCATCTGCCGTCCTAAGAAGAAGTTCAGCTCTCCCATCATGTTCATCTCAAATTCATTTCCCACTAAAGTAGAAAATTCTTCATACAAATATTTAGAGGTAGCTCCAAAAATGATATCATCCACACACACCTGGATGATGAGTAGTTCTTGTTCCCTTTTCTTCAGAAACAAGGTGTTGTCTCTCTTACCCTTTTGAATCTATTCTTCAGGAGGAATTTGGACATCCTTTCATACCAAGCTCTAGGAGTTTGTTTTAAACCATACAGGGCCTTGTTAAGTTTAAACACATGGTTTGGCCAGTTAGCATCCTCAAAACCAGATGGCTGTTTCACATACACTTCTTCCTTCAGATCACCATTTAAGAAGGAACTTTTGACGTCCATTCCTATGAAGGTTGCTAAAGCTATAAGGATTTTGATAGCCTCCATTTTATCAACATGAGCAAAAGTTTCATCATAGTCGATGCCTTCCTCTTGATTATAACCTTGAACAACCAGTTTAGACTTGTTCCTCGTGATAACTCCATTTTCATCAAGCTTATTTCTGAACACCCACATGGTCCCTATAATTGTTTTATCTGCAAGTATAGGGACTAGGTACCACACTTTGCTTTGCTCAAATTGATGTAGTTCCTCTTGCATTGAATTGACCCAGTCAATATCTTTCAAGGCCTTCTTTACATTTTTAGGCTCAATAGTTGATATGAACGCTGAAAATGTAACCAGATTTCTAGTCTTGGATCTAGTTTGCATTCCAGAATTCAATGGAGAAATGCGATTGTCAAGGGGATAAGATGATTTATGCTTCTATCATAATTTAGAACTCAGGGGTTGGGGTTAATCCATTTGTTCTTCTTTATCTTCAAAATCATCATTTTCAGGGTGAGGAGATTCCTCTTAATCAGCATTGTTGGATGGACTAGGTCCCTTGGTGGACTTGTCAGCTTCATTATTCTTCCCTGATGGTCCAGGGCCAGCAACTTCAGATTCTTGACTTCCTTCAACTTATGGGCCGTTAACTTTATCTCTCTGAATTTTAAATAGCTCCTCAAGATCATTGTCATCCTTCAGCTCCAATTTCTCCAGATCAACAACTTCATAAAAAATCACATGAACACTATCCTCAATGCATAGTGTTCTTTTATTGAAGACTATGTAAGCTTTGCTTGAGGATGAGTACCCTACAAAAATACCTTCATCACTTCTGGGGTCAAACTTTCCTAGATTATTCTTGCCATTGTTCAGCACAAAACACTTGCAACCAAAGGCCCTTAAATAATTTAACTTGTGTTTTTTGTTGTTGAGCAGCTCATATGGTGTTTTGTTCAGTAGATACTTGATCAAGCACCTGTTAGTCACATAACAAGCAGTGTTAACTACTTCAGCCTAAAAAATTTGAAGAAGATTTGACTCGATGAGCATAGTTTTTGGCAATATCTACCAGAGTTCTATTCTTCCTTTCAACAACACCATTTTGTTGAGGTTGTTCTGGGTGCTGAGAAGTTGTGATGAATACCGTTGTTCGCATAGAAGATGTCAAGCTTCGCACTTTCAAACTCAACTCCATGGTTGGACCTGATCCAAGCAATTTTGCAGTTAAGCTTTGTTTGAATCATTTTTGAAGAATATCATCAGCACCTTAGTTGTCTCGTATTTTGAATAGAGAAATATAGTCCAAGTGAATCTTGAGTAGTCATCCACAATCACTAGGATGTACTTCTTTCCGCCTCGACTTTGGATTTTTACAGGCCTACACAAATCCATATGAATCAACTCAAGAGCTCTTGATGAGCTTACTTGATCCTTTGGTTTGATTGAGGATCTGTTTTGTTTCCCTTTGACGCATGCATCACACACTTTGTTGTCACTGAACTTTAGTTTTGGCATGCCACGAACTAGGTCCCTAGAGACAAGTTTGTTCAATAGAGAAGAGCTCACATGACCTAGCCTCCTATGCCATAAGTCGGCATTTTCACTTTGAGCACTGAGACATGTTAGATCGTCTCCATGAGCCTTTTTCAGGTCTGCCATATACATGTTTTTCCGCCTTCTGGCCGTCAAGATCACCTTCTTAGTAGACTGGTAACAATGCATTTGTCTGATACAACTTGACCTCGTTTCCCTTGTCACTTATCTAGGAAACGCTAAGAAGACTGTATTTTAACTCACTCACATAGTAGACATTTTCCATAGAGTGCTCAAGTGGTTTCCCAATCCTGCCAACTTCAAGAATATATCCCTTCTTTCCATCGCCAAAAGAGACACCTCCATCTTGAAGTGCCTCTAGTGAAAGAAAGTTTTCAATCTTCCCAGTCATGTACTTCGAGCATCTACTGTCCATAAACCAGCACTGACTGCCATTTCCTTCACTCCCTTGCAACAAAGATCATTTGTTAGACTTGGGAACCCATTTTAATATGAGATCTTACTAAACTGATAAAGGCGTAACAAGAGTGTTTCTTTCCCTATGAGGCAGATTAGTCTTTTTCCTGATCGAAGACTTAGGAATGGGAGCAGGTCCCCTTTTTTGTGCTATTTTCTGGCTAGAGTAGACTGAAATTTTTTCTTGTAAGGCTTTTCAGGCAGGGCAATCCCTTTTAGATGACCATTGCGACCACAGTGGAGACATAATAAATTATCTGACACAGATATATATTTACTGTGGGGATTGTAGGGAGTACTAATTTTCAAGCCATCTAATCCCTTCCTGTTGTAGTTGCTTTGACTGGTGATGTTGAAAAGTAGCTTGGTGGAGCTGGTCCATTTTAGAGAATTTTCCAGTTCTTCTTTAAGACGGACCAAGTCCCTCTCTATTTGATCATTCCTTTCAAGAGCTAGAGCAAGTCTGGTCTCAGCATTGTTCAGACTAGCTTCTAGCTCTATTTGCAAGCTAGTGGCCTCTCATTTTCTTTTGCTAGATTTCTCATTCATAATACCCAATTGTTCCTTAAGTTCTAGATTTTCAGTTTCTAGAATTTTCAATTTTTCCTCAATAACAGACATATGGACAATCAGGGTTGTTTTTTCTTCACTAAACTTATCAAAACTATTATTCATAGTCTTTTTCAGTAGTTAACTCAATAATAGAATCGATCAGGACATCGGCTAGATTTCTCAACCTTCTAACAGAATAAGTATTTAAGTTTTGTTTAAGGTCAAGAAGAGTTACCTTTTCTTCATCTTCCTCTCTATCGAATTTTTCCATAAGAGCAAATAGGCAATAAAACACATTCTCATCATCTTTAACAACCATCATGGATGCATCATTCGAAAATTCTGATTCTTCTGACTCACTTGATGGGTCACCCCATATTGCCAAAGCTTTCTTCACAACATAATCAATTGCAGCTTTTCTTGCATTCTTTTCGGGTACCAGGTCCCTCCTTTTATCTTTTTCACCTTCGGATCTTTGATAATCTTTGGTTTCAGCTCTTAGCATCAGACAATCTCTTATGAAGTATCCCGCCTTTCCACATTTGTGATACAAGTCAATTGCATTCGCAGCAAGGGGAAAGTTCCCTCCTTTTTGAAAACCTCCATGCTTTCTAACAATTTTTTGAAATCTCTTGGTGAGATAAACCATGTATTCCTCTTCATTGGAGGTGTCACTTGGGGAGATTTTGAGAGCTAGGGACTTGTCTTTCCTTACCTCCTTCCTTGAAGTGTCTTGGTTTCTATTCATTTCATGAGTCTGAAGGTTGCAAATTAGAGAATCCATTGTTAGAACCTTCAGGTCCTTTTCCTCAGTAATGGCATCCACTTTGCTTGTCCGTGACTTGGGAAGAAATTGAAGAATCTTCCTAACCTGCTTACTGAGATGAATAGGTTTACCCAAACATCGTAACTCGTTGATTATGGAGGACAATCTCGTATTCATGTCATGAATAGTTTCCCCCTACTTCATTGTGAAGTTCTCATATTGGGTGGTCAACAAATCCATATTTGATTCCTTCACCTACTCTGTGCCTTCATAAGTTGTTTTCAGACAATCCCAGATTTCTTTTGCCGATTCACATGCAGAGATGCGGTTGTATTCTTCAGCACCTATTCCACACACTAGCAACTTCTTAGCTCAGTAGCTTTTTTCGATCTTCTTCCTGTCCACCTCGTTGAACTATTGACGTGTCTTTGGAATGACTTTTGTAATTGTGCCATATTTCACTTCGGTTGTTGGGATGAAGGGTCCATCTAGCACTATATTCCATAACTCGCTGTCTTCAGCCATTAGATAGTCGTGCATCCTTGTTTTCCATCAGCTATAGAATTGGCCATTGAAATGAGGTGGTCTTGTTGATGATTGTCCTTCTTTGTTCAGTGGAGAAGCCATTCTTTTACATGAATCTTTCTCTTGGTGTTAACCAGCTAGAGAGCACCTGTTCTGATACAAATTGATAGAATGTGTGCATCCACTATCAGTTAATTGACCAGTTTCCTTGACTCAGCAAGAACAGTAATGAAGAGTAAACAATAAAGACAACACAACACAAGCAGTTTACGTGGAAACTTCTCCGCTCAAGGGAATAATTCAACTGCTTCCACTGATCTCTTCAAGCAAAAGTGAAACACAGCTACAACAAAAGTGAGAAGAAGTTATTAATCTCACAACTAAGTAATAACTCTATTACTTACTAAGCCTAAGAAGATACCACAATGTCCACTAAGTTACCACCACTAGACAACTTAAAATTCAACTAAGCAGTTACCACACTGCCTACTAAATCAACTAGCTCCTAGATGACTTAGAGTTTGACTAAGCAGCAAACAATGTTGCCCACTAAATCAGTTAGCCTTAATCGATTTAGAATTTTGCAAAACGAACACAAGATCTGAATCCTTTATAGATTAGGAACAAATTTACAATGTAAGTATGAAAGACATGATCCTAAGACAACTAAACAGCTTCCAGCTCTATCAGGTCCATGTTGCTCTTGAGGATAATACTTCTTAAGAGTTAGCCTTTGCAAGAGTTCTTGAGAGTTTTCAAGTTGCAAAACCTAAAGTTTTGTCTATTAAACATAACCTTTATGAATAATAGACACAACCTTTGAGGCCATTCTATTAGCCGAGGTTTCACCAACCAATTGTACTTTTTACAGCCTGACATTTGTGTGTATATTGACACAAGGATTAGGTCCCTTTATAAGGTCCCATGATTTTGTCAAATCATCAAAACTGCAAATAACAAATATTTCTAATCGTATATTCATGGATCGAGGAGAGATGAAGAGGATATATACCTGAGTAACCAAGGTATATAGGGGGAGTGTCACGTAGCTACAAAGAAGTTGAATGAGAGCCCTAATAACAGCATCAAAATCCACCAATAAATTAAATATGCTCTTTAATATAATGGCCAAAAAAATAGAGGAAATATAGGACAAAGAGGTAGTAATAATATATACAATTTGAGTTATAAAGAAATATTAGGTACTACTCCCACCGTTTAAAAAATAATGATCTTATTTAATTTGACACGGAGTTTAAGAAAATAAAGAATGCTTTTAATTTTGTGGTCCTGAATTAAAGGTCTTAAACATGCTACGTGGAAAATTGACATTAAAATATTACTAAAAAAAATGGATCATTTTTTTTAAAACGGACTAAAAAGAAAAATAGATCAATTCTTTTAAATAGAGGGAGTACTAGAAGTAGTAAAAATGCTCACCCCATGGAAAGTGTTATGGCTATGTCTGTTGCACTCTTATGGAAGCAAGATGGTAAATTAAATTTCCACTGCATAAAAAAGAAGATGATGATGATACATATATAATGAATATGTGCATTTTAGTACTAGTTAAAAGCCAATAGTTAACTACTTACCCAGCTCCAAGCAAAGAAAGCAAGTTGATATGCATTCTATAAAACCAAACAATGTAAGTAGTAATTATTAGACAAACATATTTTCATCAAATTCTCAATACTAAATGAAGAATTCGAAATTTGAAGTTGAAATTTGTACAAATCGATTTCATAAACACACGTTGATTTCAAATCAAAAACTTTAAATTGGGGTCCATTTATTAGTAAGTATATTTAATTATTACCTGAAAGAGAACAAAGTGAATGAAGAAGAGCAAAAGAGCAGGGCGATTAAACCAGAAAAGATCATCTCCTGGTTCAACTGATGGTGTCCCTTTAACAATCTCTCCTCTTTCTTGAATCCTTAATCCCATTTTTGTTATAATCACTTGTAATTTTGTGTCCACCAATAATATAATCTGCAAAATTTACTTTAATTAGATAATGGAACACATCAATTGAAGAATTAGAAAATTTAAATATAAGAATAGAAAATATATATGTGGTACTCTGAGTTGACTTACAATTAAAGGAATGAATGGCAGCCAATAGTATGAATACCAACCTGAAATACAAATCTATTTAGTAACAATTGAAATGTATGATCCAATTTTGGGTTCGTTAAGTTATGCACATATTATAATAATAGCATATTTGATAGTTTGTTAGAAAGTAATGTATAAGATTAATATCGTGCTTGGTTTGCAATTTAGTAACTTTTGTAGCTAATACGTAATATATAAGTTATGAGAGAATCTACATATTATTTTAAGCATGATAGAAGGTGAAGTAACTAAACCCTAAATTACTAGCTAATACATATATGACTTTAACCAGCTACAAAACGATGTGAATGAGTCAAAATCAATCATTTTTGTTCCACTCATTTGATTGATTAAGTTCGTCCAAACAACTATGCTAATGTAGCTTACCATTGGTAGTTGTGAGAAAGTAGAGCAATGCAAACATCCATAACACTGGACTGCCACATACAAGAGGGTGAAATTCACATTAATATACCTTTTTTTTTTACTATTTGAAGAGAAAAGGGATAATTAATAAGATAGCACTTCCATCCCAATTTATATGATATCGTTTGGATTTTGGAAGTTAAATTCTTTATTTTGATCATAAAATTTGATATATAATTTTTAATTTTTTTTTTTTTTACATATTTAGAAACTACATAAGTCTTTTAAAAGTTAAAAATTTTAAAATATTTAAAAAGCATACAAATATATCGCAAATTTTTTTTGTTTAACTTCGAAATCTGAACTATATAATATAAAATTGAACGAAGGGAGGGAGTAGTAATTATGTATGAGAATGATGGTTTAACTAACCTTATTCCCACGACGTCTGTAAAATCTTCTTCAAGTGCTCTATTAATATACAACTGAAAATCGAAATTCGTTTCTTGCTGAGGTGCTAAATGTGCCTAAAATGGAAAATAATATTACAAGTCATATCAATATTAAATTAATTATCATTTCCCACAAGCTAAATTTTTCCATTTTAATTTAAAATAATAATAATAATAATTTAAGTTGCACCAAAATTACCATTGCAAAGCCATGTCTAAGGGTAAGATAGTCTACTTTTTCGACGGATGCATAGAATTGTCTGAAAGAAACAAACCTGGAACAAAAAATCATAATCCCATTAATTAAAAAATTAACTTTTTTTATAAAAAAAAATAATAATCAAATTCTATAGCTTTTAAATTGAAGGAAATAAAAACGAAAAATAGATCATATTATCTAGAGAAGAATTGGAGAGTTGCTCCAGAAATGCAAATGTTTACGTCCAAATGATGTTTCTCTTGCAAATCTAAATCTCTCCGGATCTGCAACAAAAAAAAAAAAAGAATATTATGATTTTTTTTTCTCTTTTAATTAATTTGTAGTACATGTTTTGAACTTACCTATAAAAAAAATGAAGTGAAAAAGTGAAAATAGTTCTTAAGCATATATAATGTTGGTCGTTGGAACTACAAAATAATCGAACACAAAAAAAGTTAATTAGAATAATTTGTTTGTATAAGTAATTTTAATTAATTATTAACAAGAACATTGCTCTGATCTATAAAACTAACCGTTATAGAATTGGTACTCAATTATTTTAGATTTATCCTCTGTCATGATCCAACCCACCTGGTCGTGCTGGCACCCACTCTAACACTTAAATAGAAGAATCCTCATATTCCAAAAGTAAAAACATGCAGAAATTTAAAGAAAACATAAGTAAATTAATACTTATGATTTTATAAATAATACCCTTAGACACACTTTTTGGTTTAACTTGTAAGTAATTTAACACTCCCAAGGATCTAGTCTAAATATGTACAAGAGATACTAAGAGTACATCTGGACAAGATAAATAAAGACACAACTCCCACCATGCGGAAGGAAGAATAGAAGATGCTAGAGAGTTCTTCGTCTTCACCTAATGAAACATCACCAATCCTGCATCCAAACTATGTCAAAAGACATAGCAAGAGTAATATCAGTACAAAACACATGTACTGGTAAGCATAATCGATCAACCCTACGCCAACCACATAGCATAAGAAACCAACTAGTAGAAATATGTGATAGACCACTCGCTTCTCCACCTTTACTCTCTCTTGAAATACTTCCAATATACACTAGTATTCTGACCACTAACATTCTTCTCAATCAACCTACCTACCAGGTACTTGATCGTCACCTAACCATTCTAACACATAGCGAAATCCTCCAATACAACCACCAACATTTCAACTAACCGTTCACGTCATACCCCTACTTCCTAGTCACCTTACCCAACCATGGTCACATAATACATTACATCAAGCTCCCTTAACACTAAACCGAATCTCTTTTCCCCACAAGGTGAAATCCACCTAAGCATATTTCATCACACACGCTTCCTCCACTTCTCGCCATTACAACACACGAACAACCATTCCTATCTATTACTTGCCTCTTAAACACTTAACCCTTCCACTATACCCAACAAGTCCAACATGTATAAGTCAATGAACAATATAATCATATGAATAACAAACATATACAATATCCTCAACATTTATGAACAACGAGCAACTTTCTCAACTCACACAATTAAGCCACATCATTGGTCCTCTCATGGAACCCAAACCCAAACAGTTAGTTATGCCAGAATGTGGCAACTGATCCCATAGTTATGTCGGAACGTGGCAACCGATCCAATAGTTATGCCGGAGCGTGGCAACCATCCAAGTTAGTTATGCCGAAATGTGGCAACGTTCCATTCAACACATCACAATCACAAACACAAGTATATCCTCAAGATCATACATTTAAGTTATGATTTCATATCAATGATAATTCACCCATCTTATTCACAACCAGTGAGATCAACAATGCAACATTATCAACATACGTTAATTTGTCATGCTTAGCCCTAGTTCATCATCTACGACTTCTTTCTAGGGTTTAATCACAATTTATATAATTCCTCAATCAATCACCCCAATTTATGGTCTAGCATGCGCTCATAATTCTAGTTCCATTATGATTTCATATTCTTATTCTTGAAACAATTCTATCCAAGATAGCAATTATAGAAGCCCTAGCTAACAAGTCATCAATTTCTCTTCTCATGGCATAAACCCAATTACTTTGATTTCTAGGAATAACCCATGGAATTCACTCGGTGCACGAAGGTCTACACATAAATCCTACCATTGATTTACATATATTACGTGGGGAGCACAAATTTAAACTACTCAATTCATAAACCTAGCCTACCTGGGCGCCAAGCACTTGCACGGAGTTTTTGACTTCGATTCCTGTTTTTTCGGGTTTCGCGGTGGTGAATTTGACCAAGAATCCGCAAGATATCGCCATCCTTACACTAGAAATCTCCTTCTCCTTCCTTCCCAAGCTTATAACAGCTTTTCTGAGGTTTCTAGGGAGTCTTACGACTTATTTAGGTATTTTAGGAAGATGGAGAAAATAGGATTTCTCGTAATTTACGTTATGCCTCGCCTATCCCGCATTGGCGCCGCCGCCCTAGCGACATCTAACCTATTGTGGTGGGACAGTGGCCTGGAATTTCCCATTGTTTCTCCTAATTAACGACGGCTATCATCACATCCTCCCAAGCTCTCCATGTCCTTATCTGCATTTCAATGTACAGAAAATCATGAATTACTGTCTTAGTTTCAAAAAGAGTGATCTCCTTTTTTTAGTCTGTTTAAAAAAGAATGACTACTTTTCTTTTTTAGCAACACTTTAATTTCAGTTTTCCACGTGATATGTTTAAGGTCACAACTTTAATTTAGAATCATAAAATTGAAAAATCTTTTTTATTTTCTTAAAATTTCGTATCAAGTCAAATTAGATCATTCTTTTTTTAAAGAGATGGAGTACTTAGGATAATTATTATAAAAGAACTAATAAATATATCTTAAGAAGTTACCCTTAGTTTGCCAATTCCCAAAGTTGTAATACAATACATGTGCAACTGCTAACACAAAGATAGAAATGTGGAGTTGGTGAATTGCATATTTTGAAGCAAATTGGAGTTTCCCCTGCATTTCAATCACGATATAAAAGACAAGTTAGCAACATATTTATTCTATGGTCATATTAGATCAATCACAAAATATAATTATTCGAGTTTAATAAAAGAAGGAATCATTGTCTCTCTTCTTCTTTTTTACCATTTCCTGCATACATTCATTGATTCGGGATCTGATTAATTTAAATTTACGTCAGTAATTATCAAATGTCTTAGAACTTGGGTCATTGTCCCTCTAGTCAAAGTAGGATTTTTTGTTTTATCAATATTCTCTTGGTTAATTTTACTCATAAATATTGATTTTTATAAACTATTAAATTATTTTGTTCGTTAAAGTAACTATACTTTGTCCATTACAATAGTAAGTAAAAAAAACTAATATTTGTTATAGTAAAGTAATTGAACTATCCATTATAAAAGTGAAATTATAAAACTTCACCAATTATAACAATAAAGTCATCTTAATGGTAAGTTTTGACATTCTAGTAAAGTTTAGTGGTTTTAATATTATAGTGGCTAAAGTTTAAATTTGTGTCTTTACTTTAATAGTAGTAAGTAAAACTTAGAGGTTTTATTATGACAATGGGTAAAGTTTTACTTATTTTAGTGTAAAAATCATTCCTTAATTTTATTGTTATAAACAATATAGTAAAACTTACTGATATAAGTGAATAACCTAGTTTCCCAATCAAAGGGGTTGCCCAGATGGCAAGTATTCTTAGTAGATTTGAGAGATCGTAGATTTGAGTCACCAAGAGAATACAAAGGGTGTAAGCTTTTAGAAAGCGGTAAAAATATGAGTTTCGATCCAAAGAATACCTTAATTCTACATGGGTCGAGATATTGGTCATCAATACGTTTGTTTATGTCACATGGATGCCAAGAGCGTCCAACACCCCTAGGGATGCATATCTTAGACACAGGATCCTGTACAATCGTCAAGAATAATGATATGAACCCCAACAACGTAAGTTCTGCACCACCATAAATACAAAATAAAATTATTAGTCCCAAAAATCAATGATTGTCGAATGAAAACAAAAAAATTCTTTTACCTGACTTGATCTTCTCAAGTGCTTCATATAGTGGTCTCTTTTGTTTCTTCCATAACCACTACAAAAACATTAAGAATATATAAAAATGCCAATCATATGATATTTGTAGAGAAAGAGAGGCACTTTTATTGAATATACAAGCACCGTCATCTTAGGGGTCGTTTGATGTGAGGGATAAAAATAAATAGTGATGGGATAAAGTTTTTGTATCTTATTTGGTTGCCATGTTTGGGATAATTTATCCCACCATTTATATCATAGTGATGAGATAAGTTATCCGAGGATAGCTAACCCAAGATAACTAATCCTGGGATAACTTGTTCCCAACCAAACGACCCTTCACATCATATCTCTAAAAACAATTCCGGGTTCTTTTGATAGAGTATATAAGAAAAATGCTAAATAGAAAGTATTAATAATGTTTACATTAACAATGACATGTATTAGTTATGCTTGCATTAATTATACATAGATTATTTTTATGAATTGATCGGTTAATTTGATGCACTAAAAATAACATGCATTGCATAAAAATTTTATTTACAAAGATACCTTCCACTATCATGATAGAAAAGATATAAACAATAAAGAAGTTTTGAGGGCAATTGAGTCTTTAATCGTGCTAATGCATGCATTAGCAGTGGCGGATCCAGGATTTAGAATTCGTGGGTGCCAAATAGACTTATCGATTAATGTGCTAACTTTTTTTCTTAAAAAACGTGTTTGGAGCCTTTTTTTTTCTTAACAAATGTCTGCAGTAAATTTCTCAAAAAAAATAGGTACAAATGGGATTTGAACCCGCACAACATTAGCCATCTAAAGTTGCTCTCCTACAGTGGTACCACAAGCCAATTTTGTTCACTGGGTGGCACACTTTATATTTATATAAATATTATATATATATATACCTATGTATATATAGAGTTTCCGTCGAAATTCGGGGGTGGCGTGGCACCCCCACTGGCCTTCATAGATCCGCCCCTGTGCATTAGTTATACATAAATTACACAATAATATCAAACAAGATACTAGTAATACACAAACTAATACATGCATTATTTTTCTTAATATACTCTACTAAACAACCCTTATAATCTAATCACTTTATTACGTGTGACAACGTAACTTGCATATGTGTCAGGAGACAACAAATTCTTGACGTCGTTGACAGAGACTTAAAGTATTGACAAATTTAAGATTTTTTTCAATTATTTATTTAACGTTATGTAATATTGTCTTGTAGTATTTATATTTTTGCATTTTTATGTTAAGTTTAGATTAAAAAAATTATATTAAAAAAATATTTATAAAAAATGATGGACCAATAGCCCCAATCTGCTGCCCACATAAGAGTTAAGACTAGGTTGACTATTTAAAGACCTATCGAAATAGTGAGCTGGTCCAATTAGCTCGTCAAATTCGAAAGCCGAGGCATAAGCTGCAGAGAGTTGGCCCAGATTGACAATTCTATTTGTAAGAATGATATTATACTATATTTACCTAAAATAAAATTGCATGTAGACGTTTTTAAGTTTTGGCCCTTGCTACTTTTCCTCTTAAAACATTTTGGTCCCTCTCCTCCTAAAAATTTGTCTTGTTTTCCTCAGTGATAGCATGGGCTTGTATAAATATCATGAAAATGCAACATATTCTGTGATTCAACCATACATACAAATATGTAAGGTAAATGAATGTTTACCTCTCCAAGATGATGAATAAGTTGTTAATTGAAAAGGGAGATGACAACTAATACAAAGCAAACCATGGCTAAAGCCCATGTTGGTGTCTTGTCTAGAGGATGTTCATCACACATTGTAATACAACTCGTGCTAGCCATTATAAGCTTCAATATCAATTGCTAACTCTTTCAAATAGGAGTACTATCTTTTTTTTTTTTAATGACAGGGAAAATTTATGAGAGACTTCTTTTGAAAAAAACGAAGGCTTTATATTTGTATGTATGTATATATAAGGTATGGTATGTACTTGTATTTATAGAGAAAACAAATTGCCGACTTTTCAAAACTTGAGTCAATTTAAATAAGCTACTCATATATTATAACCTATAAAAGTGTTCTTCAATATTTTAATCTTATAAGTTCTAAATTTTATAAGGATAATTTTAAGTGTTAATAATTAAGTTCTACATTTAATAAATTTCTTAATATAAATATATTATTTAAATAAAAATATTGATTTCAACTAAATATATTATAATATGAAATGAAAAGTAGGTGAAACAGATGATTATATGTGAAAATCTACAGGTACAGAGTCGTTGAAAATTCTCCTATGGTCAGCCAAAATAAAAGAACTTAGAAAGTCAATTCCAAAACAATATGAACAGAAAGGTGAGTGTAACATAGGGCTGTTAAGCAATGTGTATGTGTTGATTCGTTTCACGTTGCTAGAAGACTATGTAAACACCCATATGAACTAGTCATACCCTATGTGCATGCTGAAGCGGGATCCTTTGTGAAGGTAGAGAGACTGTTTGATAGACCCTCGACTCAAGTGAAACTTGTCAAAATCAAGCATTCAAAGGAAATACAGTAACATATATTGAAACCCTTACATCACAATTTTATCAACATCAGGCAAAAAAGCTAATCAGACATTAGTATGTGCTCATTCACCTTAATTCATAACATTGGACTGCCACATACTTAATGCCTTTACACCTACTTCATATGCAAAAAAGAAACGAAGTCACAAATGTACCAAAACATGGATCAGGGATCGGTCTCTGAATCAGACTCTGTTTCCGACTCCTGTTGAAAGGGATTTAATCTGTTTATATTGGCTTCTAATGGAGGGAGTCCATCATCATCACTTGAGTCTTCATTTTCATCCATCTGGGAATTGTGTGATTGTGTATTATCCTGTTTTGAACTCTCTACAGCTGTGGATTTTGAAGATCTCTGGCCTGCACAGGAATTACACACAACATAAGAAAATTTCTGAACAGAAACTATTTTGGGGAGGAGAGCAGTAGACCGTAGTATGACCCTTCCAGAGGAGCATCCACCGACAGACGCTTACCAGCCAATTGGACATCATTGCACAGTGGATTGAAGTCATTACGTCTTAGTTAGAGGGATGTCGTGAGGAAGTATGATGTTTCAATTAGGCCGAACCCACAAAAAACTACCCTCTATTTTGCAAATATTATGTGGGAGAGTATGTAGACCGAAGTATCACTGAAGTTAGCACGGTGAAATATAAATGACAAATTACATGAAATCAACACTACACATACTCGGCGGAGTAGTTACTGAGAGGCTTTATCTATAAGTATTGACATATTATGCTGTAGCAGAAAAACCTACAAACTTGCTAGAAAAAGGTCAAAATCTTCTAAGAGGATGGATGCAAAAAAAACACAAAAACTCAAAATGTTGTATATCCCTACAGTCCACATGAGAGTTAAAAGAGAAATGTCATGGAAGAAACAAGTATACTGCTTTAATCATCATAAGGAGATTATCTCCTGTTTCCATATATCAGTGATTATTCTTCAATCTCAATTATCTTTGTAAATATGCTAGCTGCAAGTTCAAAAGCTAGAAGCACGTTCACAAACTAGAAATAAATTGTCCATTTCAATAGAGATTTAACTATAGGCTTATCGAGCAAGATACCCTACTTCTTTTCCAGTCCAAAACAGATTTTGGAAGAAAAAATCCCCTGCTCTTTCCCAAAAACCAAAAAAAAGGCAAAAACAATAGATGTTGAATTTCAAAGTCTCACCATTCTGGTGATTTTTGAAGCACACGAACTTGGTCATAATAGAGAACCTGTGTAACAACACATCCCACTTTTCTACCTGATTCAGTAGCTGCTTCTCTACCACTATCATCAACCACAACAAGATTGCCTATTGATCCAGCAAAAAAAGAAGACCAAACACAAATGAAAACACTTGGCGTTATTCTTAACTATAGTACTATTCAATGCCAACAAAATAAATGCATAAAATCAACAACCATGATGAATCATTGGATAGGAAATACCAAATCAAATCTGTTTTCATCCTCATGCTCTTTTGAAATTTAGCTGGAAATATTGCTAATGATGTTTCCCCTTTCGCATCTCTTACCTTCACATTCCAAAAAAATAAAAATAAAAATTTGGTAACAACAAAAATTCATACAGAAAACGGAAAACAAGCTCGTACTTGAATAATATTTGAACCTCGAAGGTCCAAAACTTGCATAATACTTTGCCCTTTTTGAAGTGTCAAAAATTCTTCCTCGACAGCCCTCTTCAAATTCTTCCTTCCGCCTCTCATGTTTTCTTCGTCTTCCTCTTTTTCTTTCCCCAATACTGCAAAACCCTAACCCCTGTTTTTTTTTTTCTTTCTTTTAACAGTCCCGAAATTTCAAAATGTGAAATGACCTGAATACCCTCATAGGGTATATGTGCGTAAACAGATCAATCCAATGTTTCGAATATCCTGGCAGTCCTACAACTCGAAGCTCAACGGTTTGTACTCGCGCGAAATTGAGGTTTTCCTTCTGCCTCTAGTGTTAGTAGAGTAGTTTTTTCAATTCTCTACAGAATTCACCTCGGAAATTGTGTAGCTTATTTCACTTCTATCGGTTTTCCGAGAAACCATTCAAATTATGTACCAATTATTTGTTAGTTCATGTCAGACTCTTGAATTGTTATTATATACAGGTTCTTGGTTGTTCTAATAAGAATAAAGGATTTATTTTTATCCGTTAACGGCATTGCACATTGTATATCTTACTTGTTACTGCAATGGGTCGGAGGAAATCTAAGCCAAATCGATCAGTAGGAATTTTGGAGGGAGATGTTCCTAAGGGGAAATTAAACAGTAAAACGGATGCTGGAACTGCAGAAAAAGATGAGTCTTTTGCAGTTGATGTGCCATTTTTTGTTGAAATTGATAGGTCTAATTGGTTATCTGACCAACATATGGATATTTCTGAAATTGTTTTATCAGACTTGAATGTTAATGATGAGTTTGGTAATTATGTATTGGATGAGGAATTTTACCGGGATTCAAGGTATTTATTGAGGTTTAGGGTCAGTAATGTTAATGATCATCTTACTAGGATAAAGTTGGGTCATTGGCCTGTATTATCTGCTACTAGTATATGTCTGGAAGTTGTAGCAAAACAGGAGAAAGAGGGTTTGGAGGAAAAAGTTGTATTGGTAGAGGGAAATTTTGATGGAACTGATGAGGGTCTATCAGGGCTAGTCCATCTGGCTAGTTTGAAGTTCTTCACATTGAGGCCTGTTATTGTTCCGAGTTGTTTAGCATCTATACGGATAAGGGTCGAGATTTTAAAAAGTGCCTTTGATGCATGCGATTCACTTCTTGATACATCCAGACAGCTATGGAAAAAGAGCATGATGAATGTGATGGCTTGGCTACGTCCAGAGGTTGTCACAGCAGAGGCTAGATATGGATACCAGGTGGCAACACCTGCGGATATTGGTCTAGCTTCAGGGCTGGATGAAAGTTCTTCTGCTGCAAGGAAACTTTCTAGGTTTGATGTAGCTAGTTTCTATGAAGCTATAAAGCCATCAAAGTGAGTGGTTCTGCTGACATAAGTTTCAATTTATGTTGGATATATGCAAATTTCCTCATACTTGGCTTGCATTTGTGATGTTTCCTGTAGGGAGGAGCCGATGCTTGATGATGACCTCCCTGGTTTGCTTCCTAAGCTTAGACGCCGTGCTGCTTATTGGATGGTGCAGAGGGAGAAAAGAAATTCCGATGGCTCCTTGCAAAGCAAAATAAATTACTTTATTTCTCCTCTATGTATGCCACTGAGTTTAATTGACACCTCTATAACAATATATTACAATCCATTTGGGTATGTTTCTCTCTCTATGATCTACAGAAAATGTTACCATTGGATTCACTGTACTTCTACCATCCTTTGAAGTATTTTTCATCCATGGTTCATCCAGTATGTCCCCTTATGATGAAATGGACACTTCCAACTGTTGGCACTAACTGAGTTTGATTTTGCTATCTTGCATTTTATGAATTCAGAAGGTGGATGATCAATTTCTCATCATCTTTTGTTCTTTGGATTGGGATGTGACTTGCTATGTACACCCCTAATTCCAGGACAAGTATCCATGTTCCCTTTTTTTTAAAAAAAAAGATCACATGAATGGTAAAATTCGTCTTCCTGCTGGCTTAGGTCATTATTGACTGGTGCTTCTTACTCTTCCTTAAGTACACAATTCTATTGTTCTTAACTCAAAATACAAGGGGCCAAAAATTGAAATAGAACCTTTTCAAATTGAACATGATATCTCTCTTAAATATCTCTTTTGTTAAGTTATATTCTTCATACTTTGTTAACCATCTAAGAATAATTCTCATTTAATGATCAGTTTCTGATGTTACTTTTCAGTGGAAATGTATCCTTGCATCCAGAGAGTGCCCCACCAGTTGTTCCTGGTGGTATATTAGCTGGTAAGCAAAATGACTGAATTTTCCAGTCTTTCACCCTTGATCTACCTTTGTATGTTATTGCTTTCAATCCTCAGGGAAGACAATTAAAAATGTATTGGACACCGTTAAATCTTTAAGATAGATAGGATCATACATTATTTTATCCTCTTATTTTTTGTTTTTTTTCTTTGTGCTGGTTGATCCTCTGTACATAGTAGGACCTTCTTTAATTCAATTCTAAGTACGGAATAGGAAAAACAAAGAATGGAAATTAAGCAAGGAAGAGAAAAAGGATTGAAAGGTAGACACAAAATGGAATCAAAGGCAACCAAATCTATTAAGAGAATTGACCTCCTAAGAATATCCCAAGGGCACCTAACCTATTAGAAAGACCTATAGGGAATTAGATTCCCAAGCTACCTTTTGTTCCAGATTCAACACAATCAAAAGCTTCAACAAGCTCACAATGGTCTCAAAGAGTATTGAGTATTCAATAATCTAGGTAATCTCCGTCTAAAGGGAGCGAGCTTTTCTCCACTATTTATAGCCTAAGCTAATTATTACAAAAATACACTTAATGAAATAAGGGTCTTCTAGTCTAGAGGCTTGCATTTCAAAAATAACCATTTGCATTCATAGCTTCTTTCTCGCAACTTTGAGTAGTCTTCCATGTGGATCCTTGTTCTTCCTCTTAGCACATTCTCGAGCTTCATGCTTTTGTTCCAAGAACCCTCCTAGTCTCCAAGGAAGCGACTCGACGACAAGTCTACAAACTCCTTAGCTCGGCTTCGTGTGTAAGGTTTTGATGAAACTCGACTTGCATCATTCTTGGTGATGTTCATTGATGAAATCTTACCTTGTTGATTAAAAAATGTCGATTTAATTTACTATCTTACATGTGATTGCTTTGGATAACAAACATTTCTTTGAAAGAGTTCTTTTTTCCTTCATTTTTCTTTTGTATTGAAACAGTTCCCTCATATTTAGTTACTGTATCACTAAGTTAGGGGATGGATTTCTTGTTTTCTGATATAATTTCCGTATAAGTAATTAGCTTATGCTTTGGGTGTTTTATAATATATGATGTTAGGCAATTCTGCAAATATTAAGTACCTCAACTGTGAACAGCACCTTTTGACATTTTACAGTTATTGAAAGCCTTACTTAGCTTTGGTTGCTTCTTCTGTTATTGTTATGTTACAGATGAGATGGGGCTGGGAAAGACTGTTGAGCTGCTTGCTTGTATCTTTACACATCAGCTGGCATCATCTTCCATTGGCAATTTTACTGGTGAATTTCTGTGTGATGAGGGTCAGAAGAATAGTCTGAAAAGACTGAAAAGAGAGCGTGTTGAGTGTATATGTGGTTCTGTGACTGAAAGCATCAGATATAAAGGATTGTGGGTTCAGTGTGATGCTTGTGATGCGTGGCAACATGCAGATTGTGTGGGCTACTCAGCTAACAAGAGATATAAAAAATCCAAAGCAATCTTAACTGAACAGCAGTTAACTGGGAGTATGCACAAGCATGCTAAACGCAAAAACGGTATTAAAATAGTTGAAATGGAAGATGGCTATATCTGCCAGCCGTGCTCAGAACTGATCCAAGCCTGTGTAGCGCCAGTTGCCTCAGGTGCAACTCTTATAGTGTGTCCAGCTCCTATATTGCCTCAGTGGCATGCTGAAATTGTTCGGTATTCATGCTTATCCTTTCATTTTCCTTGTTCCATATCAAACATGTCATTTTCCTTTGATTTCCTCAATATTCCAATATTGTATAGTTCATGAAAGGTATAACTGTATATAAACCAGTTGACATAGATGTTACCAACCAAGACATTTCCATACATGTATGTATTATTTGTCATCAAGAGGAGATATTAGTTATTGCCCTTCTCAGTTGGTATTTCTTTGGAAAAAGAATTAATCTCTTGATATAATGTTCAGAGCTCCCTATATTAAAGATTTTAAAGGATTAACGGTATTAAACTCTGATTACTGAATTTAAACCTTGAGGCAGTAGTTTATTGTTGTCTGTGAATCAGTTTGCAGATATGCACTAGTATATTTTTTATCACAAAATTAGTTGTTGCTTTTTATTTTTAGTTGCTTTGTTTCTTTGCATTACTCGACTATATGTTCAGTTAGTGAATAAAACAACCATTTGATATCCATATTCCCTCGACTCAAAAGTGATATTTTACTGGAAATATGACATAGAAGCGCAAGCAAAATAATTACTAGACTGTGAAACACAAGCATCACTAGCAACAGATTTATTAGTCTGAGCAACAAAGGCTACTTGTGGAGATGTCTACTTGCTCCTTCAACATTGAAGGAACTCACTATATTTTCCTTCAGATTATTACAACCCCTAGTTACCTGCAGTGTCAGTCTGTGCAACATGAATATTTTTGGGTGATCAATCATGAAAAGATAATATACTTCATGAGTGTTTCTAAGCTTATTCTGAAAGCTACACCTGGATCTAGATCTTCCAAAAAGACATCCTCCTCATTGATTATCCATAATTTGAGATGTCTGATTTTCCATTGTCTGAGATGCGAGAACAGAAGAGTCAATTGTTGGTGATGGGTTGGTGATGAGACCACTGTGCCACTAGGTGGCGGAGCAAGGGAAAGTAATCAAGAGAATAGTTCATCAATTGTAGGAACAGTAGGACTTGCCAAAGTTTGGTCACACACCAAAATAAAGGTCATTAGGAAGTCCAACAAGTGTAAGAACTAGAAATATCTTCTGCAGTTGCTCATGTTGTTTCTCAACTCTAGCAATAACTTCATCAACTTTTCAAGTTCCTCCACGACTGCCTATACTTGTCCCAAGTATTAGTAAGTAAACATAAGATATAAGAACTGCTTTACCGTTATAAAAAATAGAAGATATCCTGTCCAAAAAATTTGGAAATAATAGGTCTAAAACTCTTTTAATTAGATGACCGGTTGCTGATATAAGAAAAGTAATCACTCATAAGCATAAATGTCTAGTTGGTCTGATGTGGTTGATGAGTCTACTTTTGTGCTTTAGCTGTCTTGTAGAGAACTCAGTGAAACTTTCTTCCTTTTCCTGTTTCCTTAACTTCTGGAAGTGACCAGGGGAAACTGTGAAAAAAAGGGGCTTTGGTTTCCTTTATCCTATGGTCTTGGCTTGTACAGTCACTTGTTGGTTGACCTTACACTTTTTCCTAATGTGCTCTTCTTCTTATGATGACTAAGAGCAGATTGTTTTTCATGGAAATGTGAAATAGGTTTAGTGTTAGTTTTGTTTCCTTTCTAGGCTACATATGCTAAAACTTAATTCTATTCTTTATTGAATTTTTATTCAAGTTTCTTATCTGGATTGCTTACCCATCATTTCTTGTTATTGCTAGTCATACAAGTCCTGGTGCTATGAAGACATGCATTTATGAAGGAGTGAGGAATAACTCTTTGTCACAAACACCCTTGCCAGATATAAATGAACTTCTCAATGCCAACATCGTTTTGACAACTTATGATGTGCTGAAAGAGGACTTATCGCACGACTCCGACAGGCATGAAGGTGATCGTAGAGCTCTGAGATTTGAGAAAAGGTATCCTTCAGCCTGCAATTTCCTTTTTCTGTCTTTTGAGTTTGCTTGGATAGAGAGTTGTGTTAAGGTAGAAGTGCTGCTCTTACTGATTTTTTCAGTTCTTAGTGCTGAAATCAAGGCATCATCGCAAACTCCTGCATGATGCTACAGCTTAAAAAAATCATACTGGAGTCTAGCTTTGGAAGAGTTTCTGGTTCTTCTATTAATTCAAAAGTGTGGTTTATGGATCTACAACACAGTCACTCCTTACCAGAGCAGAGTCGTCCTTCTCTTTGAGTGATTGAACTCAGTTAGTTCTATCTGTTTGGTTTTGGAGAGACGTGGTTGTGATGTTGAATGTTGTTGGTTAGTTCCTGAATGTATTTTATTACTATTGTAAAAGTGACGAATGCTTCCCTTGTTTGATTCTTATGCACTATTGTCTGGTGCTTGTCCCCCACTGCCTATCCATTATTTGCTCTGTGACAATTTCTGAAAAGTATTTGACTGACCTATTGATCAGGTTATTGGTTCTGAAACAGTGTATGGTAGGCATGCTGATTGTATTTTCTTAATTTTGTACATCTCTTTGTTGTTATTATGGACCTTGGGCCTAACTCAACTCCAAAAGCTAGCTAAAGAGGTTAGGATTGCGCAAGCCAAATTAAAGAGTCTACCCATCCCCTTATATGACTGATGTTGGACTCTTTACTGCCCCCCCTCCTCCCCCCACGCCCAGGGATGGACATATGGAGTGTGACAATTTAATATGGGGATCAACATCGCGTAACAAGAATTAGGATGTGTCCTGCTCTGATACCATGTTATGGACCTTGGACCTACTCAACCCCAAAAGCTAGCCCAAGAGCCCCTTATAATTTCCTTTTTTTTTTTTTTTTTTTTTTTTTTTTTTTTTTTTATGAGCTATTGTTCTTAGTTTACTTTTGCTGAACAATCTTATTACCTTCATTAGTTTCATATTTGCTGATAATGACCATGGATGTGTGGTTGCTAAGGATCATACATGTGCATTTATGATGCAACTAGTGCGTTTTGCTTCTTTTCCAGACAGATGAACTCTGAAACTATAGCAAGGTGTTTTAAAGCCTGTACTATTTGGAAATACTTGAGGCTTTCAGTGTGAGGAGATGGACAGTTTTTTTTGGACACACAGTTTTTTTCTATGTTTTTCCTTGATGTCTGAAACCATTACTTCTAGTCAAATTTCAGTCTCCTTTCGTACTTCTTTCCTTTCTTCTGTTCTTTCTCTGGAAACTTGGTGGAAAGCAAAATAATGCTCTCAAAAGCACTTGCAATACTTGTTTAGAGGATCATAGGTATGTGTTTTGTTCAGGGCATGATCCCCTGACAATCTCGCTTGAATGTAAGGTACTGTTCAGGTTAACAGATCTTTGGAGAGGTGATTATGTACACGTCTGGCTTGGAACTTTCAGTCCATAAAGATATTCTTGAGTGATGATGATAATGCTGGTTTTCCGTCTTTTGACCTTGTCATCCAGGATCAATTTATTCTAGGAAATCTGACCAGATTGCTGTGTTTGTCTACTTATACCTCATTTTTTGGCCTTCGTTGTTTCTAGATTGAGGATAAATCTCCGGTGTTTCATGTTGCAGATATCCTGTCATACCTACCCTATTAACCAGAATATTATGGTGGAGGATATGTCTGGATGAAGCTCAAATGGTGGAGAATAATGCTGCTGCTGCAACTGAAATGGCCCTAAGACTACATGGAGTTCATCGATGGTGCATTACAGGGACTCCCATACAAAGGAAACTTGATGATTTGTTTGGTCTCTTGAGATTCCTCAATGCAAGTCCCTTTTATACTTTAAGGTGGTGGACCGATGTTATACGTGATCCTTATGAGGTCTATGTCCTTGCCTTTCTTTAACAATCATTGAATATACTATTTACTGCAATTGATGCTTATAAGTTCACTTATCTCATCTTTTTGTCCTCTTTTCCACTTTCTCACTCCCTCTCAGAAATCTCTCTTTTCTTTTCCAGAGGGGAGATTCCAGAGCGATGACTTTCACGCATGATTTCTTTAAGCACCTGATGTGGAGGTCATCAAAGGTGCATGTTGCTGATGAACTGCAGCTTCCTCCTCAAGAAGAATGTGTCTCTTGGCTTTCTCTTTCACCAATTGAAGAGCACTTTTATCTAAGGCAGCACGATACGTGTGTGAATGATGCTCGTGAACTTATTGGAAGTTTCAAAAATGACATATACAAGAGAAAAAGACCTGGTAGTTAGATATCTTCTTTTCATTCATAATACTATTGAAAATAATGGATTCTGAGATTTACTTTCATTGCAGGTTCCCAATTGGAAGATGCCGCAAGTGATGTTGTTATCACCAATATAGAGGCTGCCAAGCTCTTTAACTCACTTCTAAAACTACGCCAAGCCTGTTGCCACCCTCAGGTTGGGAGCTCTGGGTTGCGATCGCTACAACAGTCTCCCATGACCATGGAGGAGATCCTGTCAGTAAGTTGTTAGTCAGGGTCAGAAAACTGTTCTTTCTTAAAATTTGTTTCCAGTCAAATGTTTATATAAAAGGTACTTTTGTAGGTTCTGGTAAGCAAGACTAAGGTAGAAGGAGAGGAAGCCCTCCGGAGATTGGTTGTTGCTTTGAACGCACTGGCGGGTATTGCTATAATTAATCAAAATTATACCCAAGCCGTATCATTGTACCAAGAAGCACTGGCTTTAGCAGAAGACCATTTCGAAGATTTCCGATTGGATCCTTTGTTAAACATCCATATTACACATAATCTTTCTGAGGTACTCCCACTCAGCTCTGATAGTTTGCAAAAGCTTGAATGTGCATGTGGAAGCACAAGAGGTGAAGTATCCAACATAGAAGATGCTGAAGAAAGTGATAAAGGTGCTCTATTCAGGGAAGACAAAGTTAAGGAAGAAAGGTTGTTATTGACTAACTCTGACGGTCCATCCAACTTAATGTCAAATTCACTGGAAAACGATTCTGTAGACGAAAATTCTGTCAACAGGTTAAACTTTTTGTCCAAATGTACAATGACAGTAGCATGTGAAAAGTTGAAGGAAAAATTCCTATCTGTTTTTAATTTGAAGCTGGCAGGGGCCCAACAAGAGTTCAAAAAGTCATATGATCAGGTAATATTCAGGATAGGCCTTCATCGATGTGGAAAACCTTTGGCTATACTTATTGCTTTGAACTGACCTGATTTTTTGCACAGAAGATATCTGTAATTGTTTGAGGATGCTGTTTGTTCTTGAGTGCTTCTGTCAGAAAACTGACCTCTTAGATGACAAAGGGTATCTAACTAAGAAATACAACTGCCAAGAGAAGGTCCTGGGAAAGCTCTTGGCTCTCACAGATATTTGGCCTGCAAAGTCTCCAAGGGAAAAAAGAAACTATCTGTTCCAGCCAACAGCTGAAAAAGAAAATATCTGTTACCACCAACAGCTTAAACTTTTACTTAAGAAGGAGTTTTGAAGATAATTTGAATAGACCAAGCAATATGACAACTTTTTTGAGAAATATAGACTAATAATTGCACATAAGGTGCTTAATTTTTCATATTTAGGAGTATCCTCAAAAACTGTGCAGCATCAATAGACCAAAAGCATCCAAATTTGGTGTGAGTAGTGGTGTCGTGAGACTAATTAGTTCATGTGTTATTAGAAGACAGTTCTGACTTTATCTACAGTCATGATGAGCTACTAAACTTGAGGTGCTTGGAATTTCTTGAGTTAGACCCCTCAATTGTTTCCTATTTCTTTTTGTACTTGGTCAATGTCTCTATACAATCTTTCCAAGTTCCTCTTACATTTTCTTTTATCTTATATTTGAAGGTATGTAATGCATTCAGTGATAGAAAGAACCAGCATACTGCTTGGTGGCTGGAAGCTTTGCATCATATTGAGCAAAACAAGGACTCCTCAAATGAATTGATCAGGAAAATAGGAGAAGCTATTTCTGGGACTCTGAACACCTCTAGGGCATCCAAAGTTGCTTCCTGGTTAGTAATGGATTTATTCTTTACTATAGGGTCTTTTCTTGTCCATCAAAATTATTTTCTATCATTTGGAAACTGTTTGGTGGCAATTGCTGTGAAGGACACATGCATTGGCATCCTTATTGCAGTATGAAGATTTACAACTTCTTGCATCTCTTATGGATTCGTTGTTGCTATCAACTCTATTGTTGTTTTATATGTAAATTTGGTACCAAGTTTCTTTTAAATTAGTTTGTTCTTTTCCTGGAATCATCTTCTCTAGTGCTGTCTTATTTGGCGGAATGGTTGGGTTCAAACATAAATTGTTTTGTCGAATCAGTAGCTAAAGTTTTGTTTGCTAAAACATCTGACACTAATATGCTGTAAGTGCTGAACAAATGTAGCCATTGCCTATCTTGTTTCCAATTTGTGTCAGATCCCTGGGGTGAAGTGCTATTTATGAAAGGTAAGTCTGAAAAAACAATTATAAAACCAACAATATTATATGGTACTGAATGTTGGGCTGCTAAAGTCCAACATATCCATAAGTTAAGTGTTTTAGAGATGCGGATGCTAAGATGCATGTGTGGTCATACAAAGATTAGATAAGATTAATAATGACCAGGCCAGAAGTGTAAGTAGCACACATTGAGAATAAAATAAGAGAAGGTTGCTTGAGATGGTTTGGTCATGCCTTGCATCGATCTACAAATGCACCGGTCCATAGGTGGAATCTATGGTGAGTTTGAGTGCTAAAAGGTGACTAGATAGTTGTAAAATCACATGGAAGGAAGTTGTATTGAAAGACCTACAATTTCATTGAATTAATTTAGACTTGGTTAAAGATAGGACACTAATGGAAGAATAGATCCATTTAAGTGATACCTACTAGTTGGGAATATGTTTTAGTCTAGTTAATAATGCTGAATTTAAACCTATTGCTTTTCTGGGGGTAATTTTGAACTTAACATAATATGGCAATAAGAATATAGAGGACTTTGGAATGGAGTGGATTACATATGGTAAAGCAATGGAGGGATCCAGCAGGTGGGGTGGCCTTGGAAACAGATTTGGAAGACCAGAATCCCTTTCAAAGTAACATGCTTTGCCTTGCTGGTAGCTAATAAAGCATGTCTTACCCATGAGAAACTGCAAAGATGGGGCTTGCAAATGAGCTCAAGGTGCTTTCTATGCAATAGAGCCCAGGAAGACAGTAGTCGTCTGTGTTTGCACTGCAGGGCCACTGATCAACTGTGACAATTGTTTTGACCTTGGGGAAAGTGAACTGGGTGATGCCAATGCGTTCTTTGGATTTACTAAGGTTCTGGAACAGTGAGGGGAGGGATGTAAATAACAAGAAATGATGGAGGACTATTCCAGCTTGCATCTGGTGGACTGTTTGGAAAGAAAGAAATGCTAGGTGTTTTTATGACAAACACTGTTCTTTACAGAAGATTAAGCTTCAATGTATTTTGTCTTTCCATTTCTGGTGTAAAGAATTTTTTATAGTAGAATCAGTGTCTTTATTACAATTTTGGAGTCCTTGTAGGTAGGACAGGATAGTAGGACTCATCGACCTCTTCTATTAAGTTGGATGCCAACACAGAGTTTTAAGTTGATGAATATACTGTTTAACTTTCTCAAAAAAAATATAGAAGATTTCTGATATTATTATTATTGTTACTATTATTTTTATATATTTAACTTATTTTCACTTTTATATAATTTGGTATGATGATGACGTAAATTGAGCTTAAATAAGAAACATGGTCGATGAGGATTCATATAGCTGACCCAAACTTGTTTAGGACTGAGGCGTAATAATGGTTATTGTCAGACCAAAAAAGGAAAGACTTTGAAGGTTGAGCACTGCACCCTTGTACAACATGTATAAAGTTTGGTTATGTAAACTATCCTCCATGCTCTTAAAACCAAATGCTTAGTTAAACCTTTTTGCTGGATAAAGCTGTCCCCAGTATCTAATACTGAACAGTTTTTGGATTTCATTAGTACTCTAAATTTAGAAGGAACAGATGTATAGGGGCCTACAATTCTCTCTTGTAATTATGCCCCTGTAATTATGCATCTACTTGATGCTTTCTAATGAAACAACTTCAAAAAAAAAAAAAAAAAAAAACCATGTATAATGTTTGGTAGTGACAGAAGCACTATATAAGCTGCACTTTTGTGTTGTGAAATCGCAAGTGCAACAGATCTTTTGTGGTCTTGTGGCTTAATGTATAGTGTCAAAGTAGGTAACAGTTCTGGCATTCTCTTTTGAGCACGTAACATATGAGCCACTTGTAAAGTGAGCACAGGACATGGCTTCATCTTGTGATCTAGTTGCAACAGGAGTTGTCATTGTTTGAGGAAGGGCTTGTAAACATAATGCAGTTGTACGGTTGGGTGTAGGACCATCAAGGCCAGTCATAAGTTGCACTGGTGGGTCTCCAACCTAGCTAGTCAACTCAGACCACAGGGCAAGCATGTAAAGATATGGTTCTGCTCCAGTCTCCATGATTTTCTTTTGGAGGTGAGAAATCAAGCAGCTGCAGTAGCACTACATCTAGGAATTATAGAATGATCCCTTTGCTTTTTCAGTTTTCCATAAGCTCGAAAGTAAGGGGGGGAGGGAGAGAAACCCAAAATAGTCTCCAAAGTTTGGGATTTCACCCAAAATGGTCCATAATGTATAAGGGTGAAGCACTAACTATCCTCAAGTTTCCAGAAATGGTGTACTGTAAAATAGTCTCTTTATCTTTTTCATCAACATCCGTAGCCTGTTTAGCCAAGTGGTCCTGAATACCTTGTCCCTTGCACCATAACTAAATAGAGGAAGCTAATTTTGGTTCATTTAGCTCCTTAAAAAACACAAGAGATTAGAGTTATATGATTCAAGGAGATTGAAATATGTCTAGATTGTAGGCCGACTTAAAAAATAAAGAACTTCCTTTTATTTGCTTAAACTCTTTGTTGAGAATATAATTAAATAATAGAAGTGTGCTCCCTCTAACAACTTAAGCTTTTAAATGAGATGGTCACACACTTCAACATGGTATCAGAGCAAGCAGAGGTCCTAAGATCGAATCTCACTGCCACCCATATCAAAAAGAATTTCCACGTGTTTGGCCCATGGAAAAAGAATTAGGCTGGCACATGATGGGGCGTGTTGAGAATATAATTAAATAATAAAAGTGTGCTCCCTCTAATAGCAGCTTTTAGATGAGGTGATCATACACTTCAACACTCTTGAAGAAAGAAAAAATTCCACTTCGTATAAATAGTTGAATTGATTTATTAAAAGCTCAATACCAAACACTGGAACTTTTGGTACCATCTTGGTGCATCATCATGAAATAAATTTTTATTATAAAAACCATCCTACTATAATGTATGTATTTTTAAATCTACTATTAAAATGCTCAAGCTTCTAACACATATTTTCTATAAAGAATGAGTAGTTTATCATACAATGGACATATATAATGTCCGTTTTTCTGTTCAAAGACGATGTTGATCATACAATGGACATATATAATGTCCGTGACTTCATAACACTGCTATTTACTCCTTTCTAGAGTTGTCTTGCGGTGGATCATATGAACACAACACACTAGGTTTCTACCGTGGACAAGCATATGCTATAAGAGGGTCCTGATTCTTCCTCCCCTTCTCGTTCATTTTCTCAGTGCTTCTCTGCTCTTCTTTTAGTCGATCCTTGGTTCTTTCTTTGAGGAGAGGAACCTGTTAGTGGATCTGACAGAAATAATTAGCTTGCCTCTTTATTAAAAAAAATCATAAAGAAATCAGCCTGCCTTTGTTCCTTTCAGTATTCCCTGTTTTGTAAGTGTGTCCTTCCAATTTTATCTCAGAAGGTGGAACTAGCAATCTATTTGTCCCAATCATTTTGCTAATAGTGTACTTTCTTACATTGTTTTCACTACAGTTTCCACAGCATTACTGCTTTGAAGATCTATATTCAGAGTGGTTTAGATTCACTGAAAAGTTCGAGGGAATCTTTACTTGTTAAGCTTTTGGAAATTGACCAGACAATGGGCAATCCTAGGAAGGAGGATATTGCTCGTGTTAGATACTGTCCAAAATGCTATGCTGATTCTGATGGGGTATTATGTGTTCACTGTGAACTAAATGACTTGTTCCAGGTCTGATTTTCTAGTTTCTTATTTCTTTGTTGACTATTGAAGTTATGCCATTAGGTATCTAAATATTGTGATGTGTACTATATTCTGAGATTTTCCTCCCATTACCTCTCTTGGGGTTAATGTGGTGTAGTGATGTTGTGCTGTTGTTGTACTTTCTCTAGGTTTATGAAGCCAGACTTTTTCGCCTTAACAAAGGGAAGAGTGGGGAGGTGATTACATCTGCTGAGGAGGCTGTAGACCTGCAGAAGAAGAAGTCTCAACTGAATCGTTTTTATACAACTTTAGCCCGAACAGACATGAATTCAGGTTCAGCTACCATCAAATATGAAGATTTTGGAAAGAAGAGGGACTTAGAAAACATTGTGGTGCGTAATGATTGTATCTCTGCTTGTTCCTAAAATATATGATTGTTTTCACTTCAGCTAAAGCAGCAGCAGCCTTTGTGCTTTTCACTCTGTCAGTCTAGTTCTTAGACTGCCAAAGACTGGAAGAAGTTTGAAGTTCTTTTCAATTTTATCAAATTCTGGTGTTCATACTTTATAGTAATATAGGATTGCTTGAACCAATGATTGAAAGAAGCTACAGTTATATCCAATTATGAAGTGTGCTTATAACTTATAAGTACTCTAATGAAGGCAAAAAGCTCTGGTACTTTGCTGCTGTTAATTCCTCTTTCACCTTCTCTGGTGAGATTGCTGTTAATGTTGCTCAACCTGAATGATTTCGTTTTTTACCTTGAATGAGTTTACCTGAAACTCTCACATCCACCCTGCAGTCAGAAAGTAACATATTTATTAAGTTCATATATTTGATGAAGAGAGATTCGGCAACATACTTCTTTGAGCTGCAAGAAAACATAGTTAATGTTGTGACGTCAAGTAAAATGCATCTCATCTTCCACAGAGTCTGAATTTGCATTTGCAAATTGTATTCCCTGATATTACATATATTTGAAAATTTATGTTTCTTTTGACTGGAATAATATGGAAATTCAGATTTGAGAATAAGTTAGGTATTATCTCTCCATATTTGGTTCTCTGATTCTTGTCATCGGTCAGGATAAGACCTACATAGTTCTAGCTTTAATGTACGAAATTTTTAATGATTGTGCATTTAATAGGTGTCCAAAGCTCCATCTGATTTGGAAGTAGTGTTGGTCCTTATCAAGAGCAACTCCAGGGGCCTGTTAGATGCTGAAGGTGTATCGGCTGCCAGAAAGCAGCTGCAGCTTCTTGAGGTATCTCTGAATTAAAGCCTTTGTCTGAACAGTTGTCCTTTTAAGGCCTCATTTGTTTTCATTAAGATTAAGGCATTTGAATCTAAAAGCACATCTGAATGATTAAGATGTTGTAGATCTGAACACTGAATGATTAAGACAGCTTGTTTTCTTAACATTTGAATATATTGAATTAATAGATAATTAAATATAAAAAAATACAATAATACTAATATACTCAAATATTATTCACAACATAAAATTTAAACAATATAGTAATTAAATATTACATCTTTAATATATTTGAGAAAATATTAATATAACATAATAAGACCACTAAACTAATAAAATATGAATATTCCATAATATATCATCCAATGTATTAAATTAATCAAATATTTTTAAATCCACAAATTTTAAAAACTATTGAGATTTTTTAACTGAATATTTGGATTGTCCTTATTTTTTATGGCCACAACATTAATTAATTTATTATCCTCTAATAACAATACAAGCAAAGACAAAGATAGATTTATGTCTTGAAATAAGACAAAATATACCACATCAGTTATGTAGAAAGGCTGCTATGACCCACCACATATTTGGATGATTACAATAAAATCAGTTCGTCATATTGGATTCAACTGAGCAATTAATGCATTAATCACCTACCGACGAGCGGTGAAATGAGTTTCAGACTCCATCTCAAATTTGACCATTCAGATGTTTTAAGACCCAATAAGTGGTAGAATTTTAAGAAAAACAAATGCACTTAATGAATATCATCTGAATGATTAAGTTTCAGACCTTCATTAAGTGCAAACAATGAGGCCTTAATCTGGTTTGCCTTTGAGATCTTTCCCATTCTCTAAAGAAGGGAACTTTTCTATTTATGGGCATAATAGTCTATTAATGTCTGTTCAAGACAAAGCCTTCATGACAGCATCTACAATGTGTATCTTTATGTAAGGTAGTTCATTCTATAGTTCTTTGTAGGGGATGCGGAAGGAGTATGCACAAGCAAGGCTCCTGGCAACAGCTCAAGCCCATGTTCTACGTGCTCATGATGAGATTATGATGGCAACTTCTCGACTACGCTTAAAAGAAGATGAGAATGACAAATCCATTGATGCCTTAGGTCCGGGAGAACTAGATGCAGCCAATGCTGAATGGTCTAGCGAAAAGTTTTTATTTTTATCTTCTTTATCAAGAATAAAGGGGCAGCTTCGGTACCTGAAGGTAACAACAAAAGGTTCAGAGTTCTCTTGTGTTCTATATGAAGATTGTTATGAAATTCAGTAGTCATCTGGATGTGAATCATATATGCTTTCAGTAACAGACATTACCAGAACTCGACATTTTGCAATTAAACTAATATGGTCTATGAACTTATCCCATTCAGTTTGCTGTCTATCTCATTTGTATATTGAACCACTTCCATAGGAATAATATAAGTCCAAAAAGTAATACTCCCTCCATATCAATTTGTTTGACTTTGTCCTATTTTGACTTGACACAGAGTTTAAGAATGTAAAGGAGACTTTTGAATCTTGTGGTCTTAAATCAAAGATATGTAAAATGTACCAAAATGCCCTTTGATCTTGTGGTCTTAAACATGCCATGTGGAAAGTTGGAAATAAAGAGTTGCTAAAAAGGGAAAGAGACATTCATTTTAAAACGTACTAAAAAAGAAAGTAGGACAAACAAATTGAAATGGAAGGAGTAAGAAATTATTCAAAATAGGAACCGTAACTATAGTTTTCAGAAGTACTATTAAGACTATGGGTCATTTGTCGGTAAGGTGCCAAGTCTAGATTCATTTCTCCTAATTCTAGAAAATATGTTTCCTGATGTTTCCATGGTATTGTGTTCCTAAATGGTCCTGAAATGTATGCAGGAAAAGAAATGATGAAAAACACTTTTGAGTCTGTTTGTGCATGTATTTCCTTAGACTTTAGGAACAACTTTTTTTAGTTCTTCTTTTGCTCCCCTATTTTTTCTTTTTAAATTTTAGAGGCGGGTACATCCATTTTCCATCATTACTTCTTTTCTTAGAAGTACAAAGAGAAAACCAACTTATTGGTGACTTCTAATTGTTTGACACAGGTATCATATAAAGTGGCGTCACCCATTTATATGTTGAGTTTACAAGCAACTGCTTATTATCTGCATTAGCTTGTTTCATACTTATTTTGTGTGTTCACATTCCTGTGGATATTATCTTTCACAGGGTTTGGTACAATCCAAACAAACTAACCATCTTCCAACTAGTGAAAATTCAAATGTAACTCAAGCCACAATAGTCGCAGCAGCTCATGCAGAAGAAAAAAAGGAATACCAAGCTATTATTGAAGAAGATACATGCCCTGTTTGTCAAGAGAAGCTCAATAATCAAAAGATGGTGTTCCAATGTGGGCATGTCATTTGTTGTAATTGTAAGTTTCTCATGACCTTGCATCCCTATATCTGCTTCAAGTCAGTGTAATTCCAAATGTACTATTTATATTACCAAGTTATATATTATTTATGCTACCAAGCATAACTGCATTTGTTACTGAACCTCTTGGTTCTAAAAACGCTGTTGCTGGCAAGCTGTATATTGTAACTGCATGCATTTTACCTAAGGATTCTAGAAACTGAACTTTCTCCTTGCTAAAATGTACATATATTCCAAGGACATGACTAAATAGTGTACACCATGAAAATGGAATTTTCAGTTATTCTAATATAAGATCATTTTTATTTTACTAAGCTTAGTGCATGTAATTGACTACTTTCTTTTTCTCCCTTCTCCTTCTTTATTGATAGGTGATATTCTTCCACCTTAGTGAATGAAAGTTTGATTAAATAGAGAAGATTACCCTACTGAGCAAAAGAGTAGAATTTGTAAAATAGACATGTTTCTTAATATACTGGGGTGAGATACATGCATATCCTGGGTTGATATTAGTTTAGAGCAGTTATTTTCACTTTGAAAGTATTATAGCAGTTCTTTATTGCTACAATGTTAATATACATAACAATTAGTACGCTTCAATATCAAGCTAGTTTAGATCAACTATATGAATCCTCTATGTCCATTCCATTCTGTTAGACCCATTACATTCAAATACTCAAATTTATTGTTTGAGGTATTTTAGAGGTTCTCTGATTAAATATCTTCAACAGCTCATTCTTATCCCTACAATGGCATACAAATCTATGAGCATACTAAAAACATTTCTGAAAAAGCACCCTGATCGATGTGGGCATACCAACATGGATGAACTTTAATCCCTACTAGTTAGTGTCGTCTGTATAGTTTTTTCTTCGATTGGGCTTCCTTCTTAGCTAAGTCTGTGTCGATTCAAGAGATTGTAGGTAAGAGTGTCTCCGCCCCCCAAGTCTCTTCTGAGTTTATTGGAATCCGTATTGGTCAAGTTGGAAAATTAGTCAACCTAGGGGAATTATCAAACTAGTACACATATGAGGAGCTAGCCTCCCTAGTTTGCATAAGGTTGACAAAGTATGCAACTTTTTGGGTTCTGCAGTTCAACTCGCAATTTGAGTTCTTTGGTTATCCCTATTGGTATACAGTACTCACGAAAGGTCGTATAAGTTTTGGTACCAAATTGTACAATCTTAATCATCCATTGTCACGACCCAAAAATGGACGTGATGACACTCATCTTATCCCACTAAGACAAGTCAGCCTAAAATCCAACTAATACAATAAATGAAGAAGTAAAACAAGAAAAGAGACTAACACCATCTAATACTGTGGAAATCATATTCAACTCAAAATAAAACCCCAAAACTTGGTTGTCATGTGTACAAGCCTCTAAAGTATTACAATTGATTCAAAAGAAAAATACAAGTCTCAAATGACCTTGTTTCTAGAATAGAACAAGATCATAAATAAGGAGCAAGAGGGTCCGTTGAGATGACAAACAACTACCTCACAAATCTCCATAGAAAGCCTTAGACAAGGAGAGAAGAGAGAGTATCACAAAGATTCAAGCTCGTAACCTACACAATAGTAGAAGCAATGGGTGAGTATCATACCACACGATACTCAACAAGCAAACTCCTAAACACAAAGTAAGGGTATAGAATATGGGTACTCCTACCCCTCCAACCGAACCTCCACAACTACAACCTGGATAAAACCAACTCAACCTAGCAGTTCACAATTTACATAACATATAGCTCAATAACAACACTCCAACAATTACAGATCAGCAACACACGAGATCAAGTTCCTCAATCACAAGTTCCATAGGAAGGTACTGACAAGTTCATAAATGATAAAGACATGCGATGTAGTGAAATACAATACCAAGTATTGTGATGCATGTCTGACCTAGTGATATACGCCCGCTGTCTCTCGGTCCGAAACCATGGGGGACATATCTGTCCATGCATCCGTCGCGACGTGAGACACGTCCCTCGATAATAGAATCTATCGTAACGTGCGACACGTCTCTCGATAATAGAATTCGTTGTGGCGTACGACACGTCCCTCGAATTATAATATTCGTCGTGGCACGCGACACATCCCTTGAAATGGTACATCCTTTTTAATTTTTTATTTTTCCTCAATTCACATAACACTTGTCTCAACCGTGTCTCAGAACCAATGCAAATGACATGTTCACACAATTAATGAGGAGATGACCATTTCCTTAACAATGCACAATTCACAACAACACAATCGTGATACAACATCAACAATGAATCAATAAGTCTTTCAAATCATTCTCAACACATCACACACTAGTAAATAATCATATTGCCTTTTATTGCCCCCTTCCCCTTTTCATCATTAGAATTATTCAATATGGACAAGTCAATCCATACAAAGTCTCATTACTCCTCAACACATACCACAAGGAAATACACGATTCTATATACTTAACAAGGGTCGAGAAATCCACTTGCCTCAAATAATCAAACAATCACTTCAAAACTTGAGCCTTCTCCTTTTGTTGGGCTTCCAAATCAATGCAATCTATTCAAATAAATAATTACAATAAGATTTTGAAACTAAAAATACCCATATTACTATATGTCTAGCGTAGACCCAAAAAATCACCCAACTATATAATCAAGTTCCTAATCTTGATGCCAATTAATATGTCAACTCTTATATTTTCTAAA
Organism: Solanum bulbocastanum; assembly: GCA_037074985.1. Lineage (NCBI taxonomy): Eukaryota > Viridiplantae > Streptophyta > Magnoliopsida > Solanales > Solanaceae > Solanum > Solanum bulbocastanum. Next base: position 35,445,150 of record CM073599.1, on the reverse strand, counting down.
TTTCAAGCCTAGAATTAAGTTCCAATTTCTCCAATGTCAATAGTTTAACGATATTCATATAATACAATACACCTAATATTTAATTGCATATACCAATATTATTAAAACTTGATTTTTTATACGATGATCAGAAGATAAAGAAACAGGAAATCAAATTCATGGTTATCGTATAAAAATTCAAGTTTTAATAATATTGGTATATGTAATTAAATATTAGGTGTATTGTATTATATGAATATCATTAAATTATTGATATTGGAACTTAATCCTAGGCTTGAAATTTAGAAAATATAAGAGTTGACTTGTTAATTGGCATCAAGATTAGGAACTTGATTAGAGAGTTGGGTGATTTTTTGGGTCTACCCTAGACATATAGTAATATGGGTGTTAGTTTCAAAATCTTATTGTGATTATTTATTTGAATAGATTGCATTGATTTGGAAGCCCAACAAAAGGAGAAGACTCAAGTTTTAGAGTTATTGTTTGATTATTTGAGGCAAGTGGATTTCTCGACCCTTGTTAAGTGTATAGAATCGTGTATTTCCTTGTGGTATGTGTTGAGGAGTAATGAGACTTTGTGACGGGTTGATTGGTTCCTATTGAATAATTCTAATGATTAAAAGGGGGTAATAAAGGCAATGTGTTTAGTTACTGGTATGTGATGTGTTGTGAATGGTTTGAAAGACCTATTGATTCATTGTTGATGTTGTATCGCGGTTGTGAATTGTTAAGGAAATGATCATCTCGTTATCAATTGTGTGCACATGTCATTTACATTAGTTCTGAGACATGATTGTGACAAGTGTTATGTGAATTGAGGAAGAATAAGAAATTAGAAAGGTTGTACCATTTTGAGGGACGTGTTGTGCGCCGAGACAAATGTTATGATTCGAGAGACGTGTCGTATGCCACGATGAATTCTATTATCGAGGGACGTGTTGTGCGCCACGACAGATTCTATTATTGAGAGACATGTCTTACGCCGCGATGGATACATAGACAGATATGTCCCTCATGGGTCCCGGACTGAGAGACAGTGGGTGTGTATCACTAGGTCAGACATGCATCACAATACTTGGCATTGCATATCTTTATAATTTGTGAGCGCCTTTCTGTGGAACTTGTGATTGAGGAACTTGATCTCGTGTGTTGTTGATCTGCAATTGTTGGAGTGTTGTTATTGAGCTATGTGTTATGTAAATTGTGAACTGCTAGGTTGAGCTGGTTTTATGCAGGTTATAATTGTGGAGGTTCATTTGGAGGAGTACCCGTATTCTATACTCTTACTTTGTGTTTAGGAGTTTTCTTGTTGAGTACCGTGTGGTTTGGTACTCACCCCTTGCTTCTACAATTGTGTAGGTTACGAGTCCAGATCTTTGTGATATTATCTCCTTGTCTAAGGCTTTCTGTGGAGATTTGCGAGGTAGTTGTTTGTCATCTCAGCGGACCCTTTTGCTCCTTATTTATAATCCTGTTCTATTATAGAAACATTGTCATTTGAGACTTATATTTTTCTTTTGAATCAATTGTAATACTTTAGAGGCTTGTACACGTGACAACTAGGTTTTGGGGTTTTATTTTGAGTTGATTATGATTTCCACAGTATTAGATGGTGTTAGTATCTTCTTATCTTACTTCTTATCACGTCCATTTTTGGGTCGTGACAAATTGGTATCAGAGTCAGATTCATAGGTCTCACGTGTGTAAAAGTCTTGAGGATCGACGTGGAGACGTCTGTTGCTTATCATCAGAGGCTATTGTGACTTTTAGAAAAAATCTCCACTTCTTGAATCTCTATCGTACATCTTTTGTCTGTTTTGATTCGTATCGCTTCATTCCATTCTCTCTCACTTATAGTGATGAGTCATGCATGGTTCCTTAAGTAAGCCATTGGTGTGTCTTGATGGCTTGGATGTTAGACCTTATACTAAGGTGGAAGTGATAGATTTATGGAAAGGATTCATGGTCAGATTCAGAATGTTCAGCAATTTGAAGGGATTGAGTAAGGTAATAGCTCGATGATGCATTTTGAGGATATTTGAATGATGAGGTTGAACAAGTGTTTGAGGGACTTCATGAGCATGTTATCTTTTGTTTTGGTTTGTTACCCTAGCAGAGAGAATAGTACTTGTGTGGTATAGGCAGTATCTTGAGTGGTTCGACAATTAGAAATAGAATGATTAAAATAATGGCTAGATTATGAACACTGTAACTTTGGAAACTACAGTTAGTAAAGTTGTCAAAACATATATGGGTTGCTTAGCGAATGATGAGAATGTTGTGCGCCAATTGAGATCAGAATCTCTACTACGATTTCATAGATTGAGTGTATATCAAAGAGGGTCATGATATGACTACTACAACGATATCGATGCTTACTTGGTTGGAGTTAAGGAGCGTGTTACTTCTGCCATCGACGTGATCTTAGAAATAATGCATATCGATTAGGCTAGAGACGGAATGGATTTGATAATGTTTTGTAGTTATTTAGTGTGTAGAAATGTGTGGGTTGTTTGGGTATGATCTTCTCGATAGGTATGATGTGTTCCAGTGGTGGATCTAACGGACTTTCACGATGTGGTACTAGTGGTATCTGGAAACGAATACGTCAATTGTCAACTGTGAATACTAACTACTTAAGGAGTTATCAGTTCTGTCACATGTTTCATATAATGAGATTCGATGTCCATTCACATTTGAGAAACCAAATAGTTTGTTACTACAGACACCTCGGTTACAACATTATTTATAAGGAAGATTTTAGTTGAATTTTAGACTGACTTGTCTTGGTAGGATAAGACAAGTGTCATCACGTTCAATTTTGAGTTGTGACAAAATGGTATCAGGGCTTTAATAATAATGTGGTACCATATTTTAAATTTCAACTACAGAAAGAACGAAAATAAAAATATGCATCCAGCGGCTAACCTATACATCCACTAATTGGCTAATCCCTATTCCTCACTTAATTTCCATCCAATGATTATCTCATGACCCATTATTATTTTTCAAACTGAAAAGATCACTGATAACAAGACAATTTCAAATTTTAACCTTTCAATTTATTTATTTTCAATTTCCAATTCTCTCCTTCTTTTCAACACCCATCAATATATTAATAAATTAAAACAATAATATGACCTCTAGGCTCTATTCATATACATAGAGGGTACAAAATTATCCTACAGAAAAATAAACAAACTAGCAATCAGATCCCTTGATTCTAGGAGATTTGAGAATCAAGGAATGATTTTATTTGATCTAATTCCTAAACTATTTAATAGCATATCATATATGATTTTATCAGTAGTGTACTCCTTTTTCTCCTGCGTATCCTCACCTTTTTCTCGATACCATAGCTTTGTGACAAGTTCCAAACTCATATAGTGTAGAGTCTCCTTCAAACTCCCAAAATTTCCCCTTTTTGCTGATTTTTATCGCCCCCACACTGAGTGGTCGTGCAGCTGGGTACTTGAGTGCTCACCCAGCGGGCAGAGGTCCAGTGGCCTCATCCCATTTCTTCTCGGCTGCGCAGTCTTGCAACTTCACACATTTTTATGTTCTTTTCATTCCTTCAGCACTCCTGTTGGGTCTTTTTTCCACTAATCACATTCAACACTTGAATAAGCAACACCTTCATTATAAAATTAGAAGAATAATAGCAAAATTCACATCCAACACTGTCTGGAATTAGCTTAATTCAATGCCCATCATGTCCCTAAAAGAATGTCACCTTTCTATAATTTAAAACGACCTAGTTTTAAAATTTTCTTTTTACCCTTAATGAAATGTTTTATAGCTACACAAATATCTAATGTTTTTTTAGATCACAAGTTTCAAATGTCTTCTTTTTATTCTTAAACTTTGTGCCAAGTTAAACGGTGTCACATAATGTAGGATGGAGGGAGTATTTAGTTACAATTTATTTTTGATTCCAGAATAGAACTAGAGATCCTGGCCATTTAGATGTGGGACACTTTCGCAAGTATACGTCTGTTTACACATGTGGCTATATCTAATCCAGCTAGCTAATTTGACAGTTGATATGCCCTTCTTATCTGCACTTTCTGTATTTCACATTTGTGCCAAGAATTTTGTTCCTAATATCTATATTATCCTTGTGTGCTTTTCTTTTTTATTGTTTTGAATGCCTCTAAAATTGAGGGGTTTCGGACATTGCCCGAAGAGAATAGAGGATAACCTTCCTTTCTGCATAAACAACATTTGAGTAACACAGCACAAACTATTTTTTTTGTGGGGTTGTAGAAAGTTGCAGAACCTGCATATTCATGTAGCTTTAACTTGAATAAATGCTATAAACATTTTTCTGTTATGTGAGGAGTGCTAAAGGTGGATGCTATGCTCTAACTTTGATGGTTGCCATTGCAGGTTTGTTTGCAATGACTGAGAAGAGATTAGCCCTTCATGGGAAGCCTCAGGTTAGCTGGTTAATGTGCCCAACTTGTAGACAACATACCGACTGCAGAAATATTGCTTATGCTGTTGACAGACGGAATATGTCATGTCCATCTTCTTCTATAGTCTCTGAGAATTCTGAAGCTTCAACAAATGTCCAAGGTTCATATAGTACCAAGGTACTCCTTACTTTTTTACTCAAAATGCAAATTCTATCATTTATCACTGAATTGTACTTTCCCAGCAACTTCATGTGTCCCAATATTATTCAATCTACCTCTTTCCTCCCATAATAGCTAACTTATAGCCTGTTTGGTCAAGCTTCTTGGAGGCTGAAAGCAACTCTTTTATATCAGAAACACACTTATTTTTGAGGTTTTTGACCAAATGAAATAAGTACTTTTGATCTGTGGGAGAAGTGGCATTTATGTTGTTGAGAAGAAACTACAAATTTCTGCCTTTTCCATGAAACAGAAGCAGAAATTTAATTTTTCAAGACAAAAATATCCTTTCCTATATTTACATTTGTCAAACTTCCCTTCATTAATTTAATACATCTTTCTTTCAATTAAATACAGACTCTTTTTTCCTATTTCTGTCGTGTCTTTCCCCGTGTTCTCCATCTCTCTCTTCTTCTCCTCTTCCTCTTTGTGATAGCCCGTCAAATTTAAATACAGGTTTCTTTCTCCCTTTTTTCTACAGTCCCTTTCCTCTATCTCTCTATTTTTCTCTTTGAAATAGCAATGTCATCACTATAAACAAAATACAAGTTAATAATTTGCTCTTAACTTTAATGTTTTTCATCCTAAATAGTTTATATAATTTCACTGTTAAATAAACGTGCTTTAATATTGTTTTTCTCATAACTTAACATGCCAAAACACTTTTTAAAATGATTGGCCAGCACAATTGACTCATCAAATTTCGACCCAAAAAAATTGTTTATCAAAATTAGGGGTGTCAAAATGAACCCAAAAATAGGTAACCCACCCAACCCACCCAGAATTTTAAGGGTTGGACTCAAGATAATTTGAATTGGATTCAATCTCAACTCATTCATGCCTAACCCATTTTAAGAGAATCCTCAATTGAGCCCAATTCAATCTCCACTTTCAACCCGTTTTAAAATTCTTTAGTAAGATATGCTTCTATATTAAAGGTATGAATTATTATCTATTTAACATCTCTTAGGATTTATCTATCAATTTGTTACTTTTTTTAAAAAAAACTTGAGCTGAAATTCGCATTGTGATTATAAAAGTTAAATATCACTATGTTAAAATTATAGAGATTACCCGTTTTTTAGCTCATTTAAACCCAACTCATTTGAGCACAAACTAAACTTGGGCGGCTCAAGACCAAACCCAATTTCTATTTCAACCCATTTTAATATCTCTAATTTCAAGTCAACCCGCCCATTTGACACCCCTAATCAAAATATTGAAAAAATTACTCCCACTATTCCTTTTTACTTGTCAAAGTTTTCTTTTTAAGAGTCAAATGATATAAACTTTGACTAACATTTTAAGATGTATTTATTCATCATATTTATATTAAAAAAAGTTGCAATTTATAGTATTTATGTATAGTTTTTGAATATCTAATTTTTTATTTTAAAATTGCACTAATGTAATCTAATTTTTGAAAGTTAGTCAAATTAACTCTTGAAAAGCGCAATGTGACAACTAAAAAGGAACAGAGAGATTACTCCTCAAATGAATTGGCCAAACACAAACTTCCTTCCTCCAAAAGTACTTCTCAAAAATTATTTTGACAAAAGTGCTTCTCAAAATAAGCAGTTTTTGGCAGCTTGGCTAAATAGGTTCTTAGTCTGAATAAAACAACATTTACAACTATGCCGCAATACCAAACTAATTGAGGTTGGTTGTATAGATCTTCAATATCATAAATGTGTAGTAAGGCCATAATATGTCAATACACGTACTTAAGGATTATCTACCACTAGGGGCTCTCTAGTGCTTATTTCTCTAAATATATTAAGGTTGTTCTAGTAAGCACCAGTATTTTAGTTGGTATCATTTATATGGATTTTCAACTTCCATTGATTATCTAGATTTTCCTAGGTTCTGATATATTCCAGATCTTTTATGATAACATTTTCCCACGGGATTTTAGGTCTTCCTTTCCATTTTTAGCACTATCAATCATCATGAGTTAAGCGAGATTCTGTCGTTCTATCCTCTAAATCCGCTACTTGTACCTTCTGAGATATGTGATAGGTTTTATCTTTTTTAAAGTTTGTATGACTGCACATTCATCTTAACATTCACATCTTTGAGGCACTTATTTTGCGAATATGTTGGGCTGTAGAGGCCCAACAGTCACTCCCATACAACATTGTTGGCTTTAAAGACGTTCTATAGAACTTGCCTTTCATTGGTATCTTCCTATCACATAGCACTCTTGTGGCACGCTTCCATTTCCACCATCTTACTTTAATCCTATTCATAGCATCTTCATTTATCATTCCATTTTCCTGGGACATTAAACCTAGATATCTAAACTATTTACATTTAAGTACCTCATATCCGTCTGATCTCACCTCAACTTCACTCCTATCTGACAAAAGTTGCAGTGCATGTATTCTGTCTCACTTCTACTTATCCTAAATTCATTACTCTGTAAAGTGCTTCTCCATGGTTCCAACTTTTGATTCACACTCTCACTAATTAACTCAATATCGTCTGCAAAGAGCATGTGCCATGGTATCTCATCTTGAACACTGTTGTTTAGCTCATCCATAGAAGGGTAAATAGGTATGGGCTTGCTCTGAATATTGCGGATATTAATAGTCGAATATTCAAATAAATTATTTTATTGAATTTGATAAATAAATGATTAAGATAATGATTTGAAATGGGAAGACTGAAGAACGGAAGTTAGTTGGGAAAATTTCAAATCAAATAATACAATTGGAGTAGAAATTCTTCCATTTAAGTTGTATCAATCACCTTGCAACAAAAGGAAGTACTTGCTAGACAGAGTCAACTTCCAATCAAATAATATGGAAAATATAATCTATATCTGATCAGAATGTTGGAGAAGTTCTTCCAATTAAGTTGTAGAAGCACCTTGCAACAAGAGGAAGTACTTTCTAGACAGAGAGTCCGCTAACTTGTTAGGACTAAAATATGTCGTTGAATCATTGCATATTGTTGCAGTTTTGATTAGTTTTACTTTTAATACATAATTCCTTAACTAAACTGCAAACTGATAACTTGAACTGAATATGGAACTGCATCATTCATTTTAGGACAGTAGGAACTTGTGTATGTAACAACAAAAGTTGTAATGCATTTTCAATTTATTGATGAACGTTGTATTTTGATGAACATTGTATTCTAGATTGAAGCTGTCACCAGAAGAATTTTATGGATCACTTCCACAAATCCAGTAGCTAAGGTTCTTGTCTTTAGCAGTTGGAATGATGTGCTGGATGTATTAGAGCATGCGTTTGTGGCTAACAACATAACTTTTGTGCGGATGAAAGGAGGAAGGTAATAATTTGCTTGTAGTCCACCTTTTTTGGTTCTTTCAAAGTTCAAAAATAGTTGTTTTCTAGGAACAGAAGGGAACACTTATTTTTCACGATTTTAGCAACCATGAAACTAGATTCATATTTTCCTGCATTACCTGAAGTCTCTGTTTAAAGAAAGGAGTTAATTATAGAAAAGAGCCACTCGGCTAATTTATTTACAAGAAAAAAGGCCGAATTAGCCATTCGGCCATAGCTTTCTCTTCTTCCTTTCACTTTAGCCATTAATGGCTTCTCTTCCTTCTTCCTTCTTCCTTCTTCTTTCTTCCTTCTTCCTTCTTTGTTCCTCTTGCTTTTTCATCTTCTTCTCTGTTTTCCTTCTTCCTTCTTCCTTCCTCTTGCTTTTTCATCTTCTTCTCCTTCTTCTTCTACATTGTTCTTCTTCATCTTCTTCATCATCATCTTCTTCTGCTTTGTCATCCTCTTCTCTTTTTTTTTTTTTTTTTCAATTTGACATACCACAAACGTGAATTGTTTCGAGCGAATTATATATCTAAAGTATCCAATTTGTACAATCCAAACCACGTTGCTCTAGTATGGTTTACCACAAACTTAATGTAATAAATCAGCTAAACTTCATAAACTGTCTTCCCAACATTGATGATGTTGAAGGTCCAGAACTAAGCATTAATCCACTCTTGCTTTTCTGCTTCTTCATCCTCCTATATTTTAGCGAGCTCCATTATTTACATTTTACACTATTGCTTGTCAATGGCATAGTTTGATTCAGCTCGCTAGTTATATCTTAATTATGATGCTACTGTGAATTTTAGCGGTATTTGGCTCGTACTGAAGCTAATAGTTGGAATGAAGTCACTGCATTCTTAGTTCATTCCTAAAATCCGTGAAGGAAGCAGCTCTTGATTTTATGGCCAAATATTTCATGTTGCATGTCTTAAGAGTGTGCTATCACACATTAGTTTCAAGTTTTAAACTTAAGTACTGCGTTCACAGGAAATCACATGTTGCCATCAGCCAATTCAGAGGCCACAACAACAATGTCGAAGAAAAAGGCAAAAGACATGTGGGTCAACCAGAAACTAGATCCATTCAAGTGTTGCTGCTCCTGATCCAACATGGAGCCAATGGCCTCAATCTTCTGGAAGCCCAGCATGTTATACTTGTTGAACCATTGCTGAATCCTGCAGCAGAGGCACAAGCCATTGGCAGGGTGCATCGAATTGGGCAAGCACATAAGACTCTTGTTCACCGTTTTATAGTATGTATCTCTATCAAAACTTCATTATAATTGAATTGGGAGTCGAAACCTAACTCCGTATGGTAACTTTGTTATATCTAAACTTTCTGGTACAATGAACCAAAAATTGTAGTATTGTTTTATAACTGTCGGTTGAGCTGTCTCCTACATAAAATGTGTCGTTTTATGCATGTCTGAAGTGACAGTGGGTGAAGACCTGCTTTCCAGTCTTATTTTTCAATTGTTGCTACATATAGTACATCCTTCACCGGGGGTGATTCATCAATATCTCTTTCTTTTTGTTGTCTTTTTTATAATAGGTGAAAGACACAGTTGAGGAGAGCATATACAAGCTGAACAAGAGCAGGAATACTGGTTCATTTGTTAGTGGCAACAGAAAGAATCAAGATCAGCCCATTTTGACGCTAAGAGATGTTGAATCCTTATTCAGGGTGGCACCGGCACCTTCCACCGATGAAGCGGCAACTGAGAGCTTGACGCATTTTCCACCTTCTGTTTCTGCTGCTATAGCTGCTGAGAGGAGGCTTAGGGAACAAACATCTGGTCAAGAGCCACAGGAGAATTGTTGAATAAACAAAATTCTGCTGTTGAAGGAACAACTAGGATCATGATCCTACTCCATTCTTTTTTAATTTCGACATGTCAATACCTGAATGAAGGATTCATCCATTTATCATGCTATCCATAAGCAGTGGAATGTCCTGGATAGGAGATTGTTGCTGCTGGTAAATTTCCATTAGCACCTTACTTTGGTCATGGTTATCTTGTCACAGGGGCATTCATCCGAATCCAGTTCTTTTGACATGGAGCATATATATATACCTGTATGTGAATTCATAAATGTGTGTGTGAATATCCTCTAAAAATTCAATAAATGCTATACATGTATCCATAAGTTCAAAAGTAGAATGAATTTAGTGTTAAAACTTAAAAGATCTAGTTTAAATCATGTATGCACGCCTCTATGTTTTGTAGATAGCTGATTCTTTTGTACATTAGTGCTTAGCACACAAGGTATAACGGTTGTAGATATTTTCCTCCCATAATGGATCCACCAAGGTATAGATAGACTTTGTCATTTTCATGCCCAGGCCTCTCTATTTTATCTTCTATTTCCTTTTTTTTTTTTTGGTTAAACTCCTTTGATCATAAATTAGAGTTCGGAGTCAAAAGGGCAATTTTTTCCTTCAGAAAACATAAATGGTATATAAAAAAAAAAAAAAATCAAAAGGGTAAAATCGCTCCGGAGGCAGCGATATTTTTAGTACTAAATTAACTTCGTTTGGGCCGTTAAAAAAAATTAATATCGCTGCCCCAGCAGTGATTTTGTCAAATTCTTTTTTTTAAAACTATTTTTTCAAAAAAAAAATTTATAATCTCGAGTTAATATCGTAAAAGGTCATTAAACTATGAGAAATTATCTAGCAAAGTCATTAAACTTTGTTTTATATCAATAAAATCATTTAACTTAAGATATTTATCTACAAAAATCATCCAACCATATTTATCATTAAAATAAGTTTGGCATAGTAAAATAAATTATTTTTTATACCATATAAATTACATGGACCCAATAAATAAATAAAAAAAATTTTGTCCCGCTTATCAGTAATCCAATTCTTTTTTTATTATAAAATTTTGAACATAAAATTCAAATTCATAAAAGATTCAATATCACATTACAACTGGCTAGCGAATATATGCAATTAAATTCTATAAATCGCATTAGGTTGCACAGTATTACTTGTAATTTAGCGTATTCATTATTACTCATTTACTTGAATCAACATATATGTACTGGAGTATCTAACTAAAGTAACAAATATTAAATTAGGTCTCTTGCAAGAATTTGGCATTTGCTTATAGTGTAAGCAAATTTGAGGAGAAATCATTCAAACACAATTCAACGTACATTGGGAAGTGAGTTACGTGTGGTTCTTCTTTACTTGGATTAAAAAAAAAAAAAGGGAGTCTCGATTATTCCTTCGTCTCATATTAGTTGACAGTTTATTAAAAATAGTTAACTTGTCCCATATTAGTTATTCATCTTATTAAATCAAGAAAAGCATTAATTCAATTTTTCCTATCACTTATAATTAACTCTTTCTAAAAATGTTCACATTTATTTATAGGGGGAACCCATCGGTGGCCCCCTAAACTTGGCACCAATTTTCATTTAGACACTTCAAGTAGACTTTGTTCATTTTAAACACCTCAAGTAGGGGTCTGTTGTATAATTTTGATATTTTTTGTATTTTCAAAATCGCATAATAAGTGCGTACATCCAGATGCAAGAAGAAGAAGAAAAGAGGTGAGGTCATGGGGTTTGGGATCTGGAATAAAGGAAAAAAGAAAGTAAAATTGAGTCTTTAAAAAATAATTAAAATTTCCACGTGTCACATATCAATTCGTTTATTTTTTCACATAAAAGCGTCTGGATGTACGCACTTAATATGCGATTTTGAAAATACAAAAAGTGTCAAAATTATACACCGGACCCCTACTTGAGGTGTTTAAAATGAACATAGCCTACTTGAGGTGTCTAAGTGAAAATGGGTGCCAAGTTTAGGGGGCCACCGATGGGTTCCCCCTTATTTATATAAGGGAAAAGGGTCAAAATGTCCTTAAACTATGCAAAAGGAACAAAAATGTCCTCAGTAGTTTGGTCCAAAAATATCCTTTCCGTCACTATTTTGAACCAAAAATACCCTTATTGTTATTTTGGTTAAAAAAAAATGCTCATTTTTTTCAAATAAGTATATTATTATTTTTTTTTTTAACACATCTTTTTTTAATAACACTTTTTTAAAATTAGCAAATGTTTATTTTACTTCAATTCAGAAAAAAACAAAAAATGAAAATATTTCTTATTTTATTATAAATTTGTTTATCGTTATATAAATATATATTAATGATGGATATATTATGATCTTACCTGACATATATTATTTGTCGACAGGATACATAAAGTTATTCTATTTTAATTGATAGGATGAATTAAGAAGGAAAATACATTTTTATTTGTTAAAGTGATCATTAGAAGAAAGAAAACAAAGAACATTTTTAATATATTAATTAAGAAGAAAATGTGTTTAAAAAGAAAGAAATAATATATTTATTTAGAAAAGGGCATTTCTGATCCATTCAATAACTATAGGGACATTTTTGGATCAAAGTATTGACTGTAATAACATTTTGAATCAAAATATTGACGACAAAGACATTTTTAAACCAAATTATAAATAAAGTCATTTTTATTCCGTTTACGTAATTTAAGGACATTTTTTATCCATTCCCCTTATAAAATTCCAAAAATATGGTAGAAGAGTTGAAGGGAATTCTGAGACGGCTCCACTCGGTGCCCGCAACCATTTTTGTCACAGTTAGCAGGCGACGTGGCATCACTTTGAGAATCGTGCCGTTTTCAGCTATGACCTTCCTTCCACGTGACAATGTCAGTTTCGCCACGTGGCGCCTATCCTTGTACTCTTCTACAATATATCCATCCCTTTCTCGATCGCCAATATCAAAATATTTGCAGCTTTTTGATTTCGATTCCCACGAAATTCTCAAAAAAAAATAATCGCATAAAATCTTTGTTTGACGGCTATGGCATCTTTTCTCCCTCATGTGAAAACTCAGTTTTCGTCTCCTCAATTTCCGATTCCCAATTCCAACATTTCTGCAACTCATAACCTCCAAATTCCAAGCGGTTATGATAAATATATTGGTAGCAATCAGCTCCGGCAGCCATTATTATCGTCCAAGTGTGGAAAAGGAGATTCAGTAGAAAGGAAATTAGAGGAACAAATTGATAATTTGGGGAGAATGTCAAATAAGTGTAAAGAAGTGGGTGGAATGGTGGAGTTATTGGAGTGTTTAGAAAGAGAAGCAATAATGGGAGATGATGAAGGGAAAGCACCAATGGATTACAACAGGAGAGCCCAGATTTTTGACAAAAGTTCTAGAGTTTTCCAGGCTCTTAAAGAAACATCAGAAACTACTACTACTACTACTAGTAATGATTAATTGCAGATACTATATACTACGTACTACTGTATTTGAAAGTTGAGCTTATAGTAGGAGTAGATACCTAGATACAATTGTAATAGAGCCCTGCTCATTATTCGCAATACAAAATTTACTTTTTATTTTCTTTTTCAAAATTTCTCCTGTAATGAATCTTTGAGCTTCAAGCTCAGATTTATCAAAAGAGGTGTTAATTCTATTGATTCACGGTTAAATATAGGCATAATACATAAGTATGTCATTTAACTTGAACTTGTCATTTAACTTGACGTTCAGCTTACATATATGTCCTCTAATTTTTGGTGTGCACAAGTAAACACTTAATTTATATAAAATTGAGTCTCGTTATTGCCTGAAATGAACCATAATCGCAAACTGCATATAATTTATTGAATTTTTTGCTTCATTATGTGTTTCTGATATACATTACATTTTCAGTCAAATGGCATTAACACTGAGAACCATTCTGTCCATGGTGACATTTTGTACATGGTGACATTTTGTATGGTAAATGAATGCCTTTTGCTCCCATACAGCATAGTCTTGTCCAGAAGTTGCCACCTGATAACTATGTGGGATAAGATTTCCAAGATCAAGTTTTGGCCCAATCTTCACAATAATTTTCTGATCAACCATTGCTATATAAAGATCAGAATCAGAAGCCATTATCTGCACATTGCTTGTCGTACAAATCCCATTCCTCTTCCTAATAGAGATTAGTGCTGATATTCCATCCTTCAAGCCCCATTCAAAGAAATGGTCATAAAACTGCAACCAAAAAAAAGAATTTAACTCCTCGGCTACTTGCAAATGCCTCAACTCAAATCAAGTTAGGGTTGGCTGTACGAGTCATATTCTGTAGGCATAATACATAAACAGACAACTCAAACTTGGCCTCAGCTGACAAGTAAGCACTCCAACTTGACAATGCACATCTAGACACTTCAACTTGGTCTCAATTGACAACTAAACACTCCAAGTTGGACACCGACGCTAACTTGACAAATAAATTTTGGAGGCGTCTAGATGATCATTTTGTAAGTTGGAGTGTTCAACTGTCACGGTGTTGACGAGTTGAGGTGTCTAGATGTGCATGTTCAAATTTGGAGTGATTACTTGCAACCTAAGGCCTAGTTTGAGTCTTTGTTTATGTATTATGTCTATTCCGTATTATGAGAACAGATCATTAGTTAAACAATTTTATCTTTTCTGAGCCTACTACTGAGACCGGCATTGTTAGCTAACTCATACAGGCCGAGTTCCTCAACTACCCGGAAAAGCATACAAATTTCTTGTAAAATAGACACAATGAGAAATGCATAGTAAGAATTTGGTGAGGAAAGAGTTCTTTTTTTACCACTGATGGAATTCCTGGATGAGTGAGAATGTATGCATATCCTTGCATAACTTTGTCTGAAGGGAAAGGCCACATATTTTGTGTCGATCCAGTATCGTGATTATCGATAAAAGTCACAGCATTTTGAGGCAAAACACCTATCATCCCAGGAGGTTTTCCATTGGAATCCTTCAATCTCCATAACTCTCCTTCAACTGCAGCTTGAAGAATTCCCTTAGTTGTGAAATCAAAGGCTTTTACAGCCCCACCCCCATTTTGAACCCAACCAACTAGCTCATTCCTATGATTGTCCTGGTTATAGTCCGGTTTCCCGTCCTGGCCATACACAAGACAGTTCCAAAATTCACCAACTGCAAAATCCGGGGACGTGTTTCCCATATAAATCTTGGTGATGTTAGGTGCATATCCCCTAACAAAATCGAATCGCCAGCCATCAAATCCAATTTCAAGCTTGAGCCAATTCATCCAATCTGATAACTCTTTCTGCACTCTGATATTAAGATGATCGATATCAGGGGCAGGTTCAAAGTCCAAACCCGTGTCTAGATTCCCCGTGCCATCAGAATATTGTGTGTCGTCCTTGCAAATGAAAGACGGACCCCAATCAAGCCGGTCATCCGTCGTTCCTCCTTCAAAGATGCAGTATATTCCCCTGCTATCTTTCTTATCAGCACATCGATGATTTATTACTATATCAGCAACCGATTTGATCCCATGGTCACGTAAAGCCTTAATAAGAGTTTTCAGTTCTTTCTGATTCCCAAACTTGGAAGCATCCAAGTCATACAACCTTCCTGGCATATAACCTGGCATAAAAGATTATATAAGCCTTCAAGTAATCCCATTTGTAACAACTACATCACTTTTAATTTGGGCAATCTTTCAAACATGTAAAATGCATCCCATTTATAGGACAATTAGCTCAAACTCTAGTCTTTAACTTGTGGATTCCATCCACCTTCCTATCATGGGAAGTATAACTATCATTTCTAACAATTGAACATGAATACCACTCCCCTTAATTAGAGGTTTCGGGGTCAAGCCCTGGGTATGGAAAAAACCATGTTCACCCCCAAATTGCCCTGCAATGTGCGATCCAAATTTAATCGTAGCTTCAATATGAGCTCCGAACACCGAGTGAAAAATAATTAAAAAAAAAACATGAATACCACTCCTTTCTTTTGCCATCAATAGTTGCGTTCGGGGTAACTTACATGTGTCTCAACTAGTGGTATTAAATGGGACGGTACGACTATGTTAAAATGAGTTGAGTTGATAATTGGATGGATATGACCCACCCAAAAGTTAATTGAGTCGAAATGGATTAAAAACAGATCATAACCAAACTCATTCAATTCTTTCCATGTTTTTATAATTTTTTAAAGAAACTGATGAAACTATTATCTTTTTGATCTATTAACTTAATATAATATTTTTTTAAAAATTGTCAGTTTCTAAAAAATATTTTAATAAGGACCTAAGGGTCAATTTGAGCTAGATATATCAATCCGATTTTATGGATTGGTATTTTCATATTGAATGGGTTGGACAAATCATATTTTCTATTAGCCCTAGACTCAACTAGCTGTGAGTGTTTTCATTGCACCCAATCTTCATTAACCACTAGATCGCAAAATTACCTTGAGGAGAAACAGAGTGAGATGATGGTGGTAACCAAACATGAGTAACTCCAGCATGAGCCAAGTCTGGAACGAAATTGATGAGAGAGTTGTACCATCCACTTTGCTTATTACTCGATTCCCAATTGAACCCCTAACAAATAAAAATTACATTTTTTAAATATATTTTAAGCAAGTACATAAACACAGTAAAAGTTTGAGGAAATTAAGGTTATTTGGGGATACCTGAAACAACACCGTCGAAGAAGCAAACATAGGAAGAATGAAAGAGAAAATTAAACAAAGAGGAAAAAGGGAATTCATTGTTGGGTTCGACTCAAGGATGAGGACCAAAAGATAAGCAAACATCTATGTGAAAATTTCTCAAACGTCAATCAACTACGTATTTGACAACAATAACAACATATTTCGTGTAATATTATAAATGGAATTAACAAAAAATATTGTTTGTATGCAACCTTACACATGCCTTGAAAAAAGTAAGAATTGTTAGAAAAACCAGGCAATTATTGGATTTGGTATAATGATTACATGACATTTTTTATTGTATGTGTAATTGACACTCTCCAATTCTCTGAAAGCTTGTAAAGGTGATTATTTTTTAATTTCTTCATTTTATTTTTATTTTTATTTTTATTTTTATTTTTATTTTTATTTTTTATGTCTATTAATTTAAATACTTTTTTATTATTCTAATATTTTCTAAAAGTATATTTCTTATTTTATGTTATTTATGTTTCATTTTCCTCTTATGCACAATACTTCATATGATTTTATGCAATTTTTTGTAATGTCTATTTTTTTATTCTTTATTTTTTTTATTAGCATAATTTTGTTAGTATTGTAATTTTTAAATTTGAGTAGAATATGTTGTTGAATAAGGTTATAAACTTACGTTTTTCTTTTCTTTTAAATCATATTATGTACGTTTATGTTTAAATGACATAAGAGTATTATGTTAAATTTTTTGTTTTGAATTTGGAACTTATGTTATATTTTAGAGGGAAAAAGGATAAATGGTATCTAAATACCCCTCGTTATACTTTTAGAATGATGATGTCCCTATCATTGAATTTTTGGAGTGTGTATACCCTTTGGACTAATTCGGGGGGGGGGGGGGGGGGGGGGGGGGACATGTCACGATCTTAACAACCTCTCAAATATTTATTTAATTTTTATTTCCAATTAAATAATACGATCCAACTAATTAAAACCCACCCAAATAATTTAAGACCCACCCAAATAAATCCAAAATAATTTAAGACCCAACTAATGGTGGGACAAGAAAGCAGTAGATAGAAAGCGCATAGTCTAGTGTGTAGTAATTGATTTTGTTGAAACAATGCAAGTGTTCATGTTCTCATGAGAAGGAGATAATAGGTGCAGTTATCGGGTTTCTGTGAACTGTTATATAGAGAGGCATCAATTTGGAGACCCAAGCTATAGGTGAGGGGTCTTCAATCAAATAGGAAAAATGACTGAAATATTGAAAAATGAAGATTGTAGGGCTGAATCCAAGAAAATGGATTTTTGAAAATCGAACAACAATCATCTAAAAAAGTTATTGAGTTTTGTGATTATAAATCCATTCGAAGATTGCTGGTTCGATTCGCCGGAGTTCGCTGGTTCGATTTGCCGGAGGTCGCTGGTTCTATTCGCGTTGGAGCAGCAGTAAAGGAGAGATGGGTGAGTGGTGGTCAGGTTTCATGGTGGATAGCGTCGCTAGAGCAAGGGAGGTTGAGTTCGATAGCAATTAGAGGTGGTTTTGTACGTGGAGCTTTGTCAGATAAGATGGAGTTGGGTAACTGGTTCTTGGGGTGTATGGTCGCTGGAACTAGAGAACAATGGAAAAATGGGATTTATTTGGTGGGTCTTAAATTATTTGGGTTGATTTTTAATTATTCGGGTCGGATTATTTAATTGGAAATAAAAATTAAATAAATTTTTGATAGATTGTTAAGATCGTGACACATGTCCCTCTATTAGTCCAAAGGGTATACACGATCCAAAAATTAGACGATAGGGACATCAACATTCTAAAAGTATAACGAGGGGGTATTTAGATACCATTTGCGAAAGTTTGGGGGTATATTTGTCCTTTTTCCCTATTTTAGATGTCATTCGCTTTAGCAGTATTGACTTGATATTTCACAATGCAAGCCATTTATTTTTTTAGGTAGCCTTGATAGATTATCCTTTTGTCAAATGTTTTAATAATTTTATGATATTATATTTATATTATAAGTATTTTTGTCTAGCATGCATTTCATGATGTTCATAGAAATCTCATATTTTTTGTTTACAATAATAAAGTGGCAATATGCTCTTGAAGAGCCTACGACATAAAACTTCATGAAACTTCACGAGAGGGATAAGTACCTAAATATAATGAAGCGATGAGATCTCAATAAGTTATATAAGTCACATTGCGAGTCGAGACAAATGATATATTATCGACATATTTTTGATACAATATAGCGCAATATTGTAAGAGATTATGAGGATCTAAATTCTACGGTCTATTAAAGCATGATGATGTTGAAGTGTTTATCAAGTGGAAAGATGCATTTTGGTAGGCATAAAGTTAATTTAACTTGTACTCTAGACATTAGAATATGTTGTCGACAAAATTGATATGAAAACATCCGAAGAATTCAAAAAGGCTAAAACATACACAAGATTTTGCAAAACTTGTTTATAATCCTCATATGGATTAAATCAATTAAAAATCTTTTATATGTTATGCAAGTTGATGACTTGAAGTGGAACTCTTGAAGAGTTTTCAAAAAGCAATAAATTATTTGCTAAAAGAAGTTGAAATGAGAAATTTGCAGAATAAGATTGGTCCTAAAGTACTATATTCTTTTTCATTTGATATATTTATCTCGTTTTAACAATGAACCTGACATAGTTTTAGTCCTACATGGAGAGATTGAAATATAAGCAATTGCAAGTCTTCGAAAGTTTGTTGGGCTAACTTTAAAAAAGTATTTTATTTTTTTTTTAAAAGTAGTTTTTAAAAAGTTAAACTTTATTAATTTTTAAGTTGAAAAATGAAAAGTAGGGGAGTACCTACTTTTAACTTTTAACTTGTTTTAAGTCATTTTTAATTTATTTTAAGTTACTTTTAATTTTGTCAAATACTCCGAAAAGCTAAAGTGACTTAAGAGTAGGTTTAACCAACTTTTAAATCAATCCAAACAAACTCTAAATGTGTTATCATAATAAATTTTGTCAAGTTTGTGAATGTAAAAGCATTGATTTGTTTGATCAACAAAAGACCTAAACTTAGACACGCCATATGTTTATATGTGGGGGCACTATCATATATCGACAATCTACAAAGCAGTCTATTGTGGCTACTTCATCAAATCATGCTGATATAATAATTATTCATGAAGCAAGCAAAAAATGTTGTGGCTGCGGACAATGATACAATCTTATTCGAAAAATTATGACTTGAAATATGACAAAAATATTCAGAAGTTTATATGAAGATAATGCAACACACACAATTGGAAGAAGGATTCATAAAGGGAGATAAAACAATACACATTTCACAAAAGTTCTTCTACGTACCTGAGCTCCAAAAAATGGTAATATCAATGTGCAACATATTCATTCAAGTCAATTTGGCTAATTTATTCACTGTATCTCTACCAATTGCAATTTTCAGGTAGATGCATGGTGCACAAGATTGGGATGCAAAGATTCAAATATTTGGACCGATGTTCTCATCAGGAGTTAATATGTGATGTATCTTTTTTCCTCATAAGGTTTTATCCTAATGAGTTTTCCTTGTAAGGTTTTTAAAGAGGCATCCAAAATGCGTATTATTAAATATGTGTACTCTTTTTCCTTGACTATAATTTTTTCCACTGGATTCCTTCTAGTAAATTTTTAACGAGCCACATAATCTATCAATATAGACATTCAAGGGAGAATGTAATGTTATAAGCATATTTGTATTATCGTGAATGTCTATTATGTAGATTCCTTTGAAGAAAAGTTAGGAACCCTTACTTTGGGATCAAGTTAGTATTCCTCTATGAATAAAAGAGGTTTCCTCATTATAAAGAATCCCTCAATCTCTAATCCTTCAAGAGAAATAAAAAATCTTCTCTCTACTATATTCTTCTTATTATTTTATATAGTTTTAGAATAATTTTCTATATCTGAGGAAGAATAAGATATTTATAGACAACAAGAACTGCTTCACAAAATAAGAAAATATTCAGAAAAGTTATACCAGTTCGAAAGCGGCGAGACCGAGTGCAGTCTGCACAAGAATAACACTTCAGAAAGTTGAAAGTCACACTCAGTGGCGGAGCTAGGTGGGGGTTCATGGGTTCAAACGAACCCACTAACTTTTTCGTAGACCCTATATTTGTATTAGAAAATTTAAAAAAATTATGTATATTAACTTGTGAACCAAGGCCCAAACAAATTGATTTAGAACCCCCAAACTCTTAATATTGGCTCTGCCTCTGGACTTGCACTGTTTGGGTTGTGTGGTCCACACATGCCCAAGTGCGGCTCTAAGAAATAACACACCAACATTTTAACATTCTTCAATTCCTCTCAAAGGTCTAATTCATGTAGTCGATTAACATATAGCATTGAAGTCACGCCAAGAAAAGTTAGAGAAAGAAGAAAGGAAGAACAACGAGAACATGACTAGCAACATAAACAAAGACACCCATAAAGAAAGATCAAGTCATATATAATCAGCTAGGTAGGAACCAAATCTAAAGGCACAGATAAACAAACGAACTCAAAACACACACAATGCGGTACTGCTAAATGGAAAGAATAAGTATAGATCGCACTTAATTATATTAAATGGCAAACAATTGAACAAATATGGAGGACTCTAATGCTTTAGCTAGCAACGGGGAGGATGGGAGAGTTTGCACTGTTCAGGGAGCTTCATGGCATGTTTTGGATCAATTTCCAGTACCAATTGAAATTCTTGTAAGAGCAAAAGCAGCTCATGTCTGCATTGGAAAGCGCGGTGCAGCACTTGGCTGTAGGCACCGGGGGATTTGGTGGAGTCACGTGATGGTTTGGATGCCATTTAACCTTCCCCATTCATCTTACATATTCCTTGAGCCCATAGAAAAAACTATAGGAGTCACACCTCTCCTCTGATCAAGCATAGAGCTGAAAGAGTAATAATAAATAGACAAAAAACCGACTGCTAAATAAAATTGGGCTACAATTTTGACTCAAAAGAAACAGAAATGGTTCAGATGTCACAATATCCCATACAATAAAATAGTTTGGGCGATCATACCATGCATATCAGAGACCGCCTCAAAGAAGACAATTAAAAAATAACCTAGAAACGACATCATAGTCGTTAAAGGGCCTATCAAGTTCTTCATGCATACCACTGAGTAACAGATGCAAACAAGATCTAGTTTAACAGAACTTCCAGCGATTATCACAGTTAACACATGTGACATATGTTGTCATTGGTTCATCAGCACTCCGAGTTTGCATCTGGTAGTAAGTGGTCTGATTTTTCCCACACCTACCACACTTAAACTTATCTGTGCTGGCCTTTGGAGGACCTCCAAGCTGGCTATTAAATAATGCTTTTTCTTTGATCTTCTTATTCTCCTTTTGCCTTTCATCACTTGCCATTTCTTCTGGGCTCAAATCGACAATACTGTGAGGTGAATACTGTCCTATAAGGACTTTCCTCCGGAAATCTGGGTTGTTTGGATCCTTGATGTTAAACATTATTGACCTATACTTAAACTTCTGGGCACCACTAGATTTACCCCACTTCTCAAACATTGCAGTCTCAACCTGAACTGCAACTCTGTAAGGATCACAACCATTCACAGCATTCCTCAAATCGTCATCAACTTCAACCGAGACTTTGCAAAGAGCCTCAGAAAGGAGCTCCCGGACTTTGTCTCTCACAGGATCCTTGCAATAAACAAGAGCAGACAACTTTGGTGGGGCACCACTAGCCACATGAGATCTCAATTTCTCATCCTTGGGTTTCTTCTCAATCTTTACACTTTTGGAAGTTGTATTCTCAGTCTTCATAACAGAAACATTCTCAGACTTTACATCAGTGAAGGAACTTTCTGCCTTCACTGCTCTCTCAGATTTTAGAGTCAGAGACTTACTTGACCTCTCAACTATCACATTCTCAACCCTTGACACCTTTTCAACCTTCACTGAGTTCACACGCTGAAATTTATTGCCTTCATCACCATCATCGCCAGCACATTCAGCTTGTACAGATTCCCCATTTACTTCATTGCCGTTTTTATTTTTCATTGTCTCTCTCACAATTATAGCCTTCCAGTTCTTCACTACATCAGAAGCCAACACCTGGATCTTCTCCCTCGGATGTTTTGTCAATGTTCGGAGGCGTTTGCCCACCTGAAACATTATTCATTATGTCAATTACAGAAAAAGGATCCAGTAGCAGATGAGCACCTCCAAGAGGACAATAAGCGTAAGAAAGAAACAATAACAGGTAATAACACCAGTACATGAAATTCCTGAATCAATCTCCGGGAAAGCCCTTAGAGAATGAAACCACACTAGCTAAAACACATGAACTCACAATACTGACCCATGTTTTTTTTCCAAAAGGAGAGAAGAGAGAGAGATAATAGTAGTACTACTAGTAACAACCAACAACAATAACTGCGTGAATAGTATGAACTTACAATACTGACCCATGATTCTTTTCCAAAAGAAGAATGAAAGTAAATAGGTCTCGCACAACAAAAATAGAAAAGGAATCATCACAAAGAAGAAAAGAGTCATTGGAAACCATGGTGGAAGAAGAAGATAACAAAAAGGAAACTGAAACATGCTTATGGAGGATTCCTGAGAATCATATAGCAAAATGTCCCTATATTATCTCCTTTTGACCTTTTTTCTTTTTCACCTTTCACATTCAACTTCTGAAAATTGACAGCTTTCCTTTAAATTTTGTTGAGAATATAATTAAGTAAAGAAAAGTGTGTTAAAACTACTAAGAACGGGTCAAAAACCAAGGACCAAAACCGATGAACACACTGTTTTGTTTTTACTACTAAAACCGACCCAAAACCACAAACTCGATAACGTTGGAAAATGGTGGATCGCTATACGGAAACAAGCTGACTGCTTCGATTAAAACTAAGGCACTAAGATCTCATTTGTCTTTATTAAGATTAAAACGTTTGAATCTCAATGATTAAAATATTGTAGGTAGATCTGAACACTGAATGATTAAGATTATTTGTTTTCTAAGCATTAGAATATATTGAATTAAAAAATTATTAAGTATTAATAATACAACAACAACAATAATATACCCGATATAATCCCACAAAATAAAATTTAAACAATATAGTAATTAATATTCTATCAATCAAAATTTTTAAATCCACAAATTTTAAAAACTATTGAGATTTTTAACTGGATATATAGATTGTACTTATTTTTTACAGACACAAAATTAATTAATTTCCTCTAATAAAAATACAAGCAGCAAGAAAGATAGATATACCTTAGTCTTAAAATGAGACAAAAACATACTACATAGCTTATATAGAAATGCAGCTATGAAATACCACAATCTATTTGGATAATAATTAAAATGAAATCAATACGTCATATTTAATTCAACCTAGCAATTAATGCACTTACTGAGCCACCGAAGAGCGCTAAATGGGTTTCAGATTTCATTGCAAATCTGCCCGATTCAGATGTTTCAAGACCCAATAAGTGGTAGAATTTTAAGAAAAACAAATGTACTTAAATGAGCTATCATCCGAATAATTCAGATTCAATGAGACCTAAGGGGGGTCTGTCAGTTTTTAAGAAATATATATTTAAAAAAATTGTAGTAACTTGGAATCGAACCCAAGTATTTACCATGATATTGAACAATTCTACCACAAGACCACACATACTCAGTGATGGAATACTTCCGTTTTCTATTACTTATACTCATCAATTGCAGTTTTGCATTTCAAAGGGTGGCAAAATTGATCGGTTTTCAAATAAAAAACTTATAGTATTTGTGCATTTTTGGATGGATGTCTGTCGGTTTTCTTAAAGAAAAACAAAAAAAATACAGTTTCCGAGGAATTTTGCGTGAAAAATAATAGACGAACATCCTTTGATTTTCTTTTTTAAAAAGCCATTGAAAAACCAGTAGACTCCATCTGGTTTTACTAATTTTTAGTAGTTTAGTCACACACTTCAAGTTGGTATTACACGCAGATGTCCTGAGATCAAATCTCATTGTCATCTATTATCAAAAAGAATTTGCACATGCTTAGCCCAATAAAAAAGAATTAGGCCCACACGTGAAGGAGCATGTTGAAAATATAATTAAGCAAAAGTGTGCGCTCTCTATCCTCTTCAGCTAGATGAGATGATCACATACTTCTACAAAATTTTACTTATTCATCTATCCATTAGAATCGCGGGGTTCTTTGAAATCCCAACACTTCTACTTCCCTTTTCATAATTGACAAAGCCTTCTATTTAATCATGGAAAAAGTAGTACCTGCATATGCAAGGAATTTAGAAATTGAGGTTCAATTGCTTTTTTATACTCTAGTTCTGATTTCTGATCACATGATTCAAAAATGGTAGTAAAATCAAAAGTTGTTTTTGATATGGTCACTTGATTAGTTCAAAGGATAAAACCTAATCCAGACCAAAAAAGAGACTAAGGATAAAGTTCGCTACTTCATACAAAGAATAAAAAAAAAGATAAATGTTCGCAACCTGATTAATTCATTGTGATTGTCTGCAATGGTCAATAAGACTTATGCTCTAGGAAATATGATGCCAGGGCCATTATGTTATTTTAGCATGCTAGATATGCTAGCTGTGTTTTGATTTAAGAAAGGGGTGCAGAAAGAAAGCAGATAGTTGTGAACCTTTTTTTTAGACCAAGAGAATATCCATTAGGCTGACTTACCTCTTCAGATTCTCTATTTGCTTCCTGAATGGTAGTTCTTCCACTATTGAATGTAAAAGGCATCAGCTTGTATATTGCTAGAGTACTCGTCAAAGTTCATAAAGTGGGATCTCTTTAACTTAAGGAGTGATGACCCTTGCTTAATATTGCTTTGTTGCTTCAAGTGATAGGTATCATTTAATTCCTGATCTGGAATAATTACTAATAACTGCTTCTATGTGATGGGCCAATTGATCCTAATTTTAAGGGACAGTAATCCCAATATTACAATTCCACAACCTTCCAATGATGGTATATCACATTTTTGAATAATAACCCAGAATCCACATTAGCAACGCTAAAAACCATATCAAACAGGGGAACAAATCCTTTACTTTATATAAGGAACGAGCTCATTTTCTTTAAATGAAGAAGCACATGTGATATCAAAAGCAATTTGTAACTTAAAAGTGAAGGAATGGTGCAAGGCTAGGGGTTATCACTTAGCATGAGAAGCAAGTGTTGTCATGTACAGAGCTTCATTCCAAAGAAAAATACATAGAGACTCCCCTGAAGCAATTCAATTTATTTTTTCAAAATAAAAAGGAAAAGTATTCCAGGAACTGGAACTAAGAAAAATCCAAGCTTTTCAAGAGCAGGTAAACTGAATTAGTGAATGTGTGGTTGCTAAAACTGAAAAGCGGGAGATTGTATATTATAATAGCAAGGCGACGAAGAAAATGAAGATATCTTTGAATACCTGTGTGGAAACAAGGACTTGATAATTGACAGGAAATTTTTTGAGCTGATTCAAAGCGTCAAGGCACCTATCCTCCTCCGGTGAGGAATCTGCATCGCCGTCAGCAGCGGCTGCATCAGCCGATCTCTTTACCACATCGAACAGCTCGATTAGCTCCTTCTCCATATCTACTGACTAAGAACAATCGGATCTTCAAGCAAGAAAAACAACAAACATTATAAAGCCCACAAATCGAGCAGGTGAAAGTCTTCGGCGTTTCTTCAAATGATGAAACCCTAGAGATTAAATGTGGGGGAGATTAGTTGTTACGATTGAGGCGGGGATGAGCTAATCGAGGTTGTTGCGGCGATCGGACGGTAGAGAAGGGCACACTGGATATCAAGATCCAAAGACGTGAGATCGGCGACTGGTTATAATTAGCATAGTCTGAATTCTTTGTTTTTCATTACTACTGCTTCCTTTTTTCTTTATTTTTTTGGGCATATTTAAAACTATATAACAAGTATGGTAAATTACATTTTTTTGTAGATTAAAATATTTGTAATATTTGTGATCGAAGATTAAATTGTGATGGGCAGATTGTAAAATTGTAGTATAACATAGACTTTTTCAAAAAGAGTTTACCGTATAATATGATATTTTAACAATAGTTGAAGTATGGTGAATTAAGTATACTACTCCCTCCATCCTATTTTATGTGATATTTTTTGAATTTCAAAATTCAAACAAATATATCTTTAACTGTAAATTTTTCATAAATCTTTTAAACATTTTAAATTATAAATTATTGTAAATTATAATACTTTTTACGTAGTTTACAAATATATAAATTTTATTTCAAAAAAAATTGAAAATTCCATGCGCAAATTCTCTATCAGACTTAAATTGTTTGACTCTCAAAAAACGAAAAGTACCACATAAATTGAGACAGAAAAAGAGAAAATTAAATAAATATAGACGTAAGATCTAAGGACCAAAACTAAATGGCTGTTTGCATATTTGAAGAATCCGACAAGGATTCAAATGGCAACAGAAGGTCGAGCAAACCTTTGCCTCTAAACGAGCTAACAACATGCCCGTGCGAGTTAACTGATCCAAACCCAGTTAGCTCACAAGCATGTAAAGGGTTCGTGTTCTTGGCATTGAAGTCAAAGCGATGATGCCTATACATACAACTACAAGTATACATTTCCTATCTTGTATTAGATTATGGTGCAAGAATTTTAGATGATAAAGCTATCATCGTATGTAACTGTGCTCGCTCTCTTGATGAAACTGCAAAGCACAAAATTTGATCCTCAGATAAATGATGTGATGAAATTGAACATGCAGCACCAATTGAAAATAAAAGTCGGATTATTTTAGAAACTCATTCAACCTCTGCATAGCATACACAGATCACGATTCTTTCTGGTGAGTACACCATAAGGAAGCATCAAGTTAACAATATAAACAGTAATGAGAACACAAAGCTCGACCAAGGAAAATAAATCCAAATCAGAAAATTGATTGAAGCAGCTAACCATCAAAGGCACGTGATTGTACTAACAAGGACCATGAAATGTAAATGTATTATTGACTTAAATCCTGCTCAAGGATTGTTTATCACCAAAACTGATATCAGTTAGCTACCAACTTCCTTGACATTTTTATCACTTCTCTTCTTCCTGCTTCTCAATAAATGTCTTCCTCAAAAAATCCCATGGCTGCAAAGATATAGTGAAGAATGTATAAAGTCAGATAAGCAAATTAATTATGACATCAGTAAATCAATTTCACATACCACACTGAGGCGATAGCAACTACATCAACTAGAAAAGCATTGAACAATCTCAAAGGGGGTTACGGGTATTTCCTGAAAACCTCCCAGGAAACTACATTAACTGGAAAAGCATTGAACAATCTCAAAAGGAGTCGCAGGTATTCCCAAAAACTTAATCAGCAACTTCATTTTACCTCTAGAGACTGCATTATACATAAATAATCCCGTCGAGGTTATCCAATAAAACAGCACAGAAATATCACATCAAGCTCAACATATTTCGAAAACTTTTATCCAGCTCAGCTCATCTGGCATCTATAATTAAACCTACCTCTCCTATTTGTTTAACACATCTTTGGATTTTATGAGCACGACATAGATTACAACTTCCTCATTACTGAAGGAAAATGCCAAGGGTCGTCAAGGAAAGGTCTTATCAGACCTGATAGGAAGTTTCTTTAAGGTTTTCAAAACAAGAGAAAGAAACAGATAATTCGGAAAACTTAAGGAAATAGAAGGGTGATGAAACCTAACATTTATATCACATCCCAAATAACTTAAACTATGCAGCACAAATATAAAAAATAAACCATCAAGGATACTCCTGAAGAACCTTTCAAACTAGCAACAGGTAGGCAATTCATAAAAGAACTCAAGCAACAGATCATTGAGACAACCAATTTTTCCCATATGAAATGACAAGAACATACAGCTGCGAAAACAAAGGTAACCACCAAGAGAGATGAAGAGTAAACCAGTAACAAGAATAAAAAATCATGACATTTAGAAAACAATAGTTTAAAAAGATGTTTGACAGAAAACCATTTCCACCTGCACCCTCCTCCCCAAAATTGTATCATTCATGTCTAACTTTCATGGTATAACAAGCCATTTCTGTATTTTTCTTATTAACCGACAGCTTATTGCAACTCGTTGACCTGAATGTTATCTAACACTTCACTTTTTTAGGTCTTTTAACTTGGGGCCTGCAGGAATATGAGCACCAAAGGGAAACCAGAGGCAAATCTAAGATTTAAACATTATGGTTCTAGTTTGGGGTTCTACAACATCTCATTTGATTTACTGGGTTCAAACTCAATCAATTGTACTTATTTTGCAGATTTTTTAACACATATACAGGGTCCAAATGAAAGCTAGAGGACTCAGATGAACCCACAAGCTATACACTACATCCACCTCCCCTTTTATTAGAACCAAAACCCAGGGGAAACATTAGCTTGATGGTATAAAATAAAAACATCAATATTTCATAATGAAAAAAATGCACATAAAAGAGTACGAAAATCAGGAAGGTGGTAGGACATCTCAGTCTATCTAAGGTAGTCAGACATCTCAGTCTATCTAAGATCCGGACTAACTACAATAGTAAGTGGCTTGGAAAAGCTCCATGGATCACCAAAGGTCACTACCGCCATACAATCCCACTCACACTCTCGTATGTTACAAGGATCAAGGAAGTACAGCGGTATTTTGCAAGTGCAAAAAGCTGTATATTGTTCCTGTCCTTCTCTTTGTCCATTTTTATTTTTATTTTTAAAAAAAAAATCCTATCGGTAAACATGCTACTAGTAACCCATCCTTATCCTTTGATACCTCCTCATTCCTTAAACCAAACACATTCGATCCCCTACCACATCCTCAAAACTGTTGAGTATTGCAAATTTAGATCGAGCATAACACATAGATCATGAACTCTAGTAACAACAGTGTAAACCCAAAACAATAACGATGCACGATTGTTCAACCATTGAACATTTCCAAATCCCAGTCCAACAAAAATAATTAACCCTGATTAATCATTTGATATAACGATTATATTTTAGAGGATTGACGGAAAATCAACACAACCATTCAGTATCTAATTACCAAGTTGACTTTGAAATTGTATCCAAATTGAATGAAACATGAGGGAAAAAGAAACAGATCTGGATAGATATTATAAGTAGAGATCTCAAAATTAATATAAAGCAGAGATGAGGAATTAAGGAAAAGAAAGAAGATAAAGGACCTGGATGACCCAGAGGGCGCCGGTCACGGCGGCGACACCCCACCCTGCGGCGGCCTGGATATCGGTGGATTGGGGACGTTTGGGGCCGAGGAACTTGAAGAGTCTGTTACCTGCAGCTGGACTAGTCATCTTCGGCGTCGGAAGCCCTAGACTTCGGTTTTCTAACTTTTTGCAAGGCAATTAATGAGAAAGCAAAATGAATGCCAAGTCCTATAAAGCGAGAGGCCCACAATTTAAGTTGGTCGAATTCCAACAGAATTAGTTTCTTCACCTTCTCGGTCTAATTTTAGTCTTTTAGATCACCACATTTTAAGGTTCGTGGCAAATTGAAGGTATAAAATATATTTTATATTAACAATATATAATTTTCGCGTAATATATAAATGTGTTTTTTTAATTTGGCTTCAGCTAGTATCTACGTTCTCCGATTTTTAGTGTACACGAATAGACACTTTAACTTGTATGAAATTGAACAATTAGACACATTCATTTTACGCGATGTCCTACATAGAAATTTTATGTCCTACGTGGCGGGTGTCTTATGTTTATCATGTCACATAGGACGTGCATATCTATTTGTTTCATTTTATATAAGTTTAAGTGTCTACTTGTACACATTCAAAATTAGGATATAGATATTAGTTGAAGCCAAGTTAAAAAGCATATACCTATAATTTTATATCCTGAAACAGGTCTTTACAAATCTATGTTAATAATTGTAAAATGTTACTATTTTTTATATTTTATATGCATTGGAGTTGTATGGGAAAAATTAATGTACACATGTGGTCGCACTGAAAGAGAATGCATGACATTAAAACAATGTTAATGACAAGCTGAGTAAAGAATTTCGAGGTAATTTCAGTGGTTGATGTATTCTATTTGTTGTCAATAAATAACTGAGTTAGTCACTTGTAAAGGGTCAGAGTTTTGACAATACAAGGTTTTCCATCTATATTTTTGCACTCTAAGCTTTCTGATCTCATTAGTTACTTGTTTAAGGCACATCATTTAAGAACATTTATACTAGATTTCTCAGTTTCAGAACTAACAAGGTCATCACCAAAATCATAAACAATAATCCGTGTAAATATTAACGGAGAATGAGAAGGACTAGTAGATGTGGAGATCGATGATATATTTGAATGATGATTTCATTTTAAAGATTATCTGGGTTATTACCATTTTTTGTATTGATACATTTTTCAAATAATGATTATAATATATATTTCCCTATATTATTGGTGATTTATTTTAATTTATTTGGAGAATTATTAAAAATTTATTTTTACTTATTTTTTTAGTAATAAAATTATAAAATTGAAGATAATATACACCACTTAGATTCATAAAAATTACGCTCTATACTTTGGGACTGACACTTTTATGCCTTGACTCATGCTCCCTTTTTTAAAACACTGGCTCCTTGGTAAGAAGTAGTGGTAGTGGAATCTTTAAGGGAAGAGTTAATGAAGCCTAAGGGAAACATAGATCAGATCCTAGGGGCACCTCAGCTCTAGAAAGACCAAATTCAAATAAAAACATCTAGTTGTCTTGCAAAGACAGCGCGGTATCAAAGCCTATTCCAAAGAGGCTTAATATTTGTATCGAATAAAATTAAACTTAAATTAATCTAGCTAGAAAGAGGAGGGAGGAAGGACATATGACTGAAATTAAAATTCAATAACATCTCAAATCTTACACATATAAAATTATTGATTGAACAATAATAGTATAAATTTTTTCAGTAAAATAGATTACTTCAACACATCAATAAAACAAACAACATGATAATAAAAATAGATAAAAATACGAAACATTAAATAAATATGAAATTAAAATTGACTCAATAAGAAAAATACAAAATACTTAAACAAAATTAATTTTTGAGACGCTCATCCTTCTTCTCTCCAATATTGTTGTCATTACCTTTTATTGGCTCATCTTGTTCATGTAGCTGTTTCTTTCGCTCATCAACTTTAGTCTTTGCAAGAGCAACTAGATTTATCAGACCTTTAAGTTCTTTAGCATCGAGTTCATAAAAGCTCTTTCCCTCAACAACTTCATTAAACAATAACTCTGTTTTTTTCTCCTTATTATTTTGTTCCATTTTTGTAATGTTTTCTTCTTGAACCTTCATCATTTTGTCAAGATTGGATTCATGTGTAACTAGATTAGGCATCCTTAGGAACTCAGGAAAACTTAAATACTTCTCAAATCTTTCCTTAACTTGAGTTTCAGTTGGCCATAAAATAACTTCTCCTGGACAAAAAATAATTAGCCCAAGTGGTATATCACACAAAATTGACAATTCTTGTGCTTTCTTAGACAAACTTGCTATTTTTTTATAAAGGGAATTTTTTGTATTACTATCATCACTTAATTCCCTATCGCTCTCATGCTCCGTATTAGACATATTTTGTATACACTCAATAAAAAATGAACACTTTATTTGGGAGAGAAGAGACTATGATTGAGCAAGTAAAATGAAGAATATAATTTTTTATATATAGACGTCTAAGAATGTTATTACCACATAATTAAGTATATTCTTTATGTATATTCTTAAAATACTAGGAAATCATTTATAGTTTTGAAAAACGTAATCCATGATGCAGATTTGGTTCCAAGAGAATTCTTCATGTTTTTTCTTAAAATGTTAAATTTTTAATTGTGATTTTGAAAAGTATAATTAATAAAGCAGATTTGGTTCCAAGTGAATTCTTTATAAATTTTCTTAAAATGTTAAAAATTTAACTATGATTTTGAAAAAACATAATTCATGAATATATTTTTTTAAAAGCTAAAAGTCCAGGTGTAATTTTGAAAATAATAATCTATAAGTTGATTTGTTTCCAAGTGAATTCTTCATGTTTTTTCTTAAAATGTTGAAAGTACAATTGTGATTATGGAAAGTATAATCCATGAAGCAGATTTAATTTTATGTTGATTTGGTTCCAAGCGAATTCTTCATGTTTTTTCTTTAAATGTTAAAAGTACAATTGTGATTATGGAAAGTATAATCCACCAAGCAGATTTGGTTTTAAATTTGATTTGGTTCCAAGTGAATTCTTCATGTTTTTTCTTAAAATGTTAAAAGTACAGTTGTGATTATGAAAAGTATAATCCATGAAGCAGATTTGGTTTTAAGTGAATTCTTCATTTATTTTCTTAAAATGCTAAAATTCAATTGTAATTTTAGAAAGATCAAATTACGATCTTACCCTTCCTTAAAGTCTTGTCTCCGAATAATTCCAATTGCTCAAATGTGTAATCATATATGTGTACGAGTCTATAAGTATGTACCCATATTGATAAACTTCTATCCCAACCCAAAAGTCAACCTCAACCCTTAAGGTCAAAATTTTAGTTTTATTTTAAAATTAGTTCACCCACGGTACAAGGATCTCAAATCTCAAATTTCCTATTAAAAATTTGAGTTTGAAACAACCTCCAAATCAAAGAATAATGATTTCTAAAGCTAAAAAATCTCCCTCAATTTCTACTTTCAAAATATGATAGAAAAGTAAATAATTAGTGAAACACCGAAAAAAATATCAAAGTCAAAGTTAAAATCTTACCCCCAAATCAAATCATGAAGTTTCCTTAAAATTGTCCAAAACTGAAGTCCAATACTCAAAATATGCTTAAAATGAAAAAAATATTTTAAAAAATATAAATTGATTGTTAGGTATTACTGAGATGTGGTACAACAAACATGGGACAAATACTAAAGATATACTATTTGACTACAAAGAAAGACACCAAAAATAGAGTAAAGACACCACAAACGCAACATTCTCTGCCCCGACTCCATTTACAAAAAAAAAACAACTTTATAACTAGCAAAAGCGGTAAAAACACCATAATGGTGAGACCAGGAATTCAACAATGCCCAAAACATTTTCAAACTTGGAAGTTGGAATCAACACTCAGAACTCATTAGAAATGTCACAACTCGAGCCTACTCCTAGAACGTGATCGGCACTCGAAAACCATTGATGGTCCCCAAGCGAACTCTCGTCCTATCTGACTACAAGCGAAATACTAATTCAAGCATACACAAACATCAAACTGACAGAAATTTTTAACAACGGTTTACTGAATCTCATAACTCTCTAAATATATTGAGTAAAAACATAAGGTTTAAATAAAACATCTGAAATTGAATACTGAAGGACTGATCAAGACTGTCTATCTATGAAGCCTCCACTGTATAAAGATAGGTGTAGGGACAAGACCCACAACACCTTAAAACTCTACTACTAGCAAATCATAAAATTGGAGTCCTCTGAGAGCTAGGAAGCCTCACCAAAACTGACGAGTGTATGATGTGATCTTAATAGAATGTCTGTTAATGATCCTAAGTACCTAAATCTGCATCATGAAACGATGCAGGTCGAATGTCACCATTACATTGAATGTACGAGTATGTAAAATAAAAAAAAAATAACTGAAGACTGAAGATAACTCAACAGAAGAGTAATATAAATCATGATGAAAATCATTTAAACTCTTTCTGTAGGGATGCAATAATAGTAAATATTGGACTAAAATATATAAATAAAAATATAGTTCACTTTACTTTACTGGGAGTTTCTCTAACCGACAACTATCACTATGAGCCTCATGATGATACAACGTCTTATCCACGTTGCCAGAGCCACCTTATACTTTGCCAAAGTATAGGACGCAAGTGAACTATTGGATTCTCTAAAAACCTTCTTAAGGAAGCTGAGGAGTCGCCCGTCTTGCGGTACGATCCTATCTACGTTGGTGGCGTAGGTTATGGAGTTTGAATTATCTGAACTCTTACCTTAAATAGGTGCTCAATACTACCTCCCAAAATATAACTGAATGCTCATGTAAAAGTACTCTCTAGGTTGAGATAATTTCTCAAAAGGCCTCTTTAAAAGGTAACTAAAGTTATACTGAATCTACCTGAAATACTCTGAAAACTCTTTATACTTTTCTTAAAATAGTACTCTATTTTCAATATGGAAAATCAACTTTCTTTAAGGGGTAACTGAACTTCTCTTTATCTAACTGAAATGCTTTTAAAAACTACTTATGTTCTTCCTATAATAGTAGTTTTTTCTCAATGTGAAAATAGTACATTTGGAACCATTTGTGTTCCCTTAAAACTCTTCTCAAAAGATACTTTAAGATACTCTTGAACTCACTTTAAAATTCCAAAATCAATGCATGAAAATAAAGGCACACAGACTTTCAATAAAAATTTCATCAACTAGGGTTCATGCGAAATATAAGCATGAACAACAACTCAAGGATATCAATGCATATAATATTGCAATCTCATAATATAAGAATTTAGAATTCGGAACAAGAATATAACTTATATCAAGAATTTCATAAAATTGAGGGAAAAATCCTAGATTGAACTTTTCACTGACTGAATTTAGATGTAAGGCGCGAGGAATAACTAGTCCAACACTATAAATAACCTTACATATCTAAAAGAACAAAGTTCTTGAAGAAGTTTGAAGGAGAACTTAATTGAAAGATTTGAAACCCTAACTTTTGTCTTCCTTGTGCTTTTCTTGGAGATGAAGAGTGGAGAAGAATATTGGATTGAAAATCTTAGGATTCTTGAAAAGAATCTTGAACTTGGAGCTTTTAGATGTTGAGAAATTGGAGAAATCCTTTCTTGGGGTTCTTGATCTTTGGAAGAATGAGAAATGGGGATTTGAGAGTTGATAAACATATAATAATGTTATTAGGTTGTAAGATGGACTTAGGGAAGTTGATTTAGGGTAAAAGTTCAAGAATACCCTTCTAGGAATGTTTGAAAACCATAAAAATTGAAGAAACGACATTTTAATGAATATCGTCGGTCAAATCGGCGATATGGAGGTCTCCTTGCCATAAATACTAGGTGGATCAACTATTGGGACTTTAGGATCCTCAAATGGACAGTCGCATAAGATTTTCGGGACTATTCAATGAGCTAATTCGGCAATTCGCCAACCCATTCGGCATATCGCCGATTGAGCAAGTAGGTTTGCCCAATTTCCTTGCCCGGGTATGTTTCAGTAAAGTGACCATAACTTTTTGCTCCGAACTCGAAATAAGAAAATTTTTGTGGCGTTTAAAAGATGACTCGTAGACCTTTAATTTTATAGGTCATAGGCAACCTAATTCATTATATTCTTAGAGATATAAGTGTTTGAAGTTTATCATTACATGAACTCATACGAGAATTTAGTCAATATGAATGCTTTGAACTTGTCTTGGTGTTTGGGGTCCCTTATGACCCTATATCACTTTAGTTACTCTTGATACACTTGTTAAAGAACCTTAAAATACACGAGAAAGTAGTACATCACTCAATTCAAGCTCATATACCTACGACAAACGATTTAAATTTTAAGAATAAAGTTGTGAAGTGTTATAGAATGATTCAGATCTTAGTTTAGAAATTTTTAGGGTGTTACAAGAAATATCTAGGATACAAACAAAATATGCAAATCAATCATAAAATGTGAATTCTACATTTATTTGAATCATCAAATCACCGATCCAAGGTTATCGTAACCATTCATTGAAAGTGGTCAACTCAAAATTTTCAAATAAAGTAGAACATCAATCAATGGTCTAAATCACTTTCGAATATCTCGAGATCCATGCAAAATATTTGACTATCATAAATAACCCTATAAACCTAATGGATTTTGACAAACCCAATTTTGACCACATTCATCACAAATGTTGACTTTGATCAAACCTTTCAAATTTCAAAACCGAAAAACTTCTCCAAACCACATCCGCTTACCTAAAGACTCATCCCACTCATTCTTGCAAATCGTAAACTACATAATAAAGCTACACAAAGGTTAAAGTAGGGAAAGAGACTAAACACTCAAAACGACCATAGAGTCACTATAACATCCATCATTAATTACACACATCAACAAAAATAAGTACCCAAATTATCGAAAAGCTGACGATATCTACTTCACATGTCCAACTCAATCTCTTAAGTGGCTTCTTTTACTGTATAATGCATCCATTGCACCTCAAATATCATATTTGACGATATCTCCATAGACCTCAAATATCATATTTGGCAATCTATATAGTTTTAGGCTCCTTTTTATATACTAGATTCTAATCCAATTGTATTGAATCCCACTAAATCACATGAGAACCAATAAATTTTGAGTTGAGCTTAATCTTTTTTCCAAATCTCATGACACCCTTCATAGGGGATACCTTTATAAAAACATTGTCACCAATTATGAACTCTAAGTCTTCAAATCGTCACAAGTCTTCTTTCAACTTTGATTTGTGAGAATCCACTCCTTAATAAACTTTAGCTTATCCAAGTAATCTCTCAACAAGTTTATGTATCTACCAACCAACCAACCAAAGAACAACATCTCTTATCATTCAAAGCCTTAAATAGACTCATATAAACAATGAAAAAATAATTGTTACCGTAGAAAAACTTTGTCAAAGGCAAGAACCGATATCAATGACCATCAAAATCAATCATATAGGCTTGTAACATATCCTCAAGGATCTGAATAATTTGTTCGATCTAGACATCCATCTGTAGGTGAAAGTTTTATTAAGCTCTATCCAAGTACCCCAACTTTTTTTGCATAGACCTCTAGAAATAAGATGTGCCCCGAGAAACTCGATATGAAATAATGGAAATATGTATTTCATACAAACAAACTATTTCTCAAATGTAGCATGGCCAATCTATTAATAGAAAACTTCTCAAATTTATTATGTATAGGATTTTCTAAAAACAAACTTGCCTGGTACATGTTTGGTTTTCTTCTGTGTGTGGGTTGTATGAGTGAATTGGATTTATTTATTATGATGTGTTCGTTAAATATTGGTCCATGAGTGGCCCAAGTGGTCTGGTTAAATGCTAAAATGGTTTTTTGTGTAGAGCAGGATTACATAGTAACATCATAGATGGTATTTTAAGGATCTTTGGGTGATCTTGATTACTTGATAGGTGTGTCAAATTATGTATTGGGTCAAGTCAAGGGGGATAAGTAAGAGTTTTGCAGGCGGTCCACTAAATGGGATAGGGTCTAGGGTCTTGGCAGGGGATCATAGAAGAGGTGACAGACCAGCTAATAGGGTAAGGTGGTGGATTGAAATTAGTATGGTAATTCTAGTGTTGGTAGGATGGGAAATTTTGAAAAGTCTTTAAGTGATGGAGGTGTTAGACTATGATAGGATATGAGGGTGGGATGGCTTCCAATGTTAGAGTTGGTAGTAGGAGGAGGTACAAATGCTTGGGATGGAGTATATGAGTTCAGAGGACATATTACCTAGTCGTAAGGGTTGTGGTGAATGGATCTGGGTTATATATCTTCAATTTATATCTTTCTTATGAATATTTACATGATATTATGTGGTAGATTCGGTTCTCCCGATGATGCCTAGCAAGACATGTTTTTTTCCACTAATACTACTCTTGTTATGCCACTTGTCATAATTTGCTTGTAGGATAAGTGATATTTCTTAGGATAAGTGATATTTCTTAGGTGAAGATGATGATGATCTCTGATAACTTCTACTCTTCTTTTCTTTATAGTGAGAGCTTTGTCTTGTTTTAATATTTGATATTCTCTTAGAAGCTCGTGTCCTTGTTTAGACTAGTTTCGAGGGAGTGTTCCGTGTATTTTACAAAGACATTCGTATTTTATCAAAAATGAGAGAATTTTTCAAATTGATGTTTTTTACTTCTACGTTAACAATTTTTAATTGGTGGTTTGAGTTGTAACAATTTGATATTATAGCCTAGGTTACCGATCTCCTAGTACAAGAGAAAATGTCAATAGAGTCTTGACAATTAGTGTGTTGACACATCTAATCTTTAGGGAGCGAGCTATGAAGCATTCTAGGAAATTGTTCCATTTCTTCACCCATTTTGTGAAGTTTGTTGATTGCTTGCATAGGTTGAGTTCAGTTGGTATCTCTGAATTTCAATTAGTATCTCAACAGAGTGAATTGAATTTCATTGTCTCGGCTGAAATGACACAAGCAAGGGAAAGTTGGAATTAGGAAGGTTTCAATTAGTATCTCGCCTTAAAGGTTCTGTAAGCACATGGATGATTGGATAAATGTCATCCATGATGCAAACAAAAGGTAATAAACATAATTTCATTTTATGGTAAATCTTGAGATTGTAATTATGTGCATTGTATTAACTAAATAATTATAAATGTGTGAGGTGTAATTGTTTGTATGACGGTGAAATTATAGTTAGGAAAAGATCATAATATGATTACATGTAATGGGTTAGAAATAAAATTTCTATGTGGATTAACTAAAATGTTTTGTCAAAAAAATTTGGACATGTATTTTCCTTTGGTAAAGGAACAAGGATGACTTGTGATGGTACTAAACTTTGATCTTAGGACAATCGAGATTGATTGGGAACCTTGAGGGAAAGGACTATTCTGATATGATAGCGGTAATGTGAGATTATAAACAACTTCTGGTGTGACTCATAACCAGTTTTATGTTAAGACCATGTGGAACTCTTAATTATGCATTGGTGAGATTAGTTTTGAGGCTATTTTTAAGACCATGAGCAATTCCAAAGGTTAATATTGATAATGGGTATTGGCGAATGAGATAACTTTACAGAAAATTTCAATTTCTGGGCAACATTGTCGGGACCAATATAGCGAGGCTTGCCCGCTATGGCAATCCCATTGTGACGGGAATTTTTGGGCAAAACAAAATCCCTGCGTTGTTTTCCCTTGTATTATTTTTCATTCTCAGGGCATTTTAAATTTGCTAATTTTAGTTGGGAGCTATTGCAAAATAATGGAAATCATTTAAAAAACCTAGCATGCATATACGCTTAATAGTGTTAGAAACCAGTATCCATGTGTGAAAATAATGGAAGGAAAAAGATGTCTAGTACATACTCTAAATGGGGGCAAAAATCAAGCAAGTCATAGTTTTTAATAAATAGGGGGTCTTTGCCAGAAACCTCGGTAGCATTAGGAGTGAAGTCCTCTGCCTTTGCGTTGCTCAGGAAGGGAAACATCAATAAGTCCTTAGGTGGAAACTGGGTGAGCTCCTGCTAAGGGGGGACATAGCTCAATATGACATTGATGGTCTCCGACATTGGATCAAGCATGCAATCCCGGGAGCGATTCTTCTTCTGATTAAGCTCCTTGCAAATGGCTGTATAGTCCTTGGAAGAAACAGGTGGAATTGTAGCTCTGACATGAGTAGCCATCATAAATCTCTAGATGGCCACAAAGTTCTCCTCTAGGTGGATACCATAGAGTAGGGGATAGGTCTTGGAAGGAGGGGTAGGGTCGTCATTATCGTCATCAGAGTCCGTTGCGGCCTAGCTACTATCTGCCTTGCCCATCTTTAGTCTCTTCTTTCCCTTGGAACTACTCACTTTCACCCAGAGAGGGTTAAGACGGGGATTCATGCTTAGCTCCACGTTGGTATGTATTATAGGTAGGGGTGTTCCTGGATCGGTTTGGATCAATTATTAGTTAAAACCAAAATCAAAGCAATCTAGTCGTTTTTAAATTTCTAAAACCAACCAAACAAAAAAAAAATGATTGTCGGTTTGGTTATCGTTGGTTTGATTCTCGGTTGGTTCAATTTTTCTAGTTTTTTTTTTTTCTGTTTGAAATTAATAGTTTTTTTTGAGGACATACTTATTTCGATAGACACAAACTATTACATAAACAATCCACATGAAAGTTATTGTCAGTTCAATTAAGTAACTAAGCAATACTACAATTATTTTTTCATGAACAAAGTGATTCAATTAAGAGAAAATGTGACTATCTTATGTAATGTAGGATAGGTAAAGACTAAAGTAATAGATATTGGTGGACTTGGACTTAGATTGTAATAGTTAGGCTAAAATTTAAATGTTGGGCTTGAGAAAATTGTCAAGTTAAATACTTGAGTTCATTAAAATTTAACAAAATATTTATATTTTATTTATGAAGAATATATAAATAATTATAAAATTTATATATCTAATTTATCGGTTCAATTTGGTTATTTTTGCAGTTGGTTTTTAGTAAAATCACAACCAAACTAAATAGTATCCGTTATCAAAATTTAAAATCAAACCTAACCAAACCAAATATTGGTTTTTTAAATTAGTTTAGTTCAGATTGCGGTTTGATTTGATTTTTTAACCATAACCGTGAATAAATTATAGGCACCCAAACACATTTGCACATCGTCTATATCAGACCAGGAAGAAAATGGGCTTTCTTGTAGCCCCAGTATAAGTCCTTCCATCCTGACACAATTTGAGCCCTTACATTCATCTTATTACCCAATACAACACAAACCACCACCAAGGCTCGAGGATAGGTCACATCAGTGAGGTTGCCTGACGTATGGATCTTCCAGAACACCAAGTTCAATTACCTCCTATCATTTGTGGTGAAGTAAGTGCTGGTGATACCCTCAGTGCCCAAAGTAAAATTAATTCGGAGAAAAATCTAATCCATGGCTGGACTGAGAGGCTATTTGCCTGCAGCCTTCCGCTATGGCAAGGTCGATATAGCGCGATTATTTTTGGAATAGCGGCTCCGCTATAGTGGAGCAAGGCTATTATAGCGTCCTGCATCGTCCCAGAATTTCAAGAGGCTCTTAAATGGCGCCTTTTGACTCAAAACTCCTATTTTTAACAAAATAACTTCAAATCGGTTTTCCCAAAGTATCCCATTACTATTTATGCAAAAAATTTGGGCATTATAACTCCAAAATGTCACCTCAATCTATATTTTTCAATCAAGAATAACCCTTCACCTTACCCCGCCATTTTGAACATGTTTTCGACCATTAATCCCATAATCCTTATGCCTAGAACGTTGTAGGGGCATTGTAAACATAAATGGAGCACACTGCTTCGACAATTTTGCCAAATCAAAGTAGCACATCCAAATTTCAAAACCAACCCAATACTTATACTGCTCACCCTTATTCTAGCATAAAAAATCAATGTGCATAATATAGTAAGAAGAGTAGGAAATACGATCATTACCATAGTTTTGACGTCGGGAGCGAGGTGATCAAGAGAGAAAGTTGAGTTTTGGAATGAAAAGAGAGATGAATGGGTGAGAAACCCATTTCTAATCCTAT
Source organism: Solanum bulbocastanum (assembly GCA_037074985.1). Taxonomy (NCBI): domain Eukaryota; kingdom Viridiplantae; phylum Streptophyta; class Magnoliopsida; order Solanales; family Solanaceae; genus Solanum; species Solanum bulbocastanum. The sequence goes on along the minus strand of CM073599.1, from coordinate 35,403,315 downwards.
ATTATTTCTAACTTACTATAGTGCCCCGTCAGCCATTATAGTGGTGCCCCTATAGAAAGAATATTTATGCTATAACAAGATACAAGTGTGTGGGCGGGGAGATTTTTTATTATTTCATTCGTTTAATCTCCCTGACTTGGTTATTAACGAGGCCTTAATGTACATGGGTACTTGAGAGGTAAGAGTTTTATATGGTTCACGTAAGGCTAGAATTCTTTTGTTACACTGTCAAATTTGGCAATAGTATTTTTACAGTCATTTTTCTTTCCTTTCATCTTAAGAATTATATGGGGACAAACGATATGTAAATTGGTATCAATTGTAATGACCTATCACGTCGTTATTTGAAATGCAACTCGGGTGGAACCTCAAATATTTTTTTAAAATATGCTGTCAAATTAATTTGGGTGACATGATAAAATTTCAAAATTTAAATTTGAACATGGCTGACATCACCCCCACCATAACGGGAGTTTTCCCGCTTTAGCGTCACTAGTGTGATAGTTGTTATGATGCTATAGCTGGGATGACGAGATGAGAACTTAGAAAACATAGATTTTATAATTTGAGTCATCTTCTTTAGTGGTAAAATAGACGAGGGTTTCTCCAATAACCTTCCTAAGCTGCTCCAATCTTGAAAACAATGAAGAGGGAGGATTCTAACGCAAATAGGATAAAAACTTAGTTTCCAGGCCTTCTAATATTAGGATTCGCCTCACTGAGCCACTCGTTCGTGATCAAATATCTTTAATAGTTGTTTGGCATCCAGATATTTTAAGTTTAATTGAGTAGTTAGACTTGTCTCTAAGTACTTAATACATTGTAGATTGGTGGGAGATTTCATGCATAGACTTTCGGGAACGGAGTCTAGATGGTTAAATGCACTGATTATTGTTGTTTATGGTGGTAAGGTACTTGGTTTGTAATGTCGGCCTTATGACAATTGTTGGGTGTTAATCTATGGGAGGTATTCTATGGGAAATCAGATATGATTTGGAAATTTATCTAGGAGGTCACCTAGGATAGATGATGGTTGAGTTGTTTTCCAATTTACGTTATGTGTGTATGTTAACTGTTTATTAGTATTTTTTTTTTTACAATATGTGATTAGGAAGTAAAAAGGGACGAATGTGAAATGATATCTTATTGTCAATCTTATGCAATTAACTTGAATTATTTGTTTGTGGTTGTACAAGTGTGATTGTATTTATTTCATTGTGGTTATGATTATGTGATGTTGTGATTCTCAATTGCCTCAGGAACCACACATGTACATATTATCAATATGATTGAATACCACGTCTAATACGAAATATATATTGGTTGTCTCGGGTACCACGTTTGGTATAGGTTCTATTGATTGGCTCGTGTACCATACGTAGGATAAGTTCTATATTGATTAGCTCGAATACCATGTCTAGTACAAGTTCTACATCGATTGTCTTGAGTATCATGTATGCGTTTTCTTTTTTGTGTGAGTTCTATGAGTGAATCAGATTTATTAACTATGATGCGTTTGAAACATATTGGTTCTTGAGTGACGAAGTGTTGTGGTCAAATGCGGGGATGGTTCTTGTGTAGATCGGGATTGTATGATAACGTTTTTTATGGTATTTTGGGGATCCTTAAATAGTCTGAATTACTTAAGGAGTGTGTCAAATTATGTATTGGGTTAAGTCAAGGAGGGGGGGGGCGGGGGGTAAGTAAGAGTTTTGCAGAAGGTCCACTAAATGGGCTAAGGGCCAGGGTGTTGGAAGGGGATCATATGAGAGCTAGCATATCGAGTAACAAAGTTACATACATAGTGGATTAAAATTCAGGACTGGAATTAGTAGGGCAATTCTAACATTGGTTGATGAGCTGTTTCTGAATGTATTTATGTGAGAGAGGGATTAGGTTATGACCAGCTAGGATGGTGGGATGGCTTCCAATGGTAGAGTTGGTAGTGAAACAAGGTAGGAATGTTTGAGATAGAGTGTGTATGTTTAGACGAGGTATTACTTGGTAGTAAAGGTTGTGGTTAAAGGATCGGGGCTATATATCTTGAAGTTATATGTTTCTTCTAAATGTTTACATGATATTATGTGGTGGATTCGGGTCGCTTGATGATGTCTAGCAGTACATGTTTTTTGTACTGATGTTACTCTTGCTATGATACTTGACATAGTCTTGTTGCAGGATCAGTGATGCTTCTTAGGTTAAGACAATGATGAGCTCTGACATCTTCTACTCCTCTTTTCTTATAGTGGGATCGGAGTTGTATATTGTTCTAATATTTGGTGTTCTCTTAGAAGCCCTTGCACCTATTTAGACTAGTTTCTAGGGAGGATTCCATATATTTTACAAAGACATTCTTATTTTATCAAGACTGAGATAAAATTTGTATTTAAATAAGGTGATAAATTGATGTTTGTTTACTTATGCGTTAACAAGTTTAAATTAGATGGTAAGAGTTCTCTTATCTAGAGGTTAAAGTAGGTGTTTGCATAGACCAGTGATTTGGATCGTGACAATTGGACTTGATATAGATAATTTAAGAGGACAGGAATATGATAATGGATCTAATATGAAGAGAAAAACATCAAGGAGTGCGAAAAAGACTCCTCAAGGTAAATCCTAGAGCATTTTATACAATGTCATAAATTATATTTGGCATTTTGTGACATGGCTAATTCTTGTACAAAAGTTATATTATTCTTTAGAGTGATACAACGTATATATACACTATTTGCTTCTTCTACTAAGTAAAGTAAAATTTTAAAAAATTTTGTATCCAGCCTAGCTAGTACTCTTAAATCATTGTCACAGACTTGTTGGAAAAATCGTATTAAAAGTATTAATGTATTAAGATTTCAAGCACCACAAATAAGATATGCTTTATTGAAATTAGAAGAACTTAGTGAGGATCCAAAAACTAAAAGTGAAACTACTTGTTTAGCAACATATGAACATGAACTTTTTGAATTTTTATTGGGTATAAGTATTTGGTATGACATATTATTTGAAGTTAATTCAATCAGTAAAAATTTATAATCTAAGGATATGCATATTGGTGTTGTCATAGACCAGTTAAGATGCCTAATTTCCTCTTTTTTTCAAAAATATCAAGAAGAAGGATTTGTGAGTACTATGATTTCTGCTAAAGAAATTGCATATGAGATAAATATAGAACTCAAATTTCGTAAGAAACACATAATATTTAAAAAGAAATAATTTGATGAAAATATTAATTACGAAATCACAAAGTATTTTGAAGAATCTTTTAGAGTTGATTACTTTATATATATATATAGTGTTTGCAACAAAATTTTAAAGTGACAGAAAATAAATTATAATCACAAATAAAATATGAAGAAACGTAACTTTATTCTGTTGCTCCCTTGATTCTTCTCTCATAAAATTTATTCATGATTCGATGGTCATTAGTGGCGTATTTCATGAAACTTGGATGATTTGAACTTGATTTCTGTAATTCGAGGGTCGTTAGTGGCGTATTTCTTGAACTAGGATGATTTGAACTTGATTTCTATGATTTGAGTACCGCTAGTGGCGTATTTCTTGAACTAGGATGATTGATTTTGCTCTCTCTATGAATATTCCATGAATTTGCGAAATATTCTAGATTTTAAGCTCTCTATGAATTCTATGAATTTGTGGTGGAATTTTTGAGATGCATTGTCAAGGGAATATAGTAACCTTTATATAGGCATTAACTAGGGTTTAGGGTTGAGTAGTCTCCTGAAACTATAATTGGAATTGAACACACCTTGTAGAGTTCCAATTTGAATTGAACACGTCTTGTAGAATTCCACAAAATTTCAATGTCTACAATTAGATCAAGCTATTTTTTCCACTTCAAAATAGATTGGAGCAATTTGAAAGTATTTTTGGATTTCTATTTAGTGGTTAAAAAAAATGAGGTCACTAGATGATGAAAAAAAATTAAAAAAAGATATGCATTGTCTTAACCTTGAACTTTCTTTAACACATAATAATTATTCTGATATTGATGGTTTAGATTTATTTTTTGAATTAAAAGTGTTTTAAGAGAAATAATATAAGTAGAAGATAATGATCTAATGAAAATACTTACTCAAATAAAAAGACTTGATTCTTTTTCCCAAATACATATATTGCTTACAAAATAATGTTAACCGTTCTCGTAACCGTTGTATCAGCCGAAAAAAGTTTTTCGAAATTTAAATTGATAAAATCTTATGTAAGATCAACAATGTCTCAAGAGAGATTGAATGAATTAGTTATATTATCAATTGAAAAGGAATTATTAAAACAAATTGATTATAAAACAGTAAGTAATAACTTCGCATATAAAAAAAACTAGAAAAATAGATTTTAAAATAAAAACATGTATGACAATAATCTTTCTATATTAAAATAAATGAATAAATATTACGACCCCTCTATAAAATTTGGCTTTAGACCCCAATTTGTCAACCCGGTCTGCAAACATGTCAAATGAAAAAACCAATTGTTGCAATTTCACTAATATAAAATTTTACCTATGAGTAAAATGAATAGAATACTCAAGAAAAATTATGAAAAAATAAAAGGAAAAACAAAGAAATCAAGCTAAGAAGACATCATTGCAATTAGATAAACATTATACTTGACATGAATATTCCAACTTGACTTGACATCAACCGGTAACTAAAATACTTTAATTTTGAATATGCACACCTTAACTTATCTTCATTATATTAATCGAATATTTCAACTTACAGAATGATCACCTAGACAAGTATTTCCTTAGCAATTGAGATCAAATTTAAGAAAAAGTCAAATTGTTGTAATTATGGTTGGTAAGCCAATATTTTTTTTAAAGAAAAGAGGCTTTCACTATAAGTAGAAATGTTTTCAACCCAATAAGGAAATCCCTGTACTTCAAGATATCTCCAACTCTTATTCTTGACATGATAAAAAAAAAAAACTAAAACATCACTTGATGTCATGTTTATTGCAAATACAATTTCTTCACTACCGTACTTGCAAACCTTTTTGGTATTCAATTCTATATCATGTTTCCATCCTAAAGGAAATTGAAATATTTGATGTTCCCATTCTTCATCAAAAATCCATAGATTGATGTATTTCGTACGTCGAAACAGTGGAAAAGTCAAAATTCCTAATTTTCCATTCGCATCTATTAGCATATAGTCCTCATATCCACTTCCACATAAACAATTCAATCGACGTTGCGATACGTGTGAAACTTTCAGATTTAACATCAAACACAACTATATAAACCAGAGAATAGCTAAATCAATAGATGATCCCACTAATGCAAATTGCAGTTTTGCATGGAGAAATATGTTGGTTATATTTAATCATCTCCCTCCATGAAGTATCTATGTCTAAAGTAAAATTCCATGCTCTTGATAATCCTTCTTCAATCAATAGTCAAAACAACTTTATACTTTTTTTTCTTCGGGCTCAAAACCTATTAAATATATAAACTTCAAGTCCTCACCAGGAACATCAAAACATTTCAAGTAGGGAAGACATCATACTTCTCTGGTAGAAGGATGGAGATTGCAATATATTGCATACCGCATGTGCAAAACAAACCATTATCGTAATCAAAACAAAGACCATACTTAAAATGATAATTAATGTGATTATATAACTTATCAAAATTCTGAGTTTGATAAAACTTAGTGGCGTTTCCATCTTCATCATGCTTTTCTATATAGTACCAAACGCCGTGTATGCATGTAATCAACTTGGTATCGCCACGATTGATCTTAGAATAATTGGATGAATGGAGATCCACGAAATCTGGTTCCAAAACACTTGTATTATAAAATTTTGAAACACACCTAAAACGCATTAAAGGCGTAACAGGAAGACAAGAGAAAATTTGGATGGTAATATCATGAGGAATTGACCGTTCTTCTGTATTCACTGCCATCTTTGATGGCTGAAGTCGTTCTTATTGGAGTGAATATTTTAGGTTAAATTTATTCTTTATAAATTTGTTTTATAAAGTATGATTTTTCTTTGTTTAGTTCTAGTTTAGGTTTAGGATTCACATTAATTAGGTTTAGGACTCTTTTAGATATAAAGAATAAAACTCTTTTAGGTTTAGAACTCTTTTACATACAGAAACTTATGCAACTTTAATATAAGTCATTGTGCTAAAAGTCTCAAATAAAAGAAAACAAATTGTAGTTAAATATTTTAGTATTTGATTATATAATGTAATTCAAAGAAGAAGAAAAAATCAACAGTAAGAATCGACCGAGGAAAAGAGAAAAATATAGGACCTTTATAATTTTTACAACCATTTACTTTCAGTCACTATCACTAGCAAGGATTTACAATCATCATCACAAACCACTATTACCATAAAAATCACAAATCACCACCATATTAAATATCAACAACACTATCATTATTCACCAATTCTATTAACTATCACTATCGTCAATCGCAACCAACAATATCATCATCAATCTTTATTGTAAATCACTAGCAGTAATAGCTACTATCCAAATCCTGTCACTAGCCGACATTATCCTCAATCGATATTCACAATCGCTAGCTATCAGCCTATTACCATCACCTTATTGAACTTTTTATCTATCAACTAAAAAAATAAAGACAATTTTGTATACATAAAAGGTGATAGAAAAATAAAATTTTAATTATTTAGTATTCAAATTTTAATACAACATCTCAACAGTTCAACAGTTGATATGTGTTTCTATTTATACATCCACATCTCAATACACATCTTAATATTCGAGTGTTTTAGTTTTAATAAAAAATAATGAGAACTAAGCATACTAAACATTTAATTAATTGAAGCATGCAATTTTGGTCCTACTATTGGTGAATATTAAATTATCTACCATTTGATTATTCATGTATTATGTTAAATTTGTATTGTTATATTTGACAATAATTTAATTTTATAAATAGTTAAATAAAAACTTACTGTCCACCTGCAAGGGATAAACACCCTTCTTGATTTACAGAAAATGGTAAAAAATGTCATTAAAGTATTAAATTTAGTTTTAAAATGATCTTCAAAAATATCATTTAAGTATTAAATATAGTTTTAAAATGCTCTTCTTCCACCTATTTGATGAAATTTGCCCCTACTACTCTTTCCAGACTTATTATTGCCACTCAATTGCCGGCACAATTATTGGACATGTACAAAACTTCAATTAAACTAGTGACCTTTATTTATTTTCAAAACAGTGACTGCCATTCATAGAAATGTTACTTATATTTCCTACAGAAGACGGAAAATCTCACTCTCTAAAAGAAAAATGGTACAAAACAAGTCCAATTCTTTGCCGCCAGCATGACTATAACGATTTTGACATCTCAGTAGCAGAATTCACATTGATATCCACCGTCTTTGCTGGTCTGCGGCCCTTGTCTGGACCACCAATGATACCCCATTTCTCGAACTGCCTTTGTCGAGCTCTTGCCCTTTCCTTTTCTTCCTCAGATTTTGATGCAAAGCAGTACGGACAAGAGACGGCATACTCCCATTCTGGGGATTCCATATCAGCATCGCTCACTGGTTTCTTGCATCCATAACAAAGTTTGAATGTTCCCTGTACCAAACCATGCTCAACAGTAACTCGTTTGTCAAACACAAAGCATTCTCCCTCCCAAAGGCTCTCTGTCTTGGGAACTTCCTCCAGGTACCTTAAAATCCCACCTTCTAGATGATAAACCTGGTAAGAATCGGCCAAAAGCACTGTTAAACAAGACCGTCTGAGCAATTAAAACACTACCATGTTATAACCATAGAATTCTTGAAAACATTGGTTTGCACATTAAAGTTTTTGAAGAATCTGCTAGAAGAGCAACTTACAACACGTAGATTAAAAATTCCCAACTTGTTGGAAGATATTCGTGTATATCCCTATTTCTTTCGTCTTTGATAGGCTGAGATTTCATGATATGTCATATCAAAAATAGAGGAGGCAACCTACGTTTCAATAGGTTCTCTTTTTCACCTCTTTCAGTTAATTTGATTTGCCAGCACAGAGGGGGGGTTGGGTGGCTGGAGGTGCTGGTGGTTCTAAAGAACAAATGGATATATTAAATTCCACTATACATATTACATACAATGCAATGATACGAGAGAAATGCATGAGCTGTATACTTTGCAGTTTCCTAAAAAACCCTTACGAACAAACCATTTTGATTTAATTTTTACCTCATCAAAGCCTTTGGAGAGGAGAAAACTTGAAGCTTTCTCGCATCGAATTCCACCTGTACAGTACATTGCAACTCGGGGAACTTTTTTGTTTCCCTTTTCCTTTGTCAGCTTATCTAATGCTCCAGCAGAACCAGATGACTCCAACTTGTCTCCTGAATCAGCAAGTTTAAAATGATCTTCCACCCATGATGGAAAATCCCGGAATGCTGTGGTACAAGGATCAACTGCCCCCTTGAACTTCCCGACTCTAATTTCATAATCATTGCGAACATCGATCACAACCTAATTGAGTAATACTAAAATTTAGTGAAGGATCACAATTGAAAATCAAGGTAGTTTTCTGCCATCAAAGAAAATCAAGATAGTTTTCTTGAGTAGGTTTAGGAGGCATTTGACCATGAAAAGTAGTCAGTTTTTTTGGAGTTGAACTTTGAAAAATACGTTTGGCCATAAAATCATTCCTGAATTTTCAGGAATTTGAAAAACAACAAAAAGATGTTTCCACCTTCTTCACACCAAATTACTCGCAAAAAACACACAAACAACTCCAATTTTCAATTATCATTTCACTTTAAAAACAAAAACTTTTTTTTTTCAAATTTCTCAATGAAACATGGCCAAACGCCCACTTATTTGCCTCTATAGTTGGTCCATGGAAGGGATAGCATGCCTTTTGTAGTCAATTTTCTTTAAGAAGTAGATTTAAAAGAATTACATTTCAATCAAAAGAAGCTAAACAATCAATGTATCAGGATCAGGTAACAAATTACTTTACTTGCTAATAAGTAAAATTCCATAAAGAATGGGCAATCCCCAAACTCCTTTTTAAAAACTAGAATTTCCCTATATTACCATGTTGAGCTTTGCATGTGATAACTTCATTTGTAAATCAGGATAGCAATACCTTGAATATGTATAAACCTAAACTCTGATACCAAGCATGTTCACCAATAAGCTTGAGGTTGTTTTCAAAGGCAATATCTAGTTATTTAAGCAAATAGTCAACCCGGGAAAACCTCAGTTCACTTATTGCATTAGATGCTAAAGTTATTAGTACAAGATACAGAGAAATTTTCATATATTTTGAAATACAAGCAATGAAGCAATTAGAAGTGTATATGTGTATGCATAAAATACTAATTGTAACTGCAAAAAAAAAAAAAAAAAAAAAAACTATGCATTTAAGCATACTATTCTTTTACGATTAAACTTCTTCTGGTGATTTTTGGGCATTTCATAAGAAAGAGCAGAAAACGGTTCTAAAATGCTATATAAGTTACCAAATCAAACAAACTCTCATGCACAGCCCTTTTCGTGCAACTCCATCGCCACTTGGGCAGGTCAGAAGCACATATAGCGGGGTTTTACCCTGTGCGCACCGAAAGGGTAGTGACTGCGGATTCCCCTTGTCGTCAAAAGATATTTGTGCTTGCTTAATTAAAATTTTTAAAAAGCTAATTCATTACTAGTATTTTTCCTATAAACAATTAAACTCTCTAAAGCATATACACAATTTTAAAATTAATTGAAAATTTAAAAAAATATCAAATTTAATAGAAGAAATTTGTAATTGTCACTTGTTCTGCAGATTCCAATCTCTTCATGGAAAATAATGCTTGAATTTGGAAAAATATCTGTCCAAACTTTCAGCAAAAAGACAAGTTTTTTCTTCTGTCAATCAAAATTAGCATCATTAACGAAAGGAAAAATTACTCAATATTTGATTAGGGCATTAAATAGAGCTAATTTTATAAGAAAGTATTGGTATAATGATGGCGGTTATTGTTATAGGTAAAACATTATTATAAAAATGTAAAATATAACATCAAAAATAGCTTCCAAAGAAAACTTGGCAGCTATAACGAAATGTTGTTATAGAGAGAGCTGACTATAACTATAAATCAGACAGCGCTTTTGATCCGGTACAGAACTGATTTGCATGATTATGAATTGTTCACTTACATAGTTACATGATTATAAATTTTTCAAGTCCCAGAATGTCTCCACACTGTGAACCTCTTAAGAAATTCTATACAATCTCTAAATTCATCTTTCAATAATGTGTACCCACAACAGCTATGTCCCCAAAAATGTACTCTCCTTCCACCTCCGACCTTGAATGAGATATTTCCCAAACTAATCACAACCCTTCATGATATTCCATATACTTATGCCCTTGTTTCTCCTCTTTATGTTTTCCTTAATTGCCATTACAACGTGTCTTGCTTTATTTTGGGGCTAGAGGCAAAAGACATGGCTAAAGTAGGAAATATTGAGTACTTTATTTATAAAAAAAAAAAAAAAAAAAAAAAAAGGAAAATATGAAGAGTCCCCTGAAGAGATAAAATGAACACTTGCTCACTAATTCACTCGGTCACTCCAAGTACAAGCAAGTTCAATATTCTGAATTGCAACATAAACAACACAGGATTTTGCTGTTTCTACAGTAAACAAGTCCGCAAGAAAAGATTATAGTTAAAGCAGGATGTTGCAAAAACACTGTAAAGGAAAAACAATACCAATTGTACCAACTAAGTTAAATTTTAGGGTTCAGATAAGGGGTTGAATGTTATAAACTTCAAGATTAAGTAGGTATGTGACATTTGCTTGGCCCAGCCTTCAATCCTGTATGGGGCAGGGATATAAGTCTACGGACAAGCCAAAAGACAGACAAAACAGAATATAGTCTACTCCATGAATCGAAAAATCACGTGATACCTCTAGGCATACTATAAATGGATGACATCCAACAATGTGGCAAATGCAAGGATGCTACTCTGTCGGTAGAAAAAATAAGTCCAGGCAATTTTCAAAGGTATGAGCTACATTACGCACAAAGGATGGTTTATACAAATGGAACATAAAATCAAAATACAGGATATTATGTACCAATAAAAAATACAGGATATGACTTTAATGATAAATCACAACTCAGCCAAAGGATATGAAGCAAACTAGATGAATTTTAGGCTCAAGTTGAAGTTATAAGTTACATGTCAGAATTTTTATGTTGATGCAAAATAAGATTCTTCAAGAATTGATTAATCAATAATTAAACAGAACAAGGATAAGTATGTTACTGAATAAAGAACTTACAACATCTGGATCACTAATCAATGCATTCCACTCCATCGGTTTAATGTACGTGCCAACTCTTTCAATTGGTGAAACAGAAGGCATTCCAAGTGTAACTATCTGTTCAAGAAACATATGATGAGTGCTTGATGCTAAGAGGATATACAATAAAGTAACTTCAAAGACATGAGGGGCATAAAGGCATGTATCTTCAACGTGGGGCAACTTTATCACACTTGGCCATCAAACCTACCTCTCTTTTGAGCTTCACCCTCACGTGATCCCACCTAAAGGGAGCATCCTCACCCGCTGCAAGAGGAGAGCTGCTCATATGTCCATGATGAAGAGCCTCTTCCTCCAGGCTCACTGGTGACTCGACCAATCTAAGCCCCTTCAGACGCTCATCACTTTGAATAAATGCAAGAACACTTTCCACTGAATCCCGTGTACCACATATGCTGCCATTGATTCCTTCAGGTGCAAGAATAATACCACCTGAAACACGCTGAATTTGATCAGCTTAGTGAGGAACGAGTAACATTGAAAAATGTACTACCAAATAAAATTCTACTTGGAAGAGAAACTGAACAAAGAGAAAAGGATTGACCAGCCATACAGAGAACACATCAAACAATGGGCAGCTACTATTTCATCATAGACAGAACCAAGTGGAAATGTTGAGAAGAAGAATGAGCTAGACTTCTTCTCACTTCCTTCTATAAAACATCTAACTTTTAATGTAATAAAAATTCAAGACCGGGTTAAGAATAAATTTGAAAGGGGCTATCAACAAACAGAAATGAATCAAGGAGCATGCATTTACTGAACAGGAATTAAGAGCAAACAGAAGTAGGCTCCTTGTTACAGACTTTTCCAATTATTCTGAATTGAACAAAAAAGAGGATAGAAAATTAGCTTATCATCCATCTAACAAAACATAATACACAAAAAGAAGTCATATCTGATATGTAAGTCAAAGCAACAGCTTCCTGGTCTATGTCAAAGAGTTATAGAAGCTAGTACTTATCTATCAAATACTATCCAACAGTGGGTCACATAAACAAGAAAAAAAAACTTGTGCATACTTTAGCAACTTCAAGAAAAAGAATAGGCAAGCAGTTACGCAAGCTTGCAGAAAATGAACTATATATATTCCTCTTCATATGCAGACGCCCAATTCCAAATATGAATTAGATAAAGAACAATGGTACACTTAGCACTGCATTCATCAAATAAATAATTTACCATCTGCAACTAAACAGTATTGCAACTTTAAATCTCCAATAACAGGACTACTTCTACAACTTCAGCTGGAAAAAAATAATTAACCTTTCTACAATAAAACCGATCTATATTAGCTATAAGCAAGTAAAAAGGCAATAATTACCAGTTTTTCACAGAGTTCCTTCAATGGTTTCCTCAAATCAGCATGGTCAGGGAAATCAGCAAATTTGTAGAAAGAAACCACCACAAGTTGTGATTCGGAGCTCAAACCGCTAGCTTCAACTTCCGCGTTCTTCGATGCATTAGCCTTCAGAATGAGAACAGGATTTGTTGCTCCAGTTGCAGAGAAACAGTTAGAGGGTGCAAGATTTTGCGGTAAATTGGTAATAGTAACCTTAGGGTTTGAAAAGAAAGGAAAGTTAGGGGCTTTTGTAGGTAGTTCAGAGGTGGCTTTCATGGTGCAATGGAGTGAATTAATGGGGAGATTAGGGTTTGGTGAAAAGGCGGTTGATGATGATAGCATTCTGAGTGCCGCTAGTGAAGCACTTCTTGTATAGGGCAAACAGAGGATGAGGCCGCATTGAGACATGCACAGTAACAGATGCCAAAACTCCCCTCGCTTTAAAGTTGGATAAAAAATAACTATGAATATAGTTAGTAATATTTTTCAAAAAAAAAAAAAAGATATGTTATGAATTTAAATTTTATAATTGAAATATTTTGAAAATGACATAATCAAGTTATTCCAAATTTCATAATAATGTCATATGAATAAATTAGAAATCTTAGTAGCTCACCTGTTTGCTATTTAAGTTTCGTTTTGTTAATGAAAGTTTGATCCGTCATCTTATGTTTGTTATTCTCTTACTTTGACTATTTTTTTTTAAAAAAAAGAAGTATATAAAAAAATTATTATATTAAGAAAAACTTGCATATACACATGGCCGTTTAGAATAAAGAAATATTTGGCATTAGAGTGAAACTAGAGAAAGAGTTAGCATAGAGGCATTAGAAAAAGCTTCCTTTGAGAAATAATGGGAAAAGTATTCAGACCATTGCATATTCAATTTGTTTGCTACTGTCTTGTTGAATTAATAGAATGATTTTAGTGGAGAAAAAGGTAGGATCATGACCCCAAGTCATAAGGGGAGAAAAAAAAGATGTGCGATCCGAAGATGTGTTAAAAGAGAAAAAAGGATAGACATGAAAGTTAAGTTCGTATGAGATCGTGCGAATCATGCAAGATTTTACAATTTCATTTCTATTTCTTCAAATCCAGCATGACATGTGTCAAGAATCAAAGAAAAGTTCGCAATCTTTCGTTCTTCCGGCCAAGACCAATTCCGCCTAAGGTCATGATCGAGTCATGACGAGCTAGACTGATGACGCTCTTTCAAGGACAAAATGCCAGGATGGAAAGAAGCTTGAAAGAGAGAACCAGGAATGAAATAGCGAGACCAAACGAAGCCATTCGATTTACGTGGAGTCAAGGCTGTGATCCGAGGGCGTAAAGCGAGAAGAAGTTTACTGAACTCTAATGGTTGATAAATAGTATGATTGTATTGTAGTATTAGAAGACAAGATAGTCGTTGTCATGTGTTATGTGTAAAAGTATCTCCAAGTGGACTAGTGCCTAGTGGGGTATTTCTATTAAAGATGTATTATGGTGCTCAAGCATTTCTATTGACTAAAGCATTTTCTTTGATATCTACAAATAGTTGTTTTCACTCAATTATAAAAGGTTGGATTTTTGACAAAATACTAAGCAGTATATTGATATTCATGTGCTCCTGGTTTTCTCTCACTTTACACCTCATTAACTAAGGGTATGTTTGGCCATTCGATATTAAATCATGAGTTGAAATCGTGATATGAAATTATGAGATGACGTTGAAGTTTTGTTTGGACATACAATTTAGACTTTTTATGTAGTATATTTTCTCATAAATATAAAACACAATAAGTTGTAAAACTATTAAAATCGTCTCAATTGTTTATACAATCTTACCAAATAAACAAAAAGTTTATAAATTGCATAATACATGATCACGAAGCTATTCTAAAAAATACAACATTTATTAATCAAATCTTAATTTAATAAAAAAAAAATTAAACATAAGTTGTAGTTTTCAAGTTGTTAGTAGCTAAGAAAATTATTTTCTCAATTAATGTCATACTGGTTAGTCTTATCCACTCAATACAATGATAATTTTTGAAACACTAGGGGACTTGGCTGCGCTTCGCGCGATTGTTAAAGAATTTATTTACTTCAACCAATCTTATATTCATTTTGTTGTCTACCCGTAACATTATTAGTTATTTTAATTATTTTAATTATATTATGAGAACTCTTTGATTGACAGGTGCAAACAACAACCAATTATACTGGTGATAGATGATACATATGAATACAAATATGCAATGAAAATCAATAGTGTCATGATCAGGTTGTCTGAAGCGTAGAAATGACGGTCATTCATCATCAACTTTTAACTAATACTTTGTCCTCATGTGGAAGTTCTATTTGTCTTTTTATGTTATTTCACTTTACTTTATGTCCGTATGTTGATATAAACTCTTGTACATGTATAGAGCAGATCTTCGGGAAATGGTATAGAAATTTTTTATAAAGATGAATGAGTTTTCTTATATTTTTTCTTACCTTGTCTAAATTAGATGTAATTCTTTAAAAGTTTTCTATAAGATGTGAATTGAATGGTAAGGGTCCAACTATCGAATTAGAATTGAGTAGGTGCCTGCAAGATTCGATAGTTTGGATCGTTACATAAGGTCCACAGTAACCTTAAGGATAAACAAATTGGTCTAACCTCGACCATTGCTATCAAAAGGCTCATGAGAATATAACTTTTCCTCTGCCCACAAGTTTCACCACCACCACAGACAATCCCGACGGAAAATAAGATTTGTAAATAGGTTGGTGAAGAAAATTCTTTGTCTCAAGACCTAAAGCCCTTAGATAAGCCACGGTTGTTAGGTTCTAGCCCAAGCTAGCCCAAGCACAATGCGAAGGTATGACAAAATGAGATATCACCTCATCAATTATAGGGTCACCAAAACCCATTTAGAATAGGCACGTATAGACAAATGAATTACCTGGCTTCAAAAACATAGCACTCTTAAAAATCTTTGGAGCAATGACCAAGATTTCATCCTTTGAACACCAACAATCAAAGTGAACATTAGAAGTATTAGATTTTTTTTAAAGAAGAAGTGCAATTATATGACTGCTCTATCTCGTGTCCTGAAATGGTTGAAGGGTGAGATCTTGAATTGAGTCCTCTCGATGGGGCGTATACATCGAACTCCACATTTAGCTCACGTGGTTTTATGTCGGTGATTAGTAGCTCCTAAAGTCAGATTCTATTGCATTGACCAGGTTATTAATTACAGTTCAGTATTCAGTTTCAGCATGTTATAGACTTGGTCATTGCATTCAATTAGTTCATGTTCAGTATTTTTAGTATAGTATCATGTTCATCTTATATCATTGCTCAGTGATATGCTTTGTTTAGTTATGTATGTTATTCAGCTTTATTCTATCCTATATGTTTAGTACCCTTTAAGTACTGATGCATATTCTGTGCTACATCTTCTCATGATGTAGGTTCAGGTCCTCAGCATTTAGATCACTCATAGATCGATTCTCGATCTCCAGTTCAGTAGCATTAGTGGTGAGTCCTCATTCTTCAAGGACGATTGACATGATTATCTTTCTACTTTTAGTCTTTAGTTTCAATTTTTGCTAAAGTTAGCTGGGGCATGTCCCAATATTTCTAGTCAATTAGATGCTTTATTTCAGACATAATTAGATTTAGTTTTATCTTTGGAGTTTGATCTTAGTTGTTAGTAAACTCTCAGTTTATTTATTTAGATAGTAATGGGTATTTCCCACAATTTCAGTTTTATGATGTTTTAAGCTTCCGCACAGTATTTTCTTTAGTTAGTTTATCTAGTATGCTTATGATATGCCAGCTTAGGGTTAGCTTGGGTTTACTCGTGATCCTAGGTCTCGTGTCCGCATCCAGGTGGTAGCCTCAGGGCGTGATAAAAGTCCTCATAAACCAGGTAGCCAACATGGGTAGAAAGGGTTATACTTTTTAGATGATTCCTTATTGCTTATAAGCATAGATTAGTGGATCCACTTAGTTAGTAGGTCTTATACCCCAGCAAATTATAAGACAGTTCTGACAGTGTGGGCTAGACGATGTATCATCACATAACTCATAGTGATGGCTGTCAGTTAGAGAATCTCCCACAGAGTTTATTTTGTATTTCATATACAAACAAAGTTTATTTTGTATCCTTGCATACAAACTGAGTATATTGAGTTGTTATTTATTATTTTGAAAGCTTTTCTTTATGATGCATCTTTACTATTGCTTTATATTGAAATGAGTTGAGTAAGTTGTGTATCCCTGAGTTGAGTTGGGACAAGGTAAGTTATTTCTTCATTTCCAGTTCAAGCTTATGTCTAGTTTAGATTTCCCCTCGCATGCTCATATATTCCATGTACTAACGCCATTTGTCCCACATCTTTTATGATGTAGATACAGATGACCAGGATCATCAACCAGCGCTTAGTTGATCCAGTCAAGTTCTAGATTTTCTTGGTGAGCCTCCTTTCTTTCGGAGGATCCCTTCATTATATTTTTTTTCAGTATTTCAGTTGTTAGTATGATCGGGGGTCTTGTCTCGTTATCCCTCAGAGTATTAGATGCTTCATAGATAGATAGACACTTGTTCATGAGTCTTTTCATTTTCAGTTGATCATGTTGAGACTTGAGTTGCCTCTTTGGGCTAGTTGAATGTTTCTTTAAACATCTCTGAGTTTATCTTTTGAGACTTTTGGGTTAAAGCTTTCATTTGAATTTATTCTATGTTAAGTAAATCTTTTGCTAAGAGTTAAGCCAGGCCAAAGGTTCGCTTGGGGCCAAAAATGGTTCTCGAGTGCCAGTCGCGTCCATGGTATAGGCTCGAGCGTGACATAAGGTACCTGGAAAGAACGAAGGATTATATGCTCATGTATACGAGATCTAATAACTTAGAAGTTACTGGATACTTGAATTCAGATTTTGCTGAATGTGTTGACACTAGAAAGTCCACCTTTGATTACTTGTTCCTATTAGCTAAAGGAGTAATATCGTGGAATAGTGCTAAGCAATCTGTCATTGCTACATCCACAATGAAAGCAAAATTTATGGCATGTTATGAAGCCACAATTCATGCATTATGGCTGCGGAACTTCATTTCAGGACTTGGAGTTGTCGACACCATTACCAAGCCGCTGAAAATTTATTGTGATAATACTGCAGCAGTATTATTCTCTAAGAACGATAAGTACTCCAAAGGTGCCAAAAATATGGAATTAAAGTACTTTACTGTCAAGGAAGATGTTCAGAAACAAAGAGTGTTACTTGAGAATATTAGAATTGATCTTATGATTGCGTATCCGTTAACAAATGACTTACAACCAAAGACATTTAAAGAACATGTTCAAAGAATGGGTCTTGATTGTACTTATGATTGATACTTTTATGATTTTTACACTTTGAGCTCAATTATGTGTTTCTGATATACATTAATGAATTTCTTCTTTCTCATAATGGTGTATACATTATTGTTTTGAGATATTACAAGATAAGTCTATGTGAGATATTATTGTGATCGTAATGTTATATGTTTTATATCTTATGGACCTAGTATAATAAGTTGCTAATGTAGTAGTATATGGAAGGAAGTATGTAGCTTAAACTTTATGTACAACCGCCATAACTCGCATTAGTAGTTTGTATATTGTGGTATGTATGATGTACATTACAGAAGAGATTTACTGTATGAACAACTAGTGTTTATCAACAATATTAATGTTATATGGTCATTGGGCCAAGTGGGAGAATGTAATAAAATAATTCTTACTTATGACCCAAGGTTACTTGTGACCTAAGTAATACCATAAATAATATTTAATAAAGAATAGATCTCGTCCGTACATTGGTTATTTGATGGACGTATCAGATTAAGTCTTAACATCTATAAATTGGTCCTCTCTCCACCTATTAGGGTTACCACATATTCTCTACAATAATTCTATCACTGAAGGTTGTGGTAACGTAAGGCTAGGGCAAGGAGGTAGAAACCAATTTACGACTAACGCTTTTGTTTTTCTCTGTGATGATATCTTCCGCATCAGGTATGTATCCATAACGATCTCTATGTAAGATTATCGTGTTCATGATCCTGATATGTATTAAAGTATTTAATCTTACACCCCAAACCACTCTCTAGGAAAGAAGACTTGACATGATCAATAAAAGACAAAGACATTTTAGGTCATGATCAGAGAACATGAGCTGGGTTACATAAGAGAAATAAGAGGATAGCCTGGGAAAAGAAAATATGAAACTCTAAGAATGATATTCAGAAGCATCAAAATAAATTCTCAAGTCGAGAATTGTTGAAATGAACATAAGAATTCCAATTTATTAAAATCCAGAGAAGGAAGAATTGCTGCGTTGGGTGACATGCTTTTATTTTATTAGTGATCGAGTTATGTATAGAGTAGCATTTAAGATGATAGGTCCAACATTTTTTTCTTAGAAATATATTCATATCTCGCTTCTCAGCCACATCTGGCGCCATACCCGAAAAATGAAGGGACTACCTATTTTGAAAATAATAACTAAGTGCATGGAAGCGTGAGTAGAGAATTGAATGGTGTCCAAATAATAAATGAATTTGGGGAAGCAATGAGATTCAGCCTACAAAGAATTCTCAATGATGTGGGCAAAAAGATAAAAAAAAAGAAAGAAGATAAATATGCGGATATCACCGTACAGATAGCTTGAGCACGACAGACAGATATTAGTTGACACCGCTAATAACATTACCACATGATCAACATTCACTGGGTGTAGTACTTTAGGACTTGAGTGGAGCTTTTTCATTGATTGGTGCCTACTTTTGTAACCTATAAATAATTTATTTTCTACCTTTGGAAGGACAACTTATTCCAAGCAATACTTGAGATCAAAAAATATATTTTCTTGTGCTCCAAACTTTTATTATTTCCTAACTGTTCATTTTATTACATTGATCCTCAACGAATATTCTCGGAGCTGAAGCAAGCAACACCGAACCCATCTCTCATCTACATCCACAAAGCTTAAAAGCTTTCTCCGACTTCACATTTATCTACTTTAACATTATTGTCTCTTTTTTCTATTAAAACAATAATATTCAATCGTTAATAATCAAATCTTATGGTTTAAATTAAGACGTGTCCTTAATCTCATATAAATTTAATTACACTATTTTTCTCGATAAAACATGTAATTTTTATGTAATATTTGAAATTACAGAGAATGTATGTATTAAAAGCAAAAACCTAAAGACAGACGAGGTCGACAAAGAAAAGATACTCTCATATAGACGTTTGTCGGCAAGGACCACCATAATTATATATAGTAAAAAAAATGATAGAAGGGGTATTAATGCCACCACAAATAACATAGGAAAAAATAAATACAACAAAAATATAGTACTGCGTCATAATTTAACGTCATTGGGCATACGTCAAATTCTAGAAAGATAAATAAAAATGTCTTATATTTCAACTTTTTTTCTTAGTTGGGTTTGCTTCCTTGGAGTTTCCTTTCATGTTCTTATCTCTTTCCTTCTCACTCTCACCCACCATATATAACTTATAGCCCCATCACTTCCCATATTCTCAGATCTTATAATTAAATTTTTTTAAAAAAAATGGAGGATTTTCTTGGTGAAAACCCACATAAAAAATTGATAAAAGAACTTGCTGAAGGAAAAAGATTCACTGTCCAACTTCAAAGTCTACTTAAACAACCTAATGAATCAGTCTTAGCTGATGAACTTATTCGAAAAATCTGGGGATCTTTTACTCAGGCTATTACTGTGTTGCATAGTTTGGGCAATTCCGCTAATAGTTTAACCCAGAGCCAGATCGAGGAAGTTGATCAACCCAATTCGGGTTCTGAATTGAAGAAGAAGAAGGAGAAGCAGGATCGGAGAGGTTGCTACAAGAGAAGGTAATTATAGTACTGCTAGTTTAACTTCTGTATACTGCCGTTGCATAATATATCAAGTAGTCCTAGTTAAGATACATTATTTATAAAAAGTGGATTTATCACTAGTATTTACAATGATTGATAGTGTAATGAAACAGCTTTTTATATTAACGATATCATCTATCGATATCCAACTCTTGAAATTAAGATGAATTGCCTTTTTTTTACAACGGGTGAATGTGATTTGACTTGACAGTGTGACTAGTTTTTATACTATGGATAACTATTAGTTAAGCTCATGAAAAGTAGGATGGATTACCTAGTTAAAATACACTTACAATATATATTAGTTAGATCTAATTAATTATATGCAAGTATTAAGTAATATTCTTCATTTTCAATTGGTATATATAGTACTTGTATGTGTAGCTAGCTAGAAAATGAAGAACTAAATAGAAAAGAATACTAAGTACCCCACTAACCCTTTGTCTATGCAACTTGGAGAAAAATAGATCTACAAGCTAAGGCTATTTGAGTAGTCAATTGGATATCTTGTGCCAACAAGATAGCTACTAATGAACACACAAGTCACTTCAAAGCTGAAGCAAGTTGCATATATGATTATTTATAAATGCAATTATGAGATATATAATTATTTGGATATATAATTTGAGCTTTTATATATGTATGTATGTTCAATCAAATGAGAGAAATTATTTTTGTGTTTGCAGAAAAACTTCAGGTTCATGGATGAGAGAATCTGAAACAATGAATGATGGTTGTGCATGGAGAAAATATGGGCAGAAGAAAATTCTCAATTCAAAATATCCTAGGTATGCATATACACTCAATAATCTCCAAGTTAATTAGGTCCATTGTTTATATGATATTTGATAGGTAGATAAGAAATAAGTTACATATATAAAGGTTATACAATATTTGGTTAACAATTTAGAAACTCGAATAACTAATGCATGTTTAATTAAGTTATGACAGGAATTTATGTATCATTTTATAAATGATAAAAGATGAAATAACTAATACATGAATAGCTAATATCTGCATAAAATAACATGTAGAATCTCTCTTTACTAATCTCTACATTACTAGTACCAGCATAACAACATTTAACATTCTAATTTTTTAGTATGTTATTGTTCGTGTATATAAGTAAAATTCTTTTCTGAAAGTGATATTGTTATGATGATAAAGGTGCTACTATAGGTGCACCCACAAGTACGATCAAGAATGCCGGGCCACAAAACAAGTTCAAATAATCCAAAAAAATCCAATAATGTACCACACCACATACTTTGGTAATCACACTTGCAATTCAACAAAGATTCCAAAACATACATATAATTCACAATTCAATCATGCTATGGTAAAGCACAGTGACTCAACAGTACTAAAAGAAGAAGAAGAGGAAGAATCCAAAGGACAAAGTGATAATGCATCATCAATTGTGGATTCTAACTTATGGCAAGATTTTATGCCTTCTTCTCCTTCTGCTCATGATTCCACTTTGGCTGCTAATTATAATGCTGCTTATTATGAAGAAATCATATCTAGTCGTGACATGGAAGATTTGGCTAAATTTGGTGAAATTGAGGCCATTGAGTTTTGTTGACATATTGTTAATAGTAATTAATTCTTAGGGGCTATGGCTAATGTTGTAGAATAAAACCTTTGGCTATGTTCTTGTATTACTTTTAAATGAAAAAAGGTATATAGTAACTTCTCCCTAATTGTACTTTTCTGCTTTTGCTTTAAGTCAAAAATCTTAACTTATGACTTCATAATTGTAAATAAAAAACAATAATCCATCCAAACAGATATAAAACATCTAAATTAGGTTTAGGAATTAATATTGTCAATGTCACAATGCCCTAGGTATGTTGTTGGCGTTTATTGTATTACTTAGGAGAGTGTTTAGGTTAGCTTAAAATACTTTTTAGCTTACTTTTATATTTGGTAAATTTCATAAGTATTTTTAAGCGAAAACAAGTAAAAGTTTTAGAGATGTGTCTAATTTAAAAAATAATTTACCTTATTATCTCGATCTAATATAATAGTAAATAATTTCTTGTACTTTTTTGGGGCTTTTGAACAAGCAATATGATTTTTAATTTGCAACGACAACAGTAATAATTGTATTTTATATGTTTTATCTCCAAGTGATCATATGATATTACAATGATTAGCTATAATAAAAGTTTATTAAACCTTCTTTAATTCCTCTCATAGTGGATGCTCATAGGCGAACAATTATTGATTCCTTTTAGAAATATTAAGTTAAACAATATTATTATGATAAACTTTTATCATTACCGCCTCCTACTAAATTTAAACGACAAATCTTGCGTTTACTTTGTAATTTTAAATGGTTGTAATTTCTATATTAAATTTTGCATGTTTAAGTAATATGTTGTATGCTCCTGAATTACATTACGAACTAGTACTATGTATATATTATTTAAATAAATAATTATTAATTTTATATTTAACCATATTTAAAATTTATAACTTAAAGTGAATGGACGCACCAATTCACTTGTATTTGAATTGATTTAATTTTTAAAACAGTGTAGATAATAAGTTCATTTTTTTGTGTTACCAACTTTAAGGGTAATTCACTCATATTTTACCAAATACATCAACAACTTTTTTTTTTAATTTCAAACACTTATAAGTTATATCCAAACATGTAATTGTTTATTCATATTCTTAAATCCAACAATAATAGTAAGAAGCTTTTCAACATTTGGAGTCTAAAAGATGTGTTTAAAGTGTTTCTTAGCAAGGCGTATATGTTTAAAATTTTAATTAATTAAACTTGATTTTAACCAGAAGGGATGGACGGGGGTAGTCCTTATTTGGGTTTTGAGTTTTTTTTTCTTTCTTCAAATAGTTTATTAAATAAAAATTAACGTGATATATATTTTTATCTGATATGAATATTATAGTTGATTGAGAGACGCAAGCATATGACCAGAGGGATTTTTTTTTAAATATAAGATTCAAACAAATTCAATTTATTGGATAAAACTTCGTGGGGGTGAAAAGAGCAGAATATTAATTAAAATAAAATATGTTGAAGTACAAATTAAACTGTTCGACCAATATATTACAAATAAAAACGTACCCTATTGTATACTGTAAATATCATTATATATAATATATATTATTTTATTATACTCTCTTATGTATGAGGGAGTTTGAGATGCCTAAGCAAACAAGCTAACTCAACATGCTACTTTCACATCTAAGGGCAGTTTGGTAATTTTCTTCATGCCTTTTTTATTTTAATTTATTTGTCATACTTTTTTTTGAAAATTTCATGAAAGATACTACAAATCACGCTAATTAACAACTTAAAATATTCAAAATACATATAAATTTTGATTTACTTTTAAAATTTTATTGGTATTACATAAGTTGAGACATAGAAAGTAACATGCATTATTTGAAAATAATTTAAGTACTATAAATTTCAATAATTAACAATTTGAAATATTAAAATATATATATAAAAAATTAGTTGAATCTTGACATTTTGTTTGTGCCACCTAAATTGGGGCAAAGTGAGTAACATATATTATTTGAAAATTACGTAAAAAGTATTATAAATCACAATAATTAAGAATTTTAAAAACATATTAAAATTTAGATGACTCTCCAAGTTTAAAACATATAAAAGTTTGATTGACTTTTGAAATCATATCCGTGCTATATAAATTGGGACAAAGAAAGTAATATATATAATTTGAAAATAACATAGAAGTACTATAAATCATAATAATTAACAACTTAATATATTTTAAAATAATATAAAAATTAAGATAATTCTTCAAATTTCGTATGTGTCACATAATTAAATTGAGACAAAAACAATAACATGTATTGAACTCATGCTAGCACGGGCTCTTATATGTAGTAAAAAATATATAAAACAGATGTTCTGCGCCACTTTGTACATCAAGTTTGATTATTGTACTATACTATATTGGCTTGGTATATTGATAATTTCCTAAATTTATCAAATAATTTCATTTAAATAATAAAATTAAGAGCCTATTTGGATGAGTATAAATACATTAAGAATCTTGACTTATTATTTCTGACTTTAAAATAAGTGTTTGCACACCTGTTTAAGTTACCCAAACACTTAAAATACGTCAATTCAAACATACTCTAAATATAAATATAGGCTTTAATTTATTTTTTTAGGCCAAAATAGTTTTAAAGCACTTTTGTATGTAGTGTTTTTGAGTAAAATAAAAAAGTACAACCACTTATTTTTAAGCCAAGATAACAAAAATACGTCAAAAAATATAAGGTAAGATTCTTAAATAAGCATACAGCATAAGTACTTGTTCAATTAAACATCGGATTACATAATAAAATGTTCCTAAAATACTTTCAAGTGCTCTCAAGCACTCATTATGCATAGATAAATTAACTTAAAATATCTCATCTTCTTTAATTATGTACATTAACTTCAATAAGTTTGTAAAATCTAATATGTATTTTAATTGATGCTAATATATATATAATTAAATAATAAGAATATTTCTTTAACTTATTTATGTACTAGGCTAAATAGGTCAGTGAACTTTATTAAGAGAATTGAAGGCCAACTACTTGTAGAAAGCAGTTATTAAACAATTTAGAAATTAGAGTTGGAGATAGACAGGTTCAGAATAGTACATAATCTATCTGCTCATGCATTTATTCACTCTGCTATACATGCACTGCACCGAAAAAATTTATTCTGATGAGGCACAAAATATATTTATTCTTTGACAAGTAGATAATTGGGTCTCATTTCAATAAATGTTCCAAACTCTTTTTTCTCTTTCATCCTTTATGACGTTCTCCGCTCTCTCTTACTTTTTTTTTTTTTTTGATTTCTTTTTCAACCATTGTTTCAAAGTTTGCACTTTCATATTTTAAGAAAATGGTCTAAAATCTCTCCAATATATACCCAAAATCTCAACTACACATTCTAACTTCACGGGTGTCCTATCACCCCCTAAACTGTTTAAAAACTAAATTATCACTCTCCTAAACTATTAAAAATTGAAATAATTACACACTTAAAAAGTCACAACCACATTTATGTTGATAAGTGAAATACACGCGTTTGGCAGGTGGAAATTTATTAAAAACTTTTTTTTTTTAGCTTTTCCCTTATTGATTCATCATTTAAAAACTTTGTTGCAGGTTAAAAGGTCAAAATTTATAGATCTGTGTCTTTTGATCTTCTTATTTGAATTTTGTTGATTATAATGTTGATTATTAGTTGTTTGAAACTGAAAACACTGATTAAATGATTTCATAGCTGCAAATTTTAGTTCTAAGAATGCCGGATTTCCATGGAAATGAGTAAGATTCAATATGTTTTTTTTTAATCTATATTCTTGAATTGGACGTAAGTGATTTCGTTGATGGTTTGAAGAATTTTATGTGGCTAAAAATTGAAGTTCAAGGTTGAAACCGTGAAGCACAATTTAAACCACCATTAAAGCTAGTTCAAAAGCTTGAGTTCTTATTTCGACTTGCCACAAACGATCTCCGTTTTAAATGGGTAATATACCAAAATAATCGAAACGGTGAGAAAAGTTTATATCTAGAATTTGGAGTGATTTGAAGAAGAGTTGAGGTGATTCTGCATTAAATTTTTATAGAAATTGTTCTAAAGAAGATGAAGAACTGGGTTGCATTTTTAAATTTGCAGGAAAATTATCAATTGTTAAATAAGTTGATGAATATTATTTGAAGCTAAATTAGTAATGGCAAGATGATGAGTGACGATGAAATTTGGTGGCTGCCATTGATGATCTACTTCTAATAGGTATGAAGAAGAAAACAAATTAGAACTAGAAACAAATACAAGAAAAAGGGAGAAAAAAAAAAATAAAAATACGAAAATTTATGAAAAAATATTAAAAGTAAAGTTTTAATTTTTTTTTTTTATGTTCACTCTCTCAATGAGAGTGCAATACACTCACTTTGCCATGTATGCATTTAGGGTGAAGATAATTTAGTTTTAAACAGTTTAGGGGGGGGGGGGGGGTGATAGGACACCCGTGAAGTTAGAGTGTGTAGTTGAGATTTCGGGTATAGGTTGGGGGGTTTTAGACCATTTTCTCATAATTTTATTCATGAAAAGTATGAAAAATATCCATAAGTACCTACATAAATACTTAATTTTTCCATCAATTTATACGATATTTTTTATTTCTGAAATTCAAGCTAGGTGAAATTTAATAAATATTTTGTTTATCTACTTTCCTTACATGTTTCTTAGAAAATTATAAATAAAAATGATAATTTTATTAATTTATTCCTTAAAAGACTTTTTACGACTTTACAAATTTTATTTATACTTTTGCTAGAAAATAATTGTTAGAATTAAAGAAATTACTCATATTTTGATTTTATAAACGAAAAATTAAATATAAATAACTATTAATTAAAATATAAATAAATAACATAGAATAGGAAAAAAATTAATATAGTAAAATAAAAACTTATACAATGATCATAAAAATTAAATCAAAATTCACTACATAAAAAAGAAAAAACACAAACTAATTAGATTAGTTAAGAATAAAAAAACATTTAAAAAAATGGAAAACAAAAAATATATTGTAATAAGTTAAAACAAAAAAGAAAAAAAACATAAACTAATTAGATTAGTTAAGAAAAAAACATTTAAAAAAATAAAAACAAAAAATATATTGAAATAAGTGTAAAACAAAAAATAAAAAAGAAAAACATAAATTAATTAGATTAGTTAAGAAAAAAACATTAAATAAAAACAAATAATATATTGAAATAAGTGTAAAATAAAAATAAAAAAAGAAAAAACATAAACTAATTAGATTAGTTAAGAAAAAAAACATTTTAACAAATGATAACAAAAAATATATTGAAATAAGTGTAAAACAAAAAATAAAAAAGAAAAAAATGTAAACTAATTAGATTAGTTAAGAAAAAAAATATTTAAAAAATGAAAACAAAAAATATATTGAAATAAGGGTAAAACAAAAAAAAAAAGAAGGCAATCGAGTTAGGTAGGATGTAGATCGAGCTCAATAAGCTATAGGAGTGATTATTTCGCTTTGGAAGGAAAAAAGCATGTCAAATAAGTTCCTCACTTAGCTCTCAGGCTGTCTGGGAATAGCTCCACCAGACATTAAAGCCTTCCTTCTTCGAACCTTTTGGTATGTATTGCCCCCTAACTATAAATCAGATCCATCAGACAAGGAAAGGACTTAATAGATGCCCCTTTGTCACTTGGCAGATGGGTCTCAGTCCATTTGTTAATCTAATAATGCCTCATACAAGTGTGACTTGGCATGCCTCATACATAATAAAAATTTTCCACTGCACATGCTTTCATTTTTTTCTTAATTTCCATGTCTAATGCTTTCTTGCAGGCTTTTGCTGCCTTTCTTTCTATCCTCCTCCTTTTAAGTAATTAACATTTTCACTTATCACTAAAATTTTGCCAGGACATAACTTCGGGTCAAGTGTGTTTGAATTTTTAGTTTCGCTTGTTTTATTTGTGTGATTGAATTAGAATATAGCATGTTAGGAGAAGCAGAAAGCCATTTTGGATAGACAAATTCAAAAGTTGGGATTAAAGGGAATAGTTTTTGTGAAAGTGCAATAAAAAACATCGTTAGGTGGGGAGGCTATTTAGGAGATTGAGTTGGACATTTGGAGAAAATATTCATAGTTTAGGAAGGCCCGGGTACATTGAGGTCGCATGTATGCCTTTGGGGATCTTATAACTCATTTGTGTCGAGTATCCCTGAGGAGAGCTTGGATTACATGGCACCACTCTTTCCTGTGCAAGTGGATGTTACGAAGACTAAAGGGCCAGACATTGATTATGGTCTTACACTCACCACTGCGGAGCAAAATAGGGCCGATAAGATGATCATGACATGTATGGGCTAGAGATGCTGCGACACATGAATGGATGTAGGGCCTCAACTCAGGAGTATCTTAGGGAGGTGGAAAATAAGTATCCATTGAATGGGCATGCAAGGGAAGTATGAAAGCATATAAGGAATATATTTGGATGCCTTTGAACTCTTGTATTTGACTCTAAATTGCAACTTAAGCTTAATTTAAACTTTTACATTAGCTGAGTGTTGTTCTTGATGAAAAAGCTTATTTGAATTAAACTTGTGCCATGTGTGGTGAGACATTGTGTATTTCATGTATTTCATCGTAGTCTAGAACGTGCCCTGCATGTTGTTGAAGCGAAATCAAAAGTATTGGTTGTTTAGAAGATGAGAATAGGCATCCTTTGATTTGTTCAGAAATTTTAGCCTTATTAGATATACTATCACTAGTAGCCCTTTTGAGATTGTAGCCTTTTGTTGGCAACCTCATTTTTACCTGAACTAATTTTATTGAATCCCTAGTTGTTTGCACCCTGCTTGCCTAAGCACTGTGGCATGGACTGATTGAAATTGGTAGAATTGAAAGTCAATAGATGGTTAAGTGCCAAAAGGTGACCAATCATAGTCACAAGGTGATGTAAATCCCTCATTGGGAGAATGAGCCCCATATAAAAAAAAATTTAAAAACCTAAATAAAGATTTTTGGGGCATTCGTGAAATGATGCGAGCTACGTGTAAAAAGATTGTTAAGGAGAGGGCTGAAAATAAAGAGAAGGAAATAAAGAGGTGATGAAGTCTAAAATGTACTCAATGCTTAGGGATGTGTTAGTCACTACTATATAGTTTTTCTACCCGTCCCCTAACCTACACCCGTGAAAGTCCTATTTGATTCTTTCAAAGCATGCTTAATTAGTGGAGATAGATATACATAATGGAAAGCCTATGGTTCTATATGCATACATGTGCATTTTGTTTGTGAGCATGAGATTTGATTCATGATGCTAAGTCCATACTTTATACTAAATCTTGTATGTAAGTTTGTGGACTACTTTCTTTGTGTGAGGGGCACTTGTTTGATGAAGGATAGGTAACATCTGATGGCCAATAAGAAGCTTTAATGTTCAAAGTTGTTGAGTCAATACTATAAGTCATGTGGTGTTTATATGAGGGTCAATGTTAAGTATAATGAAAACATGCTTATTATGGCTTGACAAAAAGATTTCCGAAAGTAAGCAGTTGAAGCACAAATGCTATTGTTAGTGAGTCTAGGTCTAGGGAATAGACATGTGAATTATTCGAGGATGAACAAAGCTCCAAGTGTGGGGTGGTGATCTTCGGCGTATTTATATGCCTAGGAACCAAACAATACTCATGCTTTAGCCGAGTTTGAGGATAAATTCTTTAATTATTGATAATGTTTGAGTCATGTTATTGCATTGTGAGTAACCAATATGATTAGTGATCACATGTTGGGAATCAAGAGAAAAAGGCACAAAAGCAACAATATATAGAGTGAAGTGGTGTTTGAGTAAATGAGCATAAAGGATAAGATGTCAAAAGAGCAAAAGAAAATCAAAGTAAAACAAAACCCAACTTTGTATCCTTTCCACATCACAGAGAAGGAATTATTGTTTTCCACATTGAAGATATCGAGTTAGAAGACTGTGTATCCTCTCTGTGTTGCGGAGAGGAAGAGTTCACGAAGATATGAATTTACAAAGCACTTGTGCGTCGCTTACATGTGTCCCAATTTTCTGTCAATTTTTTAAAATTATAAATAGACTCAAATTTTATTATTTTGAATCATTCTTTTTCTTGTTTTTGGAGAACGACGACTGGAGAACTATTTCTTCAATATTGGGATTTATTCCTAATCTTTACTTTGATTCGATTTCTCTTATGTTTATTAAATATTGAAGATTGAGAATCACATTATGAGTAGCTAAATTCCCTGAAGTTATAGGGTTCTGGCTACAAGATAGTTGTGTATTATTGAATTTGATGGATTGATATTGGTTATCAGATGAATTATTTTTTTGTTCTTAATTTCGTATTTCGTGACCGACCACCATTGAAATAAATTCATTGTTCGAATTGAACTCGAGAGAGGAATATGAGGATAAAATGTGGGTCAAAACGGAGCATATTCTTTTCTAGAATTAGGGTTGATTTGTATCTAAGATAGGGACATATCTAGAGACCTTACTTGGTTAATAGATATGATGAAAATGTAATGCTCGGCAATTGATTCGGTCTATCCCCACTCAACGATGTAGTTAGACTACCAATCAAAGTAGGCGATTAGAGGTCGAGAGACCATGTTCATACATTTAATCCTGTAAATCATTGATTTGATAACCAATTGACGTCCATTAGATGATATACTATGCATGAATCCAAAAGAGGTTGCAACCCTGAAATTTCCCATGTCATTGTTTTAACTCCAACTTGAAATTGAATCATATTAGTTTATTTAGTTACTTTAAATAATTGATCACTTAGAATAATACATCAATCTTTTTGGAAACACTTGCTTTAATTTATAGTGATTGGAAGAATCAATTATAATCTAATCTTGAGTCTCTGGGGCTACGATATCCGTCTCTTCAAAAGGGCTACTTTATTACTTGCACGATCACATACACTTGCATATGCGTTTGGACACAACAACCTTATTTTGGGGAAGATGATGAAATCGTCAAGAGAGAGTATCAATGGTTCCTTTGAACTTTATTTTGGGGAAGATGATGTAAAGGAAGCAAATAATTAATTAATAAAGAAAACAAGCGAAATGCGACACTTTTTAATTGGTTATTCACAACAAATATACTACTTCACGTGCATGTTGTGCGTGTTTACAAATCAGGTGAGGGAATGAGTCAAAACAACCCTTTTACAAAGATATTTAAAGCTTTTGTGGGGTAATAGGACGCATGAAAAGTTAATGTGTTTTTAAAAAAATTCGGGACAACTTCAACGGTGACTTTATGTCTTTTGTCCATTTTGATATAAACAAAACATATTGTATACCAATATACAAAGCAATCTTTTATACTGAAATTAATTGAAAACACAATTCTGTTATATATATTGGTGAATTTCTTATGATATTTTAAATTGTATTGTGTATAAGAATTAAATTACTACTTATATTAATAATCTCAATAAAAGTTTTTGATTTTGATTCACAAGAAGTTGTAGACAAAACAATGAAGAAGATAACAATGGAGAATATAAACGAAAAAATCAGAATCGGGACGGAGAAGATAACGATAGAGAAGAACCGAAGAAGATAATAATGGAGAATATATTTCTACCAAGTATACACTACATAGAAAGTAACAAAATTAATGTTATAGAGAATATATGGTGAGATACAGAAAGAGGATTCTGCCCTTCTTTAATTACCTAGATTGAATAAAAAGGGAAGAGAGATAAAAATAATATTGAAAACAAGATATAACGTATAACAATGAAATAGTAGCTGGAAAGATAAAAATTAGAGAAATTAATATCATAATTATCTTCACCATAAAGTACGCACATAAACTGAAAAAGAAGAAAAAATAATGCTAAATTAATTATATAAATAAAACTCAATATATCGATATTGTATAAATAAAGTATATTGTGTAAATATGATGTATAACTACATATCAAAGATGTATACATATTCATATACATTGTTTACATAATATTTATACATTAAATATTAATTTTGTTTTTTCGTTGCCGACAGCAAAATTGAGTGAAAAACAGAAATTTATTAATCCTTTGAATAAGAACATTAATATAGAGAAATATAAAGTAATTGTTGCCTATTTTACAGTGACATTAAGTTTAATGTCAGCTAATCAATTTTTGAACTATCAGGTGTCTATATATTATGTGATTAGTGGGCTAAATTATCATGGAGTGCCAAACTTTTCTATTTTCATTAATTAAAAATTCTAGAAACTAAAAAATAGTTGCTCTCCACTAAAAGAAAAGAAATCAATAAAACATTTCTAAAATACAATATTGTAGTGGTTTCTTTCATTGATTTTGATAGTTTCAATCAAGTACTCACTAGAAGTTCTTAGTGTATTTAGTAAAATTTATACGTTACATTTAATACCTACACACACAATTCGCTAAGTTTATACTATCGAATTTCAATATCCTCTACAATATAAGTCACGACTCATGTGAAACTTTTATCTTTCAGATCGAAGATATTCGCATTAGATAAAATTTGATTTTACCATTAAAGAGCACAATCAATTAATAGAAGATCTCGATATTTACGAAGTAAGCCAAAACATAATAATTTAAAATATTGTTTTAGGTCTATTAAAAAATGCAAATTAAAGGAGTGTATTACAATATTTCCTACATAGCATGTTATCAGACATACATTTATAAGTTGAAAATGTGTGTTTCATAAAATTATACAATTTTTTTTATTAGTAAAGTCGGTGTGCAAGGTACGTACACAAAACTTGTGTAGAAAACTCATCTATTACTTGGTAAACATTGTGATTGATCTTCTAATATACTGCATATAATGTAAGTATTATATTATATTAAGTAGAATATTTAGTATACACTAGAAGTGTGTATATATATATAATATAATGTAAGTAGAACTATGTTTAAAATCTGGAGATTTCCAAAGGTCTTTGAACATGATTAGAAACTACCGTAGGTTTTCTTTCAGAAGTAGAAGCACTATCGGTAGTACTAACAAAATTTGTTTTAGCCATATCGGCCTTAATATCTTTTAACAAAATAGTTAAATCATCGAGTTTTTTGTCAACAGAGCTGATATGCTTACCCAACATTTTAACATAAAGACTTAAATAATTATTTTGAGTAATAAGTTTGTTAATTTCAGTAATACTGATTGAAGCAATATCTTCCTCAATGAATATTTGAAAAACTGAGAAAGTAATACCAGTATTGTTTAGTAAAACAAACGATGACTGAGGAGAGTAGACAACTTTTAAAAGATTATCACTCCCAT
Organism: Solanum bulbocastanum; assembly: GCA_037074985.1. Lineage (NCBI taxonomy): Eukaryota > Viridiplantae > Streptophyta > Magnoliopsida > Solanales > Solanaceae > Solanum > Solanum bulbocastanum. Next base: position 35,369,820 of record CM073599.1, on the reverse strand, counting down.
CTTTATAAGTTCTTTCAATAATGTTAATATATAATGGTAAATAGGTGGTTATAAACTAAGGAACAAAATACATAATTTGATTATGTAAAGAACAAGTTTCATAAAACTCTTGAGAAATACTATTTAGATCCTCTTTACTATAAGTATCAAAGAACCAAGTTTTAAATCGATTCCATTTTTCATCAATTTTTTTTTTTAATATGTTTTCTTGCCAGGGAGCCTGGGCTAAAATCGATTTGGTGTGAAAACATTAAGAATCGTTTAAGTCAAACTCTATCTCAAAGGCTGAAGGAATATCCTTATCAGAAACATCATCATTTACCTGAACTATATTAGTTCGTGGATCGATCTTTACCTTTTCGACTACTGAGTTTCCATCGGAACCAATAGTATGTAATGAAACAACACGATCTCTAGCTGGACCATAAATTGGATCGATAGGGAAAATATGATGAATCGCAGGTAAAAGTCTACGACTTGATAAAGAGTGTCTATTCATACTGTGATTCACAGAAGACATTAACCTGTTATTTGTAAAAAGCTGCCTATGAGGCGCATAACTCTGATCCGCGAATTGTATATAAATTCTTCTATCGGGATTTTGAGAGATATGAGAGAAATCAGAATTAGTAACAACATCAGTTAAACTAATTTGGGGGTATAACCGAATTTAGAGTCCATGAAGTAGCGAAATTTATTTCTTCCCACTTAATAGGTCTTCTAGTAGTGACCTTGGATCTTGCAAAATTGATTTCCACCAAAATAGTTTGATTAGAAATATCATATAATCTACATCTAGGATTAAGAGTTGATAATAATTTAAAATAGATTCGGTAAGATAAACAAATAAGTTCCGAACCTGGCGCATAATTATAGCCATGAGTTTTAACATTTAATGTTAAAGCATCGAGAATATTTGCATGAGTGAGAGATAATTGCAAATTAGGCTGAGTATTAAAATAAACTGGACCATAGGCCATCGTTGATTCAATCGAACCCATAAGAGACTGTCGGAAAATTTTAAATTTCTAGCATCGCGAAAAGCAGTCTCAGGCAACCCTTTAAGAATCAAAGGTTTAAAGGAAATTTGTACCATACCAATATGCAAAATAATTATATTGATTTTTATAAAAAGTCAATTCATGTTCGTTAAGCAAGCGAATAGTCTGTTCAGAAGAATTCAAAGCAAGAGACTGCTTAGTTGTTTTAATCAATTGTTTCGAAGATAGTTTATCAAACCAACCATAATCATAAATAGTTTTTATAGGGACTTTAGGAATCATCCGCTTGTTTAACAAGTCAAGATTATGAGGTATATCTGCCTCTTCTAGTCTAGTACTTTTAGTACTCGTTTCTCCCAGATCCATGGGTGAAAAGATAATATCTATGTCGAATAGTTCACCTCTTATCTCATATATACCATGAAAAGTTCTTGGCTCTGATACCAGATTTACAGGATCAAGGACCTGGCGGTAATTCGCCCAGTCATAGATCTAGCAAGTCAAGCATCCTTAAGCTTGCGGTAGTCCACCTATGAAAGAATCGAAATACATAAGAATTTTGACATAGTTTTTCAGAATGCATGGTAAACCTTTTACCCGAGCAAAGGGTTTGTCAGAATCTAATACATACAACTTATTGAGCCCATATGTCTGACAGTTCTAACCGGGTATGAGGTGCCCTACTTTTCAAACTCCTTTTTGGGCTAAAGCCATGACTGGCTAGACAGAGTCACTAAGACAAAGCCAATAAGAGTAGTACTAGATTCGACTGTACCTCGATCTTGGAACCAAGCCGAAAAGCCATACTAAAATTCCTCTATATTTAAATAAAGCTTAGATCTGTTCATGGTCTATATATGAGAGAAGTTAGTTATTCGACATAAATAATCTTTAGCCGGACATACTCCTGGCTAGGAGAGACATACTAAAAAGAAAGACTAAAATGATTACCTTATAAAGGACGCTGTCTTTAAGATCCAAGTAACTCTGATGAACTGGCCGGTTTATTTATATAAATATCGGAAGAATGAATAAAAGAGAGAGTCTTTACAAACGATTTTACAAAACTTAAAGAAAAGAGAGAGCTTCCTAAATTTTCTGATGCCCTTTCCTAAAATCAACTAAGACTTATATAGAAAAAATTGAAAGACAATAAGCATCTATGTATAGTAAAAATGGGTCCACATTTGGGTCCCTGAACAGTGCATCAACTGTTTAGTGGGGACTTCAACAGTAAATCTTCTGTTGAGTAGGCCTATCTTCACATGGCTATGTTTCCATCCTTTGTTGTATTCTTGACTTTATTTAAGGCCTTCATTTGTTGGAGAAAATCTTCTACCTCCTGTAATTCAGTGGCCGACAGCATATGATCTGATTCGGCACGTTGTGATTCATCTACATCATTGCTAGTTTCACTCCGCATAGACGTATCTGATTTGTCAATCTGTGTTATTGTTTGAAGTAAATTTTTTCTTACTTCTCCCAGATAATCCTGCATCATTTGTTCTTTATCTCCTTCTTGAAAGGAAATTCTTTTGGCAATATGGCGGATTGAGTTATCCTTAATAATTTTTTCTGGATGAATTGTTTTATAATCATCAATTTTTTCTTTAATTGTGTCTATAAGTTCTTGACCAATTAATTGTTTGGTCTTGTGATCTTGTTTTAAGAGTTTATCCCAAAAGTTATTATAATAAGTCATGTAGAGACAAGGAATATTTTCCTCTATGAACCCTACTTCAAGTGTCCGTTTATGTATCCAAGGTATAGAAAATTCTATGAAAAAATAGATTTGATATATCCTTTATATCCAGCATACATGATTTTCACGATATAATCTATTAAGATCTGGTGATACTTTAATCCATTCTTTATATAAATTTAAGAACGATTCTGGTAGGATTTGAATAGTTGGACCGTGGTATGACCACCAATTAATAAACCAATTTGGTATTGGTTCTGCAAAAATCTTTGTGCACACTTTAACGAATCAAGTGTGTTTGTGTTTATCATTGTTGTAATATAGGACTTTATCAAATGCTCGGATATAATCTCAGTAAGTAAAATTCATTCGAGTCTTAACAATACTTATCTATCTTTCCTTCATGGCTGACATGCTCCATTCTTCAATAGATATAATCTGTTTTATAATGTTATAACTTTTCTCATGTGGATTATGACCCATGCCGGAAAAGTGTTGAAATTCCGCACTTCCTGTACTCATCAAGATTTTTTCATAGTAAGATCGAGTCTTGTATGACTCTCCTGGATAATATAATCCATTTACAAGATATCGTTGGAATATCTTCCAAGGTTCATCCTTTCGTTGTAGATCAGAGTTTTTTAATAGAAATATCATTTCTTTTTCTGTAACTTTTTATAGGATTTGATATCATCAAAATACTCTCTTATAACTGAAACAAAAGCATCTTTTTGCTTCTTACCTTCCAAATAGGCCTACATATGAGCATATAATGGACTATCTTTTGGAATATCTTCCAAATTAACCAATTGCTGCGAACTGGATGAAGATTCTTCTTGGGAATAAGTTCTTTTTATTAATTAAAGTTCTTTTTCCCACCTGTATAACCGGGGAAATAGATTCGGATCTATATGTCGATCCTTGGGATGATCTGGCTCCATATGATGGATTACCATAATTGCCTCTTCTTGGGGATTTTCTTCCCCTTCCTCTTCCTTTAACGTGAATCCATGGTGGATCTATCCTGCAAACGTAGCAACTTTTTGTTATCATTCAGAAAAATAGTATGTCAGATAATTATCATCTGAATAATATTCTATCTGAATATGTGAAAAATCTTCACTAAATGTATTATCAACAATTTTTGTCATGATATATTTTTTTTATATCTCTGTGTAAAAATGCAAGAACCCTCAGTATAACAACAAGAGTTTTGTCATCAAGAAAAGTTTGAAAAAACATGCTTATTGAATATATTCCCTAGATAAGAGATCCGGTAAAGAATTATCAACTCCCTTTTTATACTGAATCTCGAAATCATAGGGGGCTAATTGTGCTTGCCACCTAGCGAATATCAATTTCGAATCATCGTGCTTTCAATCTTTGTCAAACATAAATTTGACCGATTGAGCGTCAGTTTTTATTAAAACTTTTGGTTGTATAAATTGTCTTGAAATTTTAGAACGCATTTTACGATGGTTAACATTTCATGTGCTACCTTCGCATATTTCTTCTGGGCTTCATTCCATTTGTCAGAATGAAATCTAATCAAATATTCACTCTTGTCATGGGGACTGATCTATTTAAGAATCCCACCATATCCAATATTAGACGCATCAGTCTTAATAACCTTTTGCCAACCAGGGTTGGCAAAAGCTAAGCAAGGCAGTGATCGAACTCGCCGTTTAATTTCTTTCACCAAATTGGTAAGACTTTTAGTCCAAGGAGACTTATGATCCTTTTTCAACCTATTATATAAGGGGGCTAAGTCTCTAGAAAAATGTTTATAAAAAGGAGAAATGTAATTCAAATTCCCCAAAAATCTCTGTAATTGAGTCCTGTCAGTAATAACATCAGGAAATTTGTCAGCAAAATCAATGGCTCTTTGAATATGAGTAATCTTTCCTTGACAAATTTGATGTCCTAAAAAAGGAACATCCGTTTGGAGTAAACTCATTTTAGATTTTGATATTACCAACCCATTTTGTATCATAACCTTTTTAAAAATATCAAGAAGCTTGACATGTATTTCAAAAGTTTTTGAAAACACTAGAATGTCATCAATATAAACAATGATAAAATCTATATAAGGGTTAAAAATATCATTCATGATTTTCTGAAATTCAGAAGAGGCATTTTTCAAACCAAAAGGCATGACATTCCATTCATATTGCCCAAATGGAACATTAAAAGTAGTTCTACGAGAATGTTCTTTAAAAATTTGAATTTGCCAATATCCTGATTTTAAATAAAATTTAGAAAATATATTGGCATCGTATAATCGCGATAAAAGATCCCTTTTATTAGGAATAGGATACCTGATCCACTTTAAGTGTTTATTCAAAAGTTTGTAATTGATAACCAATCTTGAAATACCTTGTTCCCTTTCAGCCGCGTTATTAACATAGAAGGCTATGCAAGACCAAGGAGACTTCGATTGTTTTATCAAACCCTTTTGTAAGAGATTATCAATCTCAGTTTTGCAGCATTCTATTAACTCAACATTCATCTGACAGGGCCGAGATTTAGTAGGGAAATCATCCTCTGAAAATCCTTCTTCATAGGGAAGAGTCACAATATGCTTTTTGCGATTCCAAAAAGTGCTAGGATGATCTGCACAAATATCTGTAGCAATCTGCTCCGAAATCAATTTGATTTTTTTCCTTCACCTTAGCAGATTTTAGAGAATCTAATATGTTCATGCTGAACAACTCTAATTGTAGTGAGTCTATATGACTGTGCTTCATCTTAATCAAAGCATTAATATCCCTGGTTACCGGATCTGTAACAAAAGCATAAGTTATCTCATTATCTTTGTACTTTGTTGAGAATCTTTTCACATCTATTCCTGTGAAAGGATATATTGCATTTATAAAAGGAGTTCCAAGTATAATTGGACGGTTTAACTGATTCTTAACCAAAAAGAAGAAGTGAGGAATGCAAACTTTATTCTGCCAAATCTTCACATTGGGTAACTTATACTCTATATCTAGAGCATGACCAGAGGCGGATTTCACCAAATGCGTAGTTTTCTGAAAATATTTAGTTGGCACTAAATCTTCCTGAATACAGCTAACATCTGCACCGCTATCAATCATTGCAATGTTAGTAGTTGAAAAACTATTATCAATAAAAATAGTACATTTAATGTACCATTTATGGGCTATAACAATCTGCATCATTCCCAAAAACATATCTTATTTAGGATCAGGATTAACAGATTGAATTTGTTCACCTTCAACATGTTCACTCTCAACTTGCTTTCCTTTATTTTTTAAAAACCGTTCTTCAGTATTATTAATCTCAATCTGAGTAATACGGTGATCACAAATTAATATTTTTATTTAAGAGATTTAATCTCCCTTTTTAAATTTTCAACTTCCATTTTTAAATCGTCAAAAGAAGAATCTTTTTCAAGAAAACATTTTTTCTTTAAAATACGATCATCTACTTCTTTTAAAGAATAAGGTGCTTCATATTCAATGTCATTTAAATTATTCTTTTTCTTTCCAAGAAATTTTGAAGATCCAGCTTCATTTGAAGTAGTATTAGAAGCAACTAAATTAATAATTTTTTCACGAAGCTTACTATCAGTAATTTCCCTTAAAATTTCTATCACATTATTAGACGTGATAGTATGCATATTAACATCTTGAAATTGCTATTGAAGTTTATAAATTTCATCATCTTCACAATTGCAATCATGACCTTAACAAGTATCACAAGCATTAGTACGATTATTATCATAATCAGAGGAATCAAATAATTTGACGTTAGAATTTGAATCTGATTCATAATCATCTTCTGATCCTGAAGTGTATAACAAACCATATACCTTTTCATTTGTGTCGTTGTCAAGTTCCAAAGTTTTTAACTTGTTTAACTTGCAATTTGGAGCAATGTGCCAAAGTTTACCACACTTGTAGCACTTTACCTTTGAAAGATCTCTCCCAGATCTATCTTTGGTAAATCTTTTATATTTACGATAGCTTTTTCTAGCTTCCCGAACTTCTTTTAATCTATGCCTACGCTTAGATCTTTTCTTTTTGTATGAATCTGCCTCTTTTGAAGACCTACAATACTTATCTTCTTTAGCAGTGGGATTTGGTAAGCCAAATTGTTCACAAAAATCTCCCAATTGAGATCGTTCCTTCAACTTATCTATCTTAAGTTGTCGAGCCATTTTTAGTTCATTACACAAGTTCAAACCTTCTTGTGTATAAATTCCTATAATCTTCCCATAACTTAAATTATCGTAAGGTATTTCAACCTGACTTCCTCTTAGAGTCTTCCTAACTCTTTCAGCAAAAAGAGGGGGAAGTCCATATATGAACTTGACTTCCTAGTATTCAAGCTTATTTTTGGGTAATTCCATAACCCTGCTAAGATAGGTGTCTTTATACCATCTAAAGTGCGCTAAGTTTCGACATCAAAGACCGTTAAGGAGAGTTTTTACTGTCTCATGTTGATTGGTAAATCTACCATTAAAATGCTCCAAATTGGTAAGAACTAAGGTACAAACAATATCTTCTCTATTTTTTACCAAAGCCATACCCAGATTATCAATTCCTTCATCGGTGGTTATAACATTCACGACTAAAGCTTTTCCTTCAGTGCTAAGATAATTAACCCACCATCTGTGAAACTGACCAGTAAAACCTGCAATAGTCATTTTACAGATTGTTCTATTTGTGTTTTTAACACTCTTACAAATAGTTGCATACATCAACATACAATGCACCAAAATAGTCAGTTGCCTATCTGTCAACCCATCGAGATTCCATTCATAAATTTCAGAACCACTGTAAGACGTATTAGTCTGATTTCAATCACGATCCTCAATTAAAACATCTTGAGGAGTTGGACGAGGATAATAATACGTATTCATACTAGGCTTTGTAGCATAGCCACTATTTTTCTTGGGATAACCCTTGAGTTTGTTAAACTCTGAAGAGACTTGATTTTTAAAATCAATAGTATTTTCCATTTTATCAGCAAAATCTTGCGATAAATCCATAGGCCCAAAGTTTAGGCCGAAAAACTTCTTATCAACAAGCTCTTTTATAAGTATATGTATAATATAAATAAAGTATTCTACTATAATAGATAGTATATAGTGTGTGTATATTTGCCTATTTGTTATACATTGTGTCACGCCCCGAGCCTACACCCTGGGTAGGACTGGCACTGAGAACCATTGCTGGTCCCAAGCAAACCCTTGGCCTGGCTTACTTACTCAGCGAAAGACTTTAAGCATTAAGAAAAGAACTCAAATGCAAGATAATCAACTGTCTCAAACTAAACTTATAATGTTTTAGAAATAAACATTTAACTTAGCCAAAGTGGCAACTCAAATCTGAACATAAGCCAATAATAAGGTAAAGACAAATGACTAACTGACTGTCTATCTATGAAGCCTCTAAAACTGATATTGATGTCGGGACACGACCCACGATATCTTAATGAACTAAAATACTGAAAGCAATAAAAAGGATCCTCCGAAAGCAAGGAGGCTCACCAACAATTCTGGAGCTCAACTAAAATCAACGATGCGCTGAATGTTGATCTTGATTACCTGTATATGCATCATAAAAATATGCAGGCCAAATGGCATCAGTACATTGAATGCACGAGCATGCGAGGGAAATTCTAAAACAAGACATAAACTTGAAAGGAACTGAAAGAACAAACCTGGTCTTAACTCAACCAACTAATTGAACTGAACTTATTTCAATATAAAGCAGTATAAACAAGTGCAACATAAAGAAAAGCTTTTTAAAACATGGATAACAAATCTATGTATTTAGAAATACAATAGTAACTCTGTATGTATGCAAAGATACAATATAAACTCTGAAATGTATATAAAAATACAAAATAATACTGTTGTGGGAGTTTCTCTAACCGACAACCATCACTTAAGAGCTATTATGATGATACAACGTTTTTGCTCACACTACCAGGGCCGTCCTATACCTTGCCGAGGGCATAGAACCTGACTACTAAGTGAATCCACTAGTCTATGCTAAAAATCACTAAGGAGTCATCTAAAAAGTGTGACCCTTTTGTACCCATGGTGGCTACATGGTTTATGGGGGCTGGGAGTTGTTTGAACCCTCCTCTATATCGGTGCTCAATACTACTCCCAAAATATGATACTAGCTCTTATGTTAAAAGCATACTTCTTTCTGTGGTTTGAAATAATTGCTCAAAACTTAGCTCAAAGGCTTCTCTTGGAAATCAAAGTTTCCTCTCTTGCTTAATTGTAAAAACATTTACTCTTTACTGAAAATTAGCTCAAAGGCTCTTTTGGAAATCAAAGTTTCATTTCTTGTTTAAATGTGAAAACAATTTACTCCTTGGGAATACATAGTCCCGATATACTTTTTTGAAGAAATGAACTTCAAACTTTACTCTTAACTCAACTCAAAACTCAAGTCTTAAAACAAGGTTAAAACATTTGTGAAAAACTTTTGGAAAACTCTATGAACTTCTCTTGACTTGTCAAATCTCATGATGTTTAGGAGTGTTTTTAGATAGTTAAATATGAGAAAAGATCAAGAAATCACTGTCTGGAAGCAAGTCCGAGATGTGGAGATGCATTTAATTATTTGGTCACGAAATAATTTTTGAGGCAAAGCGGTCCGTGGCCACTCCACGACGCGGAGAAAATTTTATCAATCTTGTGGAACAGGTCCACAATGCGGACCTAGTACCCAAATTTTCCCGACTTGTTCCTTCTTTATTTTCTAACCCCAATTCGCCTAAACTCATTTCTTTTTCTCAAATTCCCTTTAGATTCAGATACCCAGTATGTATACACAAGAATCTAACTCAAGCAACTCAAGGAAACAACATTTTAACCTCAAGGAACTCCTCAATCTCAACCTAACTCTAGAACGAAGGCCAATTTCAAGAATACCACTCAAGATCATCAGTTTTCAACTTTCTAGAACGAACTTCACTGAAATAAACGTGATTGGCGCGTGGGTGAACGAATCCAATGCTATGAAAGATTCACATACCTCGTAGGGATCACCCTTGAAGAAATACTCAAGCTTAGCCTCAAGAACGGGACGAATCCTTGCTTCTTCTCTTCTTTTCTCCTCTTCCTTTCTCTTCTCTAAAAACCCTAACTCAATATTGTCAAGCGTAAACTGAACCAATTCAGTTTAGATCCCAACTAATTACCAAAAAACAAAATAATTTACTTGGGTAGTGAAAGACCACAATACCCTTCTAAAACCCGATTTTCACTTTTCTTATCTTGACGATCCAACTTCAATTGGGCATATCTCCCTCATACAAACTCAAGATCATGCAAACTCATTGGCGTTGGAAAGATAATTCAATGATCTTTCCTATGGTATCTTGCAGCACACCTAACTCACCTTGAGATATGAGTTGTGATCATTTGAAGTTGACCCAAAACTCATATTTTTAGCTTAACTTTGTCAAATTTCCAGATTTTTTTCATTCTTTGCCAAAATGGCTCTTTCTGATTCTAAGTCTTTCTAGTAGCGGGGTGTTACACATAGTAAGTATATTTAGTTATAATATAAGTATATACATACATACATACACACGCGCGCGCGCGTGCACAAACACACACATATATAATATAATATAATGTAACTATTCTTTTATTTAGATAGTATATTGTTATAAATAGTTATAATTATTACAACATTAAATAGATAATAATACAATGTATTGATAATTGACTCAAACTTTCGAATTTATAATTAATAAATAGTGATTAAAAAAATAGTCGACCCGGCTCGGACCAATGAAAATCGAGCCTAGGCAGTTATAGGAAACCGAGCCTAGTAGAAAAACCTTAATCGGACACAAACCAATTTTTTCCACGCCTTCTACTATTTGGACTGGTACCGAACCAACCCATTATTGAGAAATCAGATTCGGCATGATCCTGCATATCAGTAGGCAAAAATCTTAATGGGCGGGGCTGGTTCGATCCAGCCTAGTAAACATGCTTATCTTCTAATGATGGGATATTGGAAAACAAATCGCCCTTCTACTTTCGGACCATAACTCCTTAGATATGCACACAATTTTTTTATGAGCAACTTTCATATATAGCTACAATAATTTAATTAATTATTCTCCTTAGCTAAACTTTCCATAATTACTAATCGTAGCTATATTTTTAAGTTGCTACAATAGTGATCAGCTGTATAATTCTCTTTTCGTCAAAGTTTTATACAAAATTGAATTCAAATTTTTGAAAGCTAATGGCGGTAGTCTCGGCTAGGAAAAGGTATAAAATCCCTTAATTCACAGAATATTAGCTTGTTAGACTTTCCTACCAATTATATCTTCTTCGTACAACCCAATTGATTTCATCTTCGTACATCCGATCGAATCTCGACGGCAACCCACTTTTCTCGGTTAGAAACGTATATTTGATTTGCATTGATTTGTGTTTTTGATTTGCATTCATGTAGATGAAGAACTTGAAAAAACAAAGCAATTGAACTGATTTGTACATGTAATTGTATAAATTTTCCATTGCTAATTGAAGTTTCATTCTAACAACTATTTGCAATTGTATTTTAATAGATCGAGAATGAACTACTTTTTATCCGTGATTGTATAATTACTCCATTGATAGTTGGAGTTTCAGTTGAAGAATCTATTTTCAATTGTATTTGAATTGATCGTGAGAGATGACTTGATATCTGAAAATTTGAGTACGTAAATGTATAAAAATAGAAATCAATTATATAATCTACTGTAGTTTATGTCAAATTGTATACGTTCGTAACTGTATAAATATATTCATCAGTGATTTTTTATAGACTTAAATGTTTTGTATATGTATAATTATACATTATTTGTAGAATCGCATAAGTTAATGTTTGTATGTGTATAATTAGAGTTGATGAGATTAGTGTTTGTATGTGTATAATTGATTGTTGGGTGTAAATTATGTGGAAAAGTTGTCTGTGTAAGTTAACTAATTACATTTGTAGTTGTATAATTGACATAAATTTGATTTGTGGACTTGTATATTTTGTATATGTATAATTTTGGGCCGTCGTTATAGAAAAGCCAACGGGGAAAAATTTTGGATCGAAAAACTTTTTCGTAGTAACTTGGAATTTTCCAACCTAGTCTAGATTTGGACGAAATCGGAGTCTGTAAAGTCTAGGGAAATTTGGTAGTGATTGGTTGATCTAATTATGAATTCAATCACATGAGTAGATAGATAAGTCATTAAGGAACCCGCACGAATTTACGAAATTGAATTCGGATGAGTAGAATTCCCAAAATTGATCTTAGCGTGAACGAGTATTTTTTGAGTGTCGTTGGTTGAAGGTGTGTGATGAAATGGGGTTTTTGAATTCTTTATTTAGCTCTCTGTATCCATGTAAGCCGCTAAGGTGGGATTTCTGCCGCCAGAGTGGGGCCGCTGTAGCGGTGTGAGGACCGCTATGGTGGGCCAGTCGCGACTTAAGTCGTAAATAAACCCCAAAAATATTTTATTATGCAATTTTTGAACTTGAGAGCTAAGGAACGAACCCAGATGTTTTCTTGATGGTTTTCACCATTCTTGAGGCTAATGGTAAGGTTTTAACTCCCCGAATCCATTTTTTGATCCGTAGAACGTAATCTAATTGGTAATTATCGATGGGGAAGAGTTTCGATCTGGAAGAGAGCCTTAATATGGATATGGGCATCATGGATATGATCTAGAGTTGATAGAAGTGTTAGTAATTCGGGTAATTAGTTATTGTTTATTGATTCCTGTGTTAAATTAATTATTTGTAAACCAAGAACAAGCAGAACGAGTCCAAAAAGGGAAGAATCAAGTTTCTTAGGGTATTCAAGCTTGTTACGAGGTAGGTGATGATTGTGATTATATGATTGTGTGATGTATGTTTGTTCTTGATTCATTATGATACATGTATGTATGGGAATGTTGCATTATTGATCACATTAATTGTAAATGAGGATATATGAATGATGAATGCCATGAAGCATGACTTGATTGTAATGATTATGAGAATGTACTTTGTGATTGTGATTGTGGTTTGTTGAATGGATTAAGTGTTGCGTTTTGGCACACTAACTTGGATCTGTTGCCACGTTCCGACATAATTATGGGATCGGTTGCCACATTTTGGAATAATCATTAGATCGGGTACCATGTTTCGATATGCTAACAGTTTGGGTTTGGGTTCCAGAGAGGACCAATGACTTGATATAACTGTGATATTTGAGAATCATCGTTGTTCCTAAAGTGATGATGATATTGTATATGTTTGGTGTATGCATGTTATTGTATTGTCGTCTTGACTTATGGATGTTGCACTTAGTGGGATAGCCGCGTGATCCTACCAGTACACTGTGGTTGTGTACTGATGCTGCACTTGCCCTTTCTTTGTTGAGTATAGGGCATCTTCAGGCGGTTATTGATAGACCTTGCTTAGAATATCAGTGATTGCTTCGAATTCAAGGGTGAGCTGTTTCTTTTGGGTTGCTATGATTTCTCTTTCGTCTTTTCCACTATTTCAGACTTAGTCTTTCTAGTTAGTTATTAGTGTATTAGTTTGGGGTTGTAACCCTTCTTATTTTAGACTTTTGGTTGGACTTTAGATGTTTTGGTACATTGACTTTCAGGCTCTAGGAGTATTTATTCCGCATTTGTGTAGTTGTTAGACGTTTTGTTTGGAGTTTATGGGAACTCTATTTCTTTCCTTAGCATTTAACTTGCTTTCGTAACTTAAATTCTTTAGTATTTTGATTAATTTGGTTAGCTAATTAGTGTAAATGGTTCTCCCACAGAAGAGTTAGTGTGGGTGCCAATCACGATGGTTTGAGTCGTGACAAAGTTGGCATTAAAGCCTAGATTTGTTGATCTCGATGTACCAAAACGAGTCTATTAGAGTCTTGCGGAATGGTACGTAGACATCTGTACTTTTCTTCGAGAGGCTATAGGACTTTAGGAAATCTCTCTACTTTCTTTTGTCTCCTTTCGTGCTATAACTTGATTCCAATTGGTATCTGGCGATTCAAATTTGTATCTAACCTCCTTCATTTTTCTGTCCGCAGATGGTTAACATAAGATTCAATGGCGTCAGACCCATAGCTCCTGTCAATGCTCCAGCTGAGGAATCTAGAGCAAGAGGTTGTAGTCGAGGTAAGGATAGAGGAAGAGCTAGGGTTAGAGGCCGAGAAAGGGCAACACCAACTAGGGATGGAGCACCGGTTGGAAATGTTCCAGAAATAAGGGCCCTCCCAGAAGAGGTAGAGGAGAACAAAAGGGTTGAGGATAAGGAGAATGTTGGGCAAGAGAAAGAGGTGCAGGCTAAGATAACATGCATTCCTCCCATAGACCTAGTGTTAGCTCAATAGATCATGTCATTCTTGAAAGGGTTGGTTGGTCTTGGAGTGCTTCCTTTTGTTCAAGAAACTTAAGCTCCCACCAATCCTCCATTTGATATCATTGTCCCTAAGGTGGGTGGAACTGGAGGTAATGATGTTTTGTTCTGTCTTTTGTTGGGTCATGTTATGACTGGTAATGAGCTTGAAATGTTGACTAAGTTTTTGAAGCTAAATCCTCCTGTATTTCTTGGTTCTGAGAGTGAGGATGCTTATGAGTTCATCCTAGATTGATATGAGAGGCTTCATATGTTGAGAATTGTCCATCATGGCATGACTTTTAAACTTTTAGGTGAGGCTAACCAATGGTGGAAAGCTTACGTGGAGTGCAGATCTTCATTTTTACCCCCACTTACTTGTACCCAAATTCATGCTTTGTTTTAGAGAAATATGTGCCTAGGACTTTGAGAGATCGCAAGAAGGATGAGTTCATGGCTTTGGAGCAAGGTGGTATGTCTGTGGCTGCTTATGAGGCGAAGTTCCATGCCTTGTCTAGATATGCTACTCAATTGGTGACTAATGAGGAAGAAAGAATACATTTATTTATTAAGGGACTAAATTTTGAGTTGCAGGTATTGTCTATTCATATGACCCCTACAGGGAGGAGCTTTAATGATGTAACAGGCTTTGTTAAGAAAGTGGAGGGGGTAAGGTGAGACAGTCAGGTTAAGGCATTGGCTAAAAGGGCCAAGAACTCGGGTCACTTTCAAGGTTCTTATTCCAAGGGGTCAGGGAGGCCAACACTTGCACTCATGCCAATTCAGTCCGCTATGCTCGACTCTACAGATAATTACACAAGAACTCCACCTTATAATTTGATTCAGGATAGCTAAGGAGTCGCACCTTTGGCGGGCAGCAAGCCATCTTTTGATTGTACATGTTATAACTGTGGAGAACCTAGGCATATGAGGAGAGATTGTCCCTACCTGCGCATGTTGGATTTCGTGCAGCGGTAGTCTAGAGCAGTAGTACCCATGGAAAATGGTAATAATGGTCGAGGGCGTCCACAAGGAGGGCAAGGAGGAAATCAGCGAGGCCAATAAGGTAGGGGAAATGGTAACGCATGTAGTGGTAACATGCAGCTAGAAAGAGAAGTCGCCTGTCATGGTGATAGGGCTCAGTGTTATGCCTTTTCAGGCAAGAATGAGGTAGAGACATCTGATGCAGTGATCACATGCACTATTCTTATTTGTGACCGAATTGCTAATGTGTTATTTAATTCGAGTTCTACTTATTATATGTATCCATGCGATTTGCCTCAGAATTTGCTATGATTTGTGATATACTTGATGCCCCCATCCATCTTTCTACCCCAGTTGGAAAGTCTGTCATAGCCACACATGTTTATTGTGCTTGTCCTATTTTGTTTATGGATTTTCAGACTTGGGCTGATTTGGTGATTTTGGATATGACTGACTGCGATATAATCTTAGGCATGATTTGGTTGTCCCCCTATTATGTTGTGCTTAATTGTAATACTAAGTTTGTAACTCTAGAAATTTTGGAGAGGGAAAAGTTAGAGTGGGAAGGGGTGTATAGGCCTAAGCAAGTTAAGATCATATCTTCCAATCGGGCTAGGAAACTGGTAGGGCAGGGTTGTAACGCCCCGAAAGTTAGTAGACTTAACTAGAGCCAAAAGCTAGTGTTCTAGAGTGAGATGTTGAGGATTGGAGTCGTAGATGAGACTTTATGTGCTTAGAATGAGGGGTTTAGTGGTAGAACGTCAAGGCACGTCTCATACCCTGTAATCTTATATACTAACCTAGGTCTTAGTTTGTGGGGTTGTTAAGCCTAAGGAGTGGGCAAGGGCCTATGCTATCAAGGTAGAATGAAGGAGAACTTTTTCTTCTTTGGGTCTTGTTGGCGATTCGGCAGTATGATCGCCTAAGTGACTTGGCAAGGCACCTAAGTGCACTTGGGGTCTCCTAGTGGTCTGTCCCCATGGACTAGCTACTGGTTCATTGGGTGGGCTAGGTCGAGGCTTGCCAACACGTTTAGTGAGTCGCCCAAAAGACTCCCCCTCATCGCCTAGTTAGCTTCCCTTTTAGGGAGCTTACTAGAAATTTAGGCGAGCCAAGGGTCCACTTGGAGAGTCACCTAGTGCCCTTGGCGTGCCACCTAGTCACTTGTAGAGCCTTAAGCTCTAATTTTGAAGCCTCTTTAACAGACGATCTAGTAGGTGAAGATTTGTGATTCTTCATGTTTAACTTTAATCTCTTTGGTTTTGAACGAAATTCAAACCTATCGAGTGCGGCGACCAATTCATCATAGTCTTCAATACCATCACTATCAAAGTTCGTCATTACCACTGCTAGTGAATCAATACCCAACCTCTCTTCAGTAGGCACCTCAGAACCACTCTCTACAATATGTGTCACCATAGATATCGATTTGAGTTTACTACTCTGCTACATGGACCTAGAGATATTGAAAGTTGCCTCTTCATTGTTCAATCAGAACTTCATCTGCCCTTTCTCCATATCAACCAAGGCGCGCCTAGTGGCTAGGAATGGTTTCCTAAGGATAATGGGAACCTCAAAGTCCACATCACAATGAAGTATCACAAAATCCATCGAAAAGATAAAAGACTCCACTTTCACTAGTACATCTTGGAGCACACCAATGGGTTTCTTCACAGTTCTATCGGCCATAAACAATCGCATCGTAGTCGATTTTGGATCCCCTAAACCAAACTTCTTGAAAATGGACAATGGCATCAAATTGATACTAGCACTCAAATCGCACAATGCCTTTGCAAAATGTAGCAACCAAATGGTACAAAGAATAGTGAAAACCCCAGGATCCTTCTTCTTCTGCATAAGGGACCTTATAGTAATAGCATTACAATGTTGCAACTTATCATCATCTTTAAAACTCACGGCCCACTTTTTAGCTACCAAGTCCTTCATAAACTTCGCATACCCAGACATTTTCTCCAAAGCTTTTATCAATGACACATTAATGGAAAGCTGCTTCAACATACTAATAAACCTGCGGTATTTGCCTTCTTCACTACCTTTGTGGGAAAGGAGGTGGAGGTCTAGGCATGGGAACAACTTTCTGAGTTATCTCCGCTTTCTTCTCTGTTGCATTCTCGGGCTCTTCATTTACCTCAATCACATCATCATCTTTACTAACCTCAAATTAAATCCCAGACGACATCGGTGGATCAATGGTCCGTTTAGCCCATCGAGTGGTGACTACCATACAATGCCCATCATTCTTTGGATTTTGGATGGTGTTGCTAGAAAGTGTGCCAAGTTGATGTGGGTTTACAATAGTAGAAAATTGAGTTATCTGTAGTTCAAGATGCTTGATCGACACTGCATGGGCATAAACTTTTTGACCAATACCGGACAAGTCATTTCACGTCTATTTCACATTCTCATCAGTCGCATCAAATCTCTTCATCATCTTCATCATATCCTCAATACGTGACATATTACCTCCAACATCCCTATTACCAGATTCCCAATTTTGAGGAGGGACATAAGGCCCAACCCGATCGTTTCTGTTGCTATAGTTGTTTCGGTTGTAGTTGTTGTCGCAATTGTAGTTCCCATCCAAGACATATTGACCCTTTCGGTTGTAATTGCCATAGTTTTGACCTTGGTTTCCTTGATCTTGGTGCCAATTATCTGTATTGGAACCTTGGGCATTAGCTTAGAAACCCTTTGTCTGATCATTCACCGCATAAGTATCCTCCCGATAGTAACATTCCTCAACCGCTGGTGGATTTCTAGTGAAATAATTTAGAGCATTTACCTTTTCAGTATATCCGCTTACATGCTTCAACACCAACCCCAGTTGGGTCCTCATCTGAGCCATTTTCTCATGAATATCATCGGCAGATTGGTTAGTTGTAGCTTGGACTTCAAACGTGTTTCTTCCAGTATTTAACTTTCTAGTGCTCCACGCTTTATTTTTTTGAGAAATATTCTCCAGTTTCTCCGCAATCTACTCAAAAGTGCACTCACCATATGAACCTCCAACTATAGTATCAAGCACTGCCTTACTATTGTCATCCTCACCTCAGTAGAAGTATTCCATTAGCGACTCATCATCAATACGGTGATTCGGGACACCTCTTATGAAAGTAGTGAACCTGTTCCAAGAACTACTCACAAACTCTCCAGGTAGTGCTACGAAGTTGTTGAGTTTATCTTTGTGGTTTAGCTTCTTTGACACAGGAAAGTATCTAGCAAGGAGCACCTCAGTTAAATGGTTCCATGTGTAGATTGAGTTATAAGGGAGCTCAGTAAACCACACAACAGCATCGCCGGTCAATAATAGAGGGAATACTCTCAATCCAATGACATCCATGTCCAAGTCCGGTCGACCCACACAACTTTTGCAGACACTCCTCAGCTTGGCTATGTGCACATGTGGATCCTTCGATGCAAAACTAACGAACAAACCCCTCGCTATAAGCATCTGCATCAAGCTGCTAGTCACCATAAACGTATGCTCTGGAGGTAGAGGGGGTAGAACAAGAGGTCATTCAGATTCAACAGCATTAAAGTTGACCCTATAGTTATCACGCAGTCATGTTCCTGGTGGATCCTGTACCCTCAATGCATCTCCCAGTAGATTTTCACCTTGAACCTGATTATTTTCCTCACCAACCCTTGGAGGCTGCAACTCAACTCCATCACATAAATTCCCTCCGATAGGATTGATTGGGACCCCATTATTGTTCATCCTTCGCAAAGTTTTGTACAATTCTAGATCGTAAGGAGTAAGTTGTTCACCTCAGCTCTGTGTACTTGACATACATTAGAGTAGGAACTTGAGAGAAACAAAGACAAAAAAAAAAGGTAAAATTAGGAAATATTTGACTAAAGTTCAATAATGTCGTTAAAATTAATCTAAAAGCCTTATTCCCCGATAGTGGCACCAACAATTTGATACGCTCAAATTACACCTCCCTAAAGAAGTATAAGCGATCGATATTAAGTAAAGAACCCAACTTGGAGGTTGGGGTCGATCCCACGAGGAAGATGGTTTAGACTTAAACTTAACTTATAATTATATTCTTTTAGTCAACGTACTTCCAAAACAAGTAATTAAAGGGTGGGGATTTGTGAAATAAGTTCTGGAAATTATGTGAACAATTAGTGAGCAAGATTCAAACTTTAGTTGTTATAAATATGAGAGAGAAACTAGGGTATAATGTTCCCCATAAGCTCATAATGTGGTTATCTTAGTAATAGTAATCCTTTCCTAGTGTTTTACATACAAAGTAATAAGTTAGGTATCAATAATTCCTTGGTCCGGCAACTAGAGAATTTCACCCCGCACCTTGGTCTTGCTACGTGTGTATAATTTACTAACCCTTACCTTTACCTCATATTAGACATCTTATCAATGTATGACGTATTTTTCACCCTCGCACTAATTGACACTATACTATTAAATAGTATCACACTATGTTGATAATTCTTTTCTTATTAACTACCTCCTTGGTCCGGCAAGTAGCAACAAGGCGAGTTCTAATGTTGGCCACCATTAAAAAGGCTTCTAAACGAAAGAGTTATCATTGCATGCAATAACATGATTCAAGAATTACTTAGTTACTATTCATACGTTGTTAATCGCTTATGGTTCACACAACCCTAGTTATGGATTTAGTTACCCATAATAGCAAAAACACAATTCATATTTTTAGATGAAGAAATCATCAACTTACGTAATGAGAAGAATAAACCCATAATATCAACTTGAATTTCAAAGTCAAAATCTTCAAAACGAACTTATGAAATCAAGAATTGCTAAAGTTGCAAGTTAATCTCCAAAGCCAAAAACAAGAATAAAAGTAATAAAGTCTAACACCCGAAAAAGAAGTTTGCATGCCCTATATATAGAAAAACAAGTCCTATCTAAAAAAGAAACAAAATAAGAAAATAAAGTTTCTGGACGCGTTTGTAGTTGACGACACTGACCTATGGACCGTGGACTGATCTTTGGTCCGTATGTCCCTTTTGTGATTTGGGACTTAGGCAATTTTTCAACTCTTCAAATCTCCTCATCTTAGTTGCAATTGACGGATCAACAAGACGGACCGTGATTCAATCTACTATCTGTGGATCCTCTTTCGTGGTTTCATACTTAGACTTTTGAAATGAGGTATTAGAACACCCTTCTCTGAATAGTTTGACGGACTTGTAGGATGGCTCGTAGGTTGACCTACAATCTATAAGTTGAGATCATATTTCCACACTTGGTCAAGAATTCCCAGATTTCTTCTTTATGTTTTGCCTGTCTATCTACGATCACCATCTACGGAACGTGACTAGACCTACAATCCATGAGTCACTTCCGTAGATGCCCTTTTCTGCAGAATTCTTCAGATGTGTCTCATACTTCCATGTCCGAACTTATTTCCTACAAATATGATAAAAACACATTAATACAAATACAAAATGGCTCTAGACATACACAACTTGTAAGTGAAATGTATTAAAAATACCATAAACTCATGACATATCATTTACGGAAAGTGTTTTTGATTGTATGGGTAAAAGAGGTTCTAAATTTTCCCATATTTTTTATGATCCTATGTTATGATTTTGCTAAGGGCTTGTATGCGACCCCTTCGGGGTCAAGTATGCCATGTTACGTCTAGGGGGTACCCCTGGGTCGTGACAAACTTGGTAATCAGAACACAAGGTTAGCATGGTTCTATGATTGTCTCAAACCACATCTAGTAGGGTCTTGTTCATAAATGTGCAGCGCACCACATTTATGAATAGGAGGCTATTGGAGGTTGAGGAAATCTCATTTCTTCATTCTCTCAAGTTGTGCTATAGAGCTTAGATCTAGTAGGTCTTTTCCTAACCTTTGCCCTATAGTTTTTCAAGTTATGGCTAATACTAGGGCTAATGCTAGGAGAGAAGATGACGACAATGGAGAAAAAGAGGTTCCTCCACAAGTTCCTAACCAAGCTCCTCCTAAAGTTCCAAATGACCCTCCAATTGGAAATGCCACCCTAGAGTAGTTTAGGGATTCTATGCAATTGTTGCCTCAAGCCTTGATGGCGCAAGCCAATAGAAATGTTGTGCCTCCAGCAAACCCAATGAGGGGGATAGGTGCTTTTAGAGTAAGGATGTTTTTGAGGATGAACCCTCTAGAGTTTTATAGCTTCAAAATGGAAGAAGATCCTCAAGGTTTTGTAGATGAGGTGTATAAGATGCTTGCCATCATAGGAGCCGCTTATCAATTGAGGGACATAACACATGTAGCGACCCCTTTCCATTTACCGTATGCACATAAATGACAAGATATATATATCATTTTTTTCTTTCCCTCATGCAAGTAAGTAATGATAATAAATATTAACCACTTCCGAGTACCCAAACTAGTTGGTTTCATGCTTTATACGATCATTACAAACAAGAAGGACATATAACATATTACAAAACTAGGGCTTACACACCCCAAATAAACCAAACACGTAGCCATACTTAGATTACAACCCATGAACATGATACGGTTAGCCTTCAAAATCTAATCCAAATATACATCGCATAGATCGTGTATAAGTACCAAGATTTATACAAAATATAGATGTCTATATGCAAATGTGATCTTCTTTAAGGTTCTCAAAATTTCCTTCGTCCATGGCCATCTTCATCACTCCTCTCGATCAGCCCCTATGATAGAAACAACTATCGCTAAGCATAAAGCTTAGTGGTGTAAAAACTATAGGGTCGAAATCCTCAAAATTCATCAAGCTACCTTTTCCAAGTCAATGAGCATCATACTTGAAATATAATAAATAAATCAAGTAACAATAGATAACAAGTATCAAACTCGATATTCAAAGATACAAATGTCAAAAAGCTCATAGCACCCTTTTCCAAGAATTTCAATAGCAAGGCTCACCCCATATATACTTCATGTTGTCACACCCAGCACAAGCAAGTATCAAGAAGGGTCGCTGCCCTGTATCAAGAAGGACCGAAGCCCTGTATCAAGAGAACCAAGAACCATATTAAAAATGGTTTTCTAGTTCGTACTTAAAATGGATAACTTCCATTCCTAAGACGAACTACAAATTCAAAGTCAAGATGGCAATTGATCCGAAACAAGAGGCCTGCAAATAGTGACAAAGCTGCAGCCACAAGAAGGACATAGTCCCAACAAAAGTGCCAAGTGATCCAACAATCCGTACAAGTGGGCGAGTTACAAAAGCATCATACCAACATGACAATGCAAAGTAACAAGAGGTAACTGAGGTATCAAGATCAAATTTCATTTATACCAGCCATCACAAGAGTTCAAGTACAAGTTTATACACAAACCTCAATACTTTAGCGTAGCAATAGTCCAATAAACTTTGCAAGCTCAAACCGGAGACCAACCAACGTGTCAAGTTCCTCAACTTGTTCACAAGTCTATACAACCTTAAAAATGCAATTAAATAACTTCTTTAATTCCTAATATCTCAATAATATCAAAATAAAAAAGGATTATCATCATAACTAAGCTCAGCCCACATAGACACAATTCTATTTTCAAAATAGTGATTCTGGCCAGTTTAGTACCCCATGTTGCAACTTAAATTTGAACAGGAAATCAGCAAAAATAGATTTTGTAACCTTCATTAAAGTTGTAGATACATCTCTTAAGATTGCAACGCAATAAGAATCACTGAAAAATACATTTTTTACAAAAAAAAATATCATCAATACACTAACAGTGGTTCCTACCGGAATTCTAAACCTGAAATCCGACAACACTTGTCCTGTGTTGCTTCCCATATTTCCCATCCATAACAGCTAGATTAGACTTTAACATAAACATAAGAGTTGTAGATACATGAATCATATTTCCAAAACATATTTATTCACCCAAAATGGAGTTATACAGAATGAGATATTCTAAACGTAACACAACCTACTTAGCTACAACAACAGAGAAATCTGGACAGAACTTTTCCTGTGTTGCGTCCCAGTTTTGACATCCATAACAGCTAAATCAGACTTTCACTTAAACATAAGAGTTGTAGATACATGAATCAACTTTCCAAAACATATTTATTCACCCAAAACGGATTTCCAGATCACAAGATATACACAATTTACCAAACACTACCCAGCTTGGAAACAGATTTCAGGACTTACCAACAAGGTAGTTTGTCTCTTTGATTCCAGCCAAAATACCAAGGTTTTTTTCTTGTGATTTTTGAAGAACAGATGATAAGCTAGTTTCTAAGGGTTTTAATCTTCCATTCCCACGAAATTATTCAAAGAGGAGTGGACTATATAGTCAACAAGTGATGCTTATCACTTGGGACACTTGGCTGGCCAAGGTGCTGCCCAGAAACTAGTGTTGTGTGCTGCCCCAAATTGTGTACATATACACTTATATATATCCTTCACCTTCTTGTTTTTTTCAATCATACAAAACTCTAAATAAACTCTTACGTAAATACCCCCATACAATCCCATAAATTACGATTACAATCTATGCTAAGCAAGTTTGCAAATATCCCAAAATTTCAAGTTCCCAAAATGTGAATAAACCATATTGAAGTAGTTTAATGAAGGTAAATAGCATTTAGGGGTGTTACAGCACAAATTTGGTATGAACAATGGAAAGATAGTAGGCAAAAAGAAGAGGGACCAATAGAGTAGGAAGGGTTCAAAGAAGCATTCTTAGATAGGTTCTTTCCCCTTGAGTTGAGAGAGCGAAAGATGCAAGAATTTATTAACCTTCGTCAAGGAGGTATGAGTGTAAATAAGTATGCTCTTAAGTTAACCTAACTATCCAAGTATGCTCTAACTTTAGTGGTGGACTCAAGGGCTAGAATGAACAAATTTTTGATGGGAGTATTCGAGTTGGTAGAAAATGAGTTTCGTTCCGTATCCCTAGAATGAATATTTCAAGCCACATGGTTCATGTCGAACAAATTGAGCAGTAAAAGCTTAAGAAAATGAATAGGGAGGGGAAAAGAGCTAGAACAGGTGATGGGAACTTTCCCAATGCTAAATCCGATGAGAAAGGTAGGTCCAAGACTAGACAAAAGTATTTAAGCTGAAACTCTCCATATCCTAAACCTAGTTACACCAAATGTGGGAGGAATCATTTTGGTAAGTGCCTACCCGACATGGATGGTTGCTATGGATATGGAAAGGAGGGACACAAAGAGAGAGATTGCTCAGCCCTTAAAGCTAAAGGAAGAGAGGGTAAGAAAGTTGACTCTAGTGGTGTAGATAAGGAGCCTCAAAAGAAGAATAGGTTTTATGCTCTCCAATCTAGAGAAGATCAAGAGTGATCTCCTCATGTCCCTTCCAATATGTGCTTATGTTTTAGTAAATTTCCGGATTTCTTGTCTGTTGTGACTTGTTATAATGGACTTAAAGTAGTTTTTATTATGAGTGGTGCTTCACTATGCCTTATGTTATGAATTATGCTTGAAAGAACTTGTGTAGGCTTACTCCCAAGGGGGGAGATAGTGTGCCTACTTAGTAAGGTTAATGCATGTTTATGTGTTGCCATGATTTCCTTATGTGCATGTTCATGAAAATGCTTAGGTCTTGTTAGAAATGAATTATATGTATTAT
The DNA here is from genome assembly GCA_037074985.1 of Solanum bulbocastanum. Lineage (NCBI taxonomy): Eukaryota > Viridiplantae > Streptophyta > Magnoliopsida > Solanales > Solanaceae > Solanum > Solanum bulbocastanum. The sequence goes on along the minus strand of CM073599.1, from coordinate 35,345,140 downwards.
TTTCTCGTGTTGAAGTGCATTTGAGTAGGGTTGCATATAGATTTCATGAGATGAGTATTTAAGTATTCTTTAGTTTTGGAGTTGAAAGATTCCTTCACGAAATGAATGCTTTTTAAGAATAAATTGTGTATGGGCTCCATGAGAGTATGTTGGGCATGTTATCATTTAGGATATAGTAGTTCCTCCTTGAATATGACTAGTTATGAGAATGTCTTGCTTTAATAGGTTGTTGATGAAGTTCCTACTTTCTTTTTGTTGCATTTAGCATGTTTAGCTTGGAGTTGAAGTTTTCCTCCTTGGTTGTGTGTATTTAGATGTATTCCATGCATGATGGGCTGCTAGTCTAGAGTCGTTTCCTTTAAGAAGTGTTTAGAATCATCATTCGAGGACGAATGTTCCCAAAGGGGAGAAATTGTAATGCGCCAAAAATTAGTAGACTAAATTAAAGCCAAAAACAAGGGTTCTATAATGAGATGTTGAGGATTAGAGTCGAAGATGAGACTTTACGTGCTTAGAATGAAGGGAATACTGGTTGAACGTCAAGGCACATCCTACACCCCGTAATCTTATAGACTAACCTAGTTCTTAGTTTGTGGGGTTGGCAAGCCTTGAGAGTGGTCAAGGGCCTAAGCTATCAAGGTAGAATGAAGGAGAACTTGTTGTTCTTTGGGTCTTGTTGGCGATACTAACCTAGGTCTTAGTTTGTGGGGTTGTCAAGTTTAGGGAGTGGGCAAGTGCCTAAGCTATCATGGTAGAATGAAGGAGAACTTGTTCTTCTTTGGTTCTTGTTGGCGATTGGGCAGCATGATCGCCCAAGTGACTTGGCGAGGCGACAAAGTGCACTTGGGGTCTCCTAGTGGGTTGTCCCCAAGGCCTAGCTATTGGTTCATTGGGTGAGCTAGGTCGGGGCTCGCCAATCCATTTGGCGAGTCTTCAAAAAGACTCACCCACATCCAATTTCCTAGAGAGGTTCCCTTTTAGGGAGCTTACTGGAAATTTGGGCGAGCCAAGGGTCCACTTGGAGAGTTGCCTAGTGCCCTTGGTGAGCCATGAGGAAAAAAAGGGCGAGCTAAGTCGTGGAGGTTGGAAAATTTTAGGTTAAAATGTTTAAGGTCCTTAGTTATTTTCCAAAGTTAACCCTACATTATTTTATTCCCTTCCTAGCAAGTATATAAGCTCATTAGACCTAAGTTTACCTCAATTAAGTCATTCTACCTAGAATCCAAAGAAAACCCAGCTTCATCCTCTCTAAAGAATATTTCTCTCTAGAAAACCCCCATTGAAGAAGAAGATAGAGATTGATGCTTAGGTCAAGAACAAGGTCCATTGTTGAAAGATTTCATTAGGGATTTGGTTAAAGGTATGTGTAGCTTATCATCTATGGGTTCTTCCATCTATAGAGCCCTCTTAGTAATCCCCCAATCGTGGATCCAAAAAACCGAATTCATAATAGGGTTCTTCTGACATTGTGGGTATGATTCCAATCTAGTGGATAATACCTAATTATGTTGATTTAGCTTTATTTAGTGATATATTGATGAATTCATGTGATTTTTATGTAAACCCTAATCCAAATTGATGAATGTGATGTTTTGTGGGTTGAAGCCATTAGAGGTGAAATTGAAGGTTCATGAGCAATCCTTTTGAATCAATGTCATGAGTAGTAATTGTTCAAGGTTTGGAAAACATAATCATGAATTGAACTAGACCTTGTTGAGTATGATTGATCTTGACTTGTAAAGTTGGAATTGAACCTTTAAGGTGAATTATGGCTAAAATCAAATAGTATTGAATGAAAAGATTGAATGCCTTGTAATCTAGGCTCATAACATATTGCCTTGTTGTAGAGTTGTCAAGAGTGAAGATTCATTGATATAAAGGTTGATCATTAGGGCTTTAGAGGGAAGCTAATATGACCAACTATGGGTATTAAGGCTTTGAGAGTAAAGTCTAAAAGAGAAGTAGAAGTCTAATAGGTACAATTATGGTGAAAGGCCTATACTCACCTAACCTACCTTATGAATGCTTGAAAATATGAAATGATAGAATCACTTGAACATGGTTTGGTTGTCAAGGACATCCTTCCATGAGTTATGAGTGTTAAGCAAGGCTTAAAAAGTAAACCTTAGGGTGTATTCTTGGCTCCAAGTGGATATTGAAGATGAGATGGAGTGTCACACAAGATAGGGTTTGGACTCCAAAAAGAAAAGAGAGCCACACCTAGTTGATGTGAGGACTATACGAGTAAAATGGGGGAAATCTTATGTAGAAGAGTGTGGGTTTTCTGAAAGTTAGGTATCATAAGATGAAAGCCTTTACGTTGTTGAGTTAATGTTTCTAGTAGCAATCTCCATATCCAATGAAATAAGACATGCTTGAGCATAATTGAACTAAGACTTACTTAGTGAAGTACCTTATAGTGTTCAAGAGTATGAATGGACTTAGACATGCTTAAAGTAGTATCTCATAATGTCCAATTAAATGATAAACCTAGACATGCTAAGAGTAGTATCTCATAGGGTTCAATCTAATAGTGCACTAAGATGTACTTAAAGGAGTACCTCATAGTGTTCTAAAGTCAAAGAGAGGAACTAGTTTCCAAACCAAGAAGAATTAGTAGCAGGACCTAAAAGTAATACTTAGCATGATTAGTATTATGGGATGCTATGATTGTATTGCACAAGTATGACTTAGGGCCACTATAAGAAGTCTTGAGATAGGATTGTGCTAGAGCTGCCTTTCCTAGTTATGATTAACTAAAGGTGAGAGATTTCTTTAGTTATAAGAGTTAAACTAATATTGAGGCTAAAGTAGGGTGAATATGACTAGGATGACATAAAGGCTATGCTTAGTGTGAAGGGTAGTATGGGATGCTTTTCATGCATAGCACAAGTATGTCTTGAGGTTACTTGGAAGTATGGTACCCTTATGGTATAGAGAAGCTTAAGAGTTGACCATGTGTGCTGACTATGATTAAGATGACCAAAAAGGGATACTTGGCTTAGGTAGTATTATGGGATACTATTATTGCTTCGCACTTGTATGCTTTTGAGGTTACTTAAGAATGGTGCTAGTATGGTAAAGAGGACTAAGAGTCTATTATGCTTATATGAGTATGACTATCTCTTATATTGACTTATGTTCATATGATGCTGTTGTTGATGATTATGTAATGACTATGTTCTTATCTCTTATGGTTATGTCTTATGTTGACTAACCATTTTGAGATGCGCTTATGATGTTGTGCTAGCTTTCATACTTGGTACATTTTGTACTAATGCACATTCCCTGCATTATAATCAAATGTAGGGTTAAGGAGATTGAGTTGCTTTGAAGGCTAGGTTTCCAAGGATCTAGAAGATTTCAAGATTTGGTGAGTCCTCATAGCTTTGAGAACAGACCCATTAAGTTTGCTTTACGTTATTTTCCTTATGTTTTAGACATTTATGTGGGCTGTGTTCCAAGTCTTTTATCCAAGAATTTTAATAGATGGTTTGAGACAAAGAGTTAGTAAAGACCTCCGCTTGTTTACGAAAAGTGTTTTCGATTGTATGGGTAAAAGAAGTTTTAAATTTTCCCGTATTTTCTATGATCTTATGTTATTATTTTTCTAAGAGCTTGTATGCGACCCCATCGGGGTTAAGTACGCCATGTTACTTCTAGGGGGTACCCCTGGGTCATGATAAACTTGGTAATCAAAACACAAGGTTTAGCATGGTTCTAGGATTATCTCAAACCACGTCTAGTAGGTTCTTGTTCATAAATGTAAAGCGCGCTACATTTATAAATAGGAGGCTATTGGATGTTTAGGAAATCATTTCTTCATTCTCTAAAGTCGTGCTATTGAGCTTAGATCTAGTAGGTCTTTCTCCTAACCTTTGTCCTATGGTTTTTCCAGTTATGGCCAATACTAGGAGAGAAGATGAAGACAATGGAGAACAAGAGGTTCCTTCACAAGTTCCTAACCAAACTTCTCCTAAAGTTCCAAATGATCCTCCAATTGGGAATTCCACCCTAGCGGAGTTTAGGGCTTCTATGAAATTGTTGGCTCAAGCCATGACGGCGCAAGCCACTAGAAATGTTGTGGCTCCGGCAAACCCAATAAGGGGGATGGGTGCTTCTAGAGTAAAGGAGCTTTTGAGGATGAACCTTTCGGAGTTTTATGGCTTAAATATGGAAGAAGATCCACAAGGTTTTTTAGATAAGGTGTACAGGGAGATTGCCATCGTGGGCTTGATTACGATAGAAAAAGCAGAACTAGTCGTAGCACATATTTGGTATGAATAACGGAAAGATAGTAGGCCCGAAGAAGTGGGCCCAATAAAATGGGAAGGGTTCAAAGAAGTATTCCTAGGTAGGTTCTTTCCCCTACAGTTGAGGGAACGAAAGATGCAATAATTGATTAACCTTCTTTAAGGAGGTATGAGTGTGAAGGAGTATGCTCTTAAGTTCCCCCAACTATCTAAGTATTCTCTAAATTTAGTGGCGGACTCAAGGGCTAGAATGAATAAATTTTTGATGGCAGTGTCCGAGCTGGTATAAAATGAGTGTCATTCGATAGTGCATATCCCTAGTATCAATATTTCAAGCCTCATGGTTCATGCCGAACAAATTGTGAGGATCAAAAGCTTAAGAAAATTAATAGGGAGGGGAAAAAAGCTAGAACGGATGATAGAAACTTTCCCAATGCTAAATTCGATGAGAAAGGAAGGTCCAAGACTAGACAAAAGTATTCAAGCAAAGACTCTCCATATCCTAAGCATAGTTGCACCAAAAGTGGGAGGAATCATTTTTGTAAGTGCCTAGCTAGCATGGATGGTTGCCATGGATGTGCAAAGGAGGGACACAAAGTGAGAGATTGTCTGATCCTTAAAGCTAAAGGAAGATAGGGTAAGAAGGTTGACTCTTGAGGTGTAGATGAGGAGCCTCAAAAGAAGAATAGGATTTATGCTCTCCAATCTAGAGAATATCAAGAATTATCTCCTCATGTCCCTTCCGATATGTGTTTATGTTTTAGTAAATTTCTGGATTTCTTGTCTTTTGTGACTTGTTTTGATGGACTTTATGTTGTCTTTATTATGAGTTGTGCTTCACTGTGCCTTAGATTATTAATTCTATTTGAATGAACTTGTGTAGGCTTACTCCCAAGGGGGGAGATAGTGTGCCTACTTAGTAAGGTTAATGTATGTTTATGTGTTGCCTTGATTTCCTTATGTGCATGTTCATGAAAATGCTTAGGTCTTGTTAGAAATGACTTATATGCATTATTTTCTCGTGTTGAAGTGCATTTGAGTAGGGTTGCATATAGACTTAATGATAGGAGTATTTGAGCATGCTTTAGTTTTGGAGTGGAAAGATTCCTCCTCGAAATGAATGCGTTTTAAGAATAAATTGTGTATGGGTTCCATGAGAGTATATTGAGCATGTTATGATTAAGGAGATGGTATTTCATCATTGAATATGACTAGTTATGAGAATGTCTTACTTAAATAGGTTGTCGATGAAGTTCCTACTTCCTTTTTGTTGCGTTGAGCATGTTTATCTTGAAGTTGAAGTTTTCCTCCTTGGTTGTGTACACTTAAATATATTGCATGCATGATGGGTTGTTAGTCTATAGTCATTTCCTTTAAGAAGTATTTAGAATCGTCATTTGAGGACGAATTTTCCCAAGGGGGAGATATTGTAACGCCTCGAGATTAGTTGACTAAACTAGAGCCAAAATCTAGTTTCTAGGTGAGATGTTGAGGATTGGAGTCGTAGATGAGACTTTACGTGCTAGGAATTAGGGGTTTAGTGGTTGAACGTCAAGGCACGCCTTACACACCGTAATCTTATGGACTAACCTTGGTCTTCGTTTGTGGGATTGTCAAGCCTTGGGAGTGGGCAAGAGCCTAAGTTATAAAGGTAGAATGAAAGAGAACTTGTTCTTCTTTGGGTCTTGTTAGCGATTGGGCAGCATGATCGCCCAAGTGACTTGGAGAGGCGCCAAAGTGCACTTGGGGTTGCCTAGTAGGCTTTCCCCATGGCCTAGCTACTGGTTCATTGGGCGAGCTAGGTCGGGCCTCGCCAACCCGTTTGGCGAGTCACCTAAAAGACTCCCCCCCCCCCCATCGCCTAGTGAGCTGCCCTTTTAGGGAGCTTACTGGAAATTTGGGCGATCCAAGGGTCCACTTGGCAATTCGCCTAGTTCCCTTGGTGAGCCGTGAGGGGAAAAAGGGTGAGCTAAGTCATGGAGGGTGGCAAATTTCAAGTTTAAATGTTTAGGGTCCTTAGTTCTTTTCAAAAGTTAACCCTACATTATTTTATTCCCTTCCAAGAAAGTATATAAGAACATTAGACCTAAGTTTACCTCAATTTAGTCATTCTACCTAGAATCCAAAGAAATCCAAATTTCATCCCCTCTAAAGAATATTCCCTCTCTAGAGAACCCCCATTGAAGAAGAAGATAGAGCTTGAAGCTTGGGTCAAGAACAAGATCCATTATTGAAAGCTTTCATTAGGGCTTTGATTAAAGGTATGTGTAGATTATCATCTATGGGTTCTTCCACCCGTAGAGCCCCCTTAGTAATCCCCGAATTGTGGATCAAAAAAACCCAATTCAAACTAGGGTTCTTCTTACATTGTGGGTAGAATGTGGGTATGATTCCAATCTTGTGGATAATACCTAATTATTGTTGATTCAGATTTATTTTGTGATATAATGATGAATTGATGTGATTTTTATGTAAACCCTAGTCCAAATTGATGAATGTGATGTTTTGTGCGTTGAAGCCATTAGAGGTGAAATTGAAGGTTCATGATCAATCTTTTTGAATCAATGTCATGAGTAGTAATTGTTCAAGGTTTGGAAAACATAATCATGAATTGAACTAGACCATGTTGAGTATGATTGATCTTGACTTGTAAAGTTGGAATTAAACCTTTAAGGTGAATTATGGCTAAAATCAAATAGTATTGAATGAAGAGATTAAATGCCTTGTAGGTTCATAAAATATTGCTTTGTTGTAGAGTTGTCAAGAGTGAAGACTCATTACTATGAACGTTGATCATTAAGGCTTTAGAGGGAAGCTAATATGACCTACTATGGGTATTAAGGCTTTGAGAGTAAAGTCTAAAAGAGAAGTAGAATTCTAATAGGTACAATTATGGTGAAAGGCCTATACTCACCTAACCTACCTTATGAATGCTTGAAAATATGAAATGATAGAATCACTTGAAAATGGTTTGGTTGTCAAGAACATCCTTCCATGAGTTATGAGTGTTAAGCAAGGCTTAACAAGTAAACCTTAGGGTGTATTCATGGATCTAAGTGGATATTGAAGACGAGATGGAGAGTCACACAAGATAGGATCTGGACTCCAAGAAGAAAGGAGAGCCACACCTAGTTGATGTGAGGACTATCCAAGTAAAAAGAGGAAACTCTTACGTAGAAGTGTGTGGGTTTTTCAAAAGTTAGGTATCATAATATGAAAGCCTTCACGTAGTTGAGTTAAGGTTTCTAGTAGCAATTTCTATATCCAATGAAATAATACATGCTTGAAGGAGCATATTATAGTGTTTTATAGCATAATTGAACTAAGACTTACTCAGTGAAGTACCTCATAGTGTTCAAGAGGATGAATGGACTTAGGCATACTTATAGTAGTATCTCATAATGTCCAATTAAATGATGAACCTAGACATGTTAAGAGTAGTATCTCATAGGGTTCAATCTAATAATGCACTAAGATGTACTTAAGGGAGTACCTTATTGTGTTCTAAAGTCAAAGAGAGGAACTGGGTTCCAAACCAAGAATTAGTAACATGACCTAAAAGTAAAACTTAGCATGATTAATATTATGGGATGCTATGATTGTATTGCACAAGTATGACTTAGAGCCACTAAAATAAGTCTTGAGATAGGATTGTGCTAGAGTTGCCTTTCCTGACTAAAGGTGAAAGATTTCCTTAGTTATGAGAGTTAAACTAATATTGAGGCTAAAGTAGGGAGAATATGACCAGGATGACTTCGAGGCTATGCTTAGTGTCAAGGGTTGTATGGGATGTTTTTCATGCATAGCACAAGTGTGTCTTGAGGTTACTTGGAAGTATGGTACCCTTATGGCATAGAGAAGCTTAAGAATTGACCATGTGTGCACACTATGATTAAGATGACCAAAAAGGGATACTTGGCTTGGGTATTATTATGGGATGCTATTATTGATTCGCACTTGTATTCTTTTGAGGCTACTTAACAATGGTGCTAGTATGGTAAAGAGGACTAAGAGTCTATTATGCTTATAAGAGTATGACTATGTCTTGTATTGACTTATGTTTATATGAAGATTTTGTTGATGATTATGTAATAACTATGTTCTTATCTCTTATGGTTATGTCTTATGTTGACTAACCATTTTGAGATGCTCTTACAATGTTGTGCTAGCTTCCATACTTGGTACATTTTGTACTAACGCATATTGCCTGTATTCTAATCAAATGTAGGGTTGAGGAGATTGAATTGCTTAGAAGGCTAGGTTTCCAAGGATCTAGAAGAGTTCAAGATTCGGTGAGTCCTCATAGCTTTGAGGACAAACCCATTATGTTTTATTTATGTCATTTTCCTTATGTTTTAGACATTTATGTGGGCTGCATCCCAAGTCTTTTATCCAAGAATTTTAATAGATGGTTTGAGACAAAGAGTTAGTAAAGACTTCCGCTTGTTTACGAAAAGTGTTTTCGATTGTATGAGTAAAAGAAGTTTTAAATTCTCCCATATTTTCTATGATCTTATGCTATTATTTTACTAAGGGCTTGTATGCAACCCCATCGGGGTTAAGTACACCATGTTACTTCTAGGGGGTTCCCTTGGGTCATGATAAACTTGGTAATCAAAACACAAGGTTTAGCATGGTTCTAGGATTATCTCAAACCACGTCTAGTAGGGTCTTGTTTATAAATATGAAGCGCTCCACATTTATGAATAGGAGGTCATTGGATGTTTAGGAAATCATTTCTTCATTCTCTCAAGTCATGCTATAGAGCTTAGATCTAGTAGGTCTTTCTCCTAACCTTTGCCCTATGGTTTTTCAGGTTATGGCAAATACTACGAGAGAAGATGAAGGCAATGGAGAACAAGAGGTTCCTCCAAAATTTCCTAACCAAGCTCTTCCTCAAGTTCCAACTGACCCTCTAAATGGGAATTCCACCCTAGTGGAATTTAGAGCTTCTATAAAATTATTGGCTCAAGCTTTGACCGCGCAAGCCAATAGAAATGTTATGCCTTCGGCAAACCCAATAAGGGGGATGGGTGCTTCTAGAGTAAAGGAGCTTTTGAGGATGAACCCTTCGGAGTTTTATGGCTTCAATATGGAAGAAGATCCGCAAGGTTTTTTAGATGAGGTGTACAAGGAGCTTGCCATTATGGGCTTGATTACGATAGAAAAAGCAGAACTAGTCGTTTATCAATTGAGAGACATAGCACATATTTGGTATGAATAACGAAAAGATAGTAGGCCCGAAGAAGTGGGCCCAATAAAATGGGAAGGGTTCAAAGAAGTATTCCTAGGTAGGTTCTTTCCCCTACAGTTGAGGGAACGAAAGATGCAATAATTGATTAACCTTCTTTAAGGAGGTATGAGTGTGAAGGAGTATGCTCTTAAGTTCCCCAAACTATCTAAGTATTCTCTAAATTTAGTGGCGGACTCAAGGGCTAGAATGAATAAATTTTTGATGGGAGTGTCCGAGTTAGTAGAAAATGAGTGTCGTTCGGCAATGCATATCCCTAGTATCAATATTTCAAGCCTCATGGTTCATGCTGAACAAATTTTGAGGATCAAAAGCTTAAGAAAATTAATAGGGAGGGGAAAAGAGCTAGAACGGATGATAGGAACTTTCCCAATGCTAAATTCGATGAGAAAGGCAGGTCCAAGACTAGACAAAAGTATTCAGGCAAAGACTCTCCATATCCTAAGCCTAGTTGCACCAAATGTGGGAGGAATCATTTTGGTAAGTGCCTAGCCGGCATGGATGATTTCTATGGATGTGGAAAGGAGGGACACAAAGTGAGAGATTGTCCGATCCTTAAAACTAAAGAAAGATAGGGTAAGAAAGTTGACTCTTGTGGTATAGATGAGGAGCCTCAGAAGAAGAATAGGATTTATACTCTCTAATCTAAAGAATATCAAGAATTATCTCTTCATGTCCCTTCAGGTATGTGTTTATGTTTTAGTAAATTTTTGGATTTCTGGTCTTTTGTGACTTGTTATGATGGACTTGAAGTAGTCTTTATTATGAGTGGTGCTTCACTATGCCTTAGGTTATTAGTTATGTTTGAAAGAACTTGTGTTGGCTTACTCCCAAGGGGGGAGAGATAGTGTGCCTACTTAGTAAGGTTAATGTATGTTTATATGTTGCCTTGATTTCCTTATGTGCATGTTCATGAAAATGCTTAGGTCTTGTTAGAAATGACTTATATGCATTATTTTCTCATGTTGAAGTGCATTTGAGTAGGGTTGCATATAGACTTCATGAGATGAGTATTTGAGCATGCTTTAGTTTTGGAGTGGAAAGATTCCTCCTCGAAATGAATGCGTTTTAAGAATAAATCATGTATGGGCTCCATGAGAGTATATTGAGCATGTTATGATTAAAGAGAGAGTAGTTCATCCTTGAATATGACTAGTTATGAGATTGTCTTACTTAAATAGGTTGTTGATGAAGTTCCTACTTCCTTTTTGTTGCGTTGAGCATGTTTAGCTTGGAGTTGAAGTTTTCTCCTTGGTTGTGTCATTTAGATGTATTGCGTGCATGATGGGCTATTAATCTGGAGTCGTTTCCTTTAAGAAGTGTTTAGAATTGTCATTTGAGGACGAATTTTCCCAAGGGGGAGATATTGTAATGCCTCGAGATTAGTTGACTAAACTAGAGCCAAAATCTAGTTTCTAGGTGAGATGTTGAGGATTGGAGTCGTAGATGAGACTTTACGTGCTAGGAATTAGGGGTTTAGTGGTTGAACGTCAAGGCACGCCTTACACACCGTAATCTTATGGACTAACCTTGGTCTTCGTTTGTGGGATTGTCAAGCCTTGGGAGTGGGCAAGAGCCTAAGTTATAAAGGTAGAATGAAAGAGAACTTGTTCTTTTTTGGGTCTTGTTAGCGATTGGGCAGCATGATCGCCCAAGTGACTTGGAGAGGCGCCAAAGTGCACTTGGGGTTGCCTAGTAGGCTTTCCCCATGGCCTAGCTACTGGTTCATTGGGCGAGCTAGGTCGGGCCTCGCCAACCCGTTTGGCGAGTCACCTAAAAGACTCCCCCCCCCATCGCCTAGTGAGCTGCCCTTTTAGGGAGCTTACTGGAAATTTGGGCGAGCCAAGGGTCCACTTGGCGATTCGCCTAGTTCCCTTGGCAAGCCATGAGGAGAAAAAGGGTGAGCTAAGTCATGGAGGGTGGCAAATTTTAAGTTAAAATGTTTAGGGTGCTTAGTTATTTTCCAAATTTAATCCTACATTATTTTATTCCCTTCCAAGCAAGTATATAAGCACATTAGACCTAAGTTTACCTCAATTAAGTCCTTCTACCTAGAATCCAAAGAAAGCCCAACTTCATCCCCTCTAAAGAATATTTCTCTCTCTAGAAAACCCCATTAAAGAAGAAGATAGAGCTTGAAGCTTGGGTCAAGAACAAGATCCATTGTTGAAAGCTTTCATTAGGGCTTTGATTAAAGGTATGTGTAGCTTATCATCTATGGGTTCTTCCACCCATAAAGCCCCCTTTGTAATCCCCGAATTGTGGATAAAAAAAACCCAATTCAAACTTGGGTTCTTCATACATTGTGGGTAGAATGTGGGTATGATTCCAATCTGGTGGATAATACCTAATTATTGTTGATTTAGATTTATTTTGTGATATAATAATGAATTGATGTGATTTTTATGTAAACCCTAGTCCAAATTGATGAATGTGATGTTTTGTGCGTTGAAGCCACTAGAGGTGAAATTGAAGGTTCATGAGCAATCTTTTTGAATCAATGTCATGAGTAGTAATTGTTCAAGGTTTGGAAAACATAATCATGAATTGAACTAGACCATGTTGAGTATGATTGATCTTGACTTGTAAAGTTGGAATTAAACCTTTAAGGTGAATTATGGCTAAAATCAAATAGTGTTGAATGAAGAGAATGAATGCCTTGTAATCTAGGTTCATAAAATATTGCCTTGTTGTAGAGTTGTTAAAGTGAAGACTCATTTCTATGAAGGTTGATCATTAGGGCTTTAGAGGGAGGCTAATATGACCAACTATTGGTATTAAGGCTTTGAGAGTAAAGTCTAAAAGAGAAGTAGAAGTTTATTATGTAAAATTATGGTGAAATGCCTATACTCACCTAACCTACCTTATGAATGCTTGAAAATATGAAGTGATAGAATCACTTGAAAATGGTTTGGTTGTCAAGGACGTCCTTCCATGAGTTATGAGTGTTAAGCAAGGCTTAACAAGTAAACCTTGGGGTGTATTCTTGGCTCTAAATGGATATTGAAGATGAGATGGAGTGTCACACAAGATAGGATCTGGACTCCAAGAAGAAAAGAGAGCCACACCTAGTTGATGTGAGGACTATCCAAGTAAAAAGGGGGAACTCTTACGTAGAAGAGTGTGGGTTTTTCGAAAGTTAGGTATCATACGATGGAATCCTTCACGTAGTTGAGTTAAGGATTCTAGTAGCAATCTCCATATCCAATTAAATAAGACACGCTTGAAGGAACATCTTACAGTGTTCTAAAGCATAATTGAACTAAGACTTACTTAGTGAATACCTCATAGTGTTCAAGAGTATGAATGGACTTAGAAATGCTTAAAGTAGTATCTCATAACGTCTAATTAAATGATGAACCTAGACATGCTAAGAGTAGTATCTCATAGGGTTCAATCTAATAATGCACTAAGATGTACTTAAGGGAGTACCTCATAGTGTTCTAAAGTCAAAGAGAGGAACTAGGTTCCAAACCAAGAAGAATTAGTAGCAGGACCTAAAAGTAATACTTAGCATGATTAGTATTATGGGATGCTATGATTGTATTGCACAAGTATGACTTAGGGCCACTAAAATAAGTCTTGAGATAGGATTGTGCTAGAGGTGCCTTTCCTAGTTATGATTGACTAAAGGTGAGAGATTTCCTTAGTTATGAGAGTTAAACTAATATTGAGGCTAAAGTAGGGTGAATACGACTAGGATGACTTCAAGGCTATGCTTAGTGTAAAGGGTTGTATGGGATGCTTTTCATACATAGCATAAGTGTGTCTTGAGGTTACTTGGAAGTATGGTACCCTTATGGCATAAAGAAGCTTACGAATTGACCATGTGTGCAGAATATGATTAAAATGACCAAAAAGGGATACTTGGCTTAGGTAGTATTATGGGATGCTATTATTGCTTCGCACTTGTAAGCTTTTGAGGCTACTTAAGAATGGTGCTAGTATGGTAAAGAGGACTAAGAGTATATTATGCTTATATGAGTATAACTATGTCTTATATTGACTTATGTTAATATGAAGATTTTGTTGATGATTATGTAATGAATATATTCTTATCTCTTATGGTTATGTCTTATGTTGACTAACCATTTTGATTATGATGTTGTGCTAGCTTTCATACTTGGTACATTTTGTACTAACGTATATTGCCTTCTATCTAATCAAATGTAGGGTTGAAGAGATTGAGTTGCTTTGAAGGCTAGGTTTCCAAGGATCTAGAAAAGTTCAAGATTTGGTGAGTCCTTATAGCTTCAATTACAAACCCCTTATGTTTACTTTATGTCATTTTCCTTATGTTTTAGATATTTATGGGGATGCGTCCCATGTATTTTATTCAAGAATTTTAATAGATGGTTTGAGACAAAGAGTTTGTAAAGACTTCCGCTTGTTTACGGAAAGTGTTTTCGATTGTATGGGTAAAAGAAGTTTTAAATTTTCCCGTATTTTCTATGATCTTATGTTATGATTTTGCTAAGGGCTTGTGTGCGACCCCTTCGGGTTCAAATACGCCTCCGTCTAGGGGGTACCCTTGGGTCGTGACAAGGCATGTTTGGCTTATTTGGCTTATATTCTGGATATAAAGGTTGAGTCTCCATCTATTAAATCTAGTTATGTGGTGTCAAAATTTAGAGAAGTGTTTCCTAATGATTTGTCTGATATGCCTCTGGATAGAGATATAGATTTCTGCACTGATTTAGAACCTGGTACCCGCCCCATTTCCATCCCTCCATATCCCATGGCTTCGGTAGAATTAAGAGAGCGTAAGGCTCTAATCCAAGAGCTTCTTAATAAGGGGTTTATTCGACCTAGTTCTTCTCTATGGGGTGCTCCAGTGTTTTTTTTTTAGAAAAAGGATGGTAGTATGAGAATGTGTATAGATTACCGGCAGTTGAATAAGTCACTGTTCGAAACAAGTACCCTTTGCCTCGAATAGATAATCTTTTTGACCAATTGCAAGGTGTATCAGTTTTCTCCAAGATTGATCTAAGGTCTGGCTATGATGTTCGAGATCTTTGTCTCATAGAGGGCGAAATGAGATCTTCTTGGAACAAGGTCAAAGACGCAAATAAAGTTAGATTAGCGAAATGCAACTCTTTGATCGATGAGCTTTAATATGAGCTTTGAGAAAAGCATACAAAGCACACTAACCTAACTTAATGAAGGTGACTTCCAGCACTAAAATAGTCGTCTTATTTCCTTACTTATTTATATTCATTCACTTCAAGACTGGTTCTGAACACCACCTAGGGAAGGATCTCAAGTCTGAGTTGAAGGCTATCCCACAATCCTTCATGAAAACCCCATCAGTTGAAAACTAGGCTTGAGGATGTGCCTAATACAACGTTTAGAACTCGATATGGGCACTATGAGTTCCTAGTTATGCCTTTTGATTTGACTAATGTGCCTGCAGCTTTCATGAGTTTGATGAATGGGGTGTTTAAGCCATTTCTTGACTTATTTGTGATAGTCTTTATTGATGATATTTTGGTCTATTCAAAAAGTGAGGAAGAACATGTCGACCATCTTTGTATTGTTTTGGGTGCTCTTGGGAAACAAAGGTTGTATGCGAAATTTTCTAAGTGTGAATTTTGGTTGACTTCTATTATATTTTTGGGACATGTAGTTTCAAAAGAAGGGGTAATGGTAGATGCTGAAAAGATTGAGGTGGTTAAGAATTAGGTTCGGTCTAGCTCTGTGACGAAAGTTTGGAGTTTTTTTGGGTACGCTAGCTATTATCGTCGATTTGTGAAAAACTTTGCTTCTATTGCCACTCACTTGACAAATTTGACCAAAAAGGAGATACCACTTGAATGGACTTAAAAATGTGAGGAGAGCTTTCAAAAGCTCAAGACTCTCTTGACCACCATACATATTCTAGCATTACCAATTGAAGGTAAGGATTTTATTGTTTATTATGATGCTTCACATTCTGGTTTGGGTGTTGTGTTGATGCAGGATAAGAATGTTATAGTTTATGCATCGCGTTAATTAAAGGTGCATGAGAGGAATTACCCAACACATGATTTGGAGTTGGCAACAGTAGTGTTTGCTCTTAAGATCTTGCGGTATTACCTCTATGGTGTTAAGTGTGAAATGTTCACTGATTATCGTAGTTTGTAGCATGTATTCACTCAAAAGGATCTGAATTTCAGACATCAAAGGTGGATAGAGTTACTCAAGGATTATGATGTGACAATTCAATACTATCCGGGTAAGGCTAATGTAGTGGAAAACGCTTTGAGTTAAAAAACGGTGATAATGAGTAGTCTAGCTTGCTTGAGTGTAACCAAGCGACCCTTGGCTAAGTAAATTCAGACCTTGGAGTCTAAATTCATGCAATTGGGCATCTTACAAAGATGTGGGGTGTCAGCTAGCATTGAAGTTAGGGCCACATTTATTGAAGAGATCAAGGCCAAACAATGTGAGGACGAAAATTTGAATGAACTTAAGAAGAAGACGGCGATTCGAAAGGCACAAGAGACCACTCTTGATGTGGAAGGTGTGCGTAGTTTTAAAGAGAGACTTTGTGTTCCTTGAGTTGATGACTTAATTCAGAAATTTTTGGCAGAATCCCATGGTTCGTGATATTCCATACATCCGGGTATGACCAAGATGTATTGAGATTTGAAGCGAATTTATTGGTGGCCGAGCATGCAGAAGGATATAGCGGAGTTTGTGGCTAAGTGTCAAAATTTCCAACAAGTGAAGTATGAACACCAAAGGCCTGTAGGTTTTCTTCAAAGAATGTCAATTCCGGAATAGAAGTGGAGAGGATAGCCATGGATTTCATGGTTGGTTTTCCTAAGACTTTGGGGAAGTTTGATTCTATTTGGGTAGTGGTTGATAGATTGACTAATCAACCCATTTTATTTCAGTAAGAATAGATTATAATACTGAACAATTCGGTAAGGTTTATGTGAAAGAGATAGTGAGGTTGCATGGGGTGCCCATTTCTATCATCTCAGATCGTGGTACGTAGTTCACCTCTAAGTTTTAGAGGAAATTACATGATGAATTGGGCACACAACTCACTTTTAGTACCGCTTTCCATCCACAGACGGATGGATAGTCAAAGAGGACTATTCAAGTATTAGAAGACATGTTGAGGGCATGTGTGATTGACTTTGGAGGGCATTGGGACAAGTTCTTACCTTTGTGTGAATTCTCCTATAATAATAATTATCACTCCAGCATAGATATGGCACCATTTGAGGCATTTTATGAGAGGGGATGTAGTTCACCCATAGGGTGATTCGAGGCTGGAGATGTGAAGCCTTTGGGGGTTGATTTAGTGAAGGATGCTCAAGATAAGGTGAGGAGCATTCAAACTAAGCTTTTAGCAGGCCAGAGTAGACAGAAGAAGTATGCAGACCATAAGGTAAGAGACATGGCATTTCAGACTGGTGAGAATGTTCTTCTTAAGGTATCACCCATGAAAGAGGTGATGAGTTTTGTCAGGAAATGCAAGCTAAGTCCATGATACATTGGTCCCTTTGAGATTCGTGAATATGTAGGGACGGTGGCTTATAGATTGGCCTTACCTCCTAACCTATCAGGAGTTCACTCGGTATTTCATGTGTGTATGTTGAAGAGATATCATGGTGATGGGGATTATATCATTAAATGGGACTCAATTATGTTAGACAAAGACCTCAAATATGATGAGGAACCTATTGCAATTCTCGATCGTGATGTGCATAAGCTAAGGACCAAAGAGATTAATTTTGTTAAAGTTCAATGAAAGCATCGTCTAGTTGAGGAAGTTACTTGGGAAACTAAGAGGACATGCAAGACAAGTATCCCCAATTGTTTGTCGATTCAAGTACTACTCCATTCCTTCTTTAGCCTATTTCTCCTAAGTTTGTCACTCGGGGATGAGTGAGGAGTAAATTGATACCTATTGTAATGACCGAGTTTCGTCTTTATAGAAAATCTAATCGGGAAAAAATTTGGGCTGAAAAACTTTTTCGTAGTAACTTGGAATTTCCCAACCTAGTCCAAATTTGGACAAAATTGGAGTCTGTAAAGTCTAGGGGAATCTGATATCGATTGGGTGATCTAATTGTGAATTCGATCACATGAGTAGATAGATAAGTTGTTAAGGAACCTGCACGACTTTACGAAATTCAATTCGGATGAGTAAAACTCCTGAAATTGACTAAGCGTAAACGGGTAGTTTCTGAGTGTCATTGGTTGAAGGTGTGTGGTGAAATGGGGTTTTGGAATTCTTTATTTAGATCTTTGTCTCTATGAAAGACGTTGAGGCAAGATTTATGCCGCCAGAGCGGGGCCGCTGTAGCGGGGTGAGGACCATTGTGGCGGGCCAGTCGTGACTTAAGTCGAAAATAAACCCCAAAAACGTTTTATTCTGCAATTTTCGAACTTACGAGCTAAGGAACGAACCCAAGTGTTTTCTTGACGGCTTTTCACCATTCTTGAGGCTAAAGGTAAGGTTTTAACTTCCTGAATCCGTTTTTCAATCTGTAGAACATAATCTAATGGGTAATTATCGATAGGGAAGGGTTTTTATCTTGAAATTATGGTGAAGAAAGCCCTAATCTGGGTATGGGGATCATGGGTATGATCTAGGGTTGATAGAAGTGTTAGTAATTCAGGTAATTAGTTATTGTTTATTGATTCCCCTGTTAGATTAATTGTTTGTAGACCAAGAATTAGCAGAATGAATCCGAAATGGAAAGAATCAAGTTTCTTAGGGGATTCAAGCTTGTTTCGAGGTAGGTGATGGTTGTGATTTTATGATTGTGTGATGCATAATTGTTCTTGCTTCATTATGATACATGTATGTATGTGAATGTTGTGTTATTGATCACATTAATTGTAAATGAGGATATATGAATGATGAATGCCATGAATCATGACTTCATTGTAATGATTATGAGAATGTACTTTGTGATTATGGCTTGTTAAATGGATCGGGTGTTGCATTCTGACACACTAACTTGGGTCGGTTGCCACGTTCCTGCATAATTATGGGATCAATTGCCACGTTCCGTCATAATCATTGGATTGGGTACCACGTTCCGGTATGCTAACAGTTTGGGTTTGGGTTCTATGAGAGGACCAATGACTTGATATAACTGTGATATTTGAGAATCGTGAAATTGTTCGTTGTTTGTAAAGTGATGATGATATTGTATATGTTCGGTGTATGCATGTTATTGTATTGTTGTCTTGACTTATATATGTTGCACTTAGTGGGATAGCCGCATAATCCTACCAGTACACTGTGGTTATGTACTGATACTGCACTTGCTCTTTCTTTGTTGAGTATAAGGCATCTTCAGGTGGCTGTTGACAGAGCTCACTTAGAAGATCAGTGATCGCTTCGAATTCAAGGGTGAGCCGTTTCTTCTGGGCTGCCATGAGTTCTTTTTCGTCTGTGTCCACCATTTCGAACTTAGACTTTTTAGTTAGTTATTAGTGCATTAGTTTGGGGTTATAACCCTTCTTGTTTTAGACTTATGGTTGAACTTTAGATGTTTTGGTACATTGACTTTTAGGTTCTAGGCGTATTTCTTCCGCATTTGTTTAGTTGTTAGACGTTTTGTTTGGAGTTTATGGGAACTCTATTTCTTTCCTTAGCATTTAACTTGTTTCCGTAACATAAATGTTTTAGTATTTTGATTAAGTTGGTTAGCTAATTAGTATAAATGGTTCTTCCACCGGAGGGTTAGTGTCGATGCCAATTACGATGGTCTGGGTTGTTACACTTTAGACTAATTTAGAAAATATTGCTTCATGTTTGCATGTCCCTTGGCTTTTTGCGAGTGATTTTAATAATACAAAAAGATAAGCAGGGAGAGAGAAATATCAATATTAATAAAAGTACTATATTTTGATCTTGTATTGATAATTGTAACCTTATTGACCTGGGGTTTAGAGATAGTAAGTATACATGGTCTAACCATCGTAGGGGAAATAAAGGTCTAATCTTGGAAAGACTGGATCGTTATTTTACTAACAACTCTTAGGTAGAATGCTCTCTTATCACCTCCATTATCCACCTACCAAAAAAAACTCATTCTGATCACAATTCCCTCCTCCGTCTTATCAATCTGTACCGGCCTCCTACTATAAGACCATTCAAGATTGAGAAATATTGGATCAATATCCGCAATTTAAGAACATTGTCTCCAGCTGTTGGTAGGGCAGAAAACTTCCTGAAGCTATTTCTATCTTCCAAATTAAGGCTTCTACTTGGAACAAATTAAACTTACGTTTGTTAACATTTTTCACAAAAAAATAAGGATCTTAAGAAGATTCGAGGGTATCCAAAATTCCAAAGCTTATTCATATAGTAGTTTCCTCCAACAACTTGAACAATCTCTTACCTAAGAAGATTGCTTTAATATTGAAAAAGAATTTTAGAAAATTAGATCAAGAGTTAATTTCCTTAACAATGGTGATGCTAATACCAAGTTCCATCACCTATATGTCCTTAATAGAAGGAGAAGGAATAAAATCTATTACTTTAAAGATGATAATAATAATAATTGGATAACCGATATCATTATCCATGTCTCCAATTTTTACCATTGACCACAACATTTCTAATAGAACTAGCATTATCAATGCTATCAAAAGACTTCAGGATATTGAAATTACTCAAGTTTTATTCTCATTTAAACCTTTCGAAACACCGACATAGTAGGAAAATCAGTCTGTGAATACTGCCATCATATCTTCCAACTCAATCCATTCTCGAAAATCTAAATAACACCTAATTTTACTTGATTTCGAAATTTAAAAATACTAACAACTTTTAAAAAATTCGTTCTATCAAATTTTGCGATACGATTTACAAAATTGCTACTAAAATCATTGCTACTAGACTCAAGCCTTATTTAATGACTTGATTGGCCTTTTTCAAACTAGCTTCCTCAAGGAGAGAAGAGCCTATGATAACACCATCAATATCCAAGAGCTCATGAAATATTTCAATCACACCAAGAGTAAAAAGGGTATTTTTATGCTAAAAATTTATCTAGAGAAAACTTTTGACCGTCTTGAATGATCTTTTGTCTACCGAACCCTTCTCTATTTTAAATTTACTCCTAAAATTATCAAACTCATTATGAGTTGCATCACCACCTCTAATATTACGATCTTATTAAATGGTACTCAAACTAACTATTGCTCTCCATCTCAAGGTATAAGACAAGGTGATCCAATGTCACCTTACATCTTCATTCTTTAGATGAAACTCCTTTCTAATTACATTAGCTATCAAGTTGATATCTTAAATTGGGGGATCTTGTTACCTCAACCCCTCCTATCCCACTTATTTTTTTCCGTTGGCCTCACCCTTATAGCTAGAGCTAATACCAAATATGTTTCGAATATGTATACCTATATGGATTACTTTTGCAAACTTTCTGGCCAAAAAAATAATTCTTTAAAGTCCAAGGCCATCTATTCAAACAACTATACCCTCTCAATTCCTATCTTGGTTAAACTATATTTCAAATTCATTCCTCCAACCACTTTGGAAAATACCTTGGGTTCTCCATTCTTAATCAAAAGATTAAATCTTCAGACTATAATTATATCTTAGACAATATGATGAACAAGCTTTTGTCCTGGAAAACAAATTTTCTTACCCCAACAAAAAAACTACGCTTAACGTTATCCCTGTCTAATTTATGCAATATTTTGCCTTACCTATGAAAACTTGCCACCATATTGATCAAATTCACAGGAACTTTCTATGGGGAACAAATATCCATAGAAATAAGTTTCACTATATCTCTTGGAACACTATTATGACCTAAATAGTGTGGAGGATTAGGCCTTAAAAAACTTGTGAGAAAAATACAGTCCTTCTTGCTCGTCTTGCATGAAGACTCCTCACTAACCACTCCTCCTTATTGGTTTGGACCCTCGTGAATATTTATAGTCTTCGTAAAATTACCCCCTCCACCTATTTTATTTGGAATAACATAATTTGCGGTAAAAATATTTTCTCCAAGGTCATACCTTGGATCCTTTCCACGGGCAAATCCATTAATTGTTGACATTCTCATTGGATCTCCTCCCTTCCATCACTTAGACAAATTATATATGGACCTTTTAATAAAGATGAAGAGAACCTTGGTTTTGATTACCTCTGAAATGGTGATGAATGAGATTGGTCCAAGCTTTCCTTCATCTTGGACAATTAATATTACCGATAAAGTTTTCACCATTCGACTCAATCCTGAATTAGTTGTTGACAAATCTTACTGGTCTATCAACTCCAATGGAATCTTTACAACTAAATCAGTTTACTCGATTACTAACCCCTCCCTCCCCCCCCCCCCCCCCCCCTAAAAAAAAGCCTCTATTTTGCAACACACATTTGACCCTTGACATCCTAAGCTATATCCTTCACGCTAAGTTCGATACATGGGGTTTTACTCACTCAAATTCAATTCTTAATGGTCCTATGAGTTCGTTAATGTCTCAACTACTAGAAAACAAAAACAAAGTTTAGACATATCACCCAACCCATTTCTAGATTTTCCTAGACCTCACATCGCTCGGATTCCATCTAAGACTGGTCTGGCATAGAATTTTTAAGTTTCTTCCCAAAAAGTTTTCTGGCCGATTTCTTTCACCATTGGTCTACCCAAAACGGTCAGGATGCGTCGTTATAGTTTGGTACCCACATTGGAGCCCAACTAAATTTGGATTCATGTCGGAAAGTCCCTGCAACGGCCCAACCCACTAATGGTATTATCCGCTTTGGGCATAAGCCCACACGAATTTAAATTGTGTCACTAATGGGTAAGACCAGCTTACTTATACCCAACATCTCTCTTGTGTTTTTTCGATATGGAATTTCTTCTCTTAAGTTGGGGTGTCACATACACCCCCTCTATGGACTCAACGTTCTCACTTCTCTGAAGTTTGCACTGAGGTTTGCCCCACCTAATTGAGATTTATTTAAACTTAGTTGGACTCTAGCCCACATCG
The DNA here is from genome assembly GCA_037074985.1 of Solanum bulbocastanum. Taxonomy (NCBI): domain Eukaryota; kingdom Viridiplantae; phylum Streptophyta; class Magnoliopsida; order Solanales; family Solanaceae; genus Solanum; species Solanum bulbocastanum. Next base: position 35,322,658 of record CM073599.1, on the reverse strand, counting down.
AAAAGTTTGACACATGAATGACTCTAATACCTGCATGACTTTAAAACACATCACTAATGAGTAAGACTTGCTTACTTATATACCTAACATATCTCTTGTATTTTGTCGATGTGTCTTAAGATGGGGTGTCACAATCCCACATTAGGGGGTAAAACAGTTCCTAACAAAGGTGACTCTGTATTCAACGGAACACAAACCCAAGACCTTTGGTTAAGAATGAAGGATTTCTTACCACTCTACCACAACCCTTGTTAGTAGAACTTGGTTCTTTAATGTCAGTAAACTATGCACAAATAGAAAATGAAGTGCAAAAATTAAAGTACACAAGCAATTTTACTTGATAAACTCCTTGCTCAAGAAAGTAAAAAATCCCACTTATCATCATAGGATTTACCTCAATACTTTGCAACTTCACACTAATTATAGATTTCAACTATATTTTTAATAAACTCTAGTATCTTAAAACCCTACTATCAACGTCCAATTATAGCTACCCCTTCAAAGATGAAACTCATACTCTAGAAAGCTAAAACAAACTACAATAATGATGACCTACTATATATAATACTTCTGATAAGAAAAATAGATTACAATCAAAGATAAAAACGACTCAAACATATATAACCAACTCAAAAACTAAACAACATCTTCCTATGGAACATGTTATCTATCGTTGATACATAGTTAGGGATGGCAATGGGGTGTGTTTAGGGCTATGCGGGCCAGAGCGGGTTGGGTGGGGCGGGTTGCGGGTATATGTGATTTTATGTGAGTTTAAACTTAATTTTAATTTTTTACATGTTATAAGAGTGATAGAGAATTATTTATTAAGATAATTTCTTTAAAGCTATTAAAATATTCAAGATAGTAAATGAAAATTGTTCAATAAAAAATTATTCAATTTCTTACATGTTTCCCAATTGACCTCTAAAAAATAAAATTTTAAGTCACTATCCTATTAAATTAATACCACTTAATGAAAAAATGAATTTATTTTTATAAATTTTAATTTTAGTATCAAACTTAACTAGAAAAAAAATATTAAAAAATTATGTGGGGTGGGATCATGCGGAGCGAGTTTATGTGGGGCGGGGTGAGAATGAAAAAAGTGTTATGCAGGGTGGGGCGGATTAAAATTTCTACGGGTTAAGCTCAACCCGCCCCGCCCAATTGTCATCCCTATATATGTAGTGTGAAATGTGAATGTTGATGTTTCTCTTGAATCCAAACACTCCTCCTTGCATTGACTCCTATTTGTCAGGAGTAAACTCTCTATTTGTGTATTTGTGTGAAATGACGCGAGCATCAATGGCAATAAAGTGGTACTTTATATAGCTATAGTGTTGGCTGAATTCTTATACACTATATTCTTCAAAATTAAAGGTAGTTTCTATTGGGTTTTAAAGGTGTGAACAGGAAATGAAGGGTTGTGACCGTTTGAAAGGTTGTGCCTTTTCAAAAGTGTTGTGACCTTTCTAAAAGGTTTCCTTCTTTCCAAAAGGGTTGTGACCTTTACCCTTTGTTGGCTATAAATAGAGAGGCTTTCTCACATTTTTCTGTATCGAATTCTTCTCTTCTCTTGTATACATTTCTTACAAAGCAAAATCGATCGATCGTGCTTGTGTGTGTGATTCGTTGCTGTCATTTTGAGTTCGTTGAAAGTATTGAAGTTTGAGGTACCATTACTTCTTTAATGGTTAATCCATTTTATCTTGGGAGGAATTAATCTACAACCTCGGGTACTTGAGGGGATTAAATTTCTTAAGGAAACACAGTGGATTCTATGGACTCGGATAGTTCTTTTGTTTTTTCTTTTCATCTTTTATAATTTCTTTGTTAATCTGAATATAGGAGATAACAAGCTTAAGAAATTTAATGTTAGTATTTTATGTGGTAAGGAAATTACTTCTATTTTTTGTGTTCTTTTTGAAAAGAAGAAAAAGAGAATTATTTTATCATATGATAAAAGATATTTGGGATGAATTAGTACTACTTTAATATGTTCGAGTATATTTTTTGTAGTAAGTTTTCCTTGGATTGATAAGATTATTTTTATTTTCTTCCCAAGTTCATTCAAGCATTGCACCCCTTCAGTTTCTTTTCAATGACAAAAGTTATTTTGTGCATTAAGGCTAAGATGAGTACTTTAATTTTTTCCCCTATATTCTTGGTTTTATATAACTATGAGAAGACGTAAATGAACAAATGTTGTCTCCTAACAATATTTGAACATGAGTTTAGTTTCTTGTTGAAATTAATGTCTTCTTGAGGAAAATAGGAATATGATGGAAACTGAGAGAAGGAAAAAAAAATTAGCAAGAAAAGTGACTTGCATGGAATTATTGTTGACAAATAGAATATGATTCAATGAGAGTTAAAATCAGGTTCTATCTTTATTTCCCTTGATTATTATTTTCTTTTTCTATCCTTTATAAGTTAAGAAATTTATTTTATAAATGTTAGGATAGAGTCATTATGTGATGATCTCAGAATATGTCTTTAGTATTATTAATATGTATTCTGTTAGAGGAGAAAAACAAACTTTTGTAGTTTTCTACTCTATGTGAAATTTGATTGTGTTTGACTTTTGGAGATTTTTTTTTACTTCCTTTGGTTTGAAGAATAGAAGAATTTTACGAACAAATAAGATTGGGCATTGGTTTGAAGAATATATAAACTTCACCAATTTGTTAAATACTCTGTTTGAATGAATATTCTGACTTGAAGAGTACAAAATCTTCGTCAGGAATATTAAGGCTAAATGATTAAAAAAGATAAAAATCTTTATAGTTAGCTCTAAATAGTGTTGTATTTGAGGTTTCTGGAGATTAAAATCTTTTTGGTTTACAACTCTGTCTGAATGTGAACTGATTCGAAGAATATCAAAACTTCATCAGAATTCAAGGTTCATTCGGTTAATGATTAGAAGAATATAAAAACTTCATCGTTAAACTAGAAACAAGTTGTATAAAGATTGAATCTTTATTATTAGAATTCTAAATACTAAGTGGTTTGTCTATTTGTGACAAAAAGAAAAAAAAAATACTAGTGACATAAAATTAGTGATTTTTGTGCCTGCAATGGGTGTTTATATGGATTAAATCTCCAAAAGAAGGCTTTGTGTTGCCAATGTGTAAGCATGGGAAAAAATATGTGGAAAATAATTTCAAATACTTGAAAAATATTTTTGGTAACATATTTAAAATGTGGGGGGTTCTTTACTTGTGATAAAGACAAAATTAGACTTCCTACCTTATTTAAATTTGAAAGTACAAGATATGAAATTTAATGACAACCTTGTATTGTGTTAGACCCACAAAATTCTTGGAGTATATTTGATATTGTGGTCGGTGAGTCTCTCTTTACTAGTATATGATATGACTAGTATGAAACCACAAAATTATATTACTCATTGAAAAGAATTGTATTCTTTGATGAAAAAGTTTCACTTTAAATATTGTTATTTTTCATGAAAATATATGTCTATTAAAAAAAAATATTTTATAGACATGAACATTGGTGAAAAATAATTTGTTATGTTTGTATGTTGTAAAACAAACATTTGGGTCATATTGCGCTTGTTGGACCGATTAGACTATAGTCATGGGTAATTCTATAACAAATTGAATGTTATGGAAAGGTCCTTCTAAAAAGGCATATGGCAAGGTGTTGACTCTAAAACAATGTCTGTATTTGAGAAAGTTATAAAAAGTGAAGAACAACATATTTGTGGGAAAAGGTTACCTCACAGAAGGTCTTTCCAAATTTAGTATTTCTGTTTGTTCTTACTTGCTTGAATCAAATTGTTTGTGACATAAATGCTTGGTACATGTCAATTACAAAACCTTGCAAAAACTGATCAACTTGGAAGTTTTGCCTAACTTCTAGTGCAATAAATCAAAATGTCAAGTATGTGTTGTTGAAAGGAATTTTAATACCTTAGAATTGATTTACACTGTTATTTGTGATAGAAGTCAACACCATCTCGTGGTGGGAAAAAGTGTTTCATAAATTTTATTGACAATTGCTCTAGATATTGTTATGTTTATTTGCTGAACGGTAAGGATGAAGCAATAGAAACATATACGCAATATAAAACTAAAGTTGAAAATTAGTTGGATAAAAAAATTTTGTCATGATTAGAAGTGGTAGATGTGGAGAATATGAATCTTCTTTTGTAGAAATATATTTGGAAAATGGAATCATCCATTCAATTACTACACATTCTCACCTTAATCTAATGAAATTGTTGACAGGAAAAAATTGAACTTTGAAGGAAATGTTGAATGTATTATTTATAAGTTCAAGTTTACCACAAAATTTGTGGGGGGTGCTATCATTATAGCAAAAGAGAACAACAAAAAGTTTGTCTATTCAAAAAGAGAGAAACAAAAAGTTTTATTTGTTAGTAATGGGAGTAACAAATTAAAAAGAAAAAACTTTTGTTTGTTAAGAAAGGGAGCAACAAAAAGTTGTGTTTGTTCAGACTTTGTTGTATCCTGATAGAGAATTTCTTGTCGTCCCTTAAAGTATATACAAGCAATAACTCGTGAATGATAGTAATCTAACAATTTCCAATATAACTTATTCCATATGAGAAATGGAAATGAGGGAACTATTCCCAAAAGGGTCAAAATAAGACCTAAGACTGTAGATTGTATGTTCATTGGATATGCTACAAATAGTAAAGCATGTCGATTTATGGTTCATAAGTCCGAACTATCAGATAGTCAAGTGAAGAGTCTAAACAACCTTGGAAAGAACCAAAGGAGAATGTACTTAATAAAGAGATTCAGAGGCGTAGTAAATGTCAATGGACAAATTACTTCCTCGATTTTGATTTTGTAACATTTCTTCTTGAAAACGAGTCTCATATATTCTAAAAGTTATATCCTTTATGGACTCATTCTCTTTGAGAAAAGGTTGTCAATAGTAAGATAGATTCAATCTTGAGCAACCATACTTGAGAGTTGGTTGATCTTCCTCCAGGAAATAAACTTTTGGGTTCAAAGTGGATCTACAAAGGAAAAAGAAAGTTGATGAAACTATTGACAAATACAAAGACAGACTTGTTATCATAAGCTTTAGACAATAAGAAAGCCTTGTTTGATAGATAATAGCACTAACTAGGATTACATTAATTCAGATGTTAATTGCGCTAGTTGTGAAATATGGCCTTCAAATTCGGCAAAATGGATGTGAAAACATTTTTTTTGAATGGAAAATTGGAGGAACAAATTTACATGGAACAACCCAAGGGCTTTGTGGTTCTGGTAAAGAAAAGAAAGTCTATAAACTTGTTAAGTCACTCTGTGGACTAAAAACAAGCACCCTAATAATGACATGCGAAGTTTGACCAAACTATGTTGGCAAATGAATTCAAGATTAAAGAATGTGATAAATATTTTTACATTAAAGACACTCACAATCACAAGGTCATTGTTTTTTTTTATGTTGATGACATGTTGATCATCAAAAGAGATATTTCTGACATGCATGCTACTAAGCATATGCTAGAAAGTAACTTTGATATGAAAGACATTGAAGAAACTAATGTGATTGAAAATGTACTTGACAAGTTCAAGCATTTGGATTTCATTATTGTCAAGACTCCAATAAATGTGAGATTTGTACTTCAAAAGAATGAAGGCAAAAGTGACTCACAATTGAATTGTGTTAGAGTATTGAGAAGTATAATATATATAATAAAGTTTACGCGATCAGATATAGCATCTGTTATTAATAAACCGAGTAATCTCAATCAAACTCATTGGATGACAATGAAAAGCGTTTTAGAGTATTATTTAAAACATACTTAAAAAACTATTGCTTTGCATTATAACTAATATTCAACAGTATTGGAAGAATATAGTGATGCAAATTGAATCACCAGGTCAAATGAAGTAGAATCCATGAGTAAATATGTATTTACTCTTGGTAGAGGAGCAGTCTCTTCGAAATCTTTCAAACAGAGATGTATCGCTCGCTCTACTATGAAATCTGAGTTTATCACTCTACATAAGGCCGGTAAAGAAGTTGAATGACTCCAAAATTTCTTGAAAGATTTTTGGCCCAAACCTTTTAGCTCCAGTATGCATACATTGTGAAAGTTACTTTGCAATAGGTAGGGCATGGAGCATGATGTATAATGGAAAGTCTCATCATATATGACATAGACATAATATCGTTAGAGAACTACTCTCTGGTGGAATTATCATAATTGACTATGTAAAGTCAAAGGATAATATGTCGGATCTACTTATAAAAGGCCTAACTAGAGAGGGAGTTGATAGATTATCAAAGGAAATGGGACTATGGTCGAGAACAAGTCATTGTGGCGGTAACTCTACCTAGACTGGAGATCCCAAGAACTAGGTTCAAGGAGATCAAACAAAGTCATTGATGACGGTTCAACATTGTCAAAATATATTTATGGTCCATTCTCATGATAAGACAATGTTCAGTAATAAGGATAAAGGCATTAGGATTTTTTAATAATTTCTAAGTTTGATACAGGGTATATCAAATGGTGTATCTACGGGATAACACATTTATAAATCACCTATGTAAGCGTAAAGTGTAAGCCGCTTCAAGGAGAATCTGGTAAGGCCAGTTCTATACGCACTTATAAACCAAGATGTGTTCATGGCTGAAACGAACAAAACAATGAGAACCAAAAACAGTTCAAGGGTTGATTGTGTGACTTATGTTGTCTAGGTATACACCAAAGCTCAACGGTTCAAAGATATCAAATCTACCGATTGACCAAGTATATCCGATATATGTTCACTATGGAAAGTTCAAAGGGAAAACCAATTATCCAGAGGCAATCAATCCTTAATTACGAATCACACCGTTTTTCATACATATGTTTTAACAATAGTCATTCCCTATTCATGTGAGGGATTGTTGGGTTTTAAAGGCGTGAACATGAAATGAAGGGTTTTGACTCTCCTGAAGAGTTGTGACTATGCCAAAGGGTTGTGACCTTTATGAAAGTTTGTGTCATTTCTAAAGGGTTGTGACCATTTGAAAGGTTGTGTCTTTTTCAAAGTGTTGTGACCTTTCTAAAAGGTTGCCTTATTTCTAAAAGTGTTGTGACCTTTACCCTTTGTTGGCTATAAATAGAGAGGTTTTCTCTCATTTTTCTGTATCAAATTCTTCCCTTATCTTGCATACATTTCTTACAAAACAAAATCGATCAATCGTGTTTGTGTGTGTGATTCGTTGCTGTCATTTTGAGTTCGTTGAAATTATTGAAGTTTGAGGTACCACTACTTCTTTAATGGTTAATCTGTTTTATCTTGGGAAGAATTAATCTACAACCTCGGGTACTTGAGGGGATTAAATTTCTTAAGGAAACACAGTGGGTTCTGTGGACTCAGATAGTTCTTTTGTTTTTTCGTTTCATCTTTTATTATTTCTTGTTTGTTAATCTGAATACAGGAGATAATAGTTTCGGTAGTTTTCACAACTTATAATATATTTATGTTTATGAACAAAAGAATATAACTTAAAACATTCAAATTGTATGATCAAACAAAACTTTAATTTTATCTCATATAACTTCATATCATGATTTCAAATTATAATTTCATCTCACATGATCAAAACTTTTAAGTTATTACATGTATGATAGGGCTCTGCTCTTCATAATAACTAATAAGGTAAAGTTTTTACATTATTTTACGTTTTAGATACGACGAAGTCACACATAATAAGGTTGACATGTTTAGATATTTTGCAAGTGTTTTTCAGCTCCATTTGTCATATATCCATGTTGACTTTAGAACTCTTAAGGTTGTTACTCAATTTGCCCACTCTTAGCATGTATCTATATAACACAACTAATAATAGAAGCCTGCTACAGAAGTAGACTTTTTATTACTACGTATTATTTAGTAGCATCTATCTTCGTGCTCACGTTAACATCATCTCTACATTTTTGTCATCATCAATTATTAGGAGTACTACTTTTCTTTTTAATTATAATCTATGAAACAAATGTGACATTTAGCTGGTTTTTTATGGAGTATAAATTTTCAAATATTTTTGGATGAAGTTTGATTATAGTTTTTGGAGAAAAAAATATTTGACTTTTTAAAGAAATTATGAGTTATATTCATAAATTCTAAAAACTGTTAAGAGTACTAATAAGTCTCTAGTATTATTTTATAATGAATATGTGCAGTGGTAAAAAGTAAATTCGTAGATTATAAGTTTCAACTTATAAAGAAGTATCTAATTTTATATTTAAATTACTTTTAATAAGTCTTATGAACAATACCATTATATACTTGAAAGTTAACTAACAACAAGTACATCATAAATAAAAATACAGTAGATAAGTTAAGTGAATGCCTTCATAGTGCGTTTTTCAAACTTGTCAAGTTAACTAACAACAAGTACATCATAAATAAAAATACAGTAGATAAGTTAAGTGAATGCCTTCATGGTGCGTTTTTCAAACTTGTCAAGTTGAAATTAATAAATGGTTATGGTGGGATGCTTTTATAAATATACTTGATTTTTTTACAAAAAATATTCTCAAATTTTATGTTCAGTTAAAATACCTTTCCCTGAATTTGGTATGGGCCGGAGTTGTGAGTACTATAGTTTGGTTAGTGTAAAGTACATTATCAATGTGGGAAGTGATCGTTGTGAACGATGACAAATTAAAACTTTTGAGGTTATGCCTTACGAACAATACAACGGTGATAACATGTAACATAATTATATTAAAGTTGTGTTTGGTAGGGAGGAAAATGTTTTTCTAGAAAACATTTTTTAGTTAGTAAAAATATATATATCATTCTAAAAGCATTTAGATATAATTGATCTAGGCAAATATTATGACAATGGATCCAAATCTCCACACTTTAACATGGCCCTAGACCCGGGCCCTGTTGTCTTGAGCCCCAACATCAACACAAGATTCGACCTCGAACCTATCCTCGACCCTGCTTCAGAACTTGATCCTCAACCTTACTTTAATTTAATCTAATAACCTAACTTGGATCGAGGTCATGAGTGAGGTTCCGAGAATCAAGAGTTGCATGTGGTCAGATTTAGTAGTCGGAATATCCTATATGGGGATAAGGAGTTGAATCCTCTTTTGGGGTCGGAGTTGAGAGTTGAATGATCTTAGGTCCGGTTGGATGGTGAGGTTGAAAGAGACTTATGGAAAATATTTTTCTTATTTGAATTTGTGTTTTTATAAATTGGATGAAAATAAGCCCATTTCAAAAATATTTAAGCCAATCAACTATGATTTTTTTTTCCTTTGAAAAAAAAAAGTTATATACCAAATGCACCCTAAATCAACTAGTGTCCTACATATAGAATTAATCTGCTTAAATCAAATTGTAGTATATCTGCTTACATTAAGCTACGTGGTTGATAACATGAAAATGATGAATAAGCAGTCAAAATCGATAAAATAATATTCCAATAATAGTATGCACAAAAAAATAATATAATTATTGATGGATAAGACTTAAATTTTACTAGTAAAAATTTTGCCTTGACAAAACACCCGTGCTTTAGATAAAGTATATACTTGCAAGTTGTGCAAAAAGTTGGAATGGTGGTTGGTCTGTCTGCTGAAGCTGCAAGTGTACCATTGGGGTTCTCAAATTGAAGAGACTTTTTCTCAGTAGTCCAATCTCAATAACTTTGTTCACTAGTACCAAGTATTCATTTATTTTTAACCAAACGTTTCGAGTTTATATTTCTCTAAATAGGAAATTGTCTTTGTTAGGGATTAGAGTAGTTCAAGTCCCTCCGGATAGGAAGTCAGTGCAAGTCCCTTAGGATAGGAAGTCGCCTTAAGGAGTACTTTATTTTCAATGTGGAACTTCTAAGTTGGGGTCCAATATGTTTACCGAACACCACAAGAAAAAACTTTGTTTGCTTTCAATTATGAAAAGTTACGACCAAGTGGTAAATATATATATATATATATATATATATATAAATTTTAACTTAAAAGCTTATTATCACTCTTGCATAGCATTATATTTTAAAAAATATGTTTTATGCCTTCATTGAGAAATTTCCAGACAAATTTAGATTATTAAATCTCAAATTGATCGAATATCAAACATCATATATAAAAGAAAATCAAGTTGAGGGAAAGGGGCTGGAAATAGAGATAAAGACCTCATTATGCAAATTGGAATCAAAGTTAAAGTTGTACTTATGAGAGAAAATTAAATTGCAAGTAGTATCAATTTCATATTCTAATAATTGATAGCTGAAGTTAGAAAATGAGCCATTTTATTGTATTATATAACAATTTGATTAATAAGCCATCATCCTACATTATAGTTTTGCACCACTTGTTCATATGCTTTTCAGTTTGAATTAAATTAAAACTTGTTGTAGCATATGGTTTTGTGTGCCTAAGTGCTTCTAGTCCAAGTCCATAAGATAAGTTTTCTGTAATCTCTTTAAATTAAGTTATTTCAACCACATTATATGATCTAAATATTTAGTTCATGATTAGAGTTGTTCAAAATTAAATTAAAATTGATAACTTAAATTGGAAAAAAGTTATTGATTTATCCGAATTCGATAACGATTTTGATTATTTTTTATGATCGAATTATTTGTTCTTAACGGTTTGAGGTTTTTTCTTAACAAGTTAATCGATAACTCCATAGTAAGTAAATTAATAGATTGTATTTACACTATTCGGTATATAAAATCTATGACATAGAGTTTAGTTTCATATTTTAATTTCTGGTTGTTACAAACTTTCAGTTATTCTATTATGTGTCAGTGTTGCTTTTGAACAATATGCAATCTATCAACTCATGTGCATGCATGGTTTATTTGATTTGTCACCATGTTTTTTTGTGTGAATTTTAATGATTAAACCGATAACAAATAAGTCAATATCTTAATAGTTCTATAACAGTTTAATATGTCGACAAACCAATAACCAATAAGGAGAATCTATAAAATTCAAAATTAAACCAAACCGATCGATATACAACCTTTTGTTAATGAAAAACTTTTATATATAGTAAAGAACGTTAGAATAGTATTCAATGTCATAAGCTTCAAAAGTCTTATTATCAACAAATATTATTTCTCTCTAGTCCGTATTATATTGTTTGATTTTCAAACGTCAATTTTTTAATTTCGATTATAAATTGAAACAAGAAATTTATAAATTTAAAACTACTTAAATAATAGGGGCACATTTTATCTTACATTGCCTCGTTACTATTGCGTATATTTCGCAGGCAGCCAGGACGCGGAACCGCTTATGAGTGACGTGGCTACTTTGTAGCCTTTTGAAGAACAAGATCCAAGGGCTATTATGTCATTTTCCTTGAGGGGATAAAGGAAGGTAGATTACGTAATTATAGGAAAAGGACGAGGGCAGTTTAATTATAAACTCTGTTTAGATGAGTTGCATGCAAGTTGATCGATCAACTTGCATGATAAACATCTCTCTATTTCTAGGAAAGATTAAACTAACACAACTAGGCTACACACACATTTATATTCTTTTTTGGCGTGTTTAGCATCATTTAAAGAAAAATTAAGAAAAAATTTTAAAAAGTAAATTACTTAATTCTTTTTCTATTTTACAACAGTCACAGTTAAAAAAAAAAAAAAATTAAAGTAGCATTTTAAAAAATAAAATTTCTTAATAATTGTTTCAATATTAGTTGGATCATAATTTTAATTTAAGTTGTTGAAGGGTGTTATCATTTCATTTAAAAGTTTAAGGTGTTAGAGAGAGCATAATTTTATTAGTTGATTATATTATCAACACACCTCCTCATGTGCGAGCCTGCTTTTTTTTCATGGATCAAACACGTAGAAATTCTTTTTAATATGAGTAGCGATAACACTCAATCTCAAGACCAAATAGGCAAAATGACCAAAATTATTTCTCAATTTTGTTATTTAGAACTCATATACCCCTTATTATTAAAGTGAGTCACATATAACTTTATGTAACACATATACAAATTATTAATTAAAAATTCGCATTTTGTCAAAAATCTATTAGAATTTGGCTCGTTAATAAGAATAACAATTTTTAAGAAAACTTTAAAAAACAATTAATACACTAACTCGAAAGGAAGAATAAACTTTATATATGAAATTAGAGATTTCGAAAGATCATAAAAATAGTGCTTATTATTATCATACATATATGTCACCTTAAATTGTAACCGACTAAATACCAATATATTATTTAATAAAACACATCAATTTTCTCTCTATATGCATTTTGTATATATATCCATCTATCGCCATTTGTATTTGTAAAGAGTACTCCATCCTCACCTCTCTCCTTTGAAGAATAAGAGAGTAATCAAAATGCCTTGTTCACTTCAGCTGCAGAGAATCAACCCCACAACCACCACCACTCTCGCCGGAAACTTCCACAAACCGCCTCAACCGACATGGATTATGCCAGTGCAATTCTCCGTCCCTAACAATCACTTACATTACCACACCCACGCTGTAAGCCCCAATCAGTGCTGCTCCGCCGTGGTGCAGACCATCTCCGCCCCGATCGACGCCGTATGGTCACTAGTCCGCCGATTCGACAATCCGCAAGTGTACAAGCATTTTCTCAAAAGCTGCCACGTCATCGTCGGCGACGGAAACGTCGGCACATTAAGGGAGGTTCAGGTAATTTCCGGCCTCCCTGCCGCATCTAGCACGGAGAGATTGGAAATCTTAGACGATGATGAACACGTCATCAGTTTCAGCGTTGTCGGCGGCGATCACAGGCTGAACAATTACCGGTCGGTGACGACGCTGCATCCGGCGGATGATGAAAACGGAACGGTGGTGGTGGAATCGTACGTAGTTGATATTCCAACAGGGAATACTAAAGAAGAAACGTGTCTATTCGTCGATACAATTGTACGTTGCAATTTGCAATCGCTAGCGCAAATCGCGATTGCAAATCGCTGAAAACATGCCTACAACTAATTTGTAATCATTGTGACTATTTAATTAGATTAATTTTGTATATTTCTTTTTTTTTTTTTTGGGGGGGGGAGTGATAGATCGATGAACTTTTTGCTTAGATGTTATAACTTAGGTTATCTCCTAAGTTTCATTTATTAGTGAAAAAAATCTCCAACTTCAGTGAATGTTACTGTTCTAAATATTTTTCCTTCATACTGTAATAATATTAAATTATGTGTACAGTGTTGCTATAATTTATTTAACATGTTGAGTAGTTTCCGGAGATAAGTTGGTGCACCACCCGCTCTCAAAATCTAATTTTCAAAATAGCTGCTTATTCTATTTATTATTTTTGCTTTATTTTTCTTTAGGATTTAAAAAGTGAAAAAGGATGGGATCGGTAGGGGTGCCAATGGTTTTAAAAAAATAGATTTGAGAATCTATTTGGATTGGTTTAAAAGTTTGTCAAATTTACTTTTAAGTCAGTATAGTTTTTTGAAAATGTTTGATAAAGTTAAAATAACTTAAAATAAGTTAAAAATAATTTTTAAAAAAGTTAAAATTAAAAGTAGGGCTCTCCCTACTTTTTATTTTTTGATTTAAAAGTTATTAAAATTTTGACTTTTTTATTTTTTTGACTTAAAAACTATTTGTTTTTCAGCTTATTCAAATGGGCTCTAAATCGATTAAATCGTTATCAGATTTTTTTAATATAAATTTATATTCATACCCAAATAATCTGATAGATTTTTATTTAATATTAAATTAATTGATGACATATTAAATTGGATTGAAACTAAGAGTGTGTTTAACATTACTATTAAAAACTATTTATTATTAGATTTTTTTTTTTTAAAACAACATTTTAGAAAAAATAATAATTTGTGTTTGACTAATTCATTTAAAAAGTTTTTTTCATGTAAATTGTGTTTGGCTATCTCAATTTTCGAATAGTAATTACTCCCTCTATTCTATACTAACTGAATTTTTGAATTTCTTTTTTATTGTTGAAAATAATTAGATCGTTCAAAGTTCAAGATTGGTGTTTACATTCCCCCCCCCCCCCCCCACCCTCCACCCCCCATATTTTCCCTTTCATTTATTGAAGTTTTATATTCTCCACGAGATGAAACTAGTTATATTTATGATTTCATAAAAGGTAATAGTGAAAATCATGGATTAAATTATGTCCCTGAATGTTTTTCCTAATATGTGTGTATTGCTTCATAAAGTGGTAACTACTCCTACAAGGTATTCCAACTATCTTGAATAACAAGCCACAAATTATTAGATACTAGGAAATTTGGCCGCGCTTCGCACAATCATGAAAAATATATGTAAATTTATTTTAAAAATTAATTATGATACAAGGAAATAAAAAACCAACTATAGAATAAGAAAATGATAGAAATCACAATACAAAATATTTTTGTAGAATAAGAGTTTAAGTGAATTATATTTTTACTATCAAATATTTTTCAAAATTAAAAGACTAATTCATTAAGGAAAAAAATTCATACATTATGATAATGATACATATAATTTAAATAAACATATTTAAGGACTTGATTTTTTTTCTTATTTTTGTTAAATGATAAATTTACTGTCTAATTAATCTTCCTTTCGTTCGAATAAAAAAGTGACAAAACTAAAAATAGGAGGAAAAAAAGATAAATATTTCTATATATTTTATTTATATTTTAATGTTTGATCCTTTCATTGTACTTGTTTTTTCTCTTATTCATCATCATCTAAATAAATATATTTCTCTTATTTTCATCATCACCAAATAAACTTCTATTGCTTTTTTCATATATATCTTATATTATTCTGATAATTCTTTAAAAATAGAAGAAATGAACAAATTTAAAGAAAATGTAAATGGTTCTTCATATAAGAAACACCTAAGAACTGCGTATTTCAATATTTAATATGCATTTCTTTTGAGCCATGAATAAAAAAATTTGACTGTATGTTGACATAGTTAGCTGTGTTATGATGAAGTTAAAACTTAAAAATAACTAATTTGAGCATAAATGAATTGATAAGAACCTAAATTTTTTTAAAAAAAATTATAGAGAGAACATATGAAAAAGTAAAGCAAGAGAAAAATAACAACACAATTTTGTTAAGTCCTTAATCACAAAAACAAAGATGATTTTTTTTTACATGATCAATGCAATTATTTTTGAGCTTTTACCCGACAACCCTTCTATCCACATCTAAGAGCCTTTCCATGGAGTCAAACTAAATTAGTATAAATTTGATACTACAACAATAATACAAAATATCACTATTTCAAATATGAATCTTAAGTAAGAATTTTATGAAACAAAAAATGTGAATTTATATAGACAAAATTTAAAGAATATCATAAGGTATCTTAAATTTTGAAATTAAATTGTAGTGGGTTATGCATATGAAAATTTAAAGAAAATCAGTTAATAATATTAACTAAAGTAGAAGTTCAATAGGTATTAGTTATGGAGGTAAAAAATTTAAAATAAATAAAAGAAATAAAAAATAAAATAATGAAGACAAATTAAAAACTCATGAACTATTCAACGTTCATTGGGTGTTTAAGTTTTATTAGGAAAGCAAGCAAATCAACTTCTTCTCTTTTTGTACTAGTTCATTGTGTTTAACAAAATTGAAAGAGGAAAAAAAATAAACACTAAAAAAAAGACAAATATCTTGAAATAGTAAATATTAGGACATTAGTTTTTTGGGAAAAGGGTAAAAATGCCCTTAAACTATGTGAAAGGAACAAAATGTCATTCGTTTGTTGATTGGCTCAAAAATATTCTTACCGTCAATATTTTGATTAAAAAATGCCCTTACAGTCAATTCTTTGGTCCATAAATACTCTCTGTTTCTAGTTTGGCCCAAAAATGCTCTCTGTTTCTAGTTTGGCCCAAAAATGCTCTTGTTGTCAATATTTTAGTTCAAAAATGCTCTTATTGTTATTTAATGGGTCAAAATGCTCATTTTTTCAAATAAATATAATATTATTTTCTTTTTAACACATTCTTTTTCTAATAATGTTATTTAAATTAGCAAATGTTTATCTTACTTCAATTCAGAAAAAATGAAAATATTTCTTATTTTATTATCATTATTTTTTATCGTTATATAAATATAAATATAAATTAATGATGGATTTACTATGATCTTATATATATGACGCATATTATCTGTCGAAAGGGTACATGAAGTTATTCTATTTTAATTGATAAAATGAGAATATTTCATACATTTTTATTTGTTAAAGTGATTTTAGAAGAAAGTAAACAAGAATATTGTTCTTTAATAATATTTAAATTAGGAAAAAGATGTGTATAAAAAGAAAAAAAATAATATATATATTCGGAAAAGGACATTTTTGGAGCAAAGTATTTACTGCAAGGGTATTTTTTTAACCAAAATATTGACAGTAAGGGCATTTTTGAGCCAAACTATAAATGAAAGACATTTTTGTTCCTTTCACATAATTTAAGAGCATTTTTTTCCCCTTTTCCCTTTTTATAATAATGAGTGCAAATAATTTTTGAGACATTTAAGTATAATAATAAATAGAGGAGTAGTAATTGATATATTTATTTCTTGTACAATAATAAATAAGTAGAAAAATATGAAAAATTATCAAAAAATTAAGGAAAAAAGATAAATAGAATCCTTTGCCAAAGAGAGGTGCAACTTCACTTTTTTAATGTCTAGCTTATATTATATATAGATTTTTAAGCACAACAATATCTAATAACTATGAGAAATGTACCATAGATAATAAACCTTTCAAGCATGACAATTTTTTAGAATATTGAAATCAAAACAATACATTAATGAATCTTCAAAAGATTGAAATCATTCAAACTTTATACTAGTATGATCATCTCTCTTGATATTTCGTTCAACATAATTTAGCTTTCTTCTTCATTTTGATGAACTTGTACCAAACTAATGCGAACATCTCTTTGTAATAAATCTTTGAAGAATATATCTTTGATTTTCATCAAAATGAAGAACATATCATGTCATATGGAAAAGAAGAAGACTAATTTTTTTTTTTTTTTTAAAAACTACACTAATAGAAAGAAAGAATGAGAAAATGAAAAATGAATATTCAACATCTCCAGATTGTTATATTTATAAATTTGATAATCCATAAAAATAGATAGAAAAGAATTGAAGAGACATATTATTTAAGTAGAGAATATGAATAAATGGAGGTTTTTTGTAACTCATTAGATGTAATTAAAACAGTAAATATGATTAAATTTTTTATTTAATAAATAAAATATTAATGAAAAAAATTAAGAAAAAAATCTCAAAAAAGGAAAAAACAAGATAAATATGAATGGAGACCATAGATAGGTGTCATACTGTATTGTCTATATATGTTTCTCCTTTATATTATATATTGTTATAAAATAATATAGTGTGGATGCCCACTATACCAAGAAGTTATTCCACCAATTATCTACATTACTTTCCTCCATTATGATTTATTGAGATAAGCTCTACCTTTATGACCATTATTCTTGTAAGCTTTTACCTCTATAACCTTCTCCATTATATTCATGTTTAATGTCATATTTGTGACTAACCTTTTGTATGTGTAACGACCTTTTCGACATAATATAAGTTAATAACTTACGAGATTTTTATGCAAACATCGTCCTCACGCTAGTAAAAATGATGTATATAAAAAAAATTATTACCAACTTCCGAGAACCCAAACCTACTGGTTCATGCTTCATACAATCATTCAAAACAAGTAGTAAATTTAATATATTACAAGACTTGGGCTTACACACCCCAAATGAACAAAACATGTAGCCATACTTATATTACAATCCATGGTGACATGATCTGATTAGCCCTTAAAATTTCATGCAAATATACAACACATAGATCATGTGTAAGTCCCAAAATTTATACAAAATATAGATGCCTATATGCAAATGTGATCTTCCATAAGGCTATCAAAATCTCTATCTCCAATGTCCAGCTTCATGCCTCCTCTCAATCACCCCCTACGATAGAAACAACTTTCGCTAAGCATATATCTTAGTGGTGTAAAAGCTATAGGTTTGGAGACCTCAAAATTCACCAATCTACCTTTCTCAAGTCATGAGCAGCACAATTAAAACATAATAAATAAATCAAGTAACAATATGTAAAGAGTATCAAATTTGATATTTAAACATCCAAATGTCAAGAACACTCTATCATTATTTTCCAAGAGATTCAATAACAAGGTTTGCCCAATATTACATCATGTCGTCACACCCAACACAAGCAGGTATCAAGAAGGGCCAAAGCCCAATAATCAAGAGAACCAATAACCATATTAAAAATGACTTTCTAGTTCGTACTTAAAATGGACAACTTCCATTCTTAAGACAGACTAAAAATCCAGAGTCAAGATGGAAAATGATCCGAATCAAGAGGCATGCAAATAGTGACAAAGTCACAGCCACAAGAAGGAAAAGGTCCCAACAAGAGTGTCAAGTGATCAAACAATCCGTACAAGTGGGTGAGTTACACAAGCGTCATACCAATACGACAATGCAAAGTGACAAGAGGTAACCAAGGTACCAAGATCAACTTTCAGATATATCAGCAGTTAAAAGAGTGCAAGTACAAGTTTATACACAAACCTCAATACTTTATCGTAGAAACAGTCCATCAGAACTTGGCAAGTTCAAACCGTAGACCAACCAATGTATCAAGGTCCTCAACTTGTTCACGAGTATATACAACCTTAAAAATACAATTAAATAACTTCTTTAATTCCTAGTATCTCAATAATGTTGAAGTAAAACAGGATCATCATCACAAGTAAGTTTAGCCTGTACAATTACGACTATATGCTCCCTAAACAGTGATTTTGGCCAGCCCAGTACCTCATGTTGCAACTTAGATTTGAAAGGAAAACAACAAAACTAGACTTTATAACCTTCATAAAAGATGTAGGTACATCTCTTAAGGCTGCAAAAAAATAAGAATCACCGCAAAATATACTTTGTACAAAAAGATATATTCAAAACACTAACAGTTGTCCATACAGGATTTCTAATTTCGAACTCTGGACAAAATTTATTCTATGTTGCGTCCCATATTTCAAATCCATAAAAACTAAATTAGAGTTTTACATAAATATAAGAGTTGTAGATATACGAATTATCTTTCCAAAACATATTTATTCAGTGTAAACTAAGTTCTAGAGAACGAGATATGCATAAATTACCAAACATTACCCAGCTCATAAACAGATTTCAGCACTTACCGAAGAGAAGTGTGTGTCTCGAATTCCAGCCAAAAGGACCAAGTTTTTCTCTTGTGATTTTGAAGAACAAATGACTAAATAATGTTCAAGGTTCTTAGACTTCAAGGGAAATGAAATTCACTAGAAGAGGTGTCAAAATATATAGCCACACACACATGTGATGTTTATCTTGTCCAGCTGTCCCTCAAGGCTGCCCAAATAGTTGTGTGCTTCCCAAAATGCATACATATACACCCATATATATATATATATGTATATCCTTCACCTCCTTTTAAAATTATACAAAATTCTAATTAGACTATTACTTAAATACCCCAATAAAATCCCTTAAATTATGATACTATTTATGTTAAGCAAGTTAGCAATTATCACAACAATTCAAGTTCCCAAAATGAGAGTAAAACATATTGTAGTAATTTAGCGACAGTAAATCGACATGCGACTCTAGGTTAGTATTTAGGGGTGTTACAGTATGCCTCTATGTTACACTATAAATAGAGACATAAGGGTTCATATTGTATACATTTGAAGGTTTAGGGAACACATAAATTCTTTGATTTGATGCTCTTCAATTTAGTTATACATGAATAGGTCCGAAATTGTGTTGAGTGTAATGATTTTTTTTAAAAAAAAAATCGATTGATGACTTTTATTATAATTATATAATATATGAACGCCCTTGAGGTTTTGTGGGGAATATTGATTGCAATTAGAGTCTGTTTTGCAAAATTGTATGTTCTTAATTATAGTTAGGATGCTTGCGAAATGATCATCTAATTTGGACTTTTACAAATAGTGTCACTCTTCTAAATATGTACTTGAGAAAATAGTGAGAGGGCAAGTCCGTATAATTCGGAGTTCAGTCTTTCTTTTGACAATTTTTATATTAGAATTAGTAAAGACCATGTTAACAATTTTAAGTTAAGATGATATATATATATATATATATATATATATATTGTTTTATATTCCTCCAAAACCCTAAAATGAAAATAAATTAATGTCCTCGGGCTTAATTTGTTAGATACGTACCACAATGTATGAATATCCATTATTTGATTTCCATGTGGTCTAATAAATTGTTTTTTTCAACTTAACATATAGTTCATCAGTTGTGACCTTAATAATAAATTTAGCAGAACACACTCACTTGAGAGACGATAAAATACTAAAGTCAATAGAAACGTTTGAAAACCTGCAAAACCAACGTAACAAATCATTAGAAAAAAATAAAAGGAAATTTCGATTTTTTAAAAACTCAACAATTAGATATAAATATACAATTACAATTACTTTTAACAAACAATAATAACATAGTCAACCATACTACAATAGAACAAATAAATGTCCGACTAGAACATCTCCACAAAGAAGTTAGAGAAATTAGAAAAGAACTAGATCAACTAAGAGACTCAACTCTTTCATGAACGATCCCTTCTATCAAGAATTTCTAAAAAGAGAAGCCCAATTTCAAGTTAATCTCGAAGATTTATCTGAATATACACCACCAGGAAGAACAAACTTAATAGGAGTAAAATAAAATAATGTAATAATTTTCGCACTCTTAGAGTTAAACAAAAAATTAGAGGATAAGATTACAAAAATTAATCAAAAGTTAGATAGTCTATTAGAAAATAAAATCCCAGAAGAAACAACAAAAGAGGATAAAAATATACAAGACCTGATAGAACAACTAAAAAGAACAGAAATAACGCCCCAAAAAGATAGACCTAAATAACAAAAAAGGACAAAGCATGGACCTTTTTCCAAAGAGGAATCGAGCCCCCCAAGAAAGACAAAGGGCCAATTTCTTTCAAGATAAACTAGGAAACAATATGTTAGCTAGAATAATGAACTTATCCAGACCCAATAGTAGTCACCAGTTAGATGAAATAATAGATGTAGACAAAGATATAGAAATTTTTCAACAAAATAAACTAAGACTTCTAAATCCTCAAGTACTTTATAATACAGGTCTATTTTCTTCAACAACACAATTATATAAACATTATAGAGAAAAGCAGATGTGCATATCGAAAGATAATAGTGAAAGTATAAGTCTAATTAGCAAAGAATCTATGAAAAAAATACAGAAAAGAAGAATGAATCTCATGCATATGGGATTAGTAGTAATTGGATTGAAAGGTTTAACTAGAAAAAATCTAGGAACTAAACTACTAATTACTTTATATGATGATAGATGGTCAGAATCAAAAAGATCTATAATAGGTTTAACATTAGTAGATATGACCAATAATGGAGGAATATTTTACTGTAGTCCAGACTTTATGATAAATTCAAATGAATTTGGTAAATACATAAAAATAGGAATTCAAACTAAAGGTTATGAAGAAATGAACTGCGGAAATAATTTGCTAATATGCGTAGGTTTCATAGGAAAATTAGCCACTAGTAGCACTTCCAAGTTTAAAATTAAAATAGACGATGCAGTAGGTTTAATGGAAAATAAGGGGATAAAACTAACCGCGAAGGGACGGATTTACCCCCGAACTTTAATAAATGGTACGTATATGCCCTCCGTTATACTCCATACCATCCAATTATAGGTACATATACCCCTCGCACTAACTGACCCCTAATTTCTTACACGTGTCTTAATCCTATTGAACTACCCGTTTGACCCTTTTTTTTCACCCATAACCCAACTATCCGCTCCATAACCCAATACCTACCCAATTTCCTCTAAAAGGAATCCTAATTAAAACACCCAAATTAACACACCAAAATCTGTCTCTTTTCCCTTTCTGGAATCATACATATGCAAATTACGTCCAAACAATCATTCACATATGCAAATTACTTGAAAGTTCAGTCTTTCCAAAGAGCAAAATGCTTATATGGTACAATGCATTGTTTATTTATGCAGCTTCTCTCATGTACCTACCTTTTCTCTTTTTTCTATTTTCTTGCTGAAAATTATCTAAACAGCATAATAACTGTGAAGGAATCAATCATGCATACTGTTCGGTTGTTTGCCAACAACGTCTTCATGACTGATTTTGTTCTCCTCTGACTTCAACCACTGCCCCTTCAAAGCTGTTGTATAACCCCCTAAAAGATTCCAACAGTGTCATAATCAGTTTAGTTGCAAAAATAAAGGCATGCAGGAAAAAAAAAATGAAGCAAGAAGCAGGCTTGGCTTCATTACCCCTTCTTTTTCAATGGCAGTTACTGTTGGTCTCTTCCTTACTGTAACTCACGAAGCATCTAGGAAATGTTCGACTTCATTATTTGATTTTTCCTCTCCAGCTATCTTTTTTTGCAAAACAAGCTTTGCTGGAACAGGCTGGATCACATCACATCCACAGTGGGTGTTAAGTTTCAGGCTAAACCACATATAAAGTTAAACAAGTTAACAGAGTTTTACCGTGTAATAGGCCACTGTTCCACCAAATGCCGCAATGTATGTAGTAGGATCATCTGTAGATGTATGATTCCAGAAAGGGAAAAAGGACGAATTTTGGTGTGTTAATTTGGGTGTTTTAATTAGGATTCCTTTTAGAGGAAATTGGGTGGGTATTGGGTTATGGGGCGAATAGTTGGGTTATGGGTTAAAAAAAAAGGGTTAAACGGGTAGTTCAATAGGATTAAAACACGTGTAAGAAATTAGGGGTTCGTTAGTGAAAGGGGTATATATGTACCTATAATTGGACGGCAGGGGCTTATGTGGACGAAAAGTATAACAGAGGGCATATACGTACCATTTATTAAAGTTCGAGGGTAAATCTGTCCTTTCGCCGTAAAACTAATGAAACCCTTAAAAATAAGTTCAGAAGAATATCCTAGTAGGGAATGGAATTTAGAGAAATTATGTAAAAAGGAGGTATTAAGACCCAATGATCACTTTACATATACTAATAACAAAGGACAAACCTCAATCAAATTCACAAACTAAATATTTCGACAAAAAAAAATAGTTGAAGACCTAGAAAAAAACTAAACAACCATAAACATAGAAGGAGTGAATGTCCAAAACATAGAAGAAAATAACTATGAAGTAGATAAGCAATAGAAAAAGCCAAAAAGATACACGAATTAGATAAAACAACAATCTTCAGATGTAAAGGTTGTAAACTAAAAGGAATAGAATTTTCTCTAGTAGAAAAACACTTAAGAAAATGCAGAGTTAGAACAGACAATTATGGATATAGAAAAAAAGAAAACGAAAGTGAAAGTGATGACAAAACAACTCGCAGCTTAAAAAAATTTATTGAAACCGCCTCAACCAGTTCAAGTCTCTTCCAAAAAATACACCTGCACCATCGGTAGAATATACCATAGGTAATTTACCAAGGCATAGGGTGTTTAGACAAGATCCAGCTACAGAACCAGAAATGGTTAGACTAATAGGAATAAGAATGCCAATAGAAGCTCCTATCAAACTACAAGACGGGCGAGATAGAGGAAAAATACTGAATATAGCAGCATATGACCCTCAATTATGGAATTCAGTAATAGACGTATTGAAAGAAATAGTAATAGCAGACTATATACATCATTATAGTGAAACAGATGCAGAAACCATGTATAGGTATATGGAGACCTTTTTAGGAGAATAAATTAAAGGAGTATGAGAAGCATACAAAGTAGCTTACCCTCAAGAATTCCAAGAATTAGTAAACATGGGACCAAATCCGTATAACTTTACCAATAAAATACACAGCCTAATAACAGGAGAAAATCCAAATAGCGGATTAGTAGTATTACAAAATAATGCGTTAATAAAATTAGAACAACTTAGCATAAATAATTGATGCTATATAAAGAACTTCCTAAAAGGCTATTTTTATTATTGTGCCATAAGCGGTAACGTGTTTGACCAAAGTTTAGGAAAGAAACTTTTTAATAAGCTTCCTGGAGCCTTAGGAAGAGAGATAGAAGAAAGATGGAATAAAAGAGAAGGAGTAATGCAAAATCCAAACGCAAATTGATCCATAGGACATAAAATACAACACGTAATGGAGGTATTACAAGAAAAATGTACAAATATACAAATACAAAAACATTTGAAACAAAACGAGATTGGATTTTCTAAAATATATATACAACACAAAGTTACGATAAAAGTAAACCACAAAGAAAATACAGGAAAACACACCCAAATACCCAAGAGTACAAACCTAAGAAAAAATATTATTTAAGAAAGTCAACGTCAAGAAAGCCTTACTTCAATAAAGATAGACATGTAAGAAAACATAATAACAACAGAATCTACAAAAATAGACTAGCTTGTTTCACATGTGAAAGTGAAGAACATTTGACCAATACTTGTCCAGGAAGAAACAACAGTAGGACAAGAAATTGCCAACTTATAGAGGACTTCCAAGAAACCCTGATAAATGTAGACGAATATATGTCAAATAACGAAAGTATATATTCAGTAATAAACATAGATGCTTTAGAAGGGGGAAGATAAAATTCATCTGATTCAGAAGAAGAAACATTAATAAACGAGATAGGATTAGAGAAGCTAGATTTAAACAACTTAAAGGATTACACTTTTGTTAATATACAATGTGACCACCAATTCTGCAAAGGGAAAGGATTAGATAGCCAACGATGCTTTAATTACACAGGATATCCAAGTAAAGACAGAAAAGCAAAATGCATGAACTGTTATATAAAAGGATGACTTTAGTGCATCGACAAAATATTTAATATTAAGATCAAAGACAAGTAAGTTATCACAAAAGAAAAAATGCTAAAAGCATTAGAGGATAGAATTGATAGTTTAGAAGAAAGAGTAAGTAAAATAGAAAAGGGAAAAGGCGTAGCATTAGAAAAAGGGAAAGGCGTGGAAGACACTAGCCAAATTGACCATAAAATGTTAGAATCAGAAATAGAACTTCTAAATGAAAAGGAAGACTACAAGTCATTTGAAGGATTACTTTGTAAGGAAGAAAAAAAAAATTAATACCATAAAAATCCTAACTAGAATAAAAATTCAGGGCTACGAGATAGAGACCCTCGCTCTAGTAGACTCAGGATGTACAAAAAGTATAATAAATAGATGTATCTTGACTTTAGAAGTAATAAAAGATTTTCCGAAACCACAAAGCACCATGCAAATGGATGATTCTTCTAACATATATAAGCACTACGTTAGTATTGCAAAAAAAAGTTTTTTAAACACGTGTGCAGACTTTTATATACCCACATATAAGTTAGAAAAATTATGGGTAAGAGATCTAAATATTAGGGTAGACTTTGTTTTAGGATTAGATTTTTTACTACATAATAATGGCAGTTGTCTCCTTACTAGAGATGGAGTAATATTCTCTAAAAATACTACTCAAATAGCAATAAAAACATAATCTATTCCAACAAAATCTAGGTATCTCATAGGCACTGATGAGCTTAAACCAAATACTTCAAAATGCGATAAAGGAGAAGAATGCACTTGCACTAAAATACATGTTACAGACGAGAGAGAAGAAATTGAATTATTAGAACTTTGTCTTTTAGTTACAGAAGATATAGAAAATGGTTACAACTCAATAGAAATAAATACAGGGCTTTACAATTTTAAAATAGGATTACAACATATAGGAATAATAAAAAATCAAAAGGATCTGAAAGAAGTAATTCGAATTCTAGATAAACTGGAGATAATCGGAGAAAGACCCCTGAGGCATTGGGACGCCAATCACATAAGCTGCAAACTAGACATAATTAACCTAGAATACACGTTGAAAACAACTTCTATAAAATCAACAAATGAAGACCTGAAAGAATTCGAAGACCAAATAAAAGAGTTACTAAGGTTAGGAGTAATCAGAAGATCAACATCAAGACATAGATCGGCAGCATTCATGGTCAAAAATCATAACGAAATAGTAAGAGAAAAAGCCAGAATGGTTATAAACTACAAAAGACTTAATGATAACACTCGAATGGACGGGTATAAGTTACCAGATAAAACAGAACTAATAAATAGAATACAGGGAAGAAAAATTTTTAGTATGTTTGATTACAAGTCCGAATACTGGCAAGTAATAATGCATGAAGATAGTATAGAATGGACTGTTTTCACATGCCCAGAGGGACATTTCAAATGGTTAGTAATGCCCTTTAGACTAAAAACAGTCCCCCCCCTCCCCCCCAATTTTCCAAAGAAAAATGGATAATATTTTTAGAGACTATAAAAATTTTATTTTAGTGTATGTAGACGATATTCTAGTGTTCACAGTAATAATACTAAAGAACATCTAGGACACTTACAAATAGTGTTTAAGTTATTTGCAGACAATGGAATCATAGTTAGTAAGAAAAAAATGAATTTATGTAAAAACCTCATAAACTTTTTAGGAGTAGAAATTGGAGATGGAAGAATAAAATTACAACCCCATATAGCTAAAAATGTCCTAGACATGCCAAACAAACTAGACAAAACTAAAAGTTTACAAAAATTTCAAGGTGTTTTAAATTATGCAAGAAATTTTACAAAAGACCTAGGAAATATAGCAGGACTTTTTTATTCAAAAACGGGAAGTCAAGGATAAAAAACATTCAACACAGAAGACATAAAGTTAGTACAAAAACTCAAACAAATGGTTAAGAACATACCAGACTTATTTCTCCCATTAGAAATTGACTATCTAATAGTAGAAACCGACAGAAGTCTAGAAGGATGGGGAGCAGTATTAAAAACAAAGAAAAATAAGTATGGAGACAAAAAAGATGAAAAAATCTACGCCTATCAAAGCGGAAAATATAAAGAAAAAGGGAACATGAGTAGTATAAACGCAGAAATACTAGCAGTAATATACGGTCTAAACAGTTTTAAATTATATATTATCAATAAAAAAGAAATTTTAGTAAGAACTTATTGTGAAGCCGTTGTAAAATTCCATAAAAAAAATAGATGAAAAAAGTAGTAGAAAAAGAAGATGGATAAATATTTTAGACGCCACGTCAATAAATAATATATCTCTAGAACATATAAAAGGGAAAGATAATTCTTTAGCAGATCAGCTTAGCAGACTTATGAAAACTAACTGTTTATTTTCAGCATGAGTACAGGAAAATACAAGGCCAGAGCCTCTAGCTCAAGCAGCACTACTGATCAAAGAAACCAATATTTATATCTACAGACTCTATTGGGGAGCACCTTGTTCCGACCCCAGACAAAATTAGAAGAAACAAGACAAAATACACCAAGCATTGAAAGATTGCATTTTGGAAGCCAAAACTTAATATTTTATCCCCCCATCTAACTTAAGTTTTAGAGTGAAGCCAGAGACAAAGATAGACAGACCCCAAATATGTTTGGTAGACAATCTATGGATAACATACAATAAGATCCCTCGAGACAATAGCTACTTCATTTCTGTACTAAACTCATTAAGCCAATATTTCATAGAGAAAAATGAAGATAAGAGATTCAAATTCTATATGGTAGTTCAAGGAAGATTGGCCGTAATCTTTCAGATATGGATTGAGGTAATAGATTCAATAAAACACTTCCCCACTCCCTTCTTCAAAGGGTTCAATGATCTAAATGAAGCTTCGGACTACGCAAGAGGAAATCTAGAGCCAAATTATTTCGTAAGCTCAGCTTTGAGGCAAACTGCAAGCCCTTTCTTACAATATAACATCCCAAAAGACACAGACAAAATAATATTTTGTGACCAGTGTTCTTCAATGACAGAAGGATTCAAAAGACAAAACCAAACCATTGAAAGACTCGAAAAAAAAAAAGAAAAAATGACACTACATATCCACCTCCTACAAGAAAGAATAACGATTTTACATTTTGAAACCACTGTACTATACCATTAAAAATCGAAGACTATCCAAAAGAGCAAAAGAGTTCTCCATCTCATTGTAAAATGGATAAGATGGGTGTACATTCCCCAACGAATGTAGAAAGAGTCACTGTATCGGCTAAAGGTATAGCTAGTCCCGTTCAAACGGTAGCGGGTAAAGACTCATCAAATCCGTTGATGGCTGACACTTTACCAAAAAGTGTGAGAATTTTACCAGCTAGTTTCAATACAACCAAGCTACCAAAAAAGGAAAAAAGACTAGAGGATTCGTGTTAAAAAGAAAAAAAGGCAAAAAAAAAATAGAACAGATGATATAAAGTTCTCTCCACAAGTTTCTTAGTGAAAAGACTAAAGAAGTTATAAGAGAATACCCAAACCCAGAACTGTAAACTGCAGACACTGACACTGAAAATTCAGAAAGTAACGAATACAACCCGTCGCTAGAACAATTTGCTTAAGACCCAAACAAGGACGACGACTCAGGGATGAGTTTTGGCTCCATCGCATTGCACAATCTAGACACGTAAGAAATACGTAAGCGATGACGATCAAGAGGAAAAGACAAAAAAGGATAAGTAAGCAATGACGTAATAAGCCATTACTCCAAAACAGACAATGAAGAGGACACCACTACTCAAAAGTGACCAATTATTTTGAAAAAGTCTTTCAAAGACCATGTGACAATGGGGCCCAAAGAGCACTCAACATGTAAAGAAAGATTATTCAATATTTGAAATTCGAAGTTTCAAATCCGTGGAAGTCTTTCCTCACCTATAAATATGAGACCATTTGCAAGAAGAAGAGTAGAGAGCAGAGAGAAGAACAAGCAGAGTATAATAGAGAATAGTTTACGAGTTTGAAGTTTTACATATTTATTATATTGACTATGTTTACCTGAATTATATATATATATAGTGTAATTGTTTTATATTCATCCAAAACCCTAAAATGAAAATAAATTAATGTACTCGGGCTTAATTTGTTAGATACGTACCACAATGTATGAATATCCATTGATTTCCATGCGGTCTAATAAATTGATTTTTTCAACCTAACATATAGTTCATCAATTTTGACCTTAATTATTATGATTATGCATAATCTAAATCTATAATATATGGATAGGCACATGCACAACTGCTGCATGATTGACTGAAGAAAGTAATTATAGAATAAGTATTGATTTTTTAATTTTGAGAAAAGCAAGTTGTTGTACGTACGAGAAGAATCAACATTTACTTTTTTCATACCAACTTGACGTTCAAACAAAAGACAAGTTGTAACTTTATTTACTTTAAAATCCCCTTTTTTGTTGTTTTTTCTCCTTTTTTTTCTATGTACATAATTATGTTGCATGTTCCACAAGCAAATGAAGATGGCAACTTTGCAACTGTGGTTTGCAAGTGGGAAAGCAAACTTTTTAAAAAAAAAATAAAGGGAGAACCCATCGATAGCCCCCTAAATTTGGCATCAATTTTCACTTAGACACCTCAAGTAGGCTTTGTTCATTTCAAACACCTCAAGTAGAGGTCCGTAGTGTCATTTTGACACTTTTTCTATTTTCAAAATCACATATTAAGTGCGTACATCCAGACGCTCTTATGTGGAAAAATAAACGAATTGATATGTGACACGTGGAATTTTATTTTATCTTTTAAAAACTCAATTTTACCTTCTTTTTTTCTTTATTCCAGATCCCAAACCCCATGCCCTCACCTCTTTCTTCTTCTTCTTCTTCTTCTTGCGTCTGAATGTACACACTTAATATGTGATTTTGAAAATAGAAAAAGTGTCAAAATGACACAACGGATCCCTACTTGAGGTTTTTAAAATGAACAAAGCCTACTTGAGGCGTCTAAGTGAAAATTGGTACTAAATTTAGGGGGCTACCGATGGGTTCTTCCAAAAAGGAAATAAAATTCCATGTGTTTGCCTGATTACAATTTGTAATTTTTCAATACGAGGGGTGGTTCAAACAGATTTGATTATCTAAAATTAAAATATTAAAAAACCTTTAAACTTATTTTGACCGTATATTACTAAATATATAAGTACTTTTCTTTATTTACCAAACATAACAATATTTTACATTATGTAGCAGGTCTGGAAAAAAACAAAACAATATTTCACTTCAA
This sequence comes from Solanum bulbocastanum, assembly GCA_037074985.1. Taxonomy (NCBI): domain Eukaryota; kingdom Viridiplantae; phylum Streptophyta; class Magnoliopsida; order Solanales; family Solanaceae; genus Solanum; species Solanum bulbocastanum. Next base: position 35,292,497 of record CM073599.1, on the reverse strand, counting down.
TCTCACTCAATCCTCCGCCAAATTATATGCAGTTTATAATATGTATTCAATCAGAATCACAATATACATACAATTTATATACACAAAAGTTAGATGACTTTTTTCAGAAGCGCCCTAACATGAACTTTGTATAAAATTTATATAGTTATATACACGTATTCCATACATTATTAATATAGATATAAGGGAAAATATATCTCTTAATTTTGCAATTTAGAGCAGTTACATCTCTTGTTAAAAAGTGAGACATATATACCTTCACTGTATAACAAGCGCACATATATCTTCGTCTAACAAATGATACATATTAACCCTTTTCATTAACATGCCCATGAATTAAAAATATAATAATCTTTAAACTGATTTTTTAATTCCAAAAATGTCGCTTTAAGAAATTACCTTACTCATATTTTGTCCCTCCACATCTGAGCTAACTAAAAAATCCCAATCCTTCTTCATTCAGACCCGAATCAAACTCATTTTATGATTGAGTAAAAGAGAAATTGAGTTATTTTTCTATTCGGGTCAGGCCTGAAGGGGTAATCAATGAGTGACAATTTTTTTAAATCCATGTGATATTTTTGAATTAAAAAACAAGTTTTGGATTTATTTTTAATTCAGTTTATATATGTTTGTTAAGTTAAAGGGTAAATATGCACAATTTTTGACTAGAAATATATCCACTCTAAATCGCAAAATTTTGAGGGGTTATTTTCTCATTTCCCTAGATATTATACATGAAATCGTGAGCCAGATTCAAAGTCATGAGCGAGATTCAAAATCCTGAGCGATATTCCAAAGCAATACGTTTTGCAAAACCTCACTTTACTTTATAAATTTACATACATATATTTCTTACTAATTTAATATGATTTTTATACAGGGAATTGTGAGCAAATTAAATTCTAAGTTATGAGTGAAATTCAATGTGATTTTGTATACGTTTTGAAAAAGAAAAAATACACTCCTGCTATGTTTGGTAAACAAAAATCTCCTGCTACATTTTGTAATTATAGGTTTTATTTTGTAAGTAATATATAAGATTCTTTTTCTTGACTAAATTCCCGCGATAATATGACACAAAATAATTCCACATAGCTTTGATCTAGTGGTGAAAGCGCAGCATGTAAATTGTATCAAACTCTTATCACCTACACAAAAATGTGATGTTTAAGTAACAAAGGGTAAAGGAGTGAGTGCGTTAAGAGTTCATGAATGGTTTATCTATATATGATGCTTCCACTACTATGTATTTTTCAAACATTTTATTTACTTGCCTTTGGTAGTGTGTGGCTCCAACATATTTTTTTAACTCAAATGACATACCAAATTAATGATGAATAAAGCCTTCTCTTGATCATCAGAGTGCATCTTTATTTAATTAGACTTGGAGTATGCATCAAGGAAACTCAAATCTATGTCCGGTATCGAAAATGATTCCTTTGGACATGCTTTGTTAACAGATTTAAAGTCTACGTACATTAATTCTAAGTTTGTTATGTTTTTTGGGCACTATGACTATGCTTGCTTACCAATACGAGTACATCACTTCTCGAATGAACCTTATATTATATTGAACAGTTTGTTTACCTCTTCCTGGAAAAAAAAAAAAAATCCTTTCTTGGGTTCATACATGATGCGCTTTTCACTACAAGAAAAATTGTTGGTTAAGACCAACATTTAGGGGCGAAATAGTAATCTAGTCTCTAAAGATATATGTATTAGGACGATATTATAATTTGGTCCTTATTTATATATTTTATTGCGAAAATACTAAATCCGGTCCTTAAAGAACTTACTAACTGGTTCCAAATTCTAATTGAAGGACTTAAGCAGGAAAATAGACTTCCAGCCAATTAATTTTTAATACTTAAAAAGAAAAGCTTTTGTTTTCACCAAATTTAGGCGCCAAATAATACAAGCCAAAAAAAGAAAAAATCTGTTCAACTTCTGAAAAGTAAAAACAAAAAAAAGAAAAAGTCTTTAATTTCAGGAATTTGGTCGCAACTTGCCCTAGCTATCTCTTCAAATCAGAATCAACGCTCTTCCACAGTGTTTCCATCGAAACTCTGCCCCAATCTCAACACCAGCGGATTTCCATAGCAGCGGTGTCTTCTTATTGTTGTGTAGTTACTGCTACATTAGCTGCTCAGTGAAAAACAGAGGTTTGCTTCCTCTTCTAATTAAATCCAGTTGCTTGTTTCTTTCATAAACTGTATTGTTTTCTTGTTTTATTCAAGTTACTCTTCTTCTTCCTCTTTTCAAACATTAAATAGGTTTCAGTTTTATAATCTGCTCTTTTTCTTATGTACAATCAGTAAAAGATTATTGGATTGAGCTTTCTTATAGTTGACTCGATTTTGTGAAATGTATTATGAGTCTAAAGATTAAGCAAGAGAAATATGGACGTGCGATAATTGTCGCTTCGTCATATTTAACGATGAAGGATCATGTTGAACCTAGTTTGTTAGTAGAATTTAATCTTATATGAAATCAATGGCTGCCTTGGATGAAAATATTGACCTTTTTGATGATATTTCGTGTAAATTTTCGTACAGTAGGAGTTGAGATTCAAATCATATCGTTTTCACGGCTAACTTTCCATCATCGTTCTAGGTATGGTGTACATAGGTCGGTTTGATTTGGTATTTAATTAAAAAAAAATCTAAACCAATTATGTCAGTTTATTAAATCTAAAAACCAAATCAAACCACACAAAGTTGGTTTTTTTGATTTTTTACAACTATACAGTATTTGAAAAAGAGATCAAATATATTTTCACTTACCTGTGTGATAAGCTAAACTTAAGAAATGTTAAATGAATAGAAATTTTCATAAAGACGATAAAATTCACATGAGTACAATTTTATTTTATTTTTGAAATATCAACGTTCATTATGTTAAATTAATATGATTAAAGGATACAATCAAACTAAATACAAAACGAAATATTTACAAAGTAATTTGTTAACTTCGAATTTGAAAAACTATAACAATATAATTGTAACTTCGGATCTTAATATAAAATAAAATATTTACAAATTTTACAAGCCCAAATTTTAAATAAAACATATAAACATTGAAAACTATAAACTAACTAAAAATGTATTAACAAAGTAGATTATAAATAATATTTTTCATCTATAAATAAAATAAAATTATATATATAATATTTACAAAATTTTAGAATCCCAAATTTGAAATAAAATATATAAACATTGAAAACTATAAACTAACTAAAAATATATTAACAAAGTAGATTATAAATAATATTTTTTAACTATAAATAAAATAAAATTATATATATATATATATATATATATATATATATATATATATTATGTCGGTTTGGTTTGGGTTCGGTTTGACTTTTTTCCTTTTAATATCAAACCAAACCAAGAGTGGTCGGTTTTTTTCCAACTGCCAAACCAACCAAACCAAACCACAAATTATTTTTTTTTCGGTTTGATTTGGTTTGTCGGTTCGATTTGACTTTATGGTTTGACTTGTACACCCCTAGTTCTAGGCACAAAAGGTTAAGTAGGCTTCTTTGACATAGTTTAAACAACGGCGAAGGGACGGATTTACCCCCAAACTTTAATAAATGGTATGTATATGCCCTCCGTTATACTTTCCGTCCACATAAGCCCCTTCCGTCCAATTATAGGTACACATGTATCCCTCTCACTAACGGACCCCTAATTTATTACAAGTGTCTTAATCCTATTGGACTACCCGTTTGACCCTTTTTTTAATCCATAACCCAACTATCCGCCCCATAACCCAATACCCAACTAATTTCCTCTAAAAAGAATCCCAATTAAAACACCCATTTTTTACATACCCATTTCTTACTCTTGCTCTGTGATCATCCTTTCTTCTAGGAGTAGCCATCTCCTAGAACCCTTTTAGTTTCTCTTCGTATTTTTTGGTCAATTTAGTCATGGGAAGAGGAGATCACGACGGCAAATCAGATATCTCATTCGCCGGAATATTCGCAAGTAGTGCCTTTGCTGCTTGTTTCGCTGAGTTAATTCTTCCATCAATCTAATCTCTTTTTTGCAATCCTGTCTTGAAACTTGCTTTGTTGATTCAGTCTTATATCTGTTGCTAATATTTTTGATGATTCGATTAGGAAATGGGGTTGTTTCCTTTTTCTTTTTTTTTTTTTTTGTTTCTGGATTGTCGGGAATTGTTGATCCCCATTGAGCTGTTAAGTGTTTATGAGCTTATAATGCTCTGTTAAATCCTTTACTGGGTTGCTTTGCTGGTCAATTTAAGTTTTGTTTTAATCTCCTAATGTTGTATGTTTGTATTAAGGTGCAATCTGTTTCGGTAGATAAATGAGTCTCTTATTGCAAGATTCAATCATTTGGTGACTATCTATTCTCGAGCTCCGACTAGGGAAAAAGGGTCGCGTTTGGGTGTGTTTTGGGTGTTTTAATTGGGATTCTTTTTAGAGGAAATTGGGTGGGTATTGGGTTATGGGGCGGATAGTTGGGTTATGGGTTAAAAAAAAGGGTCAAACGGGTAATCCAATAGGATTAAGACACGTGTAATAAATTAGGAATCCGTTAGTGAGAGGGGTACATGTGTATATATAATTGGACGGCAGGGGCTTATATGGACGGAAAGTATAACGGAGGGCATATACATACCATTTATTAAAGTTCGAGGGTAAATCTGTCCCTTCGCCGTTTAAACAATCAGCTTTTTGCCCCATCTTAATCTATTTGAAGTCTCATCATTGGCTGTGCAATTTCCCAACTTTTTTTGTATATTACAAGACTCCAAATCTTGTAAATTTCTTCTAAATGGTGGGGTTCAAGTGTTGCCTGTTAATTATAAGTGAATTTATAATCTTTATAATTCTTAGTGCCATTTATCCATAGATTTCAACCTTATTATGTGTATTTGATCGTAACAAGTTGTTTGCATCATAGCAGTTTTGTTATTTTTATGTACTCTTGAAGGTTATGACACCTAGTAAGCAATGGATGCAACTTGTTGATAATCGTCTCGGTGAAATCTACTTAGCCAGCGTGCAAAAGTTTTTGGATTATGCTTTTTTAAAAAAATAGAAGAATATGAAATACGATGTCCATGTGTCAAATGTTACAATACAACTTTAGAAACTCATAAAATAGTTGAGACACATTTGCTAGTATATGGAATAATTCGTAATTATACCTTTTGGTTTCACCATGGAGAACATTTGGGTGAGCCATTATCAGAATCACAATCAGAATATGAAGATGAAGAACAAGATGGTAAGGCAGTAGAAGAATGTTAGAGTGAAGATGAAGTAGAAGAGATATTGAGAGATTTATATCCTAATCTTGACGGAGGAATTACAATGATTGTGATGACTTACTTGAGGAGGAACCAAATGTTGAAGCAATTTTTTCACAGCCTATTGAAGGATTTCGAGTTGCCATTATACGAAAATTCAAAAGCTTCAAAGCTTTCCTCTTTGATCAAATTGCTTCATATTAAAAGTATGGGTTGTTGGAGTAATGCATTATTTAAAATGCTATTGAAACTATTGAAAGAGGAGTTGTTGCCTGATGGGGCCAATTTTTCGAACTCATATGATGAGGCAAATAAGATAATTCAAGAACTCGGGCTTTCATACAATAAGATTGATGCTTATACTAATGATTGCACGTTATACTGGAAGGAGGATAGCTTACTTGATTCTTGTAAAGTTTGTGGTGCGTTCAGATGAAAAATAAATACACATAATGGAGAAGTGAGGAATATAAAAGGTAAGAAAATAGCATCAAAGAGTTTACGCTATTTTCCTTTAAAGCCTAGATTTCAGAGATTGTTTATGTCTACAAAGACATCTACTCTAATGACATGGCATAAGAATAAAAAAGTTGATGGAATAATGTGGCACCCGGCTGATTCAATGGCATGGAAGTCATTTGATGAACTTCATGCTTCATTTGCGGTTGAGCCTCGAAATGTTCGACTCAGACTTGCTAGTGATGGATTTCAACCATTTCGAAATTCAAAAACCTCACATAGCATTTGGCATGTTGTTCTTATTCTTTATAATTTACCACCTTGGTTGTGTATGAAGCAAGAAAATTTTATTTTGTTAATGTTTATTCTGGGTCTAAATTGTCCAAGAGATGCAATTGATACATATCTTCAACCTTTAATAGAGGAATTGAAGGAGTTGTGGGAAGTTGATATTGAGACCTATGATGCATCAACCAAACAAAATTTTAAGTTGCATGCTTCTTTTTTATGGACCATCAATGACTTTCCAGCATATGGAAATTTATCAGGATGGAGTACAAAAGGAAAATTGGCATGCCCATGTTGCAATAAAGACACCGCCTCAATTCGATTGGCTAATGATAAGGAGCAGTGTTTTATGGGTCATTAGCATTAGAATCACAAATGGAGAAGTGAGAAGGACTCATTTGATGGTACAATAGAGAAAAGGCTCCCACCAAAAGTGTGTTTCTGTATTGAGATACTTAATCAAGTGCAAGATCTTGAAGGATTACAGTTATCAAAGGATCCTAAGATAAGAAAGAAGATATCACATGAAAATCAAATGGATAATTGAAACAAAAAAAGTATCTTTTTTAAACTTCCATATTGGAAGTGTCTCTTGTTGTGACATGATTTAAATGTTATGCATATTGAAAAAAATATATGTGATAATATCATGGGGACAATTATGAATGTCAAAGGAAAGACCAAGGACACAATTAAAACTCGATTAGACTTGCAAGAGATGAACATTAGGCCGAAATTGCTCCCCAAGAGAAATTTGACGTTCCAACAACATGATATACATTGTCTCCTAAAGATAAGCACAAATTGTGCCTTTTCTTAAAGAATCTAAAAGCTCCCAATGATTTTTCATCTAATATTTCTTAATGTGTGAATCTGAAAGATCACAAGATATCTGGATTGAAAAGTCAAGATTGTCATGTTCTGTTGCAACATCTACTCCCTCTTGCACTTTGTGGTATGTTGTCTAAAGGAGTGTGTGAACTGTTGATTGAATTATCTATATTTTTTAGTGTTCTTGGATCAAAAGAGTTGAGAATTGATAACTTGGAACATATTGAAGGGCAAATACCCATAACACTTTGCAAGTTAGAAAAAGTCTTCGCTCCTTCATTTTTTGATGTCATGGTGCACTTACCTGTTCATTTAGTTACTGAAGCTAAAATTGCTGGACCGATTCATTATCGGTGGATGTATCCTATTGAACGATGGTTATATTTTTTGAAATCTCTCATTGGTAATAAGGCATGTCTAGAAGGTTGTATTGCTGAGGTCTACATTGCAAATGAATGTATGAACTTATGTTCAAGGTATTTGCATAGAGTTGACAAATTATGATGGTGGTTTATCTATTTTTAGTCAACCTGGAAAAACTGTAGGAGCAAAAGTCCATGTGAGCTTGAATTAGATGAACTAGAACAAACACATATATACATATTGAAGAATTGTAATGAGGTCTTACCATATCTCAAGTATGGAAAGTTCTTTCATAACATCTCATAAATATTATTATTTATTTTAGGGTAATTTCTTTTCTACATGATACTTATGGTTCACTTCAATTTTATAGAGAGTTTGAACAAAATCATGAGAATGCTCGACACTTGTCTGGTGTAGAATGAAGTCGATAATTTATTGATTAGTTTAAATATAGGGTGAGTAATACATAAATATCAAATTTGATATTCTAATATTGTAATACTCATTCTAAAATATTCAATGTATTCTTGTTGAGAGGTCGCACAATTGCACAAAGGAGAGGATAGTTGTATCATAGAAGATCTACTATCACTTTCACGCGGTCCCATCAAACATTCGGTGTGTTCTAATGATTATGTCATTAATGGATATAGATTTCATGTACAAGATTATGATAAAAAGTTAACGACTCAAAATTGTGGTATTGTTGTATTGGGTGAGAATGATGAAGGTAGTGAGAACCTTGATTACTATGGAGTTTTAACTGATGTGATTGAATGCAATTTGTCATGGATAGAAGAGCAACTTTATTTCAATGTAATTGGTTTGATGTGTGTGATGAAATAAAAGGAGTTAAAAAGGATGAGTATGATTTTGTGAGTGTTAATCCATGTAGATTTTTGAAAACAAATGAGCCGTTTGTTTTAGTGGATCAAGCATCTCAAGTATTTTATGATGATGATAATTCCAACAAAGGTTAGCAAGTAGTGAGGAAGACTCAACCTCGTGATTCTATGAAATTGTGGAACAAATGGATGATGATATTGTAGAGTTAGGAAGTTCTTCCCAAAAGAAAAGAAACAAAACTAATGAGGTGAATTAGTATCTTTTATGAGTTAAAAGTATATTCATTCTTAAACGTTATGATGGCAAAATTTCTTTTATTTGTACATTATTAAACATTTTTCAGGTTTAATTTTTAACTTTTTGGCTCTTTTTGCAGGTTTAAGATGAAACCATTAAAGATTGAACATGAGGTCGATTCTAATATGAAGTGTACTATCAGATATACATTTGTCGCGCCTGGTGCTATTGGAAAGGGATGAGGACGAGGACTTAAATCTTTGGGTGAGAAAGGAAATTTACCATCTAGAGTATATTGCCTCAATCAAGTGATCTAGTTAAGAGTACATCAAAGAAATTGAAACAAGTAAGATATTTTGTATTCTTTTATCTCAGACCATAAGCAAAAATTTTAATTGTGTTGAAGGAAAATATCTTTTTCAGCTTTCTGTATTTTGTATTTTATCTTGGAGGAGAAGGTGTGGGAAAATATATTTTTTCAGCTTTCTGTTTGATGCAGAATATAGGCATAAGACGTGATATATGAAACTACCATGATAATAAGGTAAATTCTAGGCCAAAAATCAGCTTAAGTAACTGATGCAGAATACATAATATTCACAAAAGAGAACTTCTGAAACAAAATCAGCTTAAGAAATTCCATGTAGACATCTTTGGTTCTTTTCATGTCTTGTGATACATTAGTCAACTTATAAAGTATGATTTGCCTTTATTAGGTTCTATATGAAAGGAACGAGGACAAGGACTTAAAAACTCCACCATGTTCACTAGTCAAGGAATATGAATGATGCATCAGAACTTCAGGGCTTTTGAGAAAGAGAACATTCAAATTAATACTTCATTTCCTACATTTACTAATCAAGTCAAGAAATACACCCAAGAAGTTGAAACAAGTAAGATCTTTTCAAATGTATTGTATTTTTTTTGAAAATCTATTGTGTTTTCAAGTTTTCAATAAATTTTTATATTACGTTTAGTAGGTCCAGGTGCTATAGGAAAGGGACTAGAGAAAAGAACTGGATCTTTGAGCTCCTCTTCAGGAATTTCTGAATATGAGGTGGGATCTTTCAACAAGAGTGTTGTTTTTGCTAATGATACTCCTACTAAATGAACCAAATCGAGTTCTACCATGCCTTCTAGTCCAGAAATGCAAAAAACGAAAAAAATTAGTTCTTGAAAAAGAGGATATGCAAACCAATGTTTTATTGCCTCCATCTATTGATCAAGTTATGAAACACTCTCAATCAATATAAAAGATATGATATTTTGAATTCATATGGTATTAAGTCTTAGAAATGAGTTTGATTTTTATAGTTTTTATCAAATTATGCAATTGTAGGTTCATCTAATCCTAAAAAGGTAAAAAGAATTCGAGGAAGCAACAAGTGCAAAGAAGTTGCTTCACTTGAAATTGGACAAAATCTGAAAGCAACATTTTACAATAATCAAATGGTTGGAACAAATAACAATCTTTTTTCAAGGCATTTCGGAAAAATTGTTCGTGATCGTAACATTTGTCCCTTGGGGGTATCATGTGGCATGATATTAAGCAAGGAAAGTTGAATTACATGTGGGTAGCCATTGAGGTAACAAATATACACCTTATTCAATTTCTTTGGCATTACCTCATACATCACATGTTCTTGTCCATATAGCAGTTGTTGTAAAGCTTTTGAATCCATTCTACACCTGATTCTGCATTATATCTTTCATCAATGGAACTTTCAAAAGTAATGTACACTTGTCGAATAATTTCAACATTTCAATTTTAATATACACCTGACAACTTATGATGCCTCTCCATATTCTAAAAATAGTAACTCAACTCATGTTTCAATTGTTATAGCATAAATTTGAGAGTGCTGATATGAATGACCATCGTGATCATATAGTGGAATGGATGAACAAGTTATGGAACAAATAGAGAGGACACTTACATGCAAAATATGTGAAGGACAAGCCAATCCAACAGTCTCTTAAGAATGTCCTGGGGGAGGAGACAAAAAAGAGTGGGAATGGTTAGTAGAGGAACGTTTTTCTTCTGAAAGTTTTCAGGTACGCATACTGAGTTAATAGTTTACTTTTCTACTCTTTTCCATAGTTTGATTTTCCTCCTTAGCACCTAATATACCTGAAACCAAACCGAAGTATAAAACATGTCTGATACATAGTGTACTAGCATTCTGGATGCACCAACTAGCTAACCTACGGCTAATTACTTGCACTAGAAGCTTGTTGTTGAACAAATACAGTCAAGAAGCACTAGGAATGCAACAAATCGAGCCAAGTTGAAGATGCTTCATCATATTGGTAGCAAGCCTATTCGAGAGATTATTTATCAAAAGGTATTATCATAAAATTATTTTTCTAAATGGAATATTTACGAGGTTTGTATTAGTTGACATGTTTGACTTTGATGTAAGGGGCGGGAAAGATGACAATCCATCAGATTTGGAAACTATTTTCTTTGAGACTCGCAAGAAAGATAACAAGCTTGTTGAACCTGAAGAATTGAAAAACATGTGCGTTTGGTAAATTGAATATGTTAATTACTTGAAATAATCGTTATGTGTTATGATATAAAATGTTCTTTGATATATTTTGTAGGCTCAACTAGAAGTAATGGTTCAAGCATATCTATCTCTACCTACCATAGAGATTGTTGAAAAATGTTGTGGACCTCAAACTCGTAGCCATGTACATGGATTTGGAGGTGGAGTAAAGGCAAAAGATTTGAAAGGTGGAACTTCATCAAAGGCTGAATTGTTGTCTGCGCAACGTTCAACTCGAGAGGATATCAAATCCTTGAAAGAACAAAACAAATCCTCGAATGAGGAAACCAAATCCTTGAATGATCGCTTGTCTACCATAGAAGATGAGATGAAAGAAATAATGAAAATGAAAGAATTTTTCACTACTCGACAATCATATGTCCCACCTACAACACCGTCCTCAACTGAATGACCACTGCCTTTTCAGCTAACCAAGTTAGTAACAATATACCTAAATTTTTAATTTATTTTGTTGAAACGTAACACCGTAATGAATGTCTGATTAAATAACAATATATGGGTCTTTCAATGTGAAAATGAAATATTCCCAGTCACACAAGTAAACTTCAAGAAAGATGGAATAATAGACTTGTTTCCTATTGTGTTAATTGTGCAGTAGAATAAGATACAATATCAAAAATGAATCTTGTTCTCATCTTGTTCATTAGAGTTAGTGACTTCTTGTTGCTTACAATTGCTGCCTTGTGTCATGTATAGATAGATATATCTATCACATTCAATGTCCTTGTTGTCTTAGGCTAGCATATTGTTATCACCATTGACATGCTACTCTACAATAGTTGCAGTCTACTTCTGTATGACAACAACTTAGAAGACAACATTTTATTTGCTATCATCTTTTCAATAGTAGGGAGACATTTTTGTATTGAGCGTTTTCTTGTTGCAGTCTACGAGCAAAATTCGTTTATGTTTATATAGGAACTTGAGTTGTTTGAGCAATGTTGTCTATAGTTGTATGCAAAATTAGTGATTGTTCAAAGAATAGTTGGAGTTAAATTTGAACTCTTAGTTTGTTTAAACAATGTTGGTTAGGCGAGGAGACAAGCTAATGTGAGGCGACTGTAGAACTTTTTGGCAACCATACAACTTTTTTATTCTGGCTCTATTTTTTATTTTCTGCAAAGCTTCATTAATTTTATTTTTAAAATTTCTGCACGGCTGCAACATTTCAGCCAACTGCTCAATTTTTTATGCTAGCTCTGTTATAAAATTTCTGCATTGCTGAAAAATTACAGCCAGTTGTTCAATTTTTTTTATGCTAGCTATGTTTTAAAATTTTCGCACTACTGAAAAATTGCAGCCAGCTGCTCAATTTTTTTATGCTAGTTCTATTTTAAAATTTCAGTACTGCTGCAACTTTGCAGCCAACTGCTCAATTTTTTATTCTCTCTGTTTTAAAATTTCTGCACTGCTGAAAAATTGCAGCTAACTGCTCAGTTTTACCATTTGTTTCAAGCTACCATATGTATTAGGCATTTTATTGTACCTCTTCTTGCAGGATCTGGACATGTACAGAAAAGAAAACAACTACTCAATTTCACTCGGGTACTCTTACATTTCTGTCTTTTGTGGTTTTTCAATATCAAAACAACACAGACAATAGTAAAAAAGAAGAATGTTATTTAAAATGTCATACCAAATATGACTTGTCTAGGCTATTATTCGCCATGAACTCATAGACTAGGAATTTTCTGCTCCATTAATGCAGTATCCCAACAACTTGGTTAGGTTACAATTCTGTAGCTATGCTATTAACTTGACTTCATTCTTGAACTCAGTAAATCCTTGGCATGAAGTTACGTCCTGCTTCTTCTGCAACACCTCAGAACTTATTAGACCAGAACAACAGAAAAATATGTGAACCATGACAGGGTTCATGGACTATGAAGGGAACCATGGTCCGTCTACCTGTCTGTGGTTCACACCTAGCCCAGCAGTGGTGGACCACTAAACCCTTCACATGCCGTGGACCACCCCACGAGCCATGGGAAGGCTCGTGTGAATTAGGCAGAACCTACCATGCCCAGCCATCAGAGCACGAAGCCCTCCACGGGCCGTGGTGAGGCTCATGAAGCTGTGCCAGTAGGCTCCTATCCCAAGTGAAGGACCACGATGACCTTCATGCTCTTTGATCCTTTATACGGTCCGTGAAATGGACGTAGAAGGAAGGGCCCGGGACTAGTAGTCACTGGCCAGCAGACCACAACCCATTTGACGGGCCATGGTCCCTTTGACGGTCCGTCATTGGGTCCGTGGAAGGCCCAAGTGGGGTCATTTTGGTCTTTTTCCCCATGCGTTGGACTCCTAAACTACGTCATTAAATCATTAAACTACGTTGTTTTACTTAGTTTAAACCTAGTAACTTAGTCAGAACATTACCAAAACGTCTATTCTCTAAAATCATTCAAACTTAGAGCAAAGCAGAAGAAAGAGGCACCAATTTTCCCAAGAACATCCAACAAGTTTCCTTCAAGTTTCAGCTCAAAATCGAAGTATTTCTCCGTAGATTTCGTCACCAGGTATGCGGGATTTCATTGGTGGATTCCGTTAATCCACTAGGTCCCTAGAATTTAATCAGAATCTTGATTCTCATATCTTGCTTAGACCTAGGGTTTCTAACACCTTAGATATTTGTTGTGATTTAGCTGTTAGAATATTCCTAATCAGATTAGCATGTTTTCGTGGAATCATTGCTTAGTTCTTTGTATGAAACTCAGAACCCTAGTTGTCTAGATTCTTTTAGTTCATGAATTACACATGTTAGGTTATTTAAACAAATATATATGCTTCAATTTTTGAATGTCACATTAATCAGTAGATAATTGTTACATTCTCATATTTTGCATGTCAGTATTTTGAGCTATTCAGCATTTCAGTATTTCAGTCATAATGTGTCATATACATATTCAATTGGGAGTAGACTTAACACCGAGTTGGACTAGGGTTTAACGTACCTGTATAGTCGGAGAACTATGTTCCCTCGTAGGTTTATACGTCCCCTCTGTGGGAATTATATTTAGTGATCACGCCGTCATGACTTTATACCCTTGACAAGGTATATTGGGTCCTCTCGATGGAGCGTATATGTCACGACCCAGGGGTACCCCTAGATGTAACATGGTGTATAGAACCTCGAAGGACTCCACACAAGACACTTAACTTTCATAACATAAGAATAGAACAATAAAGATTAAAACATATTACAAGTCTTAAAAAGGTTTTTCATAAAAGAAAAATAAAGTATAGACTTGTCTCTATATAGCCATCTATTACAATACTTGAATGAGATTGGACTTAGCCCATACATCATGTCTAAAAAGGAAAGTACAATAAGTGGAAACTAAAAACAACAACTCCTTCCTCGAACCATGGGGACTCACCAAGCTCAGGAAGATGTCAAGTCCAAGCTTTAGCCACTAGAATGAAACCCTGTCTGTCGGACCCTACATTGGGGAACAATGTAGACAAAAGTATGTATTAGTAAAAAAATGCACCAAGTATGATAACTATGAATAAAAGCATTTAAAACATACTAAAAGCCAAAATGGACATTTCATTTCAAAGCATGCAATTTGCTAAGTTCAAACATCATATGATATATTAGAAATCATAATTCATAATCATGGATAAAATAAATCAACATCATCTTTAAAACCTTTGAACTCATATACAAAGCTTCTTGAGTAACCATAGTTCATTAATCATGTTCTTATTGTTTGAAGAATAACCTTAACCGACATAGAGACCATGTGAGCTAAAACATGATCACCTAGTGTCTCCCACACCGAAAAGGGTTGTTCTACTTGCCTAAGGTAGAAGCATAAACTCTTAGCTTAGTTGGATCCACTCGCTAGATAACCTATGGGGGCACATAGTTTATTGGATACAGAGATTGCTACTAAAAACTCAGACGCAACTGATGTAGAAGGTTTCCATCTCATGAGACATACATGAGAAGCCTGGAATCAACTAACGCAAAGGACTTCCATCTTATTTCAATATCCACTCGGTGCTAAGCATAATTCCCATGAAATATTTATTAAGTCTTACTTAACTCATGTCTCATGGAAGGATATCCTTGACAACCAATCCAAGCTAGTTCATTACGATAGCTCTTATTCATTGATTCAATTAGGTGAGAATAGCCTTTCAACCTAAGAATCCTTTCTATGTGAGAAAACCTTTCAACCTAAGAATCCTTTCTATGTGAGAAAACCTTTCAAATCATGGTTGTAAGTGTTTCATGAGAATAACCTCTTAACAACATAACAACACAATCATCATTGGCACTTCACTCTCAAAGCACCCTCAAAGCGTTTACATATGTTTCTTATGATCATGCTAACTCACACTTTGCCCTTCCAAGGTTCAAAGACACTTTCAAATCTAGAATTCAAGCATAGATAGGGAATTCATCATAAACTTTATGTAATTCTATTACTTTATCCTTTAGATCATAAAACTCTTTTTTCATACTCAACAACCCACATTATGAGATCACAAATTAGAAAACATGGGGGTTTTCATGGGTTCATAGGGATAACATCGTAAAAGCATTGTAAATCATCAATTCATTCATATTTAGAAATAATTAAAGTTTTTTCATACTCAACAACCCACATTATGAGATCACAAATTAGAAAACATAGGGGTTTTCATGGATTCATAGGGATAACATCGTAAAAGCATTGTAAATCATCAATTCATTCATATTTAGAAATAATTAAACCATTGAAATCATTAATCAAAAGAACCCATGGTGAATGAAGAAAACCCTATCTAATTGACGAATTATACCATTTGAAATAGAGGAATTTGGGGACTCCAAGGGTGAAAAAGAACCCATGGATGAAAGCTATCATACCTCAAGTCCAATTGCCTATCTTCAATGGATAATTTGGATCCTTAGCTTCAAACCCTAGTTGAATCTTCTTCTTCTTCATGTTCTAGAGAAAGAATATTTGAGAGAAGGTTTTGATTTTTTTTTTTTTAGAATTTAGGGTGAATGAACTAAAATGGGGTGGATTTGGGGTTAAAAGGATTTATATAGGGGTTCTAAATGAGGGGAAAATGACACCACTCTAATTTTATTAAAACCGAAAAAGACCCTTAAGCCCCAAAAATAACTGCCAACCATGATCCATGAGACCATGATCGATGGACCGTGGATGAACCTATGGTCCATCATGGTCATCGTTTGTGGTCAGAGATTTTTGCCAATCGACGGGAGGCTGGACCACGGATTGTGGTCCCACATACGGTTCGCAGTACTCCTGTGGTCCATGCTTGGACCTTTCCCAAGTGAGCCACTAATGGACCCAGTCGATGGATCGGGTTTGACCGACGGGCCAAGTTTGACCAACGGTCCATCCTGGTGAACCATCATTTGGTTATCAGAGACCATGATTTTGGGGTCCCTGACATATTGCGAAGTGTCAACCCTCGGACCACACATACGGTCCGTGGTTCAACCCATGGGCCATGGTTGGCCTCCATAGCTGGCACTTGCAACTTTCCATAGTCTAATTTATTTCACTCTTGCGGATACGAGGTGTTATAATGTCTCCCCCTTGGAACCATTCGTCCTCGAATGAGATCTTAAACTGGTTTTAAAAGAGTAGGAGATAAATTAACAACCCAACCTAACAATGCAATGCATACAACCGAAGAGGAACTATCGTCTCCAAGTTGAAACATTCTCAAAAAATCATAAGAGGGGTCAACTAAGTCTATCAGCCCAATGTAACAACCCAGAAAACTAGTAAGACCAAGCTAGAACCTAACGGAAACTAGTAGGTGAAACTAATGCCTAATGTGTTTGTTTTTGAGTTTGATATGGGGTTTTAGGTTGTATATTGACTTCCTGAACTTAGAATTAGGGTTATGGGTAAAATTCAAGGTACTAACCCCCAACGATCAACCAAGGGTCCTTGAGGGGGACCCTAAACCCTAACCCCAAGGCTGCCCCTAAAAGCAAAAAGTTGTCAAAATGTGTGACCTATGGATGGCCATCTACGGCTAGTAGATGAACCCACGCCCCGTAGGTGGGAGTGGTCGGTCAGGCCCCAAGGTGAGGAGTTGCAGTCACCATCCACGGACCTGCAGGACGAAGCGTCAATGCATCCACGGTCCATAGGTCCATGGGCGTGGATGGCACCTCCGATGTTGTCCAAAATCTCGGCCAAGGTAAGTGGTTTCCAATTAATTCATTTTTAATTAGTTTTCATTAAGGGTCATTTTATATGGACTTATTACACTTATATAAACTATTTTATATTATTAAACACTTAATTAATTCATTACAACCCAAGACCTCAAATCAAAACCCAAATACTGTCCTCACCAAAATCTTCTTTCTAGAAACTTTCATTGAAGAACAAAGAAAGAGATCAAGTAGAGCTTCAAGAAGGGAGCTTTTAAATGATAATTTGGTTGGATTCTACACCTAAGGTATGAGAGTTTTCATCCTTGGGTAGCCATCACCCAAGGAGCCCCTTCAAAAGCTTTTATCTCAATTTTAGAAAACCCAAATAGCTAGGGTTTCAACTCAACCCCATGGATTCCTTTCAAAGTTGATTTTAAAGGTTGAATTATGTTTGTTTAGGAATGAATTACTGATTTTAGATGATTTTAACTTGAATTCTTCAAGAATCCATGAGTTTCCCAATCCTAGTTATGATCTTTCTTTATATTATGAATGTTGTTACAAGTTGGTCCAATTGATTGGATGTGAGTTGATTATGATGTAATGGCTTGATTTAAGTATGATTATACAGGTATACTTGATCAACCTAAGATCCTATGATGAAATTGATATAGTCTAGGGTCATGTCATGAAAGAGCAAATTGAGGGTTAGATGTGACATTTTAAGAATGATGAACTTCTTTATGATTGCCTTAGATTAGATCACCCATATATGAATTGATTATTAGTAAAGCTTCTAGACATGAACTAATTAATTAGGGCTAATATAATGGATCATGGTTGTGTAGTATTGAGATTGAGTTTATATGTCTCCTATATGACTATAATTGATCAAGAATAAGGCATGTGGTTAGGTTACCGTGAGCGATAGGCATGCATGATGAACATGTGAGGCATTGCTTGAGAGTAAGGCTTGTAACATGAAGATGACTCCTAGGGCTTTAAAGGTTAAAAGCTAAAAAATGAATAAACTAGGGATGTCAAGGCTTTAGAAAGAAGCTATTATGTATGTTGAATAGTATATTGCCCTATTGTGGAAAGACTTTACCCACATGACCTATAATAGGATCACATGAGTCTATGCATGAAATGAACAAACAACTTGAGTCATGGTTGTATATATGTTTCATGTGTTGAATGCTAGATGTGTTGACTCAATGTGACCCTTGAATGCAAGATATGAGGTGTATGCATGATCATGATATTATGTGCATGTTATGAATACTTTTAGTATAAAGTTTCTATTATGATAATGTTGTTTTTGTGTCATTGGAAGGAAAATCACACACACATACACCCCATGTGTGAATATGGCTATGATGTGACTAAGTGTTGCTTGTGGTTCATGGCCCTTGAAGGGTAAAGTTATGAGGGTTTGTAAATCTTTATGAGAATTGTGTATAAGCTTATGATTCACTTAGAAAGTGAAGATCTTATGGTTATTGTGTAATTGTGGTATTGTTGAAAGGTAGTTCTCCACATACTGTTACACTTTATTATGCATGAACTATTACGATTATGATGATCTTGTGGTGTTGAATGAAAGACTATTCTTATGAAAATAGTATGAATATGATATGAAAGGTTTAGTCATATATTGATGGTTCTAAGGTGGAAAGGACATTCTCACCTAATGAATTTATGAGCTATTATGATGTTATGTTGGTTGGAGTGCCTGCTGCATTCTTTCATGAACATGAACTTAAGTAAAGACTTAATATGACTTTTAAGTGGAATAATGCTTAGAACCTAGTGAATATGAGTATGAGATGGGTTCCTTCATACTAGTAGTTGGGTTCCCAGTACGGTGTCTCATGAGATGAAAACCTTCACGTTAGTAGTTAGGGTTTCTAGAAGCAATCTTCATATCCCATAACTATATGCCCACATAGGTCTTAAGCTAATGTATCCACCTAAAAGCTATTATGAAAGTTCTACCTTAGGTAAGTGGGACACCTCTTTTCGGTGTGAGGTTAGAACACCGAATTCCATGTAGCTCACATGGTCTATGTCGGTTAAGGCTAAATTTCCCTATATGATAAGAATATGAATTATGATAAGAACATGAGTTATGTACTATGGTTCCTCAAGAAATTCTACTTAGTATGGATGGGGTATGGGACTTCATTCATACATTGCACAAGTAGACTTTGAGAGTGGGCATGGTATGTCTCTCTTATAATATGATGATTATGAGTTAAAGGTATACTTTATATGAATTATTAACATGAACTATACTTATGACTTCTTAATGAGCTTTACTTAGGTGAGTGGGGGTATAAGACTTCATTTATACATTGCACAAGTAGATTTATAAAGGGGTTATGGTGTGGGTTCCTTATGTTATGAAGATATATGAAATTATGTATGCATGATATGGATTGTTGCTACAAGTGACTTTACTTTTTATAAGATATGACTATGAATGTCTCCTTGTCTATGAGTGTTGGCTATGGATAAGGTCAAGGTATATTTTGCATGATCATGGTGGCCTAGAAGTGATACATAGTGTAGGATTATGGGATCCTATCTATGCATTGCACAATATAGCTTAGGGTTTCTTATGCGATAGTTCTATTATGATGATATGATCTTGGTATGTAATTATGCATGTGAATTATGTCTTGTGAAGATTTGAGTATATATTATGTTGTGTTGGAGACTATGCTTGTGATTATGACGATATCCTTTATGTTGTGATGTAATGTGCATGGTTTGTCTTATGAAGTACATTCTCCAACTATTTCAAAGATGATGTTCAAAAGTGGAATATATCATGGTTTCAAACAGAATGTCCCTTTTATGCATGCTTTAAGGATTTTTATGCATGACTTCCATACTTAGTACTTTTTTGTGCTAACCTCATCTTTCTACATTTTCTGTAAGTGTAGGCTTTGGAGATATTGGATACCATCCTCGTGGCTAGGACCTTTGTAGATCAATAAGAAGAAGATTGGTAGTCCTCATAGTATTCGAGGGCTTGACCATATGTCCTTTATGCCTTTCTTTTACATTTTAGATGTTTTATAAGGGCCGTGTCCCTAAAGTTGTATTCAAGAGTTTTAATTCAATGTTATAGATGGTTTGACACATACTGTCATTGACTTTCTCTTATTATATGAAAGACTTCGATTGTAAAGAAAAGTTTTAATTTTTTGCATTTTTACCTATATTCTTATGTCATGATATGCTAAGGGATTGTATGAGATCCCTTCGGGGGTCAAGTACGTCGTGTTACGTCTAGGGGGTACCCCTGGGTCGTGAAGCATTTGGTATCAGAGCGTAAGGTGTTGGGACAATTTTAGGATGTCTCAAACCACATCTAGTAGAGTTTTGTTCATAAATGTGAAGTGCGCCACATTTTATGAATAGGGGGCTATCGGATGTTAGGAAATCTCACTTCTTCATTCTCTAGTCGTGCCATAGGTTTTAACTCTATAAGGTCTTTCTCCCTATCCAATGGTTTTCAAGATATGGCTACTTGAAGGGCTCATGCTCCAAGTAGCGAGGGAGAAAGTGTTGGTTGTTATGCCAATTATGGCAATGTGGCTAGATAGGACTTGATATGCTAGATTTAGATGTCATCCTTAGGATGGATTTGTAGTATTACTGTCATGCTCTTACGTGATGATAGAACCCTTATAGCCAAATTGTTAGTTCCCGAATGAGCCTATCCAAGAGTGGAATGGGGGAAATTCTATGCCATAAGTTTGGGCTATGTTGTGTAAGGAAGAAAAGTGTAAGTGTTGACCAACTTCAAAGAGTTAGTTATCCTTTAAGATTGATCTTATGTATGGCCATTTTTGAGTAGAGTATCTAGATAATACCTAGATATGATTGGTTTGTAGATCCCACCAAAGGTGATGATATGAGTTGAAATGGTCTAGAATTGTCTTGATCCAACCTTAGTAAAATTGAAAGAGATATGAGGGTAGATGTTTGGCCGCTTATAAATTGAAGGATGTTGCTCAACTTTAGTTTAACGAAGATAAGGTAAGCAAGTTCCTCTTAATGGTTTCGGTATTACTTGTCTTTTGTGACTTGATATGCTAGACCTTGATATTTCCGTTTAGTATGAATGGGCTTCATTGTTGTTTTGTGATAATGATGGTAGAACCCTACTTGACCATTATGAATTTTAGGATGTGATGATGGATTTGATGAATAGTGGTGTTTAAGTAATGCCTAAGGTGTTGAGTGAGTAGACTCCTTTAAAAGAGGATAGAAGTGTAATTCTCCATGGTTTAGAATCACCTTGTGTGATAGATGGGAAAGTTGAGTGATAAGTTACTCTGACCTTAGAAGTTAAAAGAAATGTGCTCAAATAGCAAGGTCGTTAAGTGTTCTAGATGTTCATGATTTGGATTGGTTTGAAATTCTCACTTTAAGAGGTGTAGTAAGTTTGAAAGGTTTGTGAGAAAGAATTTCATGGGAACCTCTCTAATTTAGAAGTACCAATTGGGATCTTAGACCGGCAAGTCAAGAAATGAAGGAGTAAGAAAGTTCTTCCATGAAAATGTTGAGGAGTGTTATTTTACTAAGGTTTTTAGTTGAGGGTGCTATATGGGAGGCCAAGGGCCAATGACATGTCCCAGTATCCTTATGTTCCCTTCTATTTCTCCTCTAGCTTGATAAGTCCTCCTTGACTCATTTCATGATTGTGGAGTCTTGGATGATATATGTGTCCAAAACTTTCCTTTTCCCATAAAGTTACTCTAACCTTAATAGGATTTGGATGCATGATTATTAGACCTCTATTGGTTTTAGAGCCTGGTAAGGTCATGTTGATTTTTGGTCATACTTTTGGGATTGTTTGAAGGGAGTAGTATTTGAGGTCTTAGTAAGGGGGCTTACTCCTAAGGGGGAGATGATGTACTTAGATAGCAATATTGATTGAGAGTCCTGACATCCTCATCTCTTCCTTCTATTCTTATTCAAGCTTGAGACCAAGAGTTCCTTTTTAGGCTTGTTCTATGTCTAGGAGTCACGAGTGTTTTAGAGATTTCCATCATCTCCTTATGTTATGCATGTTTTTGAAAGACTCTTATTTTGTATAAAATGGGTTTTCATAATTTATATGTTCCTCATGTTGTTGTGCATTTTAGTATGATGAAGGCATATTTGACTTCATGTGATAATTGATGAACATACTTTGTTATGCTTTTGATGAGATGGAATATTGGCTCCATATTGTTGTGTTGAGCTTGCTTTTAGTGGAAAAATATAATTCCTCCTATGATTATGATGTTTAGAAGTTTTGGTATATGCTTATATGTTGCCATGACTTCCTTATATGATGTACGTACATGAGAACTTGTGTTTTGAAGGAAAGTGAGTTTATGTGAAGTGTTTTCCTCATGTTGTAGTGCTTTAAGTATGAATTGTCTATTGTACTTCATGAGAAGAATATTTGAGCATCTTTTAGTTAGGAGTTGAGAGATTCCTCCTTGAATAAAATGATTTTGAGAAGTATTTGCATATGAGCTCCATGAGCGTATGTTGAGCATGTTATGACTAGGAGATGGAAGTTCCTCCTTAAACATGATTAGTTATGAAAATCTCATGCATAAGTGGGCTGTTATATGTAATTCATACTTCCTTGTGTTGCATTGAGTATATTGAGATGGAGTGATGTTTCCTCTTTGTTTATGTGCATTTTGATATGCATGATGGGCTGCTAGTCTTGAGTCTTTAATTCCATAAAGTGTTTAAAGTGTCATTCGAGGACGAATGTTCCAAAGGGGGAGATAATGTAACAACCTAAAAAACTAGTAAGACCAAGCTAGAGCCTAACAGAAACTAGTAGGTGAAACTAGATCCTAACGAGTTTGTTTTTGAGTTTGAAGTGGGGTTTTATGTTGTATATTGACTTACTGAATTTAGAATGAGGGTTATAGGGGTTAAACATCAAGGTATGACCACGCAAGGACCAACCAAGGATCCTTTAGGGGGACCCTAAAGCCTAACTCCAAGGCTGCCCCTAAGAGCAAAAAGCTATCAAAATGTGTGACCTAGGGATGGCCATCTTCGGCCAGTAGATGGACCCACGCCATGTAGGTGGGAGTCGTGGGTCATGCCCCAAGGTGAGGAGTTGCAGCCACCATCCACGGACTTGCAGGACTGGGCGTCAATGCACCCACGGTTCATAGGTCCATGGGCGTGGATGACACCTATGATGCTGTCCAAAATCTCAGCCAAGGTAAGTGGTTTCCAATTAATTCCTTTTTAATTAGCTTTCATTAAGGGTCATTTTATATGGACTTATTACACCTATATAAACTATTTTATGTCATTAAACACTTAATTAATTCATTATAACCCAAGACCTCAAATCAAAACCCAAATACTCTCCTCACCAAAATCTTCTCTCTAGAAACCTCCATTGAAGAACAAAGAAAGAGATCAAGTAGAACTTCAAGAAGGGAGATTTTAAATGTGAATTTTCTTGGATTCTACACATAAGGTATGGGAGTTTTCATCCTTGGGTAGCCATCACCCAAGGAGCCCCTTCAAAAGATTTTACCTCAATTCTAGA
This sequence comes from Solanum bulbocastanum, assembly GCA_037074985.1. Lineage (NCBI taxonomy): Eukaryota > Viridiplantae > Streptophyta > Magnoliopsida > Solanales > Solanaceae > Solanum > Solanum bulbocastanum. The sequence goes on along the minus strand of CM073599.1, from coordinate 35,268,865 downwards.
AAACCCAAATAGCTAGGGTTTCAACTCAACACCATGGATTCCTTTCAAATTTGATTTTAAAGGTTGAATTATGTTTGTTTATGAATGAATTACTGATTTTACATGATTTTAACTTGAATTCTTCAAGAATCCATGAGTTTTCCAATTCTAGCTATGATCCTTCTTTACACTATGAATGGTGTTGCAAGTTGGTCCAATTGATTGGATGTGAGTTGATTATGATGTAATGGCTTGATTTAAGTATGATTCTACATGTATACTTGATCAACCTAAGATCCTATGATGAAATTGATATAGTCTAGGGTTTTGTCATGAAAGAGGCAAATTGAGGGTTAGATGTGACCTTCAAAGAATGATGAACTTCTTTATGAATTGCCTTAGATTAGATCACCCAGATATGAATTGATTATTAGTAAGGCTTCTAGACATGAATTAATTAATTAGGGCTAATATAATGGATCATGGTTGTGTAGTATTGAGATTGAGTTTATATGTCTCCTATATGACTATAATTGATTAAGAATAATGCATGTGGTTAGGTTACCTTGAGAGATAGGTATGCATGATGAACATGTGAGACATTGCTTGAGAGTGAGTCTTGTAACATGAAGGTGACTCCTAGGGCTTTAAAGGGTAAAAGTTAAAATAAATAAACTAGGGATGTGAAGGTTTTAAGAAAAAACTATTATGTATGTTGAATAGTATATGGACCTATTGTGAAAAGACTTCACCCATATGACCTATAATAGCATCACATGAGTATATGCATGAAATTAATGGACTACTTGATTTATGGTTGTATCTATGTTTCATAGGTTGAATGCTAGATGTGTTGACTCAATGTGACCCTTGAACGCAAGATATGAGGTGTATGCATGATTATGATATTATGTGCATGTTATGATTACTTTGAGTATAAAGTGTCTATTATGATAATGTTGTTGTTGTGTCACTGGAAGGAAAATCACACACACATACACCCCATGTGTGAATATGGCTATGATGTGACTAAGGTGTTGCTTGTGGTTCATGGCCCTTGAAGGGTGAAGTTATGAGGGTTTGTACATCTTTATGAGAATTGTGTATAAGCTTATGATTCACTTAGAAAGTGAAGATCTTATGATTATTATGTAATTGTGGTATTGTTGAAAGGTAGTTCTCCCCATACCGTTACACTTTATTATGCATGAACTATTACAACTATGATGATATTGTGGTGTTAAATGAAAGGCTATTCTCATGAACACACTATGAATATGATGTGAAAGGTTTACTGACATATTGATGGTTCTATGGTTGGAAGGACATTCTCACCTAATGAATCTTTGAGCTATTATGATGTTATGTTGGTTAGAGTGCCTAGTGCATTCTTTCATGAACATGAACTTAAGTAAAGAATTAATATGACTTTTAAATGGAATTATGCTTAGCACTGAGTGGATACGAGTATGAGATAAATTCCTTCACGCTAGTAGTTTGGTTTCTAATATGGTGTCTCATAAGATTGAAACTTCCATGTTAGTAGTTAGGGTTTCTAGCAGCAATCTTCATATCCCATAACTATGTTCCCACATAGGTATTTAGCTAGTGGATCCACCTAAAAGCTATTACGAAAGTTCTATTTTAGGAAAGTAGGAAACCTCTTTTCGATGTGGGGGTTGAACACTGGATTTCATGTAGCTCACATGGTCTATGTCGGATAAGGCTAAATTTTCCTATATGATAAGAATATGAATTATGATTAGAACATGAGTTATGTACTATCATTCCTCAAGAAGTTCTACTCAGTATGGATGGGGGTATGAGACTTCTTTCATACATTGCACAAGTAGACTTTGAGAGTGGGCATGATATGTCTCTCTTATGATATGATGATTATGAGTTAAAGGTATGCTTTATATAAATTATGAACATGAACTATACTTATGACTTCTTAATGAGCTTAACTTAATGTGAGTGGGGGTATGGGACTTCACTTATATATTGCGCAAGTAGACTTATAAAGGGGTTATGGTGTGGGTTCTTTATGTTATGAAGATATATGAAATTAGGTATGCATTGTATGGATTGTTTCTATGAGTGAATTTACTTATTATAAGATATGAATATGAATATATCCTTGTCTATGAGTGTTGGCTATGGATAAGGTCAAGGTATGTTATACATAATCATGGTGGCCTAGAAGTGATACTTAGTGTAGCTAGGATTATGGGATCCTATCTATGCATTGCAAAAGTATGACTTAGGGTTGCTTATATGATAGTTCTATTATATGATCTTGGTATGTAATTATGCATGTGAATTATGTCTTGTGAATATTGGAGTCTGCATTATGTTGTGTTGGAGACTATGCTTGTGATTATGATGATATCTTTTATGTTGTGATGAAATGTGCATGGTTTGGCTTATGAACTACATTCTCCAACTATTTCAAAGATGATGTTCAAAAGTGGAATATATCATGGTTTCAAACAAAATGTCCCTTTTATTCATGTTTTAAGGATTTTTATGCATGTCTTCCATACTTAGTACTTTTTATGCTAACCCCATCTTTCTACATTTAATATAAGTGTAGGCTTTGGAGATATTGGATTCCAACCTCGTGGCTAGGACCTTAGTAGTTCAAGAAGAGGAAGATTGGTGAGCCCTCATTGTATTCGAGGGCTTGACCATATGTCCTTTATGTCTTTCTTTTATGTTTTAGACATTTTGTAAGGGTCGTGCCCCTAAAGTTGTATTCAAGAGTTTTAATTCAATGTTATAGAGGGTTTGAGACATAGTGTCATATACTCTCTCTTATTATATGAAAGACTTTGATTGTAAAGAAAAGTTTTAATTTTCTGCATTTTTCCCTATGTTCTTATGTTATGATATGCTGAACTCTTGTATGAGATCCCTTCGGGGTCAAGTACGCCGTGTTACATCTAGGGGGTACTCCTGGGTTATGACACCTAATATGCATGCAATGCACATAATAAGGAGGAAACATTAACTCCAAACTCAACATACTCAAATGCAACACAAGGAAGTAGGAACTACATCTAACAACCCATAATGCATGAAACTTTCAATATTTCTCATGTTATAGGAGGAACTACCTTCTCCAAGATTTAATGCATGCTCAATAACATCTCGTGGAACCTATATGAAATTCACTCTAACAAAGCATATAAAAAGCTTGTTCATCAATTCGTCTTATGATGTCAAGTAGAAACTCTTACTCAATGATAAAAAACATGAGGGGCATCAATCATAAGAACTCATTTTCTTTCTAAACATAAGCTTTTTCATGAACATGCATAAAAACCTTGGTATCAGAGCACAAGTTTTAGAATGCTTCTAGGATGATGTATCATAAGCCACATCTAGTAGAGTCTTGTTCATAGTGTGAAGCGCGCCATATTTATGAATGAGAGGGTATAAGATGTTCAGAAACTACACTTCTTTCATTACTCTTAAGTTGTGATAAAGTTTAGCTTTATAAAGTCCCTCTCCTAATCCTTCTCTTGTGTCTTTAGGAAATGAATACACGAAGGGCTAATGCAAGAAGAATGGAGGGTGACAATGTCAATGACGAAGCTCCTCAAGTAAACCAAGCTCCTCAAGCTAATCAAGCTCCGATTAATCCTCCGGCTATATCGAATGTGGAGGTTAGGCTGACACTTCTAATGTTAGCCCAAGCTATGAAGGCCCAAGAGAATAGGGATGCTGGGACTCATGTGAACCATAATTTGAATTCCACATATTTTAGATTGAGGGATTTTGTTAGAATGAACCCTCCCTAGTTTCTTGGTTCCAAAGTGGGTATACTCAATGGAAGAAAAATAGGCTGGTAGAAGCGGGTCCTATTGATTGGAAGGTGTTTAAGAAAGCATTTATTGATAGGTTCTTTTCCTGAGAGTTAAGGGAAGCTAAGGTGGAAGACTTCATTAACCTTAGGCAAGGTAGCATGAGTGTTAATGAGTATGCCTTGAAATTTACCCAATTATCAAAGTATGCTCCATTTATGGTGGCGGATCCGAGGGATGAGATGAGTAGGTTTGTAACGGGTGTGTCCGATTTAGTTGGAGAAGAATGTTGTATGGAAATGCTCCATGATAATATGAATATCTCTAGGCTTATGGTGTATTCCCAATAAATGGAGGAGTCAAAACTCAAGAGAAAGAAAAGGGAGGTAAAAAGGGCTAGAACCGGTGATGGGAATTTCTCTAATGATAAGTCCAATGGGCAAGGTAGACCTAAGTTTAAACAAAGGTATTCCAATCAAGATCCCTCTAATACCCCTAGGTTTAAGCAATAGAAAGGTAGTGGGTCTCTATTGCCTAAGCCTAGTTGCACCAAATGTGGAAAGAAGCACCATGGGAAGTGCCTAGCTGGTACGGATGGTTGCTATGGTTGTGGAAAGAGTGATCATCAAGTGAAACATTTCCCTACACTCACAGGAAAAGGAAGAGAGGCCAAGCAAGCTTCTCTAAGTGATCTAGTTCCCATTCCTTCAAATTATGGTCACTTCTATGCACTCTGATTTATAGAGGACAAGGGAGTCTCTCCGGATGAAGGCACCGATATGTTGATAGTTCCCTTTAGAAGCAAACGTTTTATTAAGATCTCTATGCTATTAGTTAGACTTTGATGTTAGCCTTAGTAGGGGTTTACTCCGAAGGGGGAGATGGTATGCTTAGATAGCAAGATTGTTGAGAGTTCTGATATCCTCATCTCTTTCTTCTACTCCTATTCTAGCTTGAGGTAGTTCATTATGACTTGTTTCCATGATCTCCTTACGTTATGCATGTTCTTGATGAAATTCTTGTTTAGAAAGAAAATGTGTTTTCATGATTTATGTCCCTAATTTTGATGTACATTTAATATGAGTTGTCTATATGCTTTATGAGATGAATTGTCAAACATGCTTTAGTGTGGTTTTGAGAGTAATTGCATAATTTGCTTCATGATATTGTGATAAGAATGCTTTGAGTGTGAGAAGGTTGTCCCTCCTAAGAATATGTGAAATGTTATAGTTTTCATGCATAATGGGTTGTTAGATGTAGTTCCTACTTCCTTGTGTTGCATTGAGTATGTTGAGATGGAGTTAATGTTTCCTCCTTTGAATGGTGCCTTATTTTGATGTTTCATGCATGATGGGATGCTAATCTTGAATCTTTAATTCTGTAAGGTGTCTAGATCGACATTTGAGGACAAATGTTCCCAAGGGGGAGATATGTAACATTTTGCGAAAAAAGTATAATGAAGCTTTTAGGGATTAAAAATCAAGGTACGACTCCCCAAGGACCAACCAAGGGTCCTTGAGGAGGACCCAAAACAACCCCTAAGAAACTACCCAAAATGGGCGACCTAAGGATGACACCTATGTCCATTAGGTGGACCCATGCCTCGTGGTCGTGGGTCAAGAGCCAAGGTGAGGATCTGCAGACCATGAACCACGGACTTGCATGATACCTCGTGGACCCACCCATGGTCCGTGGTCCACGGTCATGGTCTATGCCTGTAGGCTGCCTCAATTCGGCCAAGGCTAGGGGTTTTTAGGTAATTTCGTTTTTAGTTAATTTGATGTGGGGTCATTTTGTATTGTTTTAATAGACCTATATAAGAGTTTTGAAGTCATTAACTAACCCATTCACCTCATAAATCCAAGACCTTAAACCCATAACCAAATTTCCTCTAAATAAACTCTCTCTAGAATTCCAAGGAAGAAGAAGAAGAAAGAAGAAAGGTGAAGCTAGGGTTGAAAAATCAAGCTTTTCTCCTCATATTCGTGTTGAATCTTCAATAAGGAATGGCATTTTTTCATCTATGGGTAGACTTCACCCATAGAGCCCCTCCAAATCCTCCAATTTCAAAGTTAGAAAACCCAAAAGTTAGCGTTTGACTTCAATCTAATGGATTCCTTTCAAATTAGTTTTAAATGATTGAATTATGTTTATTATGGATATATTGATGATTTTAAGTGTAGTTCGCACTACTAGAAATTTGACTTACTGCAACTCTTATATAGCAATGATCATACAATTGTAGCAATAACTCACCTATTACAACGGTTATAACTGTTGCCAAATATCCTTGAATCTAATAGAACAAATCTTAAAATGAACCATTGCATCATCCTTATAACTGTCCCTATAGAGAATTCTATTGCTATAAATTTTAGAATCATTGTAATAGATAACTCTATGGCAACAATTATTTTAGGACAAATATTGTGCTTCTGATTTTTATCCCTAAATATATTTCCCTCCATTAATTTTGCAAAGCGCCAAATATATTCTCTCATTAAAAAATAAGAAAGAAAAGAGCCTTATTCCATAATTTTTTAGCGAAGTGAGGATACTCCACAAAATGAATTCAAAGCCCTATTCCAGAAATTTTCAATCAAAGCAACTATTCCAGAAACTTTTAGCAAAGCTTTTGGTGAGGAAAACAACAGCAAACAACTATCTCTTGGACTACAAATCTCTAGACAACGAAGCTTTTGGTGAAGCTTGTTGGTCCTCTTGGACAGCGAGGTTCGACTACCAATTCTTGCATATAAAGGTGAGTAATTTTTAAGATTTCTATTCTAGTTCATGATTTCTAAGTCCCCATTGAATGATTTGTGAAAAATCTTAAAGAATAATATATGGGTTAGTCTTAAATCTATGTTATTTGTTCTAATCTAGGTAGTGTATACACTTCCCCTGTTTAACTCTGTGATATATAGTGAAATAGGAAAAGAAGCCACTTTTGTTGTCTTCGTTTATTTTTACTTGCATGTGATTGTGGGGTGTTCGACTATCAAAATTAAAGCTACAGTTGAGTATTTAGGGTTAAACTTGAAGAGGATTTATGGTTGAGTCAGGCTCTGGTACTAGATTGAAAACACTAATGCTTTCTGGTTGTCTGTGCTATATACAAGCTGGCTCACTAGGGAGATCCAACATATAATTGATTTGTACCTGTGCCTAATGACTTTAAAATAAGCTAGATTGTTATTGAATATGCCCTTTTTATTGTTTAAGAGTTGTCTTGTCTTTATTGAAATGAATTTGATGGAAAATCTTTGAGGGTATAATTATCAAATATTTATTTGTATTGCAAAGACACAAAAGATACAAGAAGCTAGCCCTTGGTAAAGTAGAACTGTAGAAGAATCTGTTAAAAACCTTTCTGTGTTCTCGTCTCAGTGTCGCTGCCCCAAAAAGGTAACTCCTTTTGACCTTAACTCGTTTTAGCCGATAATTTTTTTTTGATAATTTGAAGCTTACTGTCACCTTTTGTTCTCCTTCACTCAAATGCCTCTTTTCTTTTTTGATTTACTGTTGATGCCTAGTGATGGACTATTTGGTTTCAAATTGAGTGTGTCTTAGTTGTTTAAGGTATAAACTATGATCTTGTGTTTGTTGTTGTTTTGTTCGTGAGTGATATGGCTTCAATAACTGGTTCCTTTGAATGGTTTTAGTCAAGTATGTTTAAGGAGTTATCTATCAATTTTATTTAAGTTTGGTTTGCATGGTTTCTAGTTGTCTGGTTCCTTTACTGTTCCTCTAGTTCAGCTTGTGTGCTTGCTTCCTTTTACTTACTGGATTAATTTGAGTAATTATTTTTCTCATGCCTGTTTGTGATAAGTGGAGCTTCGTCTTTCATCCTTAACAAATTTCGATGAGTTGAAAGAGAATAGAACTGGGAAGTTGCGATTATCCACCTAGTTCTTGTTATTTCATTGCTTATTTCATTAATCCTTGACCTACTCTCTCATTTTATATGCCTGATTTAATTGCCTTTGGATCAGTAGTTTATGTGGTCTAGGAAGTATTGCTTTCAAGTGGGATGGGACTGATTTTGTTGTTAAGTTTTGGCTTTGGCTTCCCCCATATATATATTGTCCCTTCTTTAATATAGAAAATTATTTGACTTGATCTTCCAGTAGTTTGGTTTGTGCTTAGTTCCCTGGAAATTTTACATTAGATCAATTGGCTCTTAATTTAGAGGGTTTAGTATGTGTTGTGCATGGCATCATTTTCTGTAGAATGTGTCACATTCTCCTCCTTGCCGTAGCTTAAATGTTGAAATAATCTTGTTAATCACATCAGTTGATGAACAACAAGGATCCAGAATATCGAAATGGGAAGCTCCACATATCATCTAATAGGTAGATGCCAAACTTTCAATTGTTATTAGCTTCTTTTTCCATTTGCACACTTTATGTTTCATGCGTGTACTTTTCTGCTCCTGGTATAGTTTTTCCCAAGGATTAGGTATCTTTTAGGACGGAAAGAGTGGTTGCAGAGAATCCCTCAAAATGGAGGAGAATGCTGAATTTTCCAAGGTTTCTTTTGCATGTTAGTGTTTCTGTTGAAAATTGAGGAATTAACTGAGATGGGATTGATTTTAATCTCTTTGCAATCACAAATAGGATGCTGCGGTGGATGATAGGATTAAAGCCTAAATCAATGTCGGAAAACCCCACGTCTGAGAGTAAGGTGAGGCTAAAAAGTCAAGTCCTTCAAAAAAAGAAAAAGGATGGAGAACTTTCACCTGCATCAAAGTCCCCTGTATGTGCAACACTTGATAAAATATCACCACAATCTCCTTTAGAGAACCTTTCAGTTGGTAAAAACTTGATATAGCTGAACTTTGATAGTTGTATTTTTTTCCCCTCAAATGTCAGGCAGACTAAATTTATTCGTCTGAAAAAATTAATGCTGATCTATTGGTTTCAACAATATCCTTTCACACTATGCATATACATTTTTTATTCTCTGATTTGTATTTCGTGTGTCTTTTACTATTTGGTCCAACTTGATTTTTTTTTTGTTAATTCAGTCCTCATTTGGTGTTTTTTCCTTTTGTTCCAACATGTAATTTGATATCTACAGGAAGTTATTCCTGACAATGAATTCGAGAAGTGGATAAGACCAGAGGTTATACTTTCACATGAGATTGGAGTGACATTTGCAGATATTGGTGCCTTAGATGAAACTAAGGAATCACTTCAGGAGCTGGTCATGCTTTCTCTTGGAAGATCTAACCTCTTCAACGGTGGACTGCTTAAGCCTTGTAAAGGTATACTACGGTGCTGGCCAAAGCAGTAACCAATGAAGCTGGAGCAAGCTTTATAAATGTCTCAATGTCAACCATTACTTCAAAATGGTTTGTGGAAGATGAAAAAAATATTCGAGCTCTTTCCACACTTGCAGCAAAGGTTTTTCCAACATTTGTTTTTGTGGATGAGGTTGATAGCAAGCTTGGGCAGCGGACAAGAGTTGGAGAACACGAGGCTATGCAAAAAATTAAGAATATGTTTATGACTCAATGGGACGGATTATTGACTAAACCAGGTGAGCACATTCTTGTTCTTGCTACAACCAACAGATCTTTCGACCTCGATGAAACAAAAATCAGACGGTTTGAGTGCATGTACTTCTACAGTTTGACACCAATCATTTACATAGCTTAATTGCTTTTTCCAGTCTGTTGAATTCATTTTCTCTAGTATGTTATACAATTTGAAACTTCACTGCAGATCTTCCTACATCTCAAAAAAGAAGAATTCTAGAAAAAGAAAAACGTGAGGCAGAAAGAAAGCCAGATCTTTTTCCTTATTGGCTTGAACTACCTGATGATGGCCTTAAATTTCTCCACTCTTGAATGAAGATCTTATAGTCTTATTGACATTTTCATAGATATTATCTACCTTGAGCATAAATTTGGAAATCTAAAGAATTGTTATCATGCATTTGTTATGTGTTTCTCTTAATTCCTAAATAATTATATGCTAGACTAGTGGAACGATTCTCATGGTGACAAGAAGTCTTCTATCTCGGAGATATGTTGCTCATCTCAATGACTTTGTTAGGAAGTCTTGCCTCATATTCTGACTATTTATTAGAAGGCAATTTGTTTTTATAGATATATTACTTTGTGTAGTCCTGTTGAAGAGTTGCCTTTCGAGGATCAAGTCAAATGAATTTTGTCACTCCTCAAACAGATGATCAACTTGAAGAAAAAGGTAATATATAAGCTTAGAAACCTATTAAATGTATCCATGATTTCTAATTATATTTCTTGTATTTTCTTGTAGCTGAAGACGTGGATCCATTATTTCTTGTGTTTTCTAATTATATTTCTTGTATTTTCTAATGACTTTTAATATATGACTACTGTGGATCCATTAAGCTTTTGCGAAAAAATTGCTAAATTATTTATATTTTTTCTAATTGTATGTAGGTGATGAATACGAAGAAGGCGATGAAAGCAATAGTGAAGACTTGACATAGGAGCTAAATTATTGATGTTAACTTTACTGATGTTCTAGAAATCTTTTATTTTTGAAGATTCAAAACTGTGTCGTGCATGTGTTTCCCCTTTTTTTGAATGATAATTTTTTTTTTGTATATTTTGCTTTTATTGATATTAGCCAACCATGCATCTTGAATTATAATTTTGGTAATGAACATTTCTTCTCGTGAACGATTTATGTGTATTTTATGTTATAAAATTATTGCAATAGCTCAATAATAAATATTTGTGGAAATGCACCAATAATATATATATGTTGCAATAGCTTAATAATAACTGTTACAGAAACTAAGAATTGTTGCAGTACCCTTAATAACCATTGAAATAGCCATTAAGCAACATTTATAATTGTACAAAACTGTTGCATTACCCTATAACAACTGTCGCAATAGAATGTAATGGTTATTGAGTCGAAAGAAAAACTATAGCCATAGCCTCAAAAGAACTGATGCATAAAACTCTTTTTCTGATGGTGCATAACCATATCAATACGACACTAACCCTTGGCAATTAATAAAAGTGAAAACTGTGGCAATAGGTATATCTATGGCTACGGTTATGCGAACCGTCGCACATAACCATAGCAACAAATCTATTGCTACACGATCTGTTGTAGCGGTTGCCTTAACCGTGGCCTTAGACCTATGGCTACGGTAGGAAAGTCCATTGTAGTGGTAAATGAACGGTGACAGTAGATCAAATTTCTAGTAGTGTTCCTTAAAAATCCATGAATTACCCTATTTTTTCAAATTGGATCTTAAAGTGTGGGTATTGATTGATGCAAGTAGAATGTGATAGAATTATGAATGTTAGGAATTGATTACTTGAATCATGTTATCATCCATGTCTAATGTAGTAATTCTACATGTGTTGGTGAATTATGATCCATGGTCCTTGAAGGGCACATTATGAGAATTTTGTATGATCATGATGTTTATGTACATGCTTTATGAATACTTTGAAAGTAATGTGATTATGACTATAATGTAATTGTGGTGTTGTGAAAGGTTTTCCTCACCTAAATGAATCGGTAGGCTAAGGGCATCCCTTTCATGTGTGAACAAAAGTGATCTTGATTGATATACCTTGAATGGGTAGGCTAAGGGCATCCTTTTCATGAGTAATTAAAGAACTATCTTGACTTAATAAACCTTGAATCGGTAGGCCAACGACATTCCTTTCATGAATGACTAATGAAGTATTCTAAGGCTTTGTCTTGAATCGGTAGACCAATGGTACTCCTTTCATGAGGAGTTAATGAACTATTATAATGATGAACCTTGAATTGGTAGACCAATGGTACCCCTTTTATGAGGATTCAATGAGCTATTATAATAATGTACCTTGAACCGGTAGGCCAATGGCATCCCTTTCATGTGTAATAATGTTAAAAGAGAATTAGCTACTCTAAGGGAATTTAATGCTTAGAACCGCATGGATAGTATGAGGTGGAAACACTCCCTATGTTTGTCCAGGTTCCTAGTAACAACCTCCTTATCCCATAACTATATGCCCACATAGGTTATTAGCTAGTGGATCCACCTCAACAAAAATGTTACCGATTCTACCTTAGGCAAGTAGACCAACTCTTTTTGGTTTGGGACGTGACACCGGATTCCATGATTTGCTCACATGGTCTATCTCCGTTAAGGCTTAATCCTACTATTAACAAGAATGTGAGTTATGTACTATGGTTACTCAAGAAGCCCTATGAAGTGTGGGTGGGGGTATGAGACTTTATCCATGCATTGCACTAGTAGGCTTTAAGAGTAGTTATGGTGTATTCCTCAAATGTTATAATGACTTATGAAATGAATAAGCTTATGATGATGTTACTAAGTATGTTGATATGAAGGCTAATTGTAATGGTGAATGCTTAACTGGGATTGTTGCTATGAGTTGCTTTCCTTGATATGACTTATTAAATGGGAATGTTCCTTGTATATGAGTATGAACAAATGATGAGATTAAATAATGGTAAGTATGATTATGGTGACCTAAAAGTGGTACTTAGTATAGATGGGATTATGAGATCTTTATCTATACATTGCACAAATATACCTTAGGGTTACTTATAAGGTAGTTCTATTATGCTATGATGATCTATATGTTGAATATGCTTGTGACTTATGCTTTTTATACTAAAGTGCATGATGATTCTCAAACTTGGTAAATGCATGCTTTTCAACTAGATTGCCCATTTTTGCATGTTTCCAAGGTTTTTGTGCATGGCTATGGTGCATTTTTTATACTAACCCATATTTTGTACATTTTTCACAAAATGTACGTTCCGGTTCTTAAGGTGATCGTCTATTGGTTCAAGCTTGGATCGACTCCTAGCTTGTTTTGAGTCCTCAAGATTCGAGGACATATGAGTCATTAGTAACTTCTTTCTTGTTTTTTCACTTTCAGATTATGTCAAAATGGTTGTGATTCAAAGATTGTATTATATGGCTAATTTAGACATGTTAGACTTTCGCTTGCTTTTATAAGAATTCGATTGTATGGAGAAAATTTTTAAATTCCGTATCATTTCATATATCTTATGTTATGATATGCTAAGGGGCTTACATGGAACCTTTCGTGGTTCTATGTGTCTTGTTACATCTAGGGGGTACCCTTGGGTCGTAACAAACTTAGTATCAGAGCACAAAGTTAAGAATGATTCTAGGATGATGTCTCATAAGCCACGTCTAGTAGATTCTTGTTCATAGTGTGAAGCGCGCCACATTTATGAATGAGAGGCTATAAGATGTTAGGATACTACACTCCTTTCATTACTCTTAAGTCGTACCATCGAGTTAAGCTCTATAAAGTCCCTCTCCTAACCCTTCTCTTGTGTCTTCAGGAAATGAATACAAGAAGGGAAAACGCAAGAAGAATGAAGGGTGACAATGTCAATGAAGAAGTTCCTCAAGTGAACCAAGCTCCTCAAGCTAATCAAGCTCCGATTAATCCTCCGGCTATATCGAATGTGTAGGTTAGGTCTGTTCTTCTAATGTTGGCCCAAGCTATGACGGCCCAAGCCAATAGGGATGTTGGGACTCATGTGAACCCTAATGTTAATTCCATGACTTTTAGATTAAGGGGTTTTTTTAGAATGAACCCTTCGAAGTTTCTTTATTCCAAAGTGGGAGAGGATCCTCAAGAATTTGTGGATGAGGTTTACAAAATACTTGATGCCATGGGGGTAACTTTGGTAGAAATAGCGGAGCTAGTCTCTTACCAATTGAAGGATGTTGCTCAAGTTTGGTATACTCAATGGAAGAGAAATAGGCCGGTTGAAACGGGTCCCATTGATTGGGAAGTGTTTAAGAAAGCATTTATTGATAGGTTTTTTCCCCGAGAATTAAGGGAAGCTAAGGTGGAAGAATTCATTAACCTTAGGCAAGGTAGCATGAGTGTTAACAAGTATGCCTTGAAATTTACCTAACTATTTAAGTATGCTCCATCTATGGTGGCGGAACCGAGGGATGAGATGAGTAGGTTTGTAACAGGTGTGTCTGACTTAGTTGGAGAAGAATGTCGTATGGAAATGCTCCATGATAACATGAATATCTCTAGGCTTATGGTGTATTCCCAACAAATGGAGGAGTCAAAAATCAAGAGGAAGAATAATGAGGTAAAAAGGGCTAGAACCGGTGATGGGAATTTCTCTAATGATAAGTCCGATAGGCAAGGTAGACCTAAGTTTAAACAAAGGTATTCCTGTAAAGATCCTTCCAATACCCCTAGGTTTAACCAAGAGTAAGGTAGTGGGTCTCCATTGCCTAAGCCTAGTTGCACCAAACGTGGAAAGAAGCACCATGGGAAGTGCCTAGATGGTACGGACGGTTTCTATGGTTGTGGAAAGAGTGATCATCAAGTGAAACATTGCCCTAAACTCACGACAAAAGGAAAAGAGGCCAAACAAGCTTCTCTTAGTGATCCGGTTCCCATTCCTCCAAATTATGGTCGTTTCTATGCACTTCGGTCTAGAGAGGACAAGGGAGTTTCTCCGGATGAAGGCATCGATATGTTGATAGTTCCCTTTAGAAGCAAACGTTTTATTAAGATCTCTATGCTATTAGTTAGACTTTGATGTTAGCCTTAGTAGGGGTTTACTCTGAAGGGGGAGATGGTATGTTTAGATAGCAAGATTGTTGAGAGTTCCAATATCCTCATCTCTTTCTTCTATTCCTATTCTAGCTTGAGGCAAAGAGTTCCTTGTGACTAGTTTCATGATTTGGAGTCATATGTGATTTATGTGTTTCCATGATCTCCTTATGATATGCATGTTCTTGATGAAATTCTTGTTTAGAAAGAAAATGAGTTTTCATGATTTATGTCCCTCGTGTTGATGTGCATTTAGTATGAGTTGTCTATATGCTTTATGCGATGAATTGTCAAACATGCTTTAGTGTGGTTGTGAGAGTAATTGCATAATTGATAAGCTTAAATTACACCTCCGTAAAGAAGTATAAGCGATCTTTATCAAGTAAAGAACCCAACTTTGAGGTTGGGGTCGATCCCACGAGGTGTACGGTTCAGAGTTAAACTTAACTCACTATTATATTCGTTTAGTCAACTTATTTTAGAGACAAGTAATGAAAGGGGGGGGGGGGTTGTAAGCAAATAACTGATTGTTGTTTAAGTAACAAGTGAGCAAGATTCAAACCTTGAGTTATCAATAAGAGAGAAACTAGGGTGTATGTGTTCCCCATAAGCTCTTAACGCGGTAATCCTAAAAATTGTAATCCTTTCATAGTATTTTATATAAAAAGTTGGAAAGATACGTATCCCTAAGTGATTGGTCCTCCAAATAGGGAATTTCATTCCGCACCTTGGTCCGGCTATGTTGGTATAATTTACTAACCCTTACCTTTACCTCAAATTAGACATCACATCAATGTATGACTTAATTTTCTCCCTCGTACCAATTGACATTAGACTATTAGATAGTATCACACTAAATATCTGTTGATAATTCTTTTCTTATTAACTATCTCCTTGGTCTGGCAAGTACAACAAGGCGAGTTCTAACAAGTGCACTCGTTAAAAAGACTTCTATGTAAAAGAATTATGAATGCATGTATCAACATTATTCAAGAATTACTTAGTTATTATTCATATGTTGTTAATTGCTCATGGTTCTCACAACCCTAGTTGTGGATTTAGCTTCTCATGCTAGAAAGAACACAATTCATGTTTTGATAAGAAGAATTCATGAACTTTCATTTAGAGTAGAAGAAACTCATAATCTCAAATTGAATTTCAAAGGAAAAATAATATAAACAGAAATCTAGAAATCAAATTGTCAAAGTTTGCATGTTAATTCCCAAGGAAAAATCAAAAACTAAAAGTAAACAATAATGTCTAAGCCCTAAAAACGAGTTTTACATACCCTATTTATATAAAAACATGTCCTAAACA
The DNA here is from genome assembly GCA_037074985.1 of Solanum bulbocastanum. Taxonomy (NCBI): domain Eukaryota; kingdom Viridiplantae; phylum Streptophyta; class Magnoliopsida; order Solanales; family Solanaceae; genus Solanum; species Solanum bulbocastanum. The sequence goes on along the minus strand of CM073599.1, from coordinate 35,253,160 downwards.
GAAAGGAAACAAAATAAGGAAATAAACTTCTGGGATGCGGCTTTGATCAACGACTCGAGCTACGGACCGTGGGTAGACCTACGGTTCGTAGGTCCCTTCCGTTGGTCAACACTTAGAACTTTTCCATAGCAGCTAGAACCTTCAACTCCCAGTTCATCATTGACGGACGTGCAGGACGGACTGTAGGTTGACCTACGATCTGTGGGTCCTCTTCTGTGGCTCCACACTTAGGATTTTTATCAGGTATTGGAACTTCAACTCTCTGAACACCTTCTACGGATGTGCATGACCTTCCTTAGGTTGACCTACGGTCTGTGGATTGCTTTGTCGTTCCACACTTGGTCAGACTTCCCTGATGCTCCCATCTGCGCCTACCCATCGACGCACCGCCACAGGACCTACAGTCCGTAGGTCCCTTCGTGGGTGGCCATTTCTACAGAATTTCAGCTGTCATCCCACTTAACTGCATCCAAGCCTATTTCCTGCAAACATGATACAAAAACATTATTTTCAATACAAATGGCCGTAGACACACACAACTCTTAAGTGAAATGTATCAAAAATACTGTAAACTCACGGTATGTCAACACCCTCAAATTAAACATATTGTTTATCCTCAAGAGACACACTAACACTTTAAATGACATTTGTGTAGAAGTAGATATACAAACTCAGCAATCACATGGCTATTTCAATCCATTCCATCTTCTTAGTGCAAATCCTTTTTATTAGACTCAACAAGATGAATCATGCAGATCAAGATATGACAAAGATCGACCAATAAACACCGCAACATACATTTTTCACAATCACCAAGGTTCCAACTTTTCGACAATGTAACTAGTGCCCTCACTTCAAACAAATTCCTTTTCACACAAAAGATATGAATTTTGAGTTTTAGGATTCATTCAACACTCACGGTCAAAATTGACTTTAAGTACAGTTAGTGCTCAATACCATAGGCTTGCCCTTATTTTCACTGCTTAGACTCTCCAAACTAGTTGCTAGGATCACTATAAGACTTTCTTAGCTTGTAACGTAGGCTCAAGGTTAGGTGTGGTACATTTGGATACTTTTTAGTGACTTTCTGCCCTCCTTGACATTACATTGACATTTTACCTCTTTTTTCAACCAATTTTTGACATCCTTTCATTTTACTTTCTTTCCCTTGACTCTTTTCAACATGGATGTGACTTTTGACTTTGCGGCTCTTATTTTTCACTTTTTTCTTTTTCTTTATTTTTTCAACACTTTAATTTATCATCTTTTTTGCTTCTTTTTCATAGAGTCACATCCTCTTCTATCCTTTCTTTTTCTCTTTTCAACACAAAACTCTTTCCATACCCTTTTTTCTTTCGGTTTCCTCTTTCATAGCCACCCTTAACTTATGGATTTTGCATTAGTTGAGGTGCACAATATCCGGTGTTGGACCAGGGCCAAGATCAAGGTAACTTTTGAAGTAACCACCCTCAACTTAGGCTTTTGGCCTAAGTCAAGGTGCACATGTCCAAAGAGGGATCGGGGCCAAGACAATTATTTTAGGGAAGGTGAGTTAGGTAAATCAAAAGAAATGGTCTATTTAAGGCTAAAACATTTGGATCAAAGGGAACATTGATTTCATTTGGTTGGATTATTTTAGGCTTAAGTGGACTAATTTGAATAAGGGCCTATGATTCCCAACTTCTAGCCTAGATCATCTTAGCATGACCAACGGGGCAAGTTCTAGATTGGCACAAACTGTCTCAAGATTTTGATTTTCTCACACACTCTTGGAACAATGTTTCATTGTTAGATTATCAGATTACCCAGTTTAAGTTTTAGCTTAAGTCATGAGGTCAAATTGGTTCCTTATCATGTCACATTGAGATCTAACACATTCAACTCATCAAGACAATCGATCTAGCACATTTCAATATTTTTGGACATGTATAATTGTTTTCATGCTTTTTATGCCATCATGCTTTCATTTTTCTACTCACTCCTACACATACATTCCTAAACATGCCGGTTCAACAAAATTTAAAATAGTCTCTTGGGGGAAATAACATATGTAAGAAAAACCAAGAGAGGATTATGAGTTGGGTTACTCAGACTTCACCTAATCACTCACAATCCATTTACCCCACCCCAACAAAATAAAGTGCAGTTTTCCCAATGCATAAAAAGTAAAAAACAAAGGATCGGGTGAAGCACACTTGTGGGCATATGCGCCGAAGAACACTCAATAAGCGGGTGGGTTCGGTTTCCCGAAACCCACTAGATAAACACTTGGAACGACATCAGTAGCAGTCCCATCTACCATCTAAGCATCCTCAGTAGTGCTATCATCAACTTTCGAGGCACCATCAATAGCGCTCACGCCTCTAGATGGGCCAACACCTACCTCTCTAGCCTTCTACTGTCTAAGATCCTCATCAACTATGGAGGCTCTCTGAGCCACCTCAGTATGTTGTCGCTCTTTCTTCCTTATTATATGGGCCTCAACATCATCCGAAGCACAACTGAAGCGAGGATGCTTTCCCAAAATATGGGAAGAATATGGTGGCAGCACCTTATCGCCAAATAAAGTAGATATCACAACAGTGTTGACCCTATCTGTAGGGGCCTCCTCTGGTGTAAACTCGGGAGAAACCAGGAGGGAATCTAGATCATCACGAAGGCTAGCCAATTCTTCCTGGAAAGTTGATAGATCAATGGTTGGGGTAGGCCTCTCCAAGACTTGGAGCTCGAATGCGTCCAGTCATTTATAAACAACCTGATTCTTCTGATCCATTAGCAACTCCATCCTAGCCTCGGATTGCTCAATCGAGCACTGCATACACGACCTAATGTGCTATAATAATATGGCCATCTGTGTCTCCATCTTCACAACTCGAGCTAGAGGGATGGCGGAGGAACTAGAGGAGTGGGTGGGTTTGGTGGAGCTAGGAGCTTAGTTGGCAGTCGGAGACGGTGGAGCCTGGGTGTCTATTATAGTGGCTGGAGGGGCAGGGCCATCAACCTGCGGTTGCTCTACATCTGCTATGAGATCATCACACGATGGTGGGACCTCAATCTGTGGCTCCCTGCGAGGTACACCTACATTGGCCTCATCCTGAATCAGGCTGATATCAAGAGTCTTGGTTGCCTGAAGCAATCGATCATAATGTCATACTGGTACACCAGAGTCCCTGCAAAGCTGGAAGATGAAGCAGGGGAATAGAAAAGTGGTGGTGGCCTTAAAGGCCCTCTCATGGATCACTGCAATCAGGATGCGGCAGAAATCTATCTCCAAACTGCCAACCATAGCTGCAACTATCACCGCACGATCCCATGTGAGCACATTATCTACCTGAGTAGGGGACATGTGGTTACGCACCAGTAACCAAAAATACTTAGCCGCAAAAGTCAAGGTCGTCTTCTTAATACCAAAACTTGAGGTCTAGACCCACTTGGCGCACTTTCCATCAATAGCAAGATATCGAGCCAGCCATCTCACAAGGGACTCCCTCTTCTCGATATCCCGCTGAAATTCTCAGCTCTGAAGAATGCCCATCAAATAGTCGAACTCTGCTGTATTGATGGGCAGAGTCTGGTCTGGGCCATAGATAAACTTATTGAGGGTGGTCTAAGAGAGATTTACTAAAAAACCCCAAACTAGTGTAGCATCAAGTGGAGGCTGTGCTATGGGCTTGGTCCTCTTAAAGATAAACCCTTTAAGAGTGGTAGCATAGGAGGCGTAAAACTCCCTGACTATCTCCTCACTGTACGTGCCTGGGGGCCATTCCATCCACTCACACCTGTGTCTACGAAATATCCCCTCATGACTAGAGCAGTGTGGAGGCTTCTTGTGAGAACCCGACGCTCATCGATGACTAGTTGAACCATCTTATCGTTCTCATTCAGCATGCGAGCCTCTCTGTATAACTAAAACTGGCCCTCTATACACCATCGATTAGGCTTCTCAACAACTGGAGCATGCTCGAAACTGGGGGCACTGGAATGTCACCCGCACAATTAGCCTCAAAAGATGAGGCGGTAATGCCATTAGAATTAGAGCCGGAGCCGAAGCCGAACTCAGAGCTAGCCGGTAATTCGATCGGTGTGGCCCTCTCATCAGACTGGGGAGCGGTGACCACGTCAAGAATCACCTATTGGGACCGATTTTGTGTAGTGCGTGGAACAGTGAAGGAAGTCCTGGTGGGAGGTGAAACATACTCTACATTCGTATCCTTATTGATCTGCTGCATGGACGGTGCTATGGACTTTGATTTTCTATTTGTGACATAAGTCGGAGCATGCTTGGGGGCCATAGTACTTGTAGACGTACCATAACAAATCAATAAAACATTGGAAGAATTTTAGAACAAGAGGCAATGCAAAACTAAAAACAAAAAATATTCAGGGCAGTAGCTGAACTACCCACCCACGGTGGATACCAATGGTCCGTGGGTGGACCTACGATCCATAGGTCCCATCCGTAGGTCAGAGTACCCAAAATTTGGGTCTCTAATGTGGAACCACGGATGTGCAGAACAATCTATCGATGGAACAACAGATCGTAGTCCACACCATGGTTCGACACGTAGCAAAAATATTATGTACTAACTCATGGACCTGACCTATGGTCCATAGAATGACCTACGGTCTGTAGACAGGGTCTCGTGGCTCAATCTATGCCAGGTTTTAGATGGTTTACTTCAGTCAAGCCTTTTCAATCACCAATTTTATACAAGTTAGGCCTATACATGCATTGGAACAAGTAATATGGTAGTTAATCATCCTTTGGGTTCCAATTTTATAGGATTTCACAATTTATCACACCGAAACTCATGAACCCTAAGTCAAAACTTCCAATTAGGCCTATTATCTTGAATTATTCAGTTTTTAAGTAATTACACACTCATATAGCATCATACCAAGGGTGTTCTAGCATAAAATTTGACATTCGAAGATGACATTTACAACCCAAGGTCAAGTACCAACATCGTGATTTCATTCTACAAACTATGAACAGTGAATTTAAAGTAAGGGCGAAGTTGTTTACCTTTCAAATAATCGAAATGGGTGAGTGCGATTCAATAAACTTCTAGACCCTCTTTGTAAGCCTATGACACCAAACCAAGACTGTGGAATCGTTGGGGAATAAGATGGGTGATTTGGGAGAGAAAGGGATGATTGGGAATTTAGGAAAGTGAATGGGGAATGATATGGGAGTTAAAAGAGTGATTAAGGGGATTTAGATGGTTGAAAAATAGTTGGGGAATTTAGATGGACGTGGGAAATGTTTTGAATTGGAATGGTTTTATTTAAAAGGGGTTAGGGTCAGGTCGACAGAACCCTAGTTTCGATCCCACGATACCTCGTCTACGATTCGTGGGTCAACCTACGGACCGTAGGTCACTCTGAAACTTAAAATAATTAGGAAACTTATGTGAGGTTTATGGATGCCATTCCTGGTCCGTGAATGGACCCAATGACCGTCGATGGGGTCCATAAACTTTTGCACAATTGTTATTCTACAGATTTTACTTTCGCCCCTGCACACGTAGCAACCATTAGGACTTTGTTTTTACATTTTCTTGACACTTTTTAGGCACAAACCTTATTCTATATCTAGCCAATACTAATACAAAAATAAAACACCTATATAAAGAGTTACAGAAATTAAAATAAAAGAAGAAAACTCCTAAATCGAAAAGAAAAACCTATAGTTGGCTAGACTATACATCTTGGGTTGCCTCCCAAGCAGCACTTGAATTAATATCGCGGCACGACGCATGCCCCTTGATTACTCAGACTTCATCAATGGAATAGGCCTCAATCACTTTCACACTCTCCAACTTCCCTATGTAGACTTTGATCTTTTTCTCGTTCATCTTGAACCTTGTTCCCTCCTTGTTCTCGAGCTCGATCGCTCCATGTGGAGACACTTGAGTAACTTTGAATGGCCCGGTCTACTTGGACTTGAGCTTTCCAAGAAACAAGCGCAACTTTGAGTTGAATAGAAGCAATAAATCACCTACAACAAATCCACGCTTTTCAATTTTTTGATCATGATACTTCTTCATCTTCTCCTTATACAAGGTTAAACTTTCATAAGCTTTTAGGCGAAACTCATCAAGCTCATTCATATCATTCACTGTTTGACTCGATACGGCTCCCCAATCAAAATTCAACTTGTTTAGCACCCACATAGCCTTATGCTCTAACTTTACCAGCAAATGGCAAGACTTCCCGTATACAAGTTGGTAGGGGGACATACCTATGGGTGTCTTGAATGCGGTGCGATAGGCCCATAGAGTATCATCAAGCCTCATTGACCAATCAATTCTATTTGCATTTACAATCTTTGCAAGGATTTACTTTATCTCTCTTTTGACACTTCAACTTTCCCACTAGACTGCGGATTGTAAGGAGTGGCTACATCATGACGGACTCCATATTTCTCTAGCAATGCCTTGAACAACTTATTACAAAAGTGGGAACCTCCATCGCTGATAATCTCCCTTGGTGTACCAAATCTGGAGAAGATACTCTTTTTCAGGAATGTGGTGACACTTTTCCCTTCATTGTTTGAAAGCGCAGTTGATTCCACCCATTTCGACACATAATCAACCGCAACAAGAATATACTTCATCCCATGTGAACTCATAAATGGACCCATAATATCAAGGCCCTATATATCAAATGACTTAATCACCAATATCGAATTCATATGTAGCACTTGCCTCTTTGAAATTCCTCTTTCTCTTTGGCAACGATCATAAGACTTAGTGAAATCATAAGCATCTTAGTGGATGGTAGGCCAGTAATACCCACACTGCAAGATTTTATGAGCAGTCCGAATACCACTATAATGCCCACCAACAGGCGATGAATTACACTCCTCTAGTATACTAATCATCTCAACCTTGGTCACGCAGCGATGAATAATCCCATTAGCACAAAGACGGAACAAGTAAGGCTTATCCCAAAATAATTTCTTCACATCATGCATAAACTTTTTCCTTTGGTGAAATGACAAATCCGATGGAACCAGCTCATTTGCCAAGTAGTTAGAAAAATCTGCGAACCAAGGAATAAGATCAAAAGATACAACCAATACTTGTTCGTTCTGAAAGGCATCATTAATTTCTGCCCTATCTCAAAGCTTGAGCATAGCTTCCTCTTCCAATCTAGACAAATGGTCGGCAGCCTAATTCTCTGTCCCCTTTCTATATTTCACCTCAAAATTGAACTCTTGAAACAACAACACCAATCTAATCAACCTCGATTTTGCATCTTTTTTAGCCATCAGATACTTCAATGCAGAATAGTCAGTATGCACTATGACCTTAGTACCAAACAAGTAGGATCAAAATTTCTCAAATGCAAAAACCACAGCAAGGATTTCCTATTCAGTAACCGTATAGTTCTTTTGAGCCACATTCAAAGCTTTGCTGACATAGTAAATAGGATGAAGAGTCTTCTCTCGCCTCTGTCCCAATACCACACCAAGCGCCACTCCACTCGCATCACACATCACTTCAAAAGGTTGCCCCCAATCTGTGAAATAATGATAGGTGCGGAGACTAGCTTTGCTTTCAACTCTCCAAATGCTCTCAAACAAGCATCATCAAAAGCAAACTTACACTCCTTTTCGAGCAGTTTTCACAATGGGTGTGCAATTTTGGAGAAATCCTTGATAAACCTCTTATAAAAGTCTTGATGCCCAAGAAAACTTCTAACACCTTTAACAGAGATAGGTGGTGGAAGCTTTTATATTACCTCGACTTTAGCTCTATCAACCTTTATACCCTTCTCATAAATCTGATGACCCAAAAAAGATCCCTTCTTTCACCATGAAGTGACACTTTTCCCAATTGAGCATAACATTGCACTCTTCACACAGTTTCAGTACCTCAGCCAAATGCATCAGACAAACTTCAAACGAGTCACCTACCACATAGAAATAATCCATAAATACCTTAATAGTGTCGTCTACCATATCTAAAGTTATCGACATCATGCAACACTGAAAGGTCACTGAAACATTACACAACCCAAATTACATCCGTTTGAAGGCGAAAGTCCCATAAAGTCAAGTGAAGGTGGTCTTCTCTTGGTCTTCTAGAGCTATGGATATTTGATTGTAGCCCGAGCACCCATTAAGAAAACAAAACCAACCCTTACCAGCAAGGCTATCCTGGATCTGTTCCATGAACAACATAGGAAAATGATCTTTTTTCTGTCCAAGCATTCAATTTTCGATAGTCCATGTATACTATCCATCCAGTCACTAACTGCATCGGAACAATCTTATTTTAGCATTAGGAACCATAGTAATCCCACCTTTCTTAGGAACACACTGAACATGGCAAACCCAACTACTATCTGCAATGGGATATATAACTCCAGCATCCAACCATTTGATGATTTCCTTTTTCACTACCTTTTTCATAGGTGGATTTAGTCTCATTTGATGCTCGATACTAGGCTTATGGTTAGGTATGAGTTGGATTTTATAAGAACAAATGCCAGGAGGAATACCAATAATGCCCGCAATAGTCCATCCAATCGCCCTCTTGAACCTCTTCAACACAGAAATCAATGCCTCAACTTGCACCTCACTCAAATCGGCCACACTAATGACTGCTAAAGTACTATCTCTCCCCAAGAATAAATACCTCAAATGCGATGGTAGAGCCTTGAGCTCCAATTTTGGAGCCTCTTCAATAGACAATTTTGCGGGTGGAGATCCGCAATTCTTCATATCTAAGTCCAATTTATTCGGTTTGAAATATAATTCAAACTTATCAAGTGCGGCAACTAATTCATCATAATCTTCAATACCATTACCCTCAAAATTCATCATTACCATTTTCAGTGCATCAACACCCAACCTCTCTTCAATAGACACATCAGAACCTCGCTCCACAATATGATTCATCGCTGACACTAACTTGAGATTGGTTTCCTGCTTCATGGACCTACATATACTAAAAGTTACCTCTTCACTATTCAATCGGAACTTCATATGACCTTTCTCCATATCAACCAAGGCACACCCAGTAACAAGGAATGGTCTTCCTAGGATGATGGGAACCTCAAAATCAAGTATCACAAAATCTGTCGAAAAAATAAATGACTTCCACTTTCACAAGTACATCTTGGAGAACATCAATAGGCTTCTTCACAGTTCTATCTGCCATGAGTAATCATATCGCAGTTGGTTTTGGAGCCCCTAAACCCAACTTCTTATAGATAGTCAATGGCATAAGATTAATGCTAGCTCCAAAATCACACAACGTCTTCGCAAAATACAACAACTCGATGGTACAAGGAATAATGAAAGCATCAGGATCAGCTTTCTTTTGCAAAAGTAACCTAGCAACCTCAATCTCATCATCATATTTCTCAACCATGATTTCAACCTTAGATGGAATAGGTGGATCAATTATCTGTTTACCTTGTCGAGTAATAACTGTTATATAATGCCCATCATTCTTCAGATTTTGGATGGTGTTGCTAGAAAGTGTGCCAGGCTGACATGGTTTCACTGTAGTGGACAACTGATTCATCTGCTGCTCAATTTTCTTGATCGACACTGCATGGGCATCAACTTTTGAACCAATTCCAGACAAGTTGTTTCGCATCTCTTTCACATTCTCATCAATCGTATCAAACCTCTTCATCATCTTCTCCATCATATCCTGAATATGTGACATACTACCCCATCTTCCCTATTGCCAGATTCCCGATTTGCAGGTGGAACATAAGGCCCAACTCTATCATTTCTATTGCCATAGTTGTTCCGATAGTAGTTGTTGTCACGATTGTAGTTCCTATCCCAGACATAGTTACTCTCTCAATTATAGTTACCATAGTTTCGACCTTGGTTTTCTTTCCCTTAGCGCTAATTATCTGAGTTGGAACATTGTACGTTGGCTTAGAAACCCCCCATTTGATCATTCACCAAATAAGCATCCTCCTCATAGTAGCATTCATCAATTGGTGGTGGTGGAGTCCTAGTCAAGTAGTTTACCGCATTCACCTTTTTTTCACCTCCGCTCACATGCTTCAACACCAACCCAAGTTTTATCCTCATCTAAGCCATCTCCTCACGAATGTCATCGGCATATTGACTAGGTGCAGCTTGAACTGCAAAAATGTTTCTTCCAGTGTCCGGCTTTCTAGTGCTCCATGATTTATTAATTTGGGAAATCTTTTCTAATTTTTCAACGATCTACTCAAATGTGCACTCACCATATGATCGCCCAACAATAGTATCCAGTACCACCTTGCTATTGTTATCCCGACATCTGTAGAAGTACTCCTTCAGGTACTCATCATCAATGCGATGATTCAGAATACTTTTTATGAATACAGTGAACCTATCCTATGAACTACTCATATACTCTCCAAGTAGTGCTACAAAGTTGTTTAGTTTGTCCTTGTGATTCAATTTCTTCGACAATGGAAAATACTTTTCCATGAACACCTTGTGTAATTGGTCCCATATATGAATCGAGTTGTACAGAAGCTCAGAAAACCATACCGTCGCATCTGTGGTTAATGATAGAGGGAAGACTCTAAACCCTTTGAAGTTCATAACCAACTCCGATCGTCCCACACAACTCTTGCAGACACTCATCAACTTGGCCATATGCATATGTAGATATTTCGAAGCCATACCAGAAAACAAACTCCTTACTGTAAGCATCTCCATCAAACTGCTAGCCACCATGAATGTGTGCCCCAGAGGTGGAGGTGGGACAACAATAGGTCCTTATGATTCAACGGTGTTGAAGTCGACCCTGTAGTTATCGCGCAACATTGGTTCTGGTGGATTCTGCACCCTCAGTGTATCTCCGAGTAGATTACCACCACAATCCTGAACATTCTCATCATTCACTTGTTCTACTATCTCCTTTATGACTAGATTATTTTGTACCCCTTGATTATTTATCTTTCGCAAAGTTTTACTCAACTCTGGATCGTATGGGATTAATGGTTCGCCTCGACTCCGTGTACTCGGCATACACTAGAGTGGAAACCTGAAGTAAACAAAAACAAAAGAAAATGTAAAATTAGGAAACAATTGACTAAAGTTCAATAATGTAGTTAAACTTAATCTAAAAGCATTATTCCTCGACAACAGCACAAAAATTTGATACGCTAAAATTACACCTCCCTAAAGAAGTATAAGCGATTGTTATCAAGTGAAGAACCAAACTTGGAGGTTGGGGTCGATCCCATGAGGAATATGGTTTACACTTAAACTTATCTCACTATTATACTCAACTTATTTTCGAGACAAGTAATTAAAGGGGGAGGGGGGGTTGTAAGTAAATAACTGATTATTGTTTAAGTAACAAGTGAGCAATATTCAAAACTTAAGTTATAAATAAGAGAGAGAAACTAGGGTGTATGTGTTCCCCATAAGCTCTTAACGCGGTAATCCTAACAATAGTAATCTTTTCCTAGTGTTTTACATACAAAGTTGGTATGATATGTATCCCTAATTGATTGCTCCTCTAAATAGGGAATTTCACTCTGCACCTTAGCCCGACTACGTGTGGTTATTAATTGATGCAAGTAGAATGTGATAGAATTATGAATGTTAGGAATGGATTACTTGAATCATGTTATCATCCATGTCTAATGTAGTAATTCTAGATGTGTTGGCGAATTATGATCCATGGTCCTTGAAGGGCAAATTATGAGAATTTTGTATGATCATAATGTTTATGTACATGCTTTATGAATACTTTGAAAGTAATGTGATTATGACTATAATGTAATTGTGGTGTTGTGAAAGGCTTTCCTCACCTAAATGAATCGGTAGGCTAAGGGCATTCCTTTCATCTGTGAATATAAGTGATCTTGATTTATATACCTTGAATTGGTGACCTAAAAGTGGTACTTAGTATAGATGGGATTATGAGATCTTTATCTATACATTGCACAAGTATAACTTAGGGTTACTTATGAGATGGTTTTATTATGCTATGATGATCTTTATGTTGAATATGCTTGTGACTTATGCTTTTTATACTAAAGTGCATGACGATTCTCAAACTTGGTAAATGCATGTTTTTCAACTAAAATGTCCCTTTTTGCATGTTTTCAAGGTTCTTATGCATGGCTATCATACTTAGTGCATTTTTGTACTAGCCTATATTTTGTACATTTTTCACAAACTGTAAGTTCCGGTTCTTAAGGTGATCTTCTATTGGTTCAAGCTTGGATCGACTATTCTCCTATCTTGTGGTGAGTCCTCAAGATTCTAGGACATATGAGTCATTAGTAGTTTCTTTCTAGTTATTTCACTTTGGGATTATGTCAAAAGGGTTATGACCCTATTTTTGATTCAAAGATTGCATTAGATGGCTACTTGAGACAAGTTAGACTCCTATTGCTTTTATTAAAGACTTCGATTGTATGGAGAAAAGTTTTTAAATTCCGCATCATTTCCTATATCTTATGTCATGATATGCTAAGGGTCTTACATGGAGCCTTTCGGGGTTCTATGTGCCTTATTACGTCTAGGGGGTACCTTCGGGTCGTAACAATGGTTCCCAGGTGAATTGAATACCGAGAACCTTGGGATTCCTCTAGGATCCATTCCCTAAAGTCATAGACATTAGGAACACATAAACGACCTCAATACGTAAGCACCCCATCTTTTCCTTGGGAGAAAGGCTCGATGGATTTCTTAAGTACCGCCTCTTTCAACTCAACTAAAATGAGATCAAGACCTTTCTTACTCTTCACATCCATCACAAAGGACGATTCGGAACCATTATGGACTTTGACACCACCCTTGGTGGAATCCACTAGTTCAACACCTAGTCGGGCCATCCTATGAACATCATGAACCAACTTTTTATTTCCTTCATCTACCTGGGCCACACTACCCATTAACAGTCTACTAAGAGCATCCACTACCACATTAGCTTTTTCGGGGTGATACAGGACACTCATGTCATAATATTTCAAGAATTCCAGCCACCTTCTTTGGCAAAGATTCAATTCCCTTTGACTAAACACATAATGTAGACTTTTGTGATTAGTGAAAACATCAACATGGATCCTATACAAATAATGTCTCTAAATTTTTAAGGCAAAAACAATCGTCGCTAACTCAAGATCATGGGTAGGATAATTCTTCTCATGGACTTTACGTTGCCTTGAAGCATAGGCAATAACCTTACCATTTTGCATAAGCACGCATCCTAACCCAACTCTAGAGGCATCACAATACACCACAAAACCATTCGTACCTTCTGGTAACGTTAACACCGAAGCGTAAGTGAGTCTATCTTTCAACTCTTGGAAACTTTTCTCACAATCTTTCGGCTACACAAACTTTGCCTTCTTTTGAGTGAAAGTTGTCAAAGGTGAAGCAATGAAAGAAAATCCCTCAACAAAAGCTTCTAATGTCGGAAGGAGATAGAGGTCTAGGCCAACTCTTGACCACACCCGTCTTCTTAGTATCTACCTCAATATCCTTTCTTGACACAATATGATTGAGGAAAATTATGGACCTTAACCAAAATTCACACTTGCAAAAAGTTGTTGGTCCTTAAGAACGTGCAACACAATTCTGAAATGGTCCACATGCTCATTTCGACTCCTTGAATAGATCAAAATATCATCAATAAACACAATTATGAACATATTAACGTATTGTCTAAACACCCTATTTATCAAATCCATGAACGCCGTTGGAGCATTAGTCAACTGAAACGACATTAGCACGAACTCATAATGACCATACCGGGTTCTAAAGGCCGTCTTTGGAATATCAAACCCTCTCACCCTCAATTGGTGATAACCCGAACGAAGATCAATCATAGAGAAATAACTAGTTCCTTGAAGTTGGTGAAACAAATGATCTATCCTTGGAAGATGATACTTATTCTTGATGGTCACTTTATTCAATTAATAATAATCAATGCACATTCGAAGAGACCCATCTTTCTTTCTAACAAATAATAAGGGAGAACCCCATGGAGAGATACTCGATCGGATGAAACCCTTATCCAACAAATTCTTTAGTTGCTCTGTCAACTCCACCGGAGCCATACTATATAGAGGAATAGAGATAGGTTGCATATCTGGGAGAAGGTCAATACCAAAATTTATTTCCTGCTCAGGAAGAATAATAGGTAAATCATCGGGGAAAACTTCTGGGAATTCATTAACTACCGGAACCGACTCAAGAGTAGGGATTTTAAATTCTACATGACCCTAACAAGATGGTAAATATACCCTTTTGAGATTATCTTCCTAGCTTTAAGACAAAATACAAATTGAACTCTAGGCATAGAATTTCCCCTCTTCCACTCTAAGATAGGCTCATTTGAGAATTGAAATCTAACCACCTGAAACCTATAATCAATAGAGGCATAAAATGCATGTAACCAATCCATAACAAGGATCACATCGAAGTCTAACATGTCTAGCTCTACCAAGTCTACCAAAGTAATCCTATGGGATAAGAAAATGGGATATCTCCTATAGACCCTCTTAGCCACCACAAACTCATCAAAAGGGATAGAGACAGAAAAAGGTTTTAGGAGCACTTCTGGGGAAACATCAAATCTCATCGCCACATAAGGCGTCACAAAAGATAAAGTAGCACTGAGATCTAACAAAGCATATATATCATATTAAAAAAACTTGTAACATACCGGTGACTACATTCGGGGAGATCTCTTGGTTACCTCGGGATTGAAGAGCAGAAAAATAGTTTTGCTTTGGGGCATTAGAGTTTGAACTTGGAGGAGCTTGCTTGTCCTCTATCCCCTTAACCTTGAGCATCGGGCAATATCTCATCTTGTGTCCACTCTTCCTGCTACTAAAGCATCCTTCGGTGTCGGATAGGCACTTACCACTTGTTTCTTCCCACATTTGGCACATGTAGGTCTAGCAAAAGAAGAACTGCCTCTATTTCCTCTTTGAGTTTTAGGGTTGGACACTCTTTCCTTATTAGACTTAGGAGGAGCACTAAATGAATCTTGATCGAAAAACCTTTGTCAAAATTTAGGTCGACCTTGTCTCTCAGACTTTGCATTAGAGAAGTTTCCATCACTGGTCCTAGCCTTTTTCACCTCCCTATTCTTCTCCCTAAGTTTTGATTCCTTAATTTATTAGGCATACACCACAAGACGTGAGATATTGATATTATGAAGGAGCATTGCCATACGATATTCTTTTTCTACGAAGTCGGATACACCCAACATAAACCTACTCATCTTAGCCCTTTAGTCCGCCACCATAGTTGGAGAATACTTGGATAGTTGAGTGAACTTTAGAGCATACTCCTTAACACTCTACTTCCTAGACAAGGGTTAATGAACTCTTACACCTTTCTTACCTCAACTCGAGGGGGAAAAACCTACCAACAAATGTTGATTTAAACAATTCCTATTCTATGGGCCCTGCTCTTACGGGCAACTCTCCCTTCCATTAATCATACCACACTTGAGCCACATCTTTTAGTTGGTAAGCGGCTAGCTCCACCTTCTCTTATGGAGACAAACCCATAATAGCAAGTACTTTATATACCTTGTTAATAAACCTTTGAGGATCCTCCTCCACTTTGGAGCCATGGAATTTTGGAGAGTTCATACGTGCAAAATCCCTCACCCTTGAAGCGGTCGTACACATAATTGGGTTTACGGGTCAACCACTTCTATATTGGCTTGAGCCGTCACAGCTTATGCCAATATTTGAAAAGCCGACCTAAATTTCACATGTATCACATTCTCAACCAAGGGATCTACTAGAGCTTGGGGGGCTTGAGGAGGAGCTCCGTGATTCACATTGTCATCCTCCATCCTTCTAGCGTTCCTTCTATTATACATATCCAAAAGACAGAGGTCAAGGATTAAGAGAAGGAAATCTTTTAGAGTTAAACTCTAAGGCATGACTTAAGAGTAATAAAGAAGTGAAATTTCCTAAACATCTTGTATCCTCTCAATCATAAGTGTGGCGAGCTTCATACTCATAAACAAGACTCTACTAGATGTGGCTTATAAGACATCATCCTAAAATCATTCTAAACCTTGCGCTCTGATACCAAATTTGGCACGACCCAAGGGTACCCCCTAGATGTAACATGGTGTATAGAACCTCGAAGGACTCCACACAAACCACTTAGCTTTCATAACATAAGAATAGAAAAATAAAGAGTAAAACACATTTACAAGTCTTAAAAAGGTTTTTCATAAAAGAAAACAGAAGTATAGACTTGTCTCAATATAGCCATCTATTCAATACTTAAATGAGATTGGGCCTAGCCCATACATCATGCCCAAAAACAAAAGTACAATAAGTGGAAACTAAAAACAACAACTCCATCCTCGAACCGTGAGGACTCACTAAGCTCAGGAAGATGTCAAGTCCAAGCTCTAGCCACTAGAATGGAAATCTTGTCTGTTGGACCCTACATTGAGGAACAATGTAGGCAAAAATATGCGTTAATACAAAAAAATTCACCAAGTATGATAACTATGCATAAAAACATTTAAAACATACAAAAAGGGCCATTTCATTTCAAAGCATACAATTTGCCAAGTTCAACCATCATATGAGATATTAGAAATCATAAGTCATAATCATGGATAAAATATGTCAACATCATCTTTAAAACGTTTGAACTCTTATACAAAAATTCTTGAGTAACCATAGTTCATTAATCATGATCTTATTATGGGAACAATAACCTTAACCGACATAGAGACCATGTGAGCTAAAACATGATCATCCAGTGTCTCCTGATATACTATGAGTTTACGATAATTTTAATACATTTCACTTAAGATTTGTGTGTGTTTAGGGCCATTTTGTATTGGTATTAATGTATTTTTATCATGTTTAGAGAAAATAAGTTCAGACGTGGAAGTTGAGAGACACAGCTGAACAATGTGCAGAAAAGGGCATCTAAGGACATGACCTACGGACCGTAGGTCCAATCATGCCCTATAGATGGTAGACGTAGATGGGAAGGCAAGGTTGAAGGAAAATCAGGGAATTCTCATCCAAGTATGGAACCATGGTTGCAATCGACGAACTGTAGATCGACTTATGGGCCGTCTTGTTGTTCCATCAAATAATTTAGAGAAGGGGTTCCAGTACCTAATTTTGAAGATTCTAAGTATGAACCATGGTCCGTACTATTGATCCGTCGATTGCGATAGAGATGAAGATTTTAAAGTTGGAAAATTTGCCTAAGTCCTGAACCACGGAAGGGATCTACTGACCGTAGGTCAATCCACGGTCTGTAGATCAGTGTCGTAGATCCAAACCGCGTGCTGACACATTATTTACTTATTTAGTACCTTTTTAGTTGAGACTTGTTTTTCTATATATAGGACATGTAAACCTCATTTTTTAGGGTTAGACTTAATTATTTTATTTCTTGTTTTTGGCTTTGGAGATTAACTAAGAATTTTAGCAATTCTTGATTTCCTAAGTTCATTTTGAAGATTTTGACTTTGAAATTCTGGGTTTATCATTCTCATTACGTAAGTTCATGATTTCTTCATCTAAAAATATGAATTGTGTTCTTGCTACTATGGGTAACTAAATCCACAATTAGGGTTGTGGGAACCATGAGCAATTAACAAAGTATGAATAGTAACTAAGTAATTCTTGAATCGTGTTATTGTATGCATTGATAATTCTTTTATTTAGAAGTCTTTTTAGCGGTTACAGACGTTACAACTCGCCTTGTTGCTACTTGCCGGACCAAGGAGGTAGTTAATAAGAAATGAATTATCAACATAGATTTAGTGTGATACTATCTAATAGTCTAATGTCGATTTGTGCGAGGGTGAAAACTAAGTCATACATCGATGTGATGTCTAATATGAGGTAAAGGTAATGGTTAGTAAATTATACGCACGTAGCCGGACCAAGGTGCGGGGTGAAATTCTCTAGTTTTAGGACCAAGGAATTAGAGATACCTAACTTATCACTTTGCATGTAATACACTAGGAAGGGATTACTATTACTAGGATTACCGCGTTATGAGCTTATGGGGAATACATACACCTTAGTTTCTCTCTCATCTTGATAATAACTAAAGGTTGGATCTTACTCATTGATTGTTAACATAATTTCCAGAATTTGTTTCACAAATCCCCGCCCCTCTTTTAATTACTTGTCTCAAAAGTACGTTGAATAAAAGAATATAATTGTATGTTAAGTTTAAGTCTAAACCATATTCCTCGTGGAATCAACCCCAACCTCCAAGTTGGGTTCTTTACTTAATAACGATTGCTTATACTTCTTTAAGGAGGTGTACTTTGAATGTATCATCTCCCACACCGAAAAGGGTTGTTCTACTTGCCTAAGGTAGAAGCATAAACTCTTAGCTTAGGTGGATCCACTAGCTAGATAACCTCTAGGGGCACATAGTTTAAGGGATACAAAGATTGTTACTAGAAACTCGGACTCAACTGATTTAGAAGGTTTCCATCTCATGAGACATACATGGGAAGCCCGGACTCAACTAACGTAAAAGACTTCCATCTCATTTCAATATACACTCGGTGATAAGCATAATTCCCACGGAATACTTATTAAATCTTGCTTAATTCATGTCTCATGGAAGGATGTCCTTGGAAACCAATCCAATTTAGTTCATTAGGATAGCTCTTACTCATTGATTCAATTAGGTGAGAATATCCTTTCAACCTAATAATCCTTTCTATGTGAGAAAACCTGTCACATCATGGTTGTAAGTGTTTCATTAGAATAACCTTTCAACAACACAACCAATATTGGCACTTCACTCTCAACCATGATCTACGAAACCACGATTGACGGACCGTGGATGGACCTACGGTCTGTCCTAGTCATCGTCATTTGTGGTAAGAGATTTTTGCCAATTGATGGGAGGCTGGACCACAGATCGTGGTCCCTCCATTGTCCATCCTTGGACCTTTCCCAAGTAACCTACCGATAGACCCAGTGGACAGGCCGTGGTCTGACTCATGGTCATTTCTGGTGAACTGCGGTTTAGTCATCAGAGACCATCATTTTGGGGTCCTTGACCTATGGCTAAGTCTTAACCCACAGTCCGTGGTTAGCCTCCATGGCTGGCTCCTGCAACTTCCCATAATATGAGGTGTTACAGTATAAATCAAACTATGTGTTTATCTCACGTGGTTTTATGTAGGTTAGTAATAACTTCCACAGTCAAACTCTTGTGCATTCGACCAAGTTTTTAGTTATACTTTAGTATTAAGTCTCATCATGTTATGTACTTGGTCATTGCATTCAGTTCAGTTCTTTTCAGTATATTTCAGTATTTTCAACATGCTTAGATTATATCATTGCTTAGTTATGCTTTGTTCAACTTATATGTTTGTTTAGCTTTTATCCTATCCTGCATGCTCAGTACGTTCTAAGTACTGCCGCATACTCTGAGCTACATCTTTTCATGATGTAGGTTTAGGTCCTTAGCATTAGGATCACATGTTTTAAGTAGCTTCAGTGGTGAGTCCTCATACTTCGAAGACAATAGACATGTTTTGAGACTTAGTCTTTCATTTCAGTTTCAGTTTTGCAAGGGTTAGTTGGGGACATGTCCCAGCAACTCTAGTCAATTAGAGGCTTTTTCAAACATAGTTCGATTCAGCTTTAGTTTTGAGTTATAGTCCAGTATCATTAACTATTATTCAATATTTATATATATTCAGACAAGTTTTGGGTATTCCCCACTATTATTTATCTCATGATTTAGTTATCTTTCATAGATTTATTCACTTTTGCTTATAATATGCTTGCTCAGGGTTAGCTGGGGTCACTCGTGATCCTAGGTCTCGTGTTTACATCAAGGGGGTAGCCTCGGGGCGTGCCATCTTCAATGCTATTTCTACTTCATTCTCTAGTACACCTACAAATATTATGTATCATTTGGGTATTAATTCATTTGTCTGAGTTACTGTAAATATGCATTTTCATGCTTGTTGACAAGAAATAATAAGCTTATAAACATTGCCAATGCCACCATGCCCTATCTTATTAGCTAGCGAGAAATTGTTAGTAGCTGCAGCTAAATCACTAGAATCATATGCAATGACATTAGTGCCCTGCAACAAATCTTCTTGAGAATTTGCCGGCTGATAGATTTTTGGTTCATCTGCTCAGATAAAGATATTCTTTTGAGAAAGAAAATTAATTAGAAAATAATGGATGGGAACCATACCTTAATATGAGTATTAGGCTAGCTAGCTATCTTACTTAGGCCTTGTGTTTGTTAAATAATAGTGCTCTTATAAAACTAAGCTTAGTCTGTAATGAAGAACTATGAAAATAATAAAATAGCAGCGCAAGGTGATGCTCTTTACCTAGCACATTTATCCTCATTCAATATATAACCCTAACAGTTATAGGCAAGATAGTAGGTAGTGCTAGCTCTGAGACTAAAGAAGTAAAAACTATCCACCCCTCTTTCCATATGCAGTCGGAAACATGTGCATCTGTCCATAAGAAAATTAAAAGTGTTAGCTATTTCTTACTCAAAAAATTACGCTTCAGCTTTGACAGATTTACTTTATAGAAATTGCTAGAGCTATTTGCTTATTCTGTCAAAGATTAACTAGATGCACGCATGTTGGTTTCATCTTCTGCTAGATTATGTAGCAGTTATGTGACAACATTCTATCTAATTCTTCAAACATCTAATGTTTTGATATCAATCAGCAATAAACCACTTAATTAAGCACTAATATGGAAATTCTATTTACTGATGTTTCTGTGCAAATAATCAAGCCTACACAACAAATAACTACTTCAACCTTCAAATGTCATTCATGCACACATTGTTTTGCTCCATATTAAGAATAATTTAGGCATTGAATCAATTGTTGTATCACAAAAGCAAGCAACCAATTTTACCTAGTTTTCCAAGTGTCATTCGTATAAAAATGTTGTTTCGAGATATATGTGAAAGTCTCATATCAAACTAAATCTCCCAACCAAACAACACATTTGCTTCCATTTTTGTTGATATTGATGTTAGTACAAGCTATACATGATTTTTGTAGCATATAAAATTTATGCACTGCTACAACATTACAAGCAACTGCTGTGTTTTACCTTTTGCTCTATTTTACCATTTGTTGCAAGCTTTTTCGTTAATCCAACTTGTTGGAAGCAAACGGTAAAGCACAACAGTTGGTTGCAATGTTGCAACAGTGCATATATTTTTAAAACAAAATTTATGCACTACTACAAAGATCGTGTATGGCTTATACTACCATCAATATCAATGGAAATGGAAGCAAATGTGTCATTTTTTTGGGAGATTCACTTGATATGAGACATTCACAAATATCTCAGAACAACATTTTATACAGAGGACACCTGGAAAACTAGGTAAAATTGATTGATTGCTTGTGACACAACAACTTATTCAGTGCCTACATTATTCTTAATATGGTGCAAAACAATGTGTGCATGAATGAAATTTGAAGGTTGAAATAGTTAATTATTATGTAGGGTTTATTATTTGCACAAAAACATCAATTAATAGAATTCTCATATCAGTGCTTGATTAAGTGGTTCATCGTAGATTGATATCAAAACATTAGATGTTTGAAGCATTAGACTGAATGTTGTCACATAACTACTACACAATCTAGCATAAGATGAAACCAACCTGCATACGCCTAGTTATTCTCATTGCAAAATATTTAACATAATAAGCAAATACCTATAGAAATTCCTATAAAGTTTATTTGTCAAAGTTGAAGCCTAATTTTATGATTAAGCAACAACTAACACTTTTAACTTTTTTATGGAAAGATGCACCTGTTTACGATTGTTGATGGAAAAGAGGAATGGACAGTTTTTGCTTTTTTAATATCAGAGTTCGCACTACTTACTATCTTGCTTATAACTATTGAGGTTCTAAATCGAATGAGGACAAAGGTGCTAAGTAAAAAGAATCACCTTGCACTGATATCTTATTATTTTCATAGTTCTTCATTACAACCTAAGCTTAGTTTTACTAGAGCACTATTATTTAGCAAACACATGACCTAAGTAAGATATCACGCCTAATACTTATATTAAGTCATGGTTCACATCCATTATTTTCTGATTAATTTGCTTTCTTAAAAGAATATCTTTATCTGAGCGAATGAACCATAAATCAATCGGCCGGTAAATTCTAAAGGAGCTTTCCTGTCGGGCACTAATGTCATTGCATATGATTCCAGTGATCTAGCTGCAGCCACTAACAATTTCTCGTTGGCTAATAAGATAGGGCATGGTGGCTTTGGCAATGTTTATAAAGTTATTATTTCTTTTCAACAAACACGAAAATGCATATCTACGGTAACTCGGATGACAAAATTAATACTCAAATGATACATAGTATATGTACGTTGTATTAGAGAATGGAGTAGAAATAGTAGTGAAGAATCATGACGTGGCTTCTCACTAAGGATTTACTGATTTAGAGAATGAAGTCAAGTTAATAGCAAAGCAAAAGCATCGCAACCTACCCAAGTTGTTGGGATATTGCATTGATGGAGTAGAAAAATTCCTAGCCTATGAGTTCATGGCAAATAATAGCCTAGACAAAGTCATATTTGGTATGACATCTTAAATAACATTTTTTTTACTATTGTCTATGTTGTTTGATATTGAAAAGCCACAAAAGACAGAAATTTGGGAGTATCAAGTGAAATTGAGTAACTATTTTCTGTACATGTCCAGATTCTGCACAGTAACATGGCCAATACATATAGTAGCTGGAAACAAATGTTAAAACTAAGCAGTTGGCTGCAATTTTTAAGCAGTGCAAAAATTTTAAAACAAAGTGCATAAAAAATTGAGTAGTTGGTTGTAATGTTGCAGCAGTGCTGAAATTTTAAAACAGAGCTTGCATAAAAAAATTGAGCACTTTGCAGTGGTGAACCACGAAGCACTTCACGGACCATGGACCACCCACGAGTCGTGGGAAAGCTCGTGTAAATCAGAAAAAACCTACCAGGCCCATCCATTAGACCATGGAGCCTTTCACGAGCTGCGGTCTTGATGATGGGCCATGGTGAGGCTCGTGAAGCTGCTCCAGTAGGCCGCTAGCCCAAGTAAAGAACCACGGTGACCTTCACAGTCCGTGATCCTTCACACGGTCTATGAAGTGGACAGTAGAGGAGATGGGCCTAGGACTAGTAGTCATTGGCCATTAGACCACGACCTACTTGACGGGCTGTGGTGCCATTGACGGTCTGTCATTGGGTCCATGGAATACCCCTGTCAGATTTTCAAATAGGGTCATTTTGATTTTTTCCCCATGCGTTGGACACCTAAACTACGTCGTTTAATCATTAAACTACGTCGTTTTACTCAGTTTAAACCTAGTAAGTTAGTCAAAATATTACCAAAACCTCTATTAACCAAAATCATTCAAACTTAGAGCGCAAAGAAGAAGAAAGAGGCGCCAGTTTTCCCAAGAACAACCTGCAGGTTTCCTTCAAGTTTCAGCCCAAAATTGAAGGATTTCTCCGTAGATTTTGTGACCAGGTATGTGGGATTTCACTGGTGGATTCCTTTCATCCACTAGGTCCCTAGAATTCAATTAGAATCTTAATTCCTATATCTTGCTTAGACCAAGGGTTTCTAAAACCTTAGATATTGGTTGTGATTTAGCTGTTAGAATATTCCTAATCAGATTAGCATGTCTTTGTGAAATCATTGCTTTGTTCTTTGCATAAAACTCAGAACCCTAGTTGTGTAGATTCTTTTAGTTCATCAATTACACATGCTAGGTTAGTTAAACAGAAATACATGCTTCAATTTTCAAACATCACATTAATCATTACATAATTTTTACATTCTCAGATTTTACGTGTTAGAATTTGAGCTATTTAGCATTTTAGTATTTCAATCATAATATGTTATATACATATTCAGTTGGGAGTAGACTTAACACCGAGTTAGACTAAGGTTCAGCGTACCTGTACAGTCCCAAAACTACATGCCACCGTAGGTTTTTAAGTCCCTTTTATGGGCATCATATTTAGTGATCACTCTAGTCATGCCTTTATACCCTTAGGAAGGTATATTGGGTCTTATCGATGAGGTGTATACATCGGACTCTGCATTTAGCTCATGTGGTTTTATGTCGGTTAGTAGTAACTCCCACAGTCAGACTCTAGTGCATTCGACCAGATCTTCAATTATATTTTAGTATTTAATGTCAGCATGTTATGTACTTGTTCATTGCATTCAATTCAGTTCTTTTCAATATTTTCATCATGTTCATATTATATCATTGCTCATTTATTCTTTGAGCTACATCTTTTCATGATGTAGGGTAAGGTCCTCAGCATTTAGATCAAGTGTAGATCATTTCTAGATCCACATTCAGCAGCTTCATTGGTGAGTCCTTGTACTACGACGACAATAGACATGTTTTCAACTTTAGTCTTTCATTTCAGTTTGAGTTTCGCTAGGGTTAGCTGGGGACATGTCCCAACAACTCTAGTCAATTAGAGGCATTTTCAAACATAGTTAGATTCAACTTTAGTTTTGAGTTATAGTATAGTATCATTAAATTTTATTCAATATTTATATATATTCACACTAGTTTTGGGTATTCCCAACTAATAGTTATCTCATGATTTAGCTTCCGCTGAAGTTTACTTATATATATATATATATATATATATATATATATATATATTCAGTTTTGCTTATGATATGACAGCTCAGGGTTAGCTTGGGGTCAATCGTGATCCTAGGTCTTGTGCTTACGTCAAGGGGGTAGCCTCGGAGCGTGACATCTTCACTGCAATTTCTACTCCATTCACTAATACATCCTACATATATTATGTATCATTTGGGTATTAATTTTGTTGTCTGAGTTACTATAAATATGTATTTTCATGCTTGTTGAAAGGAAATAACAACCTTATAAACATTGCCAAAGCCACCATGCCCTATCATATTAGCAAGCGGGAAATTGTTAGTGGCTGCACCTAGATCACTGGAATCATATGCATTGACATTGGTGCCTTGCAGTAAAGCTCCTTGAGAATTTGTCAGCTGATTGATTTCTAGTTCATCTGCTCAGATAAAGATATTATTTTGAGAAAGCAAATTAATTATAAAATAATGGATGTGAACCATACCTTAATATGATTACTAGGCTATCTATCTTACTTAGGTCATGTGTTTGCTAAATAATAGTGCTCTTATGAAACTAAGCTTAGTCTGTAATGAAGAACTATGAAAATAATAAAATAGCAGCACAAGATGATTCTTTTTTACATAGCACCTTTGTCCTCATTCGATATAGAACCCCAATAGTTATATGCAAGATAGTAGGTAATGCCAACTCTGAGATTAAAGAAGAAAAAAATGTCCATTCCTCTTTCCATCTACAGTCGAAAATGGGTTCATCTGTCCCTAAGAAAGTTAAAAGTTTTAGTTGTTTCTTACTTATAAAATTAGGCTTCAGCTTTAACAGATAAACTTTATAGGAATTTATAGTGGTATTTGCTTATTTTATCAAAGAATTTGCAATGAGAATAACTAGATGCATGCAAGTTGGTTTCATCTTCTCCTAGATTGTGTAGTAGTTATGTGACCACATTCAGTCTATTGCTTCAAACATCTAATGTTTGGATATCAATATGAGATGAACCACTTAATCAAGAACTAATATGGAAATTCTATTTATTGATGTTTCTGTGCAAATAATCAAACCTACACAATAATTAACCACTTCAACCTTCAAATGCCATTCATGTACGCATTGTTTTACACCATATTAATAATAATTTATGCATTGAATCAATTGTTGTGTTACAGGCAAGCAATCATTTTTACCTAGTTTTCCAAGTGTTATTCGTATAAAAATGTTGTTCCCAGATAACTGTGAATGTCTCATATCAAATTAAATCTCGCAACCAAATGACACATTTGCTTCCATTTTCGTTGATATTGATGTTATTATAAGTCATACACGATCTTTGCAGTAGTGCACAAATTTTGTTTTTAAAATTTTTGCACTACAGCAACATTACAACCAACTGATGTGTTTTACTGTTGCTTCATTTTACCATTTGTTGCAGCTTTTTCGTTAATCCAACTTGTTGGAAACAAATGGCAAAATACAATTGTTGGTTTCAATGTTGCAGCAGTGGATAAATTTTTTAAAAAAAATTTGTGCACTGCTGCAAAATTGTGTATGGCTTATACTAACATCAATATCAACGGAAATGAAAGAAAATGTATCGTTTGATATGAGACATTCACATATATCTGGGAACAACATTTTTATACAGATGACACCTAAAAAACTAGGTAAAAATGTTTGATTTCTTGTGACACAACAACTGATTCAATGCCTAAATTATTCTTAATATGTTGCAAAACAATGTTTGCAAGAATGACATTTGAAGGTTGAAGTTGTTAATTATTGTGTAGGTTTGATTATTTGTATAGAAATATCAATTAATAGAATTCTCATATAAGTGCTTGATTAATTGGTTTATCGCAGATTGATATGGAAACATTAGATGTTTGAAGCATTAGACTAAATGTTGTCACATAATTGCTATACAATCTAGCATAAGATGAAACCTACGTATATGCATCTAGTTATTCTCATTGCAAAATCTTTAACATAATAAGAAAATACCTCTAGAAATTCCTATAAAGTTTATCTACCAGAGTTGAAGACTAATTAATGAGTAAGAAAACACTAACACTTTTAACTTTCTTATGGACAGATGCACTTGTTTTCAACTGTAGATGGAAAGAGGAATGAACAGTTTTTGCTTCTTTAATATTAGAGTTGGCACTACTTACTATCTTGCTTATAACTGTTGGGGTTCCATATCGAATGAGGACAAAGGTGCTAGGTCAAAAGAATCACCTTGCACTGCTATTTTATTATTTTCGTAGCTCTTCATTACAAAATAAGTTTAGTTTCACTACAACACTTATTAATTAGCAAGCGCATGACCTAAATAATATAGCTAGACTAATACTCATATTAAGGTATGGTTCACATCTAATATTTTCTGATTATTTTGCTTTCTCAAAAGAATAACTTTATTTGAGCAGATAAACCAGAAATTAATATAGCGGCAAAATCTCAAGGATCTTTACTGCAGGGCACTAATGTCATTGCATATGATTCTAGTGATCTAGCTCCAACGACTAATAATTTCTCACTCGCTAATAAGATAAGGCATGGTGGCTTTGGCAATGTTTATAAGGTTATTATTACATTTCAACAAACATGAAAATGCATATTTACGGTAACTCATACTATAGAATTAATACCCAAATGGTACATAATATATGTAAAGCGTACTAGAGAATGGAGTAGAAATAGTAGTGAAGAATCAATACGTGACTTCTTGCTAAGGATTTACTGATTTAGAGAATGAAGTCAAGTTAATAGCAGAGCTACAACATCGTAACCTAACCAAGTTGTTGGGATATTGCACTAATGGAGAAGAAAAACTCCTAGTCTATGAGTTCCTGGGAATAATAGCCTAGACAAGGTCATATTTGGTATGACATCTTAAATAACTTTCTTCTTTTTTATTAATGTTTGTCTTGTTTTTATATTGAAATGCCACAAAAGACAGAAATTTGGGAGTATCCGAGTGAAATTGAGTAACTATTTTTTGTACATGTCCAGATTCTGCAATAAGGAGTAAAGTAACATGGCCAATACATATAGTAGCTGGAAACAAATTGTACAACAAAGCAATTGGCTGCAATTTTTCAGCAGTGCAAAATATTTTAAAACCGAGAGCATAAAAAATTGAGCAGTTGGCAGTAATGTTGCAGCAGTACTGAAATTTTTAAACAGTAATGTTGCAGCAGTACTGAAATTTTTAAACAGAGCAAGCATCAAAAAAATTGAGCAGTTGGCAGTGGTGGACCATAGATCCCTTCACAGGTTGTGGACCACTCCACGAGCCGTGGAAAGGCTCGTGTAAATCAGGCAGAACCTACTAGGCCAAGTCATCAGACCACGAAGCCCCTCCACGGGCTGTGGTCTTGATGACGGGCTGTGGTGAGGCTCATGAAGGTGCGCCAACAGGCCCCTAGCATAAGTGAAGGACCACAGTGACCTTCACAAAACGTAATCTTTCATACGGTCCGTCATTGGGTTCGTGGAAGACCCCCATCAGAATTTTAAGTGGGGTCATTTTGGTCTTTTCCCCATGTGTTTGACACCTAAACTACATCATTTAATCATTAAACTATGTCATTTTACTCAGTTTAAACCTAGTAACTTCTACAGAACATTACCAAAACCTCTATTCACCAAAATCATTCAAACTTAGTGCAAAGAAGAAAAAAGAGGGGCTAGTTTTTCGAAGAACAACCAATAGGTTTCTTTCAAGTTTAAGCCTGAAATTGAAGGATTTCTCTATAGATTTTGTCAACAATTTTGTGGGATTTCACTGGTGATATCTTTCATCCAGTAAGTCCCTAGAATTCAGTTAGAATCTTAATTACTATTTCTTGCTTAGACCTAGGGTTTCTAAAATCTTAGCTATTGGTTGTGATTTAACTGTTAAAATATTCCTAATCAGATTAGCATATTTTGGTGGAGTCATTGCTTAGTTCTTTGCATGAAACTCAGAACCGTAGATGTGTATATTCTTTTAGTTTATCAATTACACATGCTACGTCAGTTAAACAAATATACATGCTTCGGTTTTTGAATGTCATGTTAATCAGTATATAATTGTTACATTCTTAGATTTTGCATGTCAGTAATTGAGCTATTCAGCATTTCATAATTTCAGTTATAATGTGTCATATACATATTCAGTTGGGAGTAAACTTAACACCGAGTTACACTACGGTTCATCATACTTGTATTAGTCCTAGAACTACGTGCCCCAGTAGGTTTGTAAGTCCCCTCTATGGGCATCATATTTAGTGATCACTTCAATCATTCCTTTATACCCCTGGCACAGTATATTGGGTCCTATCGATGAGGTGTATACATCGGACTCTGCATTCAGCTCACGTGGTTTTATGTCGGTTAATAGTAGCTCCCACAGTCAAACTATAGTGCTTTCATCCAGGTCTTCAATTATATTTTAGTATTCAGTCTCATCATGTTATGTACTTGTTCATTGCATTCAGTTTAGTTCTTTTCAGTATAGTTCAGTATTTTCATCATGTTCAGATTATATCATTGCTTAGGTATGCTTTGTTCATCTTATATGTTTGTTCAGCTTTTATCCTATCATGCATGCTCAGTACCTTCCAAGTACCAATGCATACTTTGCGCTACATCTTTTCATGATGTAGGTTCAGGTCCTCAGCATTTAGATCACGCGAAGACCGGTTCCCGATCCACATTTAGCAGCTTCAGTGGTAAGTCCTCATACTTTGTGGATATTATAGACATGTTTTCAAATTTATTCTTTCATTTCAGTTTTAATTTTGCTAGGGTTAGCTGGGACATGTCCCAGCTTAACTCTAGTCAGTTAGAGCCTTTTTCAAATATAGTTAGATTTAGGTTTTGTTTTGAGTTATAGTCTAGTATCATTAAATCTTATTTAGTATTTATATATATTCTGACCAGTTTTGGGTATGTAACAGCCCGTATTCTATGTGTACTAGTTCTATTTATATGACTCTTATAAATTGCCTTGTGGTATAGTTATGGACTCAGTTTCCAATGCAACTAGTGACAATAGAATAGTTTAAAAAGAACTGCCCATAGATTTTGATGCAACTCGATTAAGTTGACGTCAATCGAAGTATTTAAACTTGAGATCACAAGGTGGTATTTGAGTCTAAAGTTTAAAGTGACATAGTGTAAATAAGTTTTAAGTTAACTTAAAGGTATTAAAGCCTAGAAATGGAATAAAAGGTGCTTGCTTGACTACACTTAAGCTAGTAGGTGACAAGTAGGTGCATCACCTATGTTGACTTGTTGACCAGCCAAAAGGGACTGAGTAAGTGCATCTTCTACCAATACTTTTTTGACCATGTTATTGGGCAAAGTACACTACCACCTATTTGCATTAATCTAGCCCAAGTTGAATAGAAGAAAAAGGGGAAAATGGACAGCCAAGGCCCAATATGCTTAAGTCCAAAAAGACCCAAGTGAAAAGTCCAAGTAGGTGGATCACCTACTTGATAATTTATGGCCTAAAATGAGTGAGAAACTCAACCAAAGTAGGTCCCTTTAAAAGGGATTGATATCAGCTTTTTCCAACCATTTTTACTTTGACAAAAAAAAATTGATTTCCAGAGCTTTCTCTCTTCTCTCTCTTAGCTTTATACAGCAACCATTAAATACCATTAGGGTTCTTGAATATTAGGGAGTTCAAGCTGTTGGAAGGTATAATTTAAGACAAGTTAAGGAGGACAACCTTTACCTTGAAGAATCCAAGTCTTAGCAAGTGGTAGTTATTTACAGCAAGGTAAGCTACTACTATTTTCTCCCACTTTTTCTTGAGTTAATTAGGATACTTGGTATGTGTTGGTGAGTTGTAAATTGTTACTTTTACATGGTGTAATATTGGGGAGGATGTTCTGGTGATTAGTGCATGTTGGGACAGCCATGGAGAAAAGTCCTATTTAAATTCAGTTATGAGCTTGTTTGAGCACTTTAAAAGTAATGTTAGCTCTTCAAGTGTTGGTGATCACAAACCATGAATCATATTACTTCTGTTACATTATTATGTTTAAGGATTATTTTATGTATACTATGATAACAGATGTGACTGGATGTGCGGGAAAGTTAAGGAGACGTTAAAGAACTTAAATATTGGAGGGTGTTTTGGGGAGGACTTGATACGAAGGTTGTAAAGTATATAGACGCGATTAAAAGGAAAGGAAAGGAAAGAAAGCACTGGCTAGATAAATTGGATGCTTACTGCTTGGTTACCATTTGGGTGAGATCAAGTAGCTCAAATTGATTGATTAGCTACTAATACTAGTCTTACAACTTATTTTATTGTAAATTAGCAATCCAAAGAGAAGGAGCTTAAGTCATACATTTTGAATTGTATAGCAAGGTATGAAAGGCTATTTGATTTCCTATTTCTTATGCATGAATCCAACACTTGTATTACAAAGTAAGCTTAATAAGTGCCCTTGGTAGTGACTGATCCATAGTTGCAGTTCCTACTCCCTAGAGCATTACAGTGAGTACTCTAATATGAGTTTATTACTATATGTGCGTGCTTACTCTACCAAGTATTAGCATGCACGTATCATATATTACACATGATGCATATGTTTATATGTTGGATATACGATATGCCCATATCGTGCCAACTTGCTTCAATTATCTATATATATGCCATCTTTTCACATGTTCATATGTTCCTTTTATTGGTTGTTTCTCCCATTTTGTTAGACTATAATGTTACCTCACAAGATCCCTACTTGCTCTATTGTACATTTTATATGTACATACTTGGAATACGTATCCGTCCTTACGTTGAATCTATCCACGCTCTTCCTTGGTTCCACGTTCATGTATACCTTGTATTTGATATTAATTAGTGAGTATTTGGCAAACATATAGAGTTCAAATCTCTTGGCTGAATGTTAAATGTCTTCACTTGATATGTGCTTCAATTTGAGATGTCAAAATGCTTATTGAGTCATATAAGCTCCTAAGTATTACATGTTCATGTCACATTTGCATCCCACGTCATTGTTATTATCGTAAGTCCATATTCATATGTTTTCAACTACTGGTTCATAGTTCCAAGTCTCAACAATGATTATGACCACCAAAACAACAATTTCAAAAGAGTTATGATCATCAAAAGAATTATCTCAAAAGAGTTATGATCATCAAAAGAATTATCTCAAAAGAGTTATGATCATCAAAAGAACAATCCCAAAAGAGTTATGAACATCAACACAACAATCTCAAAGATTAAAGAATCTAAGTAAAGCAATCTATATAATTATGGGTTGCAGCCCAGTGGCAAATGCCTAGCATGGGTCTATCCTAATTGGTATAGCAGGGTGGCAGCTCAAGGTGAAAGCCTAGCATGGGCTGATCCCAATTGATAAAGAAGGGTGGCAGCTCAGGGGCGAAAGCCTAGCATATATCGATCCCAATTTGCAGAATTATGAGGACAGCATCCCAGGGGTTAAAATGCCTAGCATGGGTCATCCTCTTCTACCACTGATCAATTGTTCATCGTATCATCTGTCTTATAAAATTATAACGCACAGAAAAGTAAAGAAAAAAATGTAACATACAAGATTCCACATGTATAAGCAAAGGTGGTCTAAAATTCTTATCTATTTGTATTTGGTTTCACTTGAGCTCTCATTTTACGTATGATTGTATTATGCCTTACATATTCAGTACATTCTTTCATACTGACGTCCCTTATTGGGGAAGCTGCATTTCATGCTGCAGGTACAGGTACTCAACTAGTAGATCTCCCCAATAAAAGCACATGATACTCGACAGTTGTTGGTGAGCTCCAGGTTGATTCGAGACTTTTTCGAGTCTTTACTATGTGTATTTTCATAGTGGTACAGTCATGGATTCCAGTAGAGGCTTTGTAGACATTGTAAAGCTATCATCTATATTCATAGTTTCACTTGTCACATGTATCAATTCAGCTAGTCGATATGTGTTGTATATAAAGCTTCTCATTAGTAAATCTATCAGCATAGTAGTTTACT
This sequence comes from Solanum bulbocastanum, assembly GCA_037074985.1. Lineage (NCBI taxonomy): Eukaryota > Viridiplantae > Streptophyta > Magnoliopsida > Solanales > Solanaceae > Solanum > Solanum bulbocastanum. The sequence continues at coordinate 35,220,505 of CM073599.1, read as the reverse complement.
TTCTCATCATGGCTCACCTGTAAAACATGTGTTCATATGGTACTTGTCTGCCTCACCTAGGGTTAGGGTGTGATAAAAGTGGTATTATGGGGCTGCTTGGACATTTAGGAAATGTTACCCTCCTTTATAATCCAGATCGTGCGATAGGGCGAAATTAAGAAGTCAATTTCCGCTTGTACCTGATCATGTTATTCATATTATGCTTACTATGGTTAAGGATTGTTAAAGTGTTAACATGTAACATACAGAAAGGATCTTAAGTTACCAAAATTTAGACTAGATTTAGCTCATTTTATTTGATCATCTCACTCCACGAGGTATGTAAAATCTTTTATGTTATTTGAATTTTAAGTTGCATTTGTACCATTTGTATCACATTGGTTCAATTAAGAAAGATATAATATATGCTTAATAAATGATTGATTACCTAGTTGCATATATGAGTTGTAGCATTTCCAAGCACATCTTCTTAGGAGGATGTAACCAACTCTTGAGTTCTGTATTTCCTCCATACTTATAGGATCTATTCCTATAGAGGACACTTGTTCTTAGTCTGTGATATCCATAGAATTTTCAGCGTTACACATGTTCTTAAAATTGATGATGTTGAACCAGTTTATTTTAGTTGGAAGAAGGCAGTGGCACAATTTGATAGGTGGATGTATCAGTGTAAAAGTGTTACTAGAGATACCCCTAACTGGCTGACAAGGCCCAAATTCTCACCATATATCATCCCAAGTATGTTAATATTGTGCTTTTATATAGTATGTGCCAACAACCCCAAGTAATTACTAATAACATTTGTATTCTTTTCATGGTTATAAAACTTAAGGATATGTGTGCCAATTGCTGAAAATGATATATGTGTGGTAGTTCCTATTATGATCTATGTTTTGGCTATAGAGGATTAGGATGTGACTTAAGGTTAACAAAAGGAAAATTGATTGGTTAGACCTAAGTTGTGATTAGTCAGGTTGTACCTAGTGGGATTAGAGTGCATGAAGCTACTAGTTTGGATCAAAAGGTACTTGTTAGATAGGAAGCATGTGAGAATGAAGCTTGAATTACATAGACTAAATATGTACGTAAAGCTTCTAGTTAGAAAGAGATGAGAAACGTTAAATTCCCTAAACATAGGAGTAGGGGTGATATAAGGATGCTATAGAAGAGTGAGATAGGTGATTATGAAAGAGAGGTTGCTAAGTGTATGAGGCAATAAAAAGGTATCAACTCTTTAACCCTAACGAGTTATAATGGTACATCCGGGAACAACTTTGTGAACCTTTGTTAGACAAAAAAGTCATTCTAGTATTGATTCAAGTTTTGATATTTGGTCTTGATAACAACAAGAAAAAAGAGGGGAATAAAAAGGTTACCTAGATAGAAGATACATGGACCTAGTTTATCTACATCATTAGTACAAAAGAGAAGTAGAGCATTATACACATGTATAGAGTTCCATCAAATTGAATAGGGCTACTACAGGATTCATTTAATATATGTTTGAAGTAATTTGTCAATCATAGTCTAGTTAAAGGAGAGGAAAAATTGATCACATGCTAGTTGTTCTTGTCTGCTATCTTGCATGGGAAAAGAGTCGGAGCACCCTCACTTGTTATAAAAAAAAAAAAAAAGGAAATCTATTAGTTTGGCCAGACCTAGCTAGTTATGCCCAAAGCGGCTAACTCTAAGACGTTATGAATCAAAATATAACTTTATAGGTACCTGACATTTACATGTTATTAGATTTCATGTTTTATGGTGCGTTCAAGCTTTACTATTTATTTCTATTATGTCCTTCAAAAGGCACCAGATATTGAGCTTGATATAACACAAGCTAGTAACGAAGGTAAAATTGACCTCGGCCTCCTACTCTAATAGATGAACTATTGAGGATTTTTTTTCTATCTTAATTGTAGTATTTATATTGACCTAGAAGGAAGCCAAATTCCAATAGCAGAACATCTATAAGAATTTTTAGGAGATTGAAGAGAGTAGATGGGTAAATCAATTGTATGTGCTTTGAGGTGAGTAAGAAATATGAGCAGAACTATCCTACCTGTGACTTAACGCTTGAGACAGTGTGTTTGACCTTAACATGGTAGAGTGGTTCTATAGGATATCTCATAGATTCCAATGATGGTTTGTTATATAATTATACATGTTGCATCTTCTATAACTTATCTATTTGTATGTCATTTGCCCTTTGTGGATTACTTTTCACAGGTTACCTAATGCCATAGAATGCTTGCATATAAGTGTTATCCGCTTTGGAGCACCCTTGTTTATTGCTATATGTTTTTGTAGGACTTTTTCCCTACATGTTATTTATTTTACTGGTTATTTTCTTCATGTCACTTGTCCATATTGTGTGGGTACTGCAGGCTAATTGATCATATGACCATTTCTATATATTTTACACTCATTGCCTACTTGCTTAAACATTACAGGCCTTATGGCTTTTCTGGACATGTGTCATGTGCTCACTTGCTTATATTTCATATGTGTACTCATTGATATGTTAGTCCACCCATCCATGCGATATAATACACTTGCTCAATGTTACTTGTGTTCCGTATTTCATTTTATTTTATGTCTACATGTCTTATAGTCTACTTGCTTACATATTATATATTTCGTAGCTTTAGTACTCATGCATCATGTGCTCATTTAGTCCATTTCCTACATGCCCTATAGTTCATATGCACGCGTACACCACATATCTCTATAGCTTAATGCCCATATATTATGTGCTCCCTTTTGTGCTAATCTGCCTATATGCCATACCCAATGTGACTTATTTATCTATATACTATGCCCCTATGTGTTTATTGACTTGAGTTTTGAACATATTTGGAAATCATTTCCTTGTATCACTATGTAGTGAAGATTTTGACCAGAAAAGGTTGGGGATATATGTAAATTTTATCACAACCATAGATAAATAACTTAGCATAATGCCTTATCCTAAGGTACGGCATAAAACTTTAGAGTTTATATTAGCAGTAATGTGTTCTTATAAGACTCACCTTTGAAAAGCGTCATAAGATAAAAGAGAAGGGAAAGTAGAGCCCCGATAGAAGCCTATGATTTTATGTGTCCATTTCATATACAAAAAATTTTGAGAGATACTATAGTTATTCTTGATTGTTAAGGCCTGGAAGCTAAGCTCAAAAGGTGTAACCTCCATTGAAATATTGTGGAAGGAATAAAATATAACACAAGGTACTTGGGAATAAAAGATGGTAGAGATCCTAAATACCCCTCCTCATTCTAAACATCAACATAAGGATCTGAGATCATGTTGTCCCCTTATATGATCATAAATCCTACTAGCAGTTGTTCATTTGATATGTCATTTGCATGTCTTGTGTTTAGGTATATTAAAGTCCTTATTTTTATGAATTATGCTTCCGTATCTTCAGTGAATTACATGGTCAAGAAAGGGGTTAATTTGTCATATTATTATTTCATGAACCATATCTATTGAGACATCATGTTAGACTTGTCTATATATGTTTTAGGTTAGTCTACGTATTTTGGATAGTCCTATTTATAGAGGGAACTCTCGCAAATCTCTAAATGAAATTCCAAGGTTAACCAAACTATCAACCTAACCTATCATTCGAGGACGAATGATCATAAGAGGGGGAGAATGTAACACCCCGTTTTCTACGTGTAGTAGTTCTATTTATATGAAGCTTATAAATTAACTTGTGGTATAGTTATGGACTCGGTTTCCTATGCGAATAGTGACAATAGAATACGTTTAAAGTGTACTTCCCATAGATTTTGATGCGACCCGATTCAGTTGACGTCGATGGAAGTATTTAAGCTTGAGATCATAAGGTGGTATTAGAGGCTAAAGTTTAAAGTGACATAGTGTATATAAGTTTTAAGTTAAGTTAAAGGTATTAAAGTCTAGAAGTGGAATAAAATATTGAGGTGCTTAAGTGTATATAAATTTTAGGTTAAGTTAAAGGTATTAAAGTCTAGAAATGAAATAAAATATTGAGGTGCTTGTTTGACTACACTTAAGCTAGTAGGTGCATCACCTACTTTGACTTGTTGACCAGCCAAAGGGACTGACTAGATGCATCACCTACTAAGGCTTTTTTGACCATGTTATTGGGCCAAGTACAATACCACCTACTTGCATTAATCTAGCCCAAGTTGAATAGAAGAAAAAGGGGAAAATAGACAGCCAAGGCCTAATATGCTTAAGTACAAAAACGCCCAAGTGAAAAGTCCAAGTAGGTGGATCACCTACTTGATAATATATGGCCCAAAATGAGTGAGAAAGTCGGCCAAAGCAGGTCCCTTTAAAATGGATTGATATCAGTTTTTCCAACCATTTTTACTTTGACAAAAAAATTTGATTTCCAGAGCTTTCTCTCTTCTCTCTCTTAGCTTCATAAAGCAACCATTAAATAGCATTAGGATTCTTGAATATTAGGGAGTTCAATAATTTAATACAAGTTAAGAAGGACAACTTTTACCTTAAAGAATACAAGTCTTAGCAAGTGGTAGTTATTTACAACAAAGTGACAGTAATTTTCTCCCTCATGTTATTGAGTGAATTAGGACACTTGGTATGTGTTAGTGAGTTGTAAATTGTTACTTTTACATGGTGTAATATTGGGGAGGATGTTCTGGTGATTAGTGCATGTTGGGACAGCCATGGAGAGGATTCCTATTTAAATTCAGTTATGAACTTGTTTGAGCACTTTAAAAGTAATGTTAGCTCTTCAAGTGTTGGTGATCACAAACCATGATTCATAATGCTTCTGTTACATTATTATGTTTAAGGATTATTTTATGTATGTCATGATAAGGGATGTGACTGGATGTGTGGGAAAGTTATGGAGACGTTAAAGGACTTAAATATTGTAGGGAGTTTCGGGGAGGACCTGATACGAGGTTGTACAGTATATAGACGCCATTAAAGGGAAAGGGAAGGAAAGAAAACACTGGCTAAATAAATTGCATGCTTACTGCTTGGTTACCATTTAGGTGAGATCAAGTAGCTCAAATTGATTGATTAGCTACTAATACTAGTCTTACAACTTATTTTATTGTAGATTACTAATCTGAAGAGAAAGAGCTTAAGTCATACATTTTGAATTGTATAGTAAAGTATGAAAGGCTATTTGATTCCCAATTTCTTATGCATGAATCCAACACTTGTATTACAAAGTAGGCTTTCTAAGTGTCCTTGGTAGTGACTAATCCATAGTTGCAGTTCCTACTCCCTAGAGCATTAAAGTGAGTACTCTAATATGAGTTTATTACTATATGTCCATGCTTACTCTACCAAGTATTAGCATCCACGTATCCTATATTACACATGGTACATATATTTATATGTTGGATATACAATATGCCCATATCATGCCAACTTGCTTCAATTATCTATATATATGTCATCTTTTCACATGTTCATATGTTCCCTTTATTAGTTTTTACTCCCTTTTTGTTAAACTATAATGTTACCTCACAAGATCCCTACTTGCTCTATTGTACATTTTATATGTACATACTTGGAATACGTATCCGTCCTTAAGTTGAATCTGTCCACGCTCTTCCTTGGTTCCACGTTCATGTATTACCTTGTATTTGATATTAGTTAGTGAGTATTTGGCTATCATATAGAGCTCAAATCTCGTGGATGAATGTTAAATGTCTTCACTTGATATGTGCTTTAATTTGAGAATGTCAAAATGTTTACTGAGTCATATAAGCTCCTAAGTATTACACGTTCATGGCACATTTGCATCCCATGTCATTGTTATTATCGTAAGTCCATATTCATATGTTTTCAACTACTGGTCCATAGTTCCAAATCTCAACAATGATTATGACCACCAAAACAGCAATCTCAAAAGAGTTATGATCATCAAAAGAATTATCTCAAAAGAGTTATGATCATCAAAAGAACAATCCCAAAAGAGTTATGAACACCAAAACAACAATCTCAAAGATTAAAGAATCTAAGTAAAGCAATCTATATAATTATGGGTTGCAGCCCAGTGGCAAATGCCTAGCATGGGTCTATCCTAATTGGTATAGCAGGGTGGCAGCTCAAGGTGAAAGCCTAGCATGGGCTGATCCCTATTGATATAGACGGGTGGCAGCTCAGGGGCGAAAGCCTAGCATATGTCGATCCCAATTTGCGAAATTATAAGGACAGCATCCCAGGGGTTAAAATGCCTAGCATGGGTCATCCTCTTCTACCACTGATCAATTGTTCATCGTATCATATGTCTTATAAAATAAACACACAGAAAAGTAAAGAAAAGAATGTAACATACAAGATTCCACATGTATAAGCAAAGGTGGTCTCAAATCCTTATCTATTTGTATTTGGTTTCACTTGAGCTCTCATTTTACATATGATTGTATTATTCCTTACATATTCAGTACATTCTTTCGTACTGACGTCCCTTATTGGGGAAGCTGCATTTCATGTTGCAGGTACAAGTACTCAACTAGTTGATCTCCCCAATAAAAGCACACGATACTCAGCAGTTGTTGGTGAGCTCCAGGTTGATTCGGGACTTTTCTGAGTCTTTACTATGTGTATTTTCATAGTGGTACAGTCATGGATTCCAGTAGAGGCTTTGTAGATATTGTAAATCTATCATCTGTGTTCATAGTTTCACTTATCACATGTATCGATTCAGCTAGTCGACATGTGTTGTATATGAAGCTTCTCATTATTAAATCTATCAACATAGTAGTTTACTTTCTCATCATAGGTCACTTGTAAAACATGTGTTCATATGGTACTTGTCCGGCTCACCTAGGATTGGGGTGTGACAGGGTATTCCCTACTATTAGTTTTCTCATGATTTAGCTTTCGCTTTAGTTTATCTTTCATAGATATATTCAGTTTTGCTGATGATATGCCAGCTCAGGATTAGCTTTGGGTCACTAGTAATACTAGGTCTCGTGTTAATATCAAGAAGGTAGCCTCAGGGCGTGACATCTTCACTTCTATTTCTACTCCATTCTCTACTACACCCTAAAGATATTATGTATCATTTGGGTATTAATTTTGTTGTCTTAGTTACTGTAAATATACATTTTCATAATTGTTGAAAAGAATTAATAAACTTATAAACACTGTCAAAGCCACCATGCCCTATCTTATTAGCCACCGGGAAATTGTTAGTGGCTGCAGCTAGATCACTGGAATCATATCCAATGACATTAGTGCTTTGTAGTGAAGCTCATTGAGAATTTGCCAGCTGATTGATTTCTAGTTCATCTGCTCAGATAAAGATATTCTTTTAAGAAAGTAAATTAATTAGAAAATAATGTATGTGAACCATACCTTAATATGAGTATTAGGCTAGCTATCTTACTTAGGTCATGTGTTTGTTAAATAATAGTGCTTTTGTGAAACTAAGTTTAGTCTATAATGAAGACCTATGAAAATAATAAAATAGCAGCGCAAAGTGATTCTTTTTACGTAGCACCTTTGTCCCCATTCGATATAGAACCCCAACACTTATAAGAAATATAGTAGGTAATGCCAGCTCTGAGATTAAAGAAGCAAAACATGTCCATTCCTCTTTTCATCTGCAGTCAGAAACAGGTGCTTCTGTCCATAAGAAAGTTAAAAGTGTTAGTTGTTTCTTACTCATAAAATTGGGCTTCAGCTTTGACATATAAACTTTATAGGAATTTATAGAGGTATTTGCTTATTCTGTCAATTAATTTGCAATGAGAATAACTAAATGCATGAATGTAGGCTTCATCTACTACTAGATTGTGTAACAGTTATGTGACAACATTGAGTCTATTGCTTCAAACATCTAATGTTTCGATATCAATCTGCGATGAACCACTTAATAAAGCACTAATATGGAAATTCTATTTATTAATGTTTTTGTGCAAATAATCAAACCTACACAACAATTAACTACTTCAACCTTCAAATGTCATTCATGCACACATTGTTTTGCACCTTATTAAGAATAATTTAGTCATTGAATCAATTATTGTGTCACAAGCAAGCAATCATTTTTACCTAGTTTTCCAGGTGTCATTCCTAAAAAATGTTGTTCCCAGTTATCTGTGAATGTCTCATATCAAACTAAATCTCCCAACCAAATGACAGATTTGCTTCCATTTTCGTTGATATTGATGTTAGAATAAGTCATACAAGATCTTGGCAGCAGTGAGCAAATTTTGTTTTTAAAATTTTTGTACTGCTGCAACATTACAACCAACTACTGTGTTTTACCATTGCTCTATTTTACTGTTTGTTGCCAGCTTTTTCATTAATCCAATTTGTTGGAAGTAAACGGTAAAACACAACAGTTGGTTGCAGTTGCAGCAGTGCATAAATTTTAAAAACAAAATTTGTGCACTACTGCAATGATCGTGTATGGTTTATACTAACATCAATATCAATGGAAATGGAAGCAAATGTGTCATTTAGTTGGGAGATTTACTTGATATGAGACATTCACAGATATTTGGGAACAACATTTTCAAATAGATGACACCTGCAAAACTAGGTAAAAATGATTACCTTCTTGTGACACAACAATTGATTCAATGCCTAAATTATTCTTAATATGGTGCAAAACAATGTGTGCATGAATGACATTTGAAGGTTGAAGTAGTTAATTATTGTGTAGGTTTGATTATTTGCACAGAAACATCAATTAATAGAATTCTCATATAAGTGTTTGATTAAGCGGTTCATCAGAGATTGTTTTCAAAACATTAGATGTTTGAAGCATTAGACTAAATCTTGTCACATAACTGCTAGACAATCTAGCCTAAGATGAAACCAACATGCATGCATCTAGTTTTTCTCATTGCAAAATATTTAACAGAATAAGCAAATACCTCTAAAAATTCCTATAGAGTTTATCTGTCAAATTTGAAGCCTAAATTTATATGTAAGAAACAACTTACACGTTTAACTTTCTTATGGATAGATGCACATGTTTTCGACTACAGATGAAAAGAGGAATTGACAGTTTTTGCTTCATTAATATCTGAGTTTTCACTACTTACTGTTTTACCTATAACTATTGGAGTTTCATATCGAATGAGGACAAAGGTGCTAGGTAAAAAGAATCATATTGCGCTGCTATTTTATTATATTCATAGTTCTTCATTACAGAATAAGTTTAGTTTCACTAGAGCACTATTATTTAGCAAGCACATGACATATGTAAGATAGCTAGACTAATACTCATATTAAGGTATGGTTCACATCCATTATTTTCTGATTTATTTGCTTTCCCAAAAGAATATTATTATCTGAGCAGATGGACCAGTAATCAATCAGACGGCAAATTCTCAAGGAGCTTTGCTGTAGGGCAGTAATGTTGCATATGATTCTACTGATCTAGCTGCAACCAATAACAATTTCTCGTTCATTAATAAGATAGGGCATGGTGGCTTTGGCAATGTTTATAAGGTTATTATTTCTTTTCAACAAGCATGAAAATATATATTTACGGTAACTCAGACAATAGAATTTATACCCAGATGATACATAATATATGTAGGGTGTACTAGAGAATGGAGTAGAAATAGTAGTGAAGAATCAAGATGTGACTTCATGCTAAGGATTTACTGATTTCGAGAATGAAGTCTAGTTAATAGCAAAGCTACAACATTGTAACCTAACCAAGTTGTTGGGATACTTTATTAATTTAGTAAAAATATTTCTAGTGTATGAGTTCATGACGAATAATAGCCTAGACAAGGTCATATTTTGTATGACATCTTAAATAACATTCTTTTTTACACTATCGTCTGTGTTGTTTTGATATTGAAAAGCCACAAAAGACAGAAATTTAGGAGTATTCGAGTGAAATTGAGTAATTGTTTTTTGTTCATGTCCAGATCTTGCAAGAAATGGTACAGTGACTTGGCCAATATATATAATAGCTGGAAACAAATGGTAAAACTGAGCAGCTGGCTGCAATTTTTCAGCACTGCAGAAATTTTAAAATAGAGAACATAAAAAATCGAGTTGTTGGATTTAATGTTGCAGTAGTGCTGACATTTTAAAACAGAGCAATCATAAAAAAAATTTAGCAGCTAGCAGTGGTGGACCACGGAGCCCTTCATAGGCTGTGGACCACCCTATGAGTCGTGGAAAGGCTCATGTAAATTAGGCAGAACTCATTAGGCCCAGCCATCAAACCACGGGGCCCTTTACGGGATGTGGTCTTGATAACTAACCATAGTGAGGCTCGTGAAGCTGCGCCAGTAGGCCCCTAGCCTAAGTGAAGGACCACGGTGACCTTCACTGTATGTGATCCTTCACAGGGTCCGTGAAGTGGACCATAGAGGACAGGGCCGAGGACCAGTAGACACTAGCCAGAAGACCATGACCCACTTGACGGGCTGTGGTCCCTTTGACGGTCCATCATTGCGTCCGTGGAAGGCCCATGTCAGAATTTTTAAGTGGGGTCGTTTTGGTCTTTTCCCCCATCGGTTAGACACCTAAACTACGTAGTTTTACTCAGTTTAAACCTAATAACTTTGTTTGAACATTACCAAATTCTCTATTGACCAAAATCATTCAAAGTTAGAGCAAAGAAGAAGAAAGAGGTGACAGTTTTCCCAAAAACAACCAATAGGTTTCCTTCAAGTTTCAGCTCAAAATCGATGGATTTCTTCATAGACTTCGTCACCAGTTATATGGGATTTCACTGGTGGATTTCTTTCATCCACTAGGTCCCTAGAATTCATTTAGAATCTTGATTCATATATCTTGCTTAGACCTAGGGTTTCTAAAACCTTAGATATTGGTTTTGATTTAGCTGTTAGAATATTCCTAATCAAATTAGCATGTTTTTGAGGAATCATTACTTTGTTCTTTGTATGAAATTCAAAATCCTAGTTGTGTAGATTATTTTAGTTCATGAATTACACATGCTAAGTCAATTAAACAAATATACATCCTTCAATTTTCAAATGTCACATTAATCAGTACATAATTGTTACATTCTCATATTTTGCATGTCAGTATTTGAAGCTATTCAACATTTTAGTAGTTAAGTCATAATGTGTCATATACATATTCAGCTGGGAGTAGACTTAGCACTGCGTTAGACTAGTGTTTAGCGTACCCGTATAGTCCGATAACTACGTGCCCCCATAGGTTTATAAGTCCCCTCTGTGGGCATCATATTTAGTAATCACGCCATTCATGCCTTTATACCCCTATCAAGGTATATTGGGTCCTCTCGATAGAGCGTATATATCGAACTCCGCATTTAGCTCACGTGGTTTTATGTCGGTTAGTAGTAGCTCCCACAGTCAGACTCTAGTGCCTTCAACTAGGTTTTAAGTTACACTTTAGTATTCAGTCTCAGCATGTTATGAACTTAGTCATTGCATTCAGTTCAAATCTTTTTAGTATATTTCAGTATTTTCATCATGTTCAATTTATATCATTGCTCAGTTATGCTTTGTTCAACTTAGATATTTGTTCAGCTTTTACCCTATCCTGCATGCTCAGTACCTTCCAAGTATTGACGCATACTCTGTGCTACATCTTTTGATGATGATTTTCAGGTTCTTAGTAATCAGATCATGCGTAGATCGGTTCCCGATCCAGCTTCAGTGGTAAGTCCTCATACTTCGAGGACAATAGACATGTTTTAAGATTTAATCTTTCATTTCAATTTTAGTTTTGCTAGGGTTAGCTGGGTACATGTCCCAACAACTCTAGTCAGTTAGAGGCTTTTCCATACATAGTTAGATTCACCTTTAGTTTTGACTTATAGTCCAGTATCATTAACTCTTATTCAATATTTATATATATTTAGACCTATTTTGGGTATTCCCCACTATTAGTTATCTCATGATTTAGCTTTTGCTTTAGTTTATCCTCCATAGTTAGATTCAGTTTTGCTTATGATATGCCAGCTCAGTGTTAGCTTGGGGTCACTCGTGATCCTAGGTCCCTTGTTTACATCAAGGGGGTAGTCTCGAGGCGTGACATCTTCACCACTATTTCTCCTCTATTCTCGAGTACACCCTACATATATTAAGTATCACTTGGTTATTAATTATTTGTCTAAGTTACTGTAAATATGTATTTCCATGTTTGTTGAAAAGAAATAATAACTTTATAAACATTGCCAAAGCCACCATCCCCTATCTTATTAGCCAGTGAGAAATTTTTAGTGGCTGCAACTAGATCACTGGAATCATATGCAATGACATTAGTGCCCTGCAGCAAAGCTCCTTGAGACTTTGCCGGTTAATTGATTTCTAATTCATCTGCTATGATAAAGATATTCTTTTAAGAAAGAAAATTAATCAGAAAATAATGGATGTAAACCGTACCTTAATATGATTATTAGACTTGCTATCTTACTTAGGTCAAGTGTTTGCTAAATAATAGTGCTCTTGTAAAACTAAGTAGTAATGAAGTACTATGAAAATAAAAAATAAAAAACAGCGCAAGGTAATTATTTTTACCTAGCACCTTTGTCCTCATTCGATATAGAACCCTAACAGTTATAAGCAAGATAGTAGGTAGTGCCAGCTCTGAGATTAAAGAAGCAAAAACTGTCCATTCTTCTTTCCATCTGAAATTAGAAACAGGTGCATATGTCCATAAAAAAAGTTACAAGTGTTAAGTGATTCTTACTCATAAAATTAGGCTTCAACTTTGACAAATAAACTTTATAGGAATTTCTAGAGGTATTTTCTTATACGGTCAAAGATTTTGCAATGAGAATAACTAAATGCATGCATGTTGGTTTCATCTTCTTCTAGATTATATAGCAGTTATGTGACAACATTCAGTCTAATGCTTCAAATATCTAATGTTTCGATACCAATCTGCGATGAACCACTTAATCAAGCACTAATATGGAAATTCTATTTATTGTCGTTTATGTGCAAATAATAAAACCTACACAACAATTAACTACTTCAACCTTCAAATGTCATTCATGCACACATTCTTTTGCACCATATTAAGAATAATTTAGTCATTGAATCAATTGTTGTGTCACAAGCAAGCAATCATTTTTACCTAATTTTCCATTTGTCGTCTGTATAAAAATGTTGTTCCCAGACTCACTGAATGTCTCATATCAAACTAAATCTCCCAACCAAGTGACACATTTGCTTCCATTTCCATTGATATTAATGTTAGTATAAGCCATACACGATCTTTGTAGCAGTGCACAAATTTTATTTTTAAAATTTCTACACGGTTGCAACATAACAACCAACTGTTGTGTTTTACCGTTTGCTCTATTTTACCATTTGTTGCCAGCTTCTTTGTTAATCCATCTTCTTGGAAGCAAACGGTAAAACACAATAGTTGGTTGCAATGATGCAGCAGTGCATAAATTTTAAAAACAAAATTTGTGCACTGCTCCAAAGAACGTGTATGGCATATACTAATATCAATATCAACGAAAATGGAAGAAAATGTGCCGTTTGGTTGGGAGATTTACTTGATATGAGATATTCACAGATATCTGGGAACAACATTTTTATACAGATGACATCTGGAAAACTAGGTAAAAATGATTGCTTGCTTGTGACACAACAATTGATTCAATGCCTAAATTTAATATCGTGCAAAACAATATGTGCATGAATGACATTTGAAGGTTGAAGTAGTTAATTATTGTGTAGGTTTGATTATTTGCACAGAAACATAAATTAATAGAATTATCATGCTAGTGCTTGATTTAGTTGTTCATCGCAGATTGATATCGAAACATTAGATGTTTGAAGCATTAGACTGAATGTTGTGACATAACCGCTACATAGTCTAGCATAAGATGAAACCAACATGCATCTAATTATTCTCATTGCAAAATCTTTAGCAGAATAAGAAAATACCTCTAGAAATTCCTATAAAGTTTATCCTTCAAAGTTGAAGCCTAATTTTATGAGTAAGAAACAACTAACACTTTTAACTTTCTTATGGACAGATGCACCTGTTTTCGACAGCAGATGGAAAGAGGAATGGACAACTTTTTCTTCTTTAATATCAAAGTTGGCACTACTTACTATCCTGCTTATAACTGTAGGGATTCTATATTGAATGAGGACAAAGGTGCTAGGTAAAAAGAATCACCTTGATGTTATTTTATTAGTTTCATAGTTCTTCATTACAGACTAAGCTTAGTTTCACTAGAGCACTATTATTTAGCAAACACATGACCTAAGTAAGATAGCTAGCCTAATACTCATATTAAAGTATGGTTCACATCCATTATTCTCTGGTTAATTTGCTTTCTCAAAAGAATATCTTTATCTGAGCAGACGAACCAGAAATCAATCAGCCAGCAAATTCTCAAGGAGCTTTGTTGTAGGGCACTGATGTCATTGCATATGATTCGAGTGATCTAGCTGCAGCCACTAACAATTTCTCACTTGCTAATAAGATAGGGCATGGCGGCTTTGGCAATGTTTATAAGGTTATTATTTCTTTTCAACAAGCATGCAAATGCATATTTACAGTAACTCGGACAACATAATCAATACCCAAATGATACATAATATATGTAGGATGTACTAGAGAATGGAGTAGAAATAGTAGTGAAGAATCAAGACGTGACTTCACGCTAAGGATTTTACTTATTTCGAGAATGAAGTCAAGTTGATAGCAAAGCTACATCATCGTAACCTAACGAAGTTGTTGGGATACTACATTAATGGAGCAGAAAAATTCCTAGTCTATGAGCTCATGGCGAATAATAGCGTAGACAAGGTCATATTTGGTATAACATCTTACTATTGTTTGTGTTGTTTTGATATTGAAAAGCCACAAAAGACAGAAATTTAGGAGTATCCGAGTGAAATTGAGTAACTGTTTTTTGTACATGTCCAGATCCTGCAAGAAGAGGTACAGGTACAGTAACATGGGCAATACATATAGTAGCTGGAAACAAATGGTAAAACTGAGTAGCTGGTTGCAATTTTTCAACACTGCAGAAATTTTAGAATAGAGAGCATAAAAAAATTGAGCAGCTGGATGCAATGTTGCAGCAGTGCTGAAATTTTAAAACAGAGCTAGCATAAAAAAATTGAGCAGTTGGCTGCAATTTTTCAGCAGTGCAAAAATTTTAAAATAGAGCTAGCATATAAAATTGAGTAGTTGGTTGCAATTTTTCAGTAGTGCATAAATTTTAAAACAGAGCTAGCATAAAAAATTTGAGCAACTGGCTGGAATGTTGCAGCAGTGCAGAAATTTTAAAAATAAAAATTATGTAGCTTTGCAGAAAAAAAAAAAACAAAGCCCGCATAAAAAAGTTGTATAGTTAGGAAAAAGTTCTACAGTCGCCTCACCTTAGCTCGTCTCCTCGCCTAACTAACTTTGTTTAAGCAAACTAAGAATTCAAATTTAACTCCAACTATTCTTTGAACATTCACTGATTTTGCATACAACTATAGACAACATTGATCAAAAAACTCAAGTTCCTATATAAATATAAACGAATTCTGCTCGTCTTTTGGGAAAACCACTTTCAACAAGAAAACTCTCAATACAAAAATGTCTCCTGACTATTGAAAAGATGATAGCAAATAAAATGTTGTCTTCTAAGTTGTTGTCATACAGAAGTAGACTGCAACTATTGTAGAGTGGTATGTCACAGCAATATGCAAGCCTAAGACAACAGGGACATTGAATGTGATAGATATATATACATGGAACAAGGCGGCAATTGTAAGCAATAAGAAGTCACTGACTCTAATGAACAAGATTAGAGCAAGATTCATTTTCGATATTTTATCTTATTCTACTGCACTCACACAATAGGAAACAAGTCTATTATTCCATCTTTCTTGAAGTTTACTTGTGTAACTGGGAATATTTCCTTTTCACATAGAAAGACCCATTTATTGTTATTTAATTAGACATTCATTACGGTGTTACGTCTCAACAAAATAAATTAAAAAGTCAGGTATATTGTTACTAACTTGGTCAGCTGAAAAGGCAGTGGTCATTCAGTTGATAAGGACAATGTTGTAGGTGGGACATATGATTGTTGAGCAGTGAAAAATTCTTTCATTTTCATTATTTCTTCCATCTCATCTTCTTTGGTAGACTAGCAGCCGTTCAAGGATTTGTTTTCCTAGTGGATTGCCATCTTTTCCCCTTTACATCAAAGTCAAACATGTCAAATAACACAAACCTCATAAATATTCCATGTAGAAAAATAATTTTATGATAATACCTTTTGATAAATAATCTCTCAATCAGGCTTGCTATCAATATGATGAAGCATCTTCAACTTGGCTCGATTTGTTGCATTCCTAATGCTTCTTGACTATATTTGTTCAACAATAAGCTTCTAGTGCAAGTAATTAGGCATAGGTTAGCTAGTTGCATCTAGAATGCTAGTACACTATGTATCAGACATGTTCTATACTTAGGTTTGGTTTCAGATATATTAGGTGTTAAGGAGGAAAATCAAACTAGGGAAAAGAGTAGCAAAGTAAACTATTAACTCAATATGCGTACCTGGAAACTTTCAGAAGAAAAATGTTCCTTTACCAACCATTCCCACTCTTTTTGGTCTACTCCCCTGGGGACATTCTTAAGAGACGGTTCGATTGGCTTGTCCCTCACATATTTTGCATGCAAGTGTCCTCATCATTTGTTTCATAAGTCGTTCATCCATCACAATGGATGATCATTCATATCAGCACTCTCAAATTTTTGCTATAACAATTGATACATTAATTGAGTTATTATTTTCAGAAAATGGAGAGGCATCATATGTTGGTAGGTGTATATTAAAATTGAAATGTTAAAATTATTCAAAAAGTGTACATTACTTTTGAAACTTCCGTTAATGAAAGATATAATGCAAAATCAGGTGTAGAATGGATTCAAAAGCTTTACAACAACTGCTATATGGACAAGAACATGTGATGTATGAGGTAATGCCAAATAATTTGAACAAGGTGTATATTTGTTACCTCAACAACTGTCATATGTGATTCAACTTTTCTTGCTTAATATCATGCCAAGATGATACCCCCGAGGAACAAATATTGCGATCACAAACATTTTTTTCCAAATGCCTTGAAAAAAGACTGCTATTTGTTCCAACCCTTCGATTATTGTAAAATGTTACTTTCATCTTTTGTCCAATTTCAAGTGAAGCAACTTCTCTATACTTGTTGCTTCCTCGAACTCTCTTTACCTTTGTAGGATTAGATGAACCTACAATTGCATAATTTGATAAAAACTATAGCCATCAAACTCATTCTTAAGACTTAATAACATATGAATTCAAAATATCATACCTTTTTCTGTTGTTTGAGAGTGTTTCATAACTTGATCAATAGATGAAGGCAATTAAACATTGGTTTGCATATCCTCTTTCTCAAGAACTAAATTTTTCACTTTTTGCATTTCTTGACTAGAAGACATGGTAGAACTCGATTTGGTGCATTTAGTAGGAGTATCATAAGCAAAAATAGCACTTTTGTTAAAAGATCCCACCTCATATTTAGAAATTCCTAAAGAGGAGCTCAAAGGTCCAGTTCTTTTTTCTAGTCCCTTTCCTATAGTACCTGGACCCACTAAACGTGATATAAAAGTTTATCAAAAACATGAAAACACAATAGATTTTTTAAAAAATACAATACATTTGAAAAGATCTTACTTGTTTCAACTTCTTGGGTGTATTTCTTAACTTGATTAGTAGATGTAGGAGATGAAGTATTAATTTGAATGTTCTCTTTCTCAAAAGCCATGAAGTTCTTATGCATCATTTGTATTCCTTGATTAGTGGACACAGTAGAGTTTTTAAGTCCTTGTCCTTGTTCCTTCCCTATAGAACCTAAATAAAACAAATCATACTTTATAAGTAGACTAATGTATCACAAGACGTGGAAAGAACCAGAGATGTCTACATGGAGTTTCTTAAGCTGATTTTGTTTCACAAGTTCTCTTTTGTGAATATTATGTATTCAACATCAGTTTCTTAAGCTGATTTTTGGCCTGGTATTTACCTTCTTATCATGGTAGCTTCATATATCAAATCTTATGCCTATATTCTACATTAAACAGAAAGTTGGAAAAAATATTTTCCACACCTTCTCCTCCAAGATAAAAGAATACAAAATATCTTACTTGTTTCAATTTTTTTTATGTACTTCTTAACTAGATCACTTAATAGAGACAATATACTCTTAGATGGTAAATTTCCTTTCTCAGCCAAAGATTTAAGCCCTCGACCTCGTCCCTTTCCACCAGCACCAGGCGTGACAAATGTATATCTAATAGTACTCTTCATATTAGAATCGACCTCATTCTCAATCTTCAATGGTTTCATCTTGAACCTGCAAAAAGAGCCAAAAAGTTGAAATTAAACCTGAAAAATGTTTCATAATGTACTGATAAAAGAAATTTTGTCATCATAATGATTAAGAATGAATATACTAACTCATAAAAGATATTGATTCACCTCATTAGTTCATTTTGTTTTCTTTGGGAAGAACTTCCTAACTCTACAATATCATCATCCATTTGTTCCACAATTTCATAGAAATCACGAGGTTGAGTCTTCCTCACTACTTGCCAACCTTTGTTGGAATTATCCTCAGCATAAAATACTTGAGATGCTTGATCCACTAAAACAAACAGCTCATTTGTTTTCAAAAATCTATATGGATTAACACTCACAAAATCATACTCTCCCTTTTTAACTCCTTTTATTTCATCATACACATCAAACCAATTACATCAAAATAAAGTTACTCTTCTATCCATGACAAATTGCAACTCAATCACATCAATTAAAACTCCATAGTAATCAAGGTTCTCATTATCTTCATCATTCTAACACAATATAAGAATACGACAATTTTGATTCCTTAACTTTTTATCATAATCTTGTTCCTGAAATCTATATCCATTAACGATATAACCATGAAATCTCCTTTGTGCAATTGTGCGACCTATCAACAAGATTACATTGAATATTTTAGAATGAGTATTACAATATTAGAATTTCAAAATTTGATATTTATGTATTACTTACCCTATCTTTAACCCAATCAATAAATTGTCGACTCCATTCTGCATTAGAAAAATGATGAACATTCTCATGAGTTTGTGCAAACTCTCTATAAAATAGAAGTGAACCATAAGTCTCATTAGAAAAGAAAGAACCCTAACAACAACAACAATAACAATAATAATAATATTTATGAGATTATATGAAAGAACTTTCCATACTTGAGATATGGTAAGACCTCATCACAATTCTTCAATATTTATATATGTGCTTGCTCTAGTTCATCTACTTCAAGCTCACATGGATCTTTAGCTCCTAGAGTTTTTCCAAGATGACTAAAAATAGATAAACCACTATTTGATTGTTTTAAACCACCATCATAATTAAGTTCAGGACGATTGAATCTTGTGTCAACTCTATGCAAATACCTTGAATATAAGGTCATACATTCATTTGCAATGTAGCCCTCCGCAATACAACCTTCTGTATATGCCCTATTATCAATGAGAGATTTCAAAAAATATAACCATCGTTTAATAGGATACATCCACTGATAATGAATCGGTCTAGCAATTTTAGCTTCAGTAGCTAAATGAACAGGTAAGTGCACCATGACATAAAAAGTGAAGGAGGGAAGACCTTTTCTACCTTGCAAAATGTTATAGGTATTTGCGCTTCAATATGTTCCAAGTTATCAATTCTCAACTCTTTTGATCCAAGAACACTAAAAAATATAGATAATTCAATCAGAGGTTCACATACTTCTTTAGATAACATACCACGAAGTGCAAGAGGGAGTAGATGTTGGAACAGAACATGACAATAATGACTCTTCAATCCAGATGTCTTGTGATCTTTCAGATTCACACATTGAGAAATATTAGATGAAAAACCATCCGAAACTTTTATATTCTTTAAGAAAAGGCACAATTTGTGCTTATCTTCAGGAGACAATGTGTAGCATGTTGTTGGAACGTCAAATTTCTCCCCCTTTTGGATGGGGTGCAATTCCAGCCTAATGTTCATCTCTTGCAAGTCTAATTGAGTTTTAATTGTGTCCTTGGTCTTTCCTTTGACATTCATAATTATCACCATGATATTATCACATATATTTTTTTCAATATGCATAACATCCAATTTATGTTGCAACAAGAGACACTTCCAGTATGGAAGTTCAAAAAAGATACTTCTTTTGTTCCAATTATCCATTCGATTTTCATGTGATATCTTCTTTCTTATCTTAGGTACCTTTGATAAATGTAATCCTTCAAGATCATGCACTTGATTAGGTATCTCAATACCGGAACGCACTTTTGATGGGGGCTTTGCTCAATTATACCATCAAATAAGTCATTCTCACTTCTCCATTTGTGATTCTGAGAAAGATAACGTCGATGACCCATAAAACAATACTTCTTACCATTACCCAATCGAATTGAGGTAGTGTCTTTTTTGCAACATGGGCATGCCAATTTTCCTTTTGCACTCCATCTTGATAAATTTTCATAAGCTGGAAAATCATTGTTGGTCCATAATAAAGAAGCATGCAACTTAAAATTTTGTTTAGTTGATGCATCATAGGTCTCAATACCAACTTCCCACAACTCCTTCAATTCCTCTATTAAAGGTTGAATATATGTATCAATTGCATCTCTTGGACCATTTGGATCCGGAATAAGCATTGACAAAATAAAATTTTCCTGCTTCATACACAACCAAGGTGGTAAATTATAAGGAATAAGAATCACAGGCTAATTGTTGTGTGAGGTTTTTGAATTTCAAAATGGTTGAAATCCATCACTAGCAAGTCTAAGTCAAACATTTCAAGGGTCAACTGCAAATGAAGGATGAAGTTCATCAAATGACTTCCATCCCATTGAAATTGTCGGGTGACTCATTATTCCATCATCAATTCTTTTATCCTTATGCCATGTCATTAGAGTAGATGTCTTTGTAGACATAAACAATCTTTGAAGTCTAGGATTTAAAGGAAAATAGCGTAAAATCTTTGATGCTATTTTTTTTTTTTTACCTTTTTTATTCCTTGTTTCTCACTATGTGTATTTATTTTCATTTGGACGCACCACAAACTTTACAAGAATCAAGTAAGTTATCATCCTTCCAGTATAACATGCAATAATTAGTATAAGAATCAATTTTGTTGTATGAAAGCTTGAGTTCTTGGATTATCTTCTTTGCCTCATAATATGAGTTCGTCAAATTAGCCCCATCAAGCAACAACTCCTCTTTCAACAGTTTCAATAGCATTGTAAATGATGCACTACTCTAACGACCCATACTCTTATTATGAAGCAATTTGATCAAAGAGGAAAGCTTTGAAGCTTTTGAATTTTGGTATAATGGCAACTCGAAATCCATCAACAGACTATAAAAAAAATTTGGTTCAACATTTGGTTCCTCCTCAAGTAAGTCATCACAATCAGTATGTGTAATTCCTACGTCAAGATTAGGATATAAATCTCTTAATAGCTCTTCTACTTCATCTTCACTCTCACATTCTTCTACTGCCTCGCCATCTTGTTCTTCATCTTCATATTATATTATGATTTTGATAATGGCACACCCAAATGTTCTCCATGTTGATACCAAAAAGTATAATTACGAATTATTTCATATACTAGCGAATGTGTCTCAACTATTTTATGAGTTCCTAAAGATGTATCGTAACATTTGACACATGGACATCATATTTTATATGCTTCTACTATTTTTTGGAAAGCATAATCCAAAAAATTTTGCACGCCGGCTAAGTAGATTTCATCGAGACGATTATTAACAAGTTGCATCGATTGCTTACTAGGTGCCATAATATTCAAGAGTACATAAAGATAACAAAAATTCTATGATGAAAATTGTTAACTCCTTAGAGTTGATTTTGATAAATGACACTTAAACATTCACTCATACTCTTCGCAAGAAAACACATCAACAAGAAAGGAAACCAAGCATAAAGCATAAAGAAGAAATAAAGATATATCATGATTTGTAGAATCAATAAGAGATTCCAGAATAAAGATATGTCTTGATCTCTAGAATCAATCAAATTCCAGAATCAGTCAAGCAGATCATGATCAATCAGAGATTCAGAAATCAATCAAATATATTCAAGATTGCAGAAAAAATCACCTAAGGAAGGAAAGAGATAATGTGCATCAATCAAAGGACACTTTCAAGACAACAAGATCAGTTAACATCCAAGACTACAAGGAAGAAAACAAAATCAAGGGATGCATTCATGTTAACGAAATCAGCCAAAGATTCAAGACCACAAGAAGATCGTCATACAAAGGAATAAATCGATTTGCTTATGCACATATCTGATATGGACATGACTTAGCAGATCAATCAGAATAAAATCAAGGAATTAATCAAAGATGCTTGATTCAAACTACCTTGGGTTTTCGTAAAAGAGCAAAGTCCTCCAAAGCTATATAAACCTCTCTTAGCATTAGTTGTGAAGTACGCACTTCACTTGAAGTTATATTGTAATCTTCTTTTATCTTTTATAAAACTTTGTACTCACTTGAGTGAACAATTGAAAAGAAAAGAGAAAGAAAGATCTTCGTGTAGGTTATACAAGTAGAGGTTGTGCTAAAGAAAAAGATCTAATTTGCATATCTGACAGGCTCTCAATAGTAACATTCTGTAACACCCAAGTTCTCAACAAGCTCTTAAGGAAACCCGGACGTAGGCACCACACGAGTATTTCGAACCAGTATAAAACTATTGGCGTCATTAACTTACTACATTTATTATCTTTGTTTATCTATATTACTAACTTGCATGTGAGTCAACTGACAAATATAGGAAGTCGATTAGAGGAATTTTTAATTCACCCCCCCCCCCTCTCTCCATCTTAACTTTCAATTGGTATCAGAGCAGGTCTTACTAGTAAAGTGTTTAACCATACGTGAGCAAAGATCCAATGGCATACTATAAGTGGTGCTCTACTTCAAAATAGATATTTCTCAACTCGACCACTGTATTTTACCGACCAACATTACTCCTACTGGAAAGATAGATTTCGAATCTTTGTCTCTTCAAATGACCATCAAGCATGGATTGTGATAAAGAAGAGTCCAAAGCCTATTCCTGGACTAATAGAAAAAGATGTCACTGAGAAGATATTTGATCTGGAATCCTTCGATATCACAAAGGAGCAACAAGAGGTAATTCAAACTAATGCTAGAGCTATAAGTTTGTTATACTGTGTAGTGAGTGGAGCTGAATACGAAAAGATATCAACATGTGAAACTGCAAAAGAAATGTGGGACAAACTAGAGGTAACTTATGAAGGAACCACCAAGGGAAAGGAAGCTCGGATCAGTTCACTAGTCAATGAATATGAATTATTCAAAATGGTCGAAAAGGAAAACATAGAAGACATGCTCTCGAGATTTATCAAAATTGTTTGCGAACTCAAATCTCTTGGGTATATTCAAATTGTCTACAAGTTAGAAAACTCGTAAGAAGTCTTCTCAAAGATTGGGAAACTAAAGCTGCTATTCTTGATGATGGAGATCTGCAGAAAATGACTTACGATGAACTTCGAGGCAACCTGGCAGCCTATGAGAAAAACCATACTAATAGGTATAGCAAAGATGATAAAAAGAAAGTTGTGGCCTTTACTTCCGAGACATCTGAAGTCAGAGAAAAAGGTGATGAATATCCAGACGAAGGAATGACTCTCATAAATCGAGGAGTGAAACAAATGCTTACACAAAGAAGACAAAGACCCCAACAGTATTTTAAGAATAATGAAAGGAATCATGATCGATGCTACTACTGTGTAAAACCAAGACATTTCAAACAAAACTTTCCAAAATGGAAAAGGAGAAACAATCGAAAAAATGAGGATCCAAAAAGTCTCGAAGCCTGGGATCAAGGAGAAACATCTGAAGATGATCATGACGAATATATGCTCATGGCACTAGGTGAAACAAGTCAAGTAAGATTTTTTAATTGTCCTAACTGTAATGACTTACAAGACTCTTTGGGCATGGTTACTGATGAGTTGCAGAGAGTAATTGATGAATATAATAAGATTGCTCAAGAAAAGAAAGACTGGAAGATTCTTGACCAAGCAAGTTAGATTGAAGTCGACTTATTAGCAGAAGAACTGGAAGAAGTAAAAATACAGCTGAACAGTATCAGAAAATCTCCTAGTCATAGCATTATCAGATCTAATAGAAATGCTTTAACAGGGGAAGATCTCCTAATCAAAGTTCCAACAGATCCAACAGATCTATATCTAATTCTCCTTATCATTCTACTGAAAATTCTGTTAATTTCTTTTGTTATGCTTGTGGTGACATTGGTCACAAATCTTTTAACTGTAGCAAATTTTCTTCTGGAAAATGGATTTGGAGACCAAAAGTTGTTAATCCTAACCCTTAAGGACCCAAAAATACTTGGGTACCAAAAATAAATTAATCTACTTATTTTGCAGGATCAGACCGAAAGAACCTACAAAAAGGGAATGTGGGTAATAGATAGTGGATGCTCCAGACATATGTCCGAAAAGAAAGAAAAATTCAAAACTCTTAACAAAAACGATGGTGGATGTGCATAGATCAGAGAAAATGCAAAAGGAGAAGTAGTAGGAGTTGGATCAATCATTTTTAGCTCATCATGTGATGTATCAAAAGTATACCTGGTGGAGGGACTTAAACACAATCTGCTTAGCATCAGTCAACTATGTGAAGTTGGATTCAAATTCTCATTCAATGCTACAACTTGCACTATCAGACATGTGACTAAGGATATCACAATCGCTGGAGATCGTAATGATAATATCTATGCTGACTTGCCAACACTTACATGTCTAACTGCAATATCAAATGAATCTTGGCTATGACATAGAAAACTTGGTCACGCTAGCATGTATGCCTTTGAAAAATTGTCCAGACTTGAACTAGTCATTGGGCTTCCAAAGTTAAAATTCGAAAAGGACCATATATGTGACACTTTTCAGCTTGGTGAGCAAACTCATTCTTCGTTTAAGGTCAAGGATACTATCACCTCAGCATAACAGGTGGTAGAATGGAAAAATTATTTGTTACAAGACACCGCCAGAACCATGCTTCTTGATCGAAATCTTTCTGATCCTTTCTAGACTGAAGCAGTAAGTATTGTATGCCATATTTTGAACAGATGTCTCATCAAACCTATTTTAACTCCTTATGAGCTATGGAGAGGTAAGAAGCCTAAAATCAGCTATTTTCATCCTTTCGGATGCAAATGTTTCATTCACAACAATGGTAAGACAAATCTGAGTATGTTTGATCCATGAAGTGATGAAGGTATATTATCTGGTGATGCACCCATCAGTCATGCATTTCTAGTTTTTAATAAAAGTACTTTAAGTGTTGAAGAATCTGTTCATGATGTTTTTAATGATACTAACCCAAGGGTATAGGAAGTAGAGTCTATAGATGATGAAACTACTCCAGCATTGAACATTGAGAACCTCTCAAATACTTCTGATCAAATTACAATAGAGGAGTCGACTACTCCAGAATTGAAGTCAACTAGTCCAGAATCGAAGTCAACTAGCCCAATCAAAAAGAGAAGCATGGAGACACAGTTCTAGCTATCCAAATTACTTTATTATGGGTAAACCAACCGACTCAATACAGACTAGAGCTTCATTGAGAAAACAAGCATTTGTTGCACTCGTGTCTCAACTTGAACCCAAACGTATAAATAAGGTAATGGAAGGTGAATCTTAAAGACAGACAATGAAAGAAGAACTTAACCAGTTTGAGAGAAACAAGGAAGGTATTGATTACGATGAAACTTTTGCTCCGATAGCAAGGTTAGAATCCAAAAATAAGGCTCCAAAGAAGCCAGATCCCAATGCTTTAGGAGCCCTCTCTCCTAAGGACGTGAAATGCTTCTAGGGAATCGAGCAAAAGAACATTCTGTGCGGTCTTGAACTTTGCAAGGAAGTTGTTCGCCTCTTCTATACAAACCTATGTATTTCTCCTTACAGTGGTGAGATGGAAACCCTGGTTATGGGGAGTCGTGTCATTATTAATGAACTATTTTTTAAAGATATTTTTGGTGCAAAATTCTTTGGTGTTGTTCTGTATTTGAATGGATTTTAGTCCGAAGATTTTGAAGTCTCTTTGGAAGGTGCTAAGAGAGCCGTTGTTGAACTTGATTCTGACTTGCCTGTTGTTGGGCCTTTATCTTTGTGTTTTGAACATCGCATATTGGCACATATCGTTGCCACCACTTTTATTCCCAGGAAAGGATCTTTGAGTAGTATCTCTACTCAGGATGTGTTTATTCTTTACTCCTACTTAAGAAATACCGTATCAATTGGGTATTGTGGTTCAAGGAATATATGCTAGAAAGTGTTGAAGACTGTAATGTCACTGCAAGTTTGCCATATAGGCTGCTCATCTCACGTATCTTGGTGGATCACCTCACGGATCTTTCTATGTTTATACTTGTTGTTATTAATACTACTTATGACCCTCATATCTTCTTTAGTATACAGTATGTGCATGTAAAAGACAAATGAGTGAAAAAAGAATCTGTAAAGGCTAGAGCTGAGTCCGTTAAACCCACAAAAATTTCTGCAGAGTCAGCTGCCCTGCTATTACAGGACAATGAGGAACTCAACACTAGCATCCTGGCTATCGAACATGCAGGAAGGAATCTCTACAATCAACAAGTTGACTTTCTCAAGAGTGGAGTCAGCTCCTCTAACACCGACTCTATTGTGATGGTTCAAAACTCCTACTTCAATCTCTCTAGGAATGTGGAACGCTCTTAAAACTCTTTTTGTGGAAAGGTCATCAACACCCTCAAAGACTTTCTAGGTGATCGCTAACTCCTAATCTTTGACTCTCGTTTGTTTTTTGTAGTTTTAATTGTCTGAATTGCATATTGAGGACTCGTTATCCTCATATCTGCTACATTGTTTTTATCTATTTTTGGTCTTACTATTATCCTATTTTCCCTGCATTCTTTTTTATTATGCCAAAGGGGGAGAATATCTTTGCTTCCACAATTTCCATAAAGGCAGAGGGAGCCAACACATACAGAAGAGTCTTACAGACAAGCGGAGCTACGAGACCAACAAAATCCTACAGACAGGGGAGCTACAAGACCAATAAACTCCTACATGAACATCATGGAAGTCTTATTGTCTCTCAAATTACTATATTGAAATTATGAATTTTATTGTCATTATCAAAAAGGGGGAGATTGTTAACTCCTTAGCATTGATTTCTATAAATGACACTTTTAACATTCACTTATACTCTTCACAGGCAAACACATCAACAAGAAAGGAAATCAAGCATAAAGCATAAAGAAGAAATAAAGATATGTCATGATCGGTAAAATCAATAAGAGATTCCAGAATAAAGATATGTCTTGATCTCTAGAATCAATCAGATTCCAGAATCAATCAAGCACATCATGATCAATCAGAGATTACAGAAATCAATCAAATATATTCAAGATTACAGAACAAATCACCTAAGCAAAGAAATAGATAATGTGCATCAGTCAAAGGATACTTTCAAGACAACAAGATCAGTTAACATCCAAGACTACAAGAAAGAAATCGAAATCAAGGGATGCATTCAAGTTAACGAGATTAGCCAAAGATTCAAGACCACAACAAGATCATCATACAAAGGAATAAATCAATTTTCTCATGCACATATTTGATATGGAAATGACTCAGCAAATCAATCAGAATAAAATCAAGGACTTAATCAAAGATCCTTGATTCAAACTCCCTTAAATTTTTGTAAAAGAGCAAAGTTCTCCAAAGCTATATAAACCTCTCTTAGCCATAGTTGTGAAGTACACACTTCACTTGAACTTATATTGTAATCTTCTTTTATCTTTCATAAAACTTTGTACTCACTTGAGTGAAAAATTGAAAAGAAAAGAGAAAGAAAGATTTGAGTGTAGGTTATACAAGTAAAGGTTGTGTCAAAGAAAAAGACATGATTTGCATATCAGACAGGGCTCTCAATTTTAACATTCTTTAACACCCAAGTTCTCAACAAGATCTTAAGGAAACCCTTGAAACCCAATGGGAGTGGACGTAGGCGCCACACCGGTATTTCGAACCAGTATAAAACTATTAGCGGCATTTACTTATTGCATTTGTTATCTTTGTTTTATCTGTATTACTAACTTGTAGGTGAGTCACCTGACCAATATAGGAAGTCGACTGAAGGAATTTTTAATTCACCCCTCCCCCCCCTTAACTTTCAACAACAACTTTTTACGATGATATACACACAATAAGGTTGAAATCTAAGGATAAATGGCACTAAGAATTATAAAAGATTATAAATTAACTTATAATTAAGAGACAACACTTGAACCCCACAATTTAGAAGAAATTTACAAGATTTAGAGCCTTATAATATACTGGAAAAGTTAGGGAATTGCATTGCCAGTGATGAGACTTCAAACAGTGATGAGACTTCAAATAGATTAACATGGGGCAAAAAGTTGATTGTTTAAACTATGTCGAAGCAGCCTACTTAACCTTTTGTGCCCAGAACGATGGTGGAAAGTTAGTCGTGAAAACGGTATGATTTGAATCCTAACAAACAAACTATGTCAAAGCAGGAAAACGATATGATTTGAATCCTAACTCCTACTGTATGAAAATTTACACGAAAAATCATCAAAAAGGTCAATATTTTCATCTAAGGCAGCCATTCATTTCATATAAGATTAAATTCTAATAACAAATAGAGAAGAAGAAGAAGAAGAAGAAGAAGAAGTCTTCCTACTGTATGAAAATTTACACGAAAAATCATCAAAAAGGTCAATATTTTTATCTAAGGCAGCCATTCATTCCATATAAGATTAAATTCTAATAACAAATAGAGAAATTATAAGAAGAAAAAGAAAAAGAAGAAGAAGAACTCCTACTGTATGAAAATTTACTCGAAAAATCATCAAAAAGGTCAATATTTTCATCTAAGGTAGCCAGTCATTTCATATAAGATTAAATTCTAATAACAAATATCATCAAAAAGGTCAATATTTTCATCTAAGGCAGCCAGTACCAAATAGAGAAGAAGAAGAACTTTAATAAAACAAGAAAACAATACAGTTTATGAAAAGCAACTCGATTTAATTAGAAGAGGAAGCAAACCTTTATTTTTCACCGAGCAGCTAATGGAAGCCGCAACCACACAACAACAAGAAGACATCGCTGCTATGGAAATTTGTTGGTGTTGAGATTGGGACAGAGTTTCGATGGAAATGCTATGGAAGAGCATCGATTTTGATTTGAAGAGATAGCTAGGGCAAGTTGCAACCAAATTCCTGAAATTAAAGACTTTTCCTTTTTTTGTTTTTACTTTTCAGAAGTCGAGCAAATTTTTCTTTTTTTGGTTTCTATTAAAAATATTTGGCGCCTAAATTTTGGTGAAAACAATAGCTTTTCTTTTAAAGAATTAAAAATTAATTGGCTAGAAGTATATTTTCCTACTTAAGTCCTTCAATTAGAATTTGGGACCAGTTAATAAGTTCTTTAGGGACCGGATTTAATATCTTTGCAATAAAATATATAAGTAAGGACTGGAATATAATATCGTCCTTATATATTTATCTTTAGAGACGAGATTACTAACACGCCCTTAAATGTTGGTCTTAACTGACAGTTTTTCTCATTGTGGATCACATCTTCAGGATTCGAAACCTAACGTAGCACTCTATTGTCATGCATGTTTGAGATCTTTTTCTTCTTTACTGCCATATATGTTACGCCATTGACCTATGCCCCTATAAATATCATGATGTTAGTGTTGCGCAGGGAAACTGTCTGGTTTTGTACTTTTCCAACCCTTTCCCTTACTTAGTTGTATGCTCTTGACTCTATGGCTCCCAAAATTTCGTTACGTGTCAATTCTTGAGCAAGCAAGATAATATGTATGTAGATGCTTGTAGTCCGTAACTTTGAAAATAGAGTAACGTCAGAGTCTTAAACTTTGTAGGTGTGATTATTAAGAATAGATTACTCATTTGTTCTTCCTTGTATCATCTAGATCTTTCCCCATTGATTTGTCACCACAACTATTAGGATTTATTAGGATGAGTAAACTATCTTACGCTTCTTTTGCGAGTAACCCTCTTTTGAACTTTGTATAGTAATAACCTAATTCTTCTAATGGTGGAACTGGAGGAGTAACTAGAGATCATCTAGGAAAGTGGACTATGGGATTCACATGCTAAATCAAAGCAAGAAATGCCCTACATGCAGAAGTGCTAGCTTCGCCACATAGCCTAAATCTAGCAAAATATAAAAACTTAAAACATCTTTTCGTGGAAACAGATTCTCAGGTATTTACTTAACACTCTATATAGTATTGACCTCATATACTCACATATTTTCGCTGATTGTCGATCCCTACTCCTACAACCGGAAGGATTATCCCTGAAACACATTTCGAGGGAGGTTTGTGCAGGTTACTAGCAAAATACAAAAGGGAAATGAAGTATCCTAATATGATCGGCAATCAAACCTTGGTTTTTGAAGCATCTCCTTCACTTGTAATAAATGTACTAGAAAGAGATGCAACTGAAACTATATCTCATAGACTAGTTTCACTTTTGTATGATTGAACCTTTTGTTATTAACTAAATAAAATCCTTCCGTTATTTAGTGAAATAGAAGACCCTCTTTGGAACTTTTCTAGCCTACCTGTAAGTTGACAATATTGAAGACCGATTCAAAGTATGACCTGGTCAATTAAGTTTGTTAGTAGTGTCCTATATTCTAGGGCTAGTTGTTAGCATATATGTTGATCATGGTGCAGTAATTTATAGTTGTGTTTTGGTTAGTAATTAGTTGTTTAGTTAATGAAAGCAGTAGTCATTTAGTGACTTAGTAGTTAGTTATTTTTAAGTTTATATAAAGTTGTACTTTCCTGTGATTTCAAATACTGAAAAATATAGAAAAGACTTCAGCTTCCAATTCTCTGTTTCTTCTTAAAGTTTTCTTGCCTATTTACTCCAACAGACAATTCCCTAGTTGTCCCTTTTAATCATTTTTACTTTTTTCTTTGGATACCATATTACAAATTGAAACATTTGTTTCTTAATAATTTCTTCTTTTTACCAAATTCCTCCTTGAAGTGCCAAAATATGAGATTAAGGCAAAATATCTAAGTTGATGGTGAATATAAGTTAAAAGGGGAGAAAATATGTTGTCAGTATAAAGCTGTACTTTCCTATGATTTCAAATACAGAAAAATATAGAAAAGACTTCAACTTTCAATTCTCTATTTCTGCTTAAAGTTTTCCTACCTATTTACTCCAACATCTTTGGCATCAAAGCCATGGAAAATAATGGCAATGCATTGAGTGTGGCACAACCACTCATTCCCATCTTCAAGGGAGAAAGCTACGAATTATGGAGTATTCACATGAAAACAATACTCAAATCTCAAGATCTTTGGGACTTGGTAGAACGAAGATTTGCATATCCTAACAAAGAAAATAGACTGAGAGACAGTAAGAAAAAAGATGCTAAAGCACTAGTTTTTATTCAGCAGGCAGTTCATGATAGCCACTTTTCACGGATCGCAGCAGCAACCACATCAAAGAAAGCTTGGTCCATTCTGCAGAAGGAGATTCAAGGTGATTCAAAGGTCATTGTGGTGAGATTGCAATCACTTCGGCGTGACTTTGAAACCTTGATGATGAAAAATGGAGAATCAATTGGTGATTTCTTATCCAGAGCAGTGGCAATTGTCAGCAAAATTCGATCATGTGGCGAGAAAGTTACTAATCAAACGATTGTGGAAAAGATACTGTGAAGCTTGACTCCAAAATTTGATCATGTAGTTGCTGCTATAGAAGAGTCTAAGGATCTATCAATTTTTTCCTTTGATGAACTGATGGGATCTCTTCAAGCCCATGAGGCAAGACTCAATCGATCTATTGAAAAGAATGAAGATAAAGCATTCCAGGTGAAGGAAGCAACAACCAAATATGGTGAGAACAATGGTCCAGCAAACAGAGGTCGAGGCAGAGGAGGATTCCGTAGTGGTCGAGGTCGTGGCTATAGAAGAGGTAGAGGAAGGAATGATTGGCATAGGCAGTCCAATGAGCAAAGTAACACAAAGAATGGCATTCAATGTCATCATTGTCAGTGCTACGGGCATATAAAGGCTAATTGCTAGTATAAAGACTAGAAAATAAACATTGTAGCAACAAAAAATGAGGAAAAGAATTATCTCTTTATGGCTTCCATTGATACAGTTCACAAGCCAAATGATGTATGGTTTGTAGATAGTGGTTGTTCAAATTATATGACAGGCACCAAATCTTAGTTCCAAGAGATAGATGAGAAGCAAAAGAAAAAGGTGTAGCTTGGCAATGCAAAAGAGATGCAGGTTGAAGGAAAAGGCACTATGGGTATTAACACTAGCCACGACAAAGTAAAAATGTTGGACAACGTTCAATTTGTACCTGATTTAGGATACAATTTGTTGAGTGTTGGACAACTAATGTCTGATGGGCATTCTCTTTGGTTTGATGACGATGCTTGTGTCATTACAAACAATAAGCCAGGCAAAAAGATTTGCATCACTATGACGCCAAACAAGATGTTTCCACTGGATGTTTCTAACATGGAAAGTTTTGCGCTTGCTGCAAGTGCAAAGGATGAGTCGAAGTTGTGGCATTTGAGGTATGGTCACCTAAATATAAAGGGCCTGAAATTGCTAGTTGACAAAGGTATGGTTCTTGGACTACCAAAAACTAATTCTATTGAATTGGGTGAAAGGTGCATTTATGGAAAACAAACTAAGAAGTCTTTTCCTATTGGAAAAGCTTGGAGGGATTCAAAGTGTCTTGAATTAATACATGCTGATTTATGTGGACCTATGCATACTAAATCTTTTGGTGGAAGTCGTTATTTTCTACTATTTACTGATGATTGTAGTCGCATGAGTTGGGTCTATTTTTTAGAAAGCAAATCAGAAACATTTCAAAAATTCAAGTACTTTAAAGCCCAGGTTGAGAAGCAAAGTGGTTTATGCATAAAAACTTTTCGCACAGATAGAGGCGGTGAATTCTTGTCCAAGGAGTTTAATCTCTTTTGTGAGGAAAATGGCATTCATAGGGAGCTGACAACACCTTATACTCCAGAGCAAAATAGTGTTGCTGAGCAAAAAAATCGCACTGTTGTGGAGATGGCAAGAAGCATGTTACAAGCAAAGGGAGTTCCAAATCAATTTTAGGCTGAAGCTATAGCGACATCACTCCATTTATTGAATCTGTCCCCAACAAAGGTTGTTATGCATCAAACTCCATTTGAAGCTTGGAAGGGTAGAAAACAAACTATAAGTTATTTAAGAATTTTTGGTTGTATTGCTTATGCTTTTGTAAATTCCCAATTTCGTTGTAAGTTGGATGAAAAATCTAAAAAAATGTGTATTTATTGGTTACTGCACACAATCTAAAGCATATAGACTGTATAACCCTCTTAGTAGAAAGATTTTAATTAGAAGGGATGTAGTATTTGATGAAATGGCAAGCTGGAATTGGAGTGGAAGCAACAATAAGATGCAAGAACAGATTCCTATGCCCACTAGAATCATTTTTGATGCAATTCAGCAGCCAACTCCTACAGCTACAGTAGTCGGTTCTCCTACAACTACAACAGTCGGTTCTATTACCACTTCTCCAGATTCATTTTCTTCAACTTCAGGGAACAAAAACTCTTCATCTACTACTCTTGAAGAGTTTTCAGATGGGCCAATTCCATTAAGAAGATCAACAAGGCTTAAAAAGCCGAACCCCAAGTACGTCAATGACATGTATACAAGTTGTCAATTTTCTTTTACTATTTCAGATCCTACACATTATGAAAAAGCAACTGAAAAAGAAGAGTTGCGGAGAGCGATGTTAGAAGAAATGAAATCCATCGAAAAGAATGGCACATGGGAGATGGTGGAATTACCAGAAGACAAAAATGCAATTGGTTTGAAATGGGTGTTCAAGACAAAGTTTGCAGTGGATGGGAGCCTGCAGAAGCATAAAGCTCGTCTTGTGGCAAAAGGATATGTGCAACAATATGGTATTGATTTTGAAGAAACGTTTTCTCCAGTTGCTCGATTTGAAACTGTTAGACTTGTTCTAGCATTGGTTTCATAGTCACAATGGCTAATTTATCAATTTGATGTCAAGTCAGCATTTCTCAATGGAGACCTACAAGAAGAGGTCTACGTAGCACAACCAGAAGGTTTCATAAAGAAGGCGATGAAACAAAGGTCTACAAACTAAAAAAGGCATTGTATGGTTTGAAGCAAGCCCCTCGAGCTTGGTATAGCAAAATCAATGGGTATTTTCAAAGAAAGGGATATATGAGAAGTGAGAATGAACCCACGTTGTATGTAAAGAAGAAAGGTAATGATCTCATCATTGTTTGCCTTTATGTTGATGATATCATTTATTCTATCTCTTCTGTCTCTCTAGTGGATGAATATAAGTCTCAAATGATGAATGAGTTTGAGATGTCAAATATGGGGTTATTACATTATTTCCTTGGCCTTGAAATCCATCAAGCTGAAGATGGAATATTTCTTTCACAAAGGAAATATGCCAAGGACCTTCTCACTAAGTTTGGTTTGCTTAATTGCAAGCCTGCTGCTACACCTATGAATATTGGTGAAAACTACAGCATAAGGATGGAGCAGAGATGGACGATGCTAGAAGTTTCAGAAGCATGGTTGGAGGTTTAATTTACCTAACCCATACTCGCCCCAATATTGCATTCTCTGTTGGTGTTATATCCAGGTTTATGCAGCAACCCCCAAAGGTTCAGTTTAGAGCAGCAAAAAGAGTTCTGCGTTATGTCGCTGGAAGTATGGACTATGGGATTTGGTATTCACAAGTTTCTAACTTCAGATTATGTGGGTTCACTGATAGTGACTATAATGGTTCATTGGATGATAGACGAAGCATTTCAGCACATATTTTTACTCTTGGGTTAGGAGTAATAAATTGGAGCTCAAAGAAGCAAGCTATAACAATTTTATTCACCTCTAAAGCTAGGTACATTGCAGCTACTTCAGCCGCTTGCCAAGCTATTTGGCTAAGAAGGATGTTAGCAGAACTTCAGCATAAGCAAGAAAGTGCAACAGAGATATAATGCGACAACAAAGCATCAATCTCCATGACAAAGAATCCAAATTTTCATAATAGAGCAAAGCACATTGATGTTTGATTCCATTTCATTTATGATTTGGTAGCAAAGGAGGAGATTGTATTGAAGCATTGCAGCACTCATAAGCAATTGGCTGATATATTGACGAAGTTGTTGGCAACAAACAAGTTTATCTATTTGAGGGCTTTGCTTGGTGTCTATAACTTTGAATCAAGAGGGAATATTGAAGATTGATTCAAAGTATGACCTGGTCAATTAAGTTTGTTAGTAGTGTCCTATATTCTAGGGCTAGTTGTTAGCATATATGTTGATCATGGTGCAGTACTTTATAGTTGTGTTTTGGTTAGTAATTAGTTGTTTAGTTAATGGAAGCAGTAGTCATTTAGTGACTTAGTAGTTTGTTATTTTTAAGTCTATATAAAGCTGTACTTTCCTATGATTTCAAATACTGAAAAATATAGAAAAGACTTCAACTTCCAATTCTCTGTTTCTTCTTAAAGTTTTCCTGCCTATTTACTCCAACAGACAATTCCCTAGTTGTCCCTTTTAATCATTTTTACTTTTTCTTTGGATACCATATTACAAATTGAAACATTTGTTTCTTAATAATTTCTTCTTTTTACCAAATTCCTCCTTGAAGTGCCAAAATATGAGATTGAGGCAAAATATCTAAGTTGATGGTGAATATGAGTTGAAAGGGGAGAAAATATGTTGTCAGTAGTACCATATAAAAGAGGAAAATAAAAGAATGTAAAAAATAAAAGAAAATTAAAGACAACAAGAATAGAATAAAGTGGGAAACTAGAATGAAAACAAAAGGTAGAACATAAGTGAAAACGGGGAGGAAATAGCTAAAAAGACATGTGAAAGATAGAAGTGTTCATAGAGGGCAAAGTCATTTGTACCCAATTGAACATTCTTTCTATCCTCAAGTCTAAATTATAAGCTCACAAAGCCATTTGAGATCCAAAATAAAGTATTTCTTTCCATCCTCAAGTCTAAATTATAAGCTCACAAAGCCATTTGAGATCCAAAATAAAGTATTTCTTCAATTAAAAATGACTTAAAATAAGAACAAATTTATGACACTTGACATTTTTAGTGAGTGTGAATGATTTTGTATATTTCCTATATTTTGATTATTACATGATCTTGAGGTTGCGCCTTTTTTTTGTAGTGAGGGCATATAAATTACATGAAATAACATAAGTTTCTCGATTCTTGTATATGTGCACATCTAGTTTCTAGTAACATCTTGCCATCATCTGTGATTTGAGGTTCATGAAATTATTGTTTGATGGCTCAAACACTTTTGCGTTTTCATTTTGAATTATGAGGTTAACTTTAAATAAGTCACATGTTTGTAAATTCATAGATAGTACCAATGTAGTCATTCTTGCTTTGATACTAAGTAAATTCATAGATAGTACCAATGTAGTCATTCTTGCTTTGATACTAGTATTAATTTTAGCTTAATTTTACTTTCTTCAGTACAAATAGAAGATTAAATTGAAGGTATTGATGTGCCGTGAAATTATGACGCATTTTATGCCACATAGATTTTGCATGTCCTTAATGCATTTTATAATATAGAATATGTTATTTTGCTTTTTGAAGGTATTTTGCACTGCCTATGAAAAAATGTGTAAAAGTGAACAGAAGTACCAGAAAATGTAGTGTAGAAAGTACCGCATTTGCTTGCAGAAAAACTATAATACAAACTGCAAAAAAGATAATTCAGCCCAATAAGGACTCGTTTGGTACAAAGATTAATAATGCAAGAGATTAGTAATGAAAGGATTAGTAATGTAGGGGTTAGTGGTGCACAGTTATGTAATGGTTTATTTTTATCAAGTGTTTTGGTTCATTGTTTCCTATCTCATCTTGTGTTTGCATTAAAACTCTATAAATTGTCTTTTTCCAATTATATCCTTCAATTATTATATAGTTGGGTCAAGATTATTAATTGCCGAACAATATTATTTTTCTATGGCCTTCTAACTAGCTAGGAGAAGAACACTTTTGTTTATGTTTACTATTTTTTCACTTGAACCAGTTGGAAGACCTGGAATTTTCTGTTATTGGTAAATTCAGATATGATTGGGTTGATCTTGAAGAATTACGGAAAATTATTCCTACTCAATGTGGAATAAAAGGAGACTACCAGTTTGGATTGATTAGAAGCAAGCATATTCTCATTAGATTGTCTAAGCAGGAGGATTATGTTAATCTCATATCAAAGGGGGCGTTCTATATTAATTGCAGAGATGGGTATGCATATCTAATGAGGACGCTAATTTATGATTCAATGTTTAAAGTGAATGAAGATGGCATGGATATCCTTCCCGAATCTACCCAATTTTTTTGTTAAAGAATGTGTATTCTCTCTTGCGAATGCAGTAGGTACACCTATCCATCTTGATCAAGCTACAATCAAAAGGACTAGACCTAGTTGTGCTCGAGTGAAGGTGTTGGTGGATTTAAAAGGAAGCTTTCCTAAATATGTTATCATGAACATTGAAGGTGAAGTCACTGAGGAAGTAAGGTCTACCGTAGTGGATATTAGATATGACTGTGTCTAAATCCTTCTGTCCTAATCCCCAAAAGCAGCAAGAAGTAGTGGTCCATCATTATGAAAGAAAGGATTCTATCCCAATTCACCATCAAAAAACAATTTTAGAGAATGCATTAGATATAACAAATAAGGCCAGTAATAACCAAAAGGTTACTGAGGAGATGGCTATGGATTCTGATGAAAATAAGACAGTACTTGGAGATAGAAGATACAAAGGAAAATAGCAACAATTGCCCTCATGTGCAACAATCCCAAGAATATAATCATCTAGCAATAGTGGAGGTTCCTGTGGTGATACAAGTTGATGCAATTCAAAGTGAAATCTCCCAACAAGGTTCTGCATGATATTGTGACTCATAATATTTGTTATTGTAGGGGTGATACAGATTCAAATCAAAGTGTAAAAGGTAATCATGATATAGACAGACCTGAAGATGTCCTTGACAACATTGCATTAGAAGGAAATTTATCACCTAGATTATTGAAGTCTGCAAGAAAAAGAAAAAAGCAAGGTAATGGGTAGCAGAGTCAACCTTTCGGGGTTCAGCCAAAGAGAACTAAATCCATTTCACATGAATATGAAGGCTTAAATATGGAATATTAGATCAGTGAAGTCCCAACAAGCGTTTCAAAGGGTGCAAATGCTACATAAGTTTCATAAATTTTCATTTATTGGATTGGTAGATCCTTTTCAAAATGTCAGTCAAATTAACAGATACAAGAGAAGATTAAAGATGCCTACTGCCAGCGCAAACTGTTCTAGAAAGATTTGGTTCTTTGCAAATCATGATATTGATATTACAGTGATTAATGATACAGAGCAACAGTTAACTATTAAGTTAATACAGGCTAATCAAAGTCATAATTTTTTTGTTATTTTGGTTTATGCTAAATGCAATGCTAATGACAGATTACAGTTGTGGGAAGATGTTGATCAACTTACAACAATAATTAGAGAGTCGTGATTGATTGGGGGCGATTTTAATGTGGTTTTAAATTCTAAAGAAAAAATAGGTGGTTTACCCGTTCTTGCGGCTGATTATGAAGATTTTGAGACTTGGATCTCATCTTGTGACTTGCAAGAAGTTAATTTTAAAGGAAGCCCTTTCACTTGGTGGAATGGGAGAGCTGGGAAAGGTTGGATAGGGTGTTAATTAATCAACGCTTGGTGTAATCATACTGAAGTTAAACATCTACCAAGGACGGGATCGGATCATGCTCCCATGTTGCTGAATTGTGAAACTTCTGTGGTTAGACATAGAAAGCCTTTCAGGTTTTTGAAGTTTTGGACAGAGAATGATACTTTTACAAAAGTGGTTAGACTGAATTGGTGCACTACTAGCTCCCATAATCCTTATTTGGATTTCAAAGAGAATATTAGAAGCGTGAAAGTTGCCCTAACAAGATGGAGCAGAGAAGCGTATGGAGATATTTTAAGCAACTTCTCATTAGGGAGGACATTATGAAAATCAAAGAGAAGTTATTTGAAGAAGAACCTTCTGTGATTAATAGAGAGGTGTTGCAAAGAGCACAAGCAGAATATAAGAAGTATCTTCTTTTTTAGGAGAAGTTTTGGCAGCAAAAAACGATCGGTTAGAAAATGGGGATAGAAATACCAGGTTTTTTATAGTATAGTTAAAGGTAGAAGAAAGAGGTTAATATCCAAGGAATGCAGAATAGACAAGGAGATTGGCTAGAGAATGATACCGATATTGTCTCTGAGGAAGTGTCTTTTTTACAAGAACAATTTTCTCAAGAAGCAGAAGCAGACTCTTTTGAACTACTTAGATATATTCCTGAAGTCATATCTAATGAAGAAAATGTTGATCTTTGTAGATTTAATGAAGTTAAAAAAGCTATTTTTGGATTAGATGAAGATAGTGGTGGTGGTCCAGATAGGCTCACAGAAGATTTTATCAAAGTTGTTGGGAGATAGTGGGAGGTGATATTCTTAGGATGGTTATTGATTTCTTCAGGGGTAACACTCTACCTAAATTGATCACTCAAACTAACTTGGTCTTGTTTCCTAAGAAGGAGCTGGTGCATGAGTTCACTGATTTGAGGCCTATTAGTTTGAATAAGTTCATCAATAAGATCATCTCTAGACTGGTGCATAATAGGATTGAAGGTTTGCTACCTAGATTGATATCTCCTAATCGGTTTTGTAAAGGTTAGAAGTATTATTGAGAATGTTTTATTAACTCAGGAAATTGTTTCTGATATCAGGAAGAGAGGAACTCGGTAGTAATTTTCCTATTAAACTAGATATGTCCAAGGCATATGACAGGATCTCGTGGTTTTTTCTAATAAAGGTGTTAAGAAAGATGGGATTGTCAGAGGTGTTTGTTGATGTAATATGGAGAATAATTC
Source organism: Solanum bulbocastanum (assembly GCA_037074985.1). NCBI lineage: Eukaryota > Viridiplantae > Streptophyta > Magnoliopsida > Solanales > Solanaceae > Solanum > Solanum bulbocastanum. The sequence continues at coordinate 35,180,373 of CM073599.1, read as the reverse complement.
TAGTAACTGGTATTCTGTGCTTATTAATGGGCAGAGGCACATGAATTCTGTCACTCTACTAAAGCAGTAAAACAAGGAGATCCTTTGTCTCCTGCTTTATTCATTATCTCAGCAGAGGTTCTCAGTAGGGCACTAAATGCATTGATTGATGATAATCAATTTGTGGGCTATGGACTACCTAAATGGAGTGATAATCTGAACCATTTAGTGTATTGAAATGATACCATCATTTTTACTTCTTCAAATAAGTATTTATTGGATAGAATAATGGAATGTTTGCAGGAATATGAAACTGAATCTGGCCAGAAGATAAATAAGCACAAGAGTGCTTTCTTTCTTCATCAAAATGTTGCAGGAGAGGTAAGAAAGTTGGTAGAGGAGTGCACAGGGTTTACTAGAGGTCAATTTCCTCTAACTTATCTTGGTTGCCCCATAACTCAAGCTAGGAAAAGGAAATCTTAATATGATGAGCTAATAAAGAGAGTCAAGTCAAACTGCAAGTTTGGAAAGGGAACATGCTATCTTATGGGGGTAAAGAAGTCTAAATCTCTAGTGTTTGTGTTCCTATTCATGTGTTGTCCGCAAATGTTCCTCCTACATGTGTTTTAAAAGAGCTTCATAGAATATTTGCTAAGTTCTTTTGGAGTAATAAGGTTAATGGGAGAAGTAAACAATGGGAAGCTTGGGATAAAGTTTGTTTGCCTAAGCAGGAAGGTGGATTGGGTTTTAAATCACTATTTCCAGTGTCACAAGCTTTGTATGCTAAGCTTTGGTGGAGATTTAGAACTCAAAATATTTTATGGGCTAATTATATGTGGAAAAGTACTGTAAGAAGAAAATACCAATACTAGTTCAGTGGAAGGGAGGTACACAACTTTGGAAATTTATGTTACATAATAGGGAGTATCTTGAAGAGCATATATGGTGGAACCTAAGGGTGGATCTGTATCTATTTGGTATGATAATTGGACTAGACTAGGTCCATTATATCATCTACAACCACAACACTCTTGTTACCCTATCACTGGGGTAAACATATTTATGATAGAGGAAGGCTGGGATTATGGGAAATGAAGTATTGTTTATCTGACGAGGTTGTGCAACATGTTAAAATTCATTTAGATCAGGTAAAGTAGACAAATGCAATTGACAAATCATGGTGGACTGTAACAAGTTTTGGACAATTTTCATTCAAGACTACTTGGGAATTATTGAGGAGAAAAAATGCAATTTCTGAATGGTACAAGAAAATCTGGATAGTTGGGCTACCATTTAAAATATCATTTTTTGGATGGAGAGTGTGGACAAACAAGATCCCTGTAGCAACTATCATGGCCAACTGGAATCCTAACCTATTTCTTCTATGTAATTGTTGTAATATTCCAGAAAGAGAGACTATGGAACATTTATTCATTAAAGGGGAAGTGGCCAATATTGTGTGGAAGTAATTTTCACAAGCTGCTGGTATCATTGGTCCGAGGATCCAGGTGAAACAAACTATGAAAAGGTGGTGGGATTGTCAAGGAAACAGTAGGCAGAAGATGATTTTTTAGGCAATGCGTAACATTATCATGTGGTTTATATGGAGGAGAAGAAACACAATTTTGCATGGATGGACATACTCTGTAGATAAGGTGATATGGGATATCACTAACTTGACTCAGATATTTCTTACAAAGAAGTTTGGTTATGCAGATGTTCCTAAATCTATTCTAGATGAATATCTACCAAAATTTCGGTATAAACTGGTAAAACGGTGTCCACCTCATACAGGCTGGTAGAAATGCAATACATATGGAGATTCAAGGGGAAATCCAGGACTTAGTTCTGCAACCTTTTGTGTAAGGGACTCTTAAGGTGATATATTGGGTGCTAGAGGTCTGAAAATAGTTGATTCTACTAACCTAATTGTTGAGGCTATTGCTATAAGAGAAAGACTTTCATATTGTTTTGAGAAACAATTATCTAAGGTCATAATTAAAACAGATTCCATGGCATTGGTGCATATATTGAATGGAGAGTGGGAAGTGCCTTGGAGAGTGACAATGGAGGTCAACTCCATTAATAGGCTAAGGAATGCTTTGACAGTAAGGGTACAACACTCTTTTTTTTTTTTGGGTAAAGTAATTAAATGATATTAGAAAGCATCAAGAAGGTGCAAAGTCACAAAGCACAATGTGCTAGAAAGCTGCTCCAAACAGAAATATATGGAGCTAGCTTGGCAAAAACTTGAGAATCAGTCAAAAGGGGCCCTACTACTCTATTGTACTAGAGATAGAGAATTAACAAAATCCAAAAATTAACCACACTGTTTAGAGTTGAAAAAAATGCAAACTAAATAAACTAACTAGACATTTGGCCTTGATTGCGCAAAAAGAGGTTGATATCCCTTCAAAACATTTATTGTTTCTCTCCTTCCATAGGTTCCAAAAAATTACTGTTGGGATCATTCTCCAGATCTTTTTGATGGATTTGTCAACTCTCCACAATATCCAGCTGGCATAGGCATCCTTGATGGTGTAGGGCACTACCCATTGTAGGCCAATCATAGAGTAGAAAAAATGTAATAGGCTATCTGTTACAGGGCAGTGCAAAAAAAAAGATGATTAACACTCTCATTAGTCTGCTTGCACATAACACATCTGTTGATGAGGATTACACCACCTTTTCAGAGATTGTCTTGTGTTAGACATGCTTCCTTCAGGGCTATCTAGGTGAAAAAAGATACTCTGAGAGGCTGCCTAGTTTTCCATACATGTTTCCAAGGCCAAAATTGAAGAATGTCATTCTGGGAGCTCATGTTTTTGTAGCATTCTTTCACAGTGAAGGCCTTCTCCTTAGAATTACCCCAAAGAATCCTATCTTGATCTTCAACCACCAGTGTAGTGCTTTCCAAAGTTTTTAGGAGGAAAGGGATATCATTAATCTCCCAATCCTGAAAGTTCCTTCTGAAAATAGAAGCCCGGAAGTTTTTGTCTCTGGGCTATAGTTGCTTCTTTGTTGGAGGCTATCTGGAACAAGGAGGGGAAAAAGTCTTTTAGCATAGAGTTCCCAAGCCATTTGTCTTGCCAAAATCTAATCTTGAGTCTATTACCAGCTTTGAAGGATACGTCCTGGAAGAAATCATCTTGGAAACTACTTATATGTTTCCAGACCCCAACACCATGAGGTTCATTGCTTTCCTTTGGACACCAGTGATCTTAAATGTCATATTTAGCCTTGATGACGTCTCTCCAAAACCCAGCCTCAGTTTGTCCATACCTCCAGAGCCACTTCATGAGTAGGATGTTATTATGGAGTTTGAGATTCCTGATTCCCAGGCCTCCTTGAGTCTTAGGCTGAGTAATTGATTGCCATTTAACAAGAGAGTACTTATGCGTAAGGTTGTTGCCTTTCCACAAAAATCTCCTTCTAAGCCTATCCATTTGCTTTAGAATTTAACCTGGTATTGGAAATAAAGGCATACAGTATGTAGGAATACTGTCTAGGACAATGTTGATAAGAGTGAGCCTACCACCCATGGAAAGGTATTGCATTTTCCATGTGGCTAGCCTCTTCTCCATTTTTTCAGTAACTCCATTCTAGATTCCAGAGGATTTGAAACTTGCCCCCAAGGGAAGGCCTAAATAGGTGGCAGGTAATGACCCAGTTTTGCAACTAAGTTTGCTAGCAAGATCCTTTAGATTGGCCGCCTGATTTACTGGATATATCACACTTTTAAGCATGTTAATATGGAGTCCAGAGATGGCTTCAAAAACTATGAGAGTGGTGTTGAGATTGCAGACCTGCTGCCTATCAGCTCCACAAAAAATGAGAGTGTCATCAGCGTAGAGTAGGTGAGAGACATTGACAGTGGTGGCTGGATTGCTGCCTACTTGGAATACTTGAATCCATTGGGGTTCTTTACTCTTAGTTAACAACTAAGATAGCCCTTCCATTGCAAGAATGAATAGAAAACGAGAGAGTGGATCCCCCTGCCTCAACCCTTTTTTAGTAGATAAAAATCCGGTTAGACTTCTGTTGATCAGAAATGAGAACTTTACTGTTGAAATGCAAAAGAATATCCATCTTATCCACCTACTACCAAAGCCCATTTGTTTTAGAATATTGATTAGATAAGCCCAGTTGAGCTGGTCAAAGGCTTTCTTTATATCCAGTTTGCATAAGATCCCAGACTCACCACTTTTCATTCTCTAGTCTAGCACTTCATTAGCAATCAAGGCTGCATCAGTTATCTGTCTATTCTTTAGGAATGCACTTTGTTGCCCTAAGACAAGAGAATTCATCACCTTTTTCATCCTCTCTGCTAGAACTTTCGCCAACAACTTATAGACACTGCCTATGAGGCTTATAGGTCTGTAGTCTCTAAGCTCCACAACACCTTTCATCTTTGGAATTAGAGCAATAAAAGAGGCATTGCAAGATCTCACCATTTGGCAATTCTGGTGGAAGAAATTGAAAGCTGCTAGCATATCATCTTTGATTAAGCACAATGATTTCTGGAAGAAAGCCATGGTGTAACCATCAGGGCCTGGGGCTTTGTCAGGGGCACAAGCCATGAGAGCATTAGAAATCTCCAATTCAGTGAAAGGAACCTCAAGCTCATCTTTTTCTTAATGTTGAGGGTGGGAAGGTTCTCAAAGACAGCTGAGGGTCTCTAAGATTCAGCCTCCTTGTAAATTTGTTGATAGTACCCCAGTATGTCATGCTTTATCCTTACTTTGTCTTCAATCAGTTCATCCCCTATTCTCAGTTTATCAATGAAGTTAGCCCTTCTATGTGAATTGGCCATTCTCTAAAAGAATTTTGTGTTTTTGTCCCTCTCTTTAAGCCATAGGAATCTAGAATCTTTCAGAAAATGGATTCCTATTCAAAGAGTGCATAACCGCATGGATAAGCTCACGCTAATTTTTGCCTCCATGAGATCTCTTCAGCTACTACAATCTGTTGAAGCTGTAGTTTCAGATTCAAGGACGGTGTTTTTTCTTGTGGTGAAAGGATTGTGAGTTCAGCTAATTGATCCAATTTCCCTAGTTCCAAAAGAGCCTTAGTTATTTGTCTTTCAATATTGCCATACACCTCTCTGTTCCATTTAGAAATGTCTTTCTCTTTCTTTAGGTTTCTGAGCTTCTGTAACAACACAAAGTCTGGGGTACCCTATACAATGTAGGACTGTCGTCATCCTTTTATCATATCAATGAAGCCTTCTACTTGGAGCCACATGTTCTCAAATTTGAGGTAGGATGGTTATGTCTCCCAATCTCCACGTTCCAAGATGATAGGTTTATGATCTGAAATTACTTTAGGCATTGTGTATTGTTTGATAGCCCTGAACATCTCGCTCCATTCTGATGAATAAAGGAACCTGTCAATTCTTGCTTGAAAAGAATCCTCCCCTCTTGACTAAGTGAATTGTTCTCCTTGGAGAGGAGGATCGATCAGTTTGAGATCCAAAATGGTATTTGAGAGCCCCTGCATAGCACTAGATCTTCTAGTACAGTTTAGCTTTTCACCCTCAAATCTACATACATTGAAATCTCCTCCTATGACCCACATACCAAACCATAATCCCCTAATTGATGCTAACTCCAACAAGGGTCCTCCCTTTCTGGATCGGTGTGAGATCTGTATACTCTAGTGAAAACCCATTTGAAGTCTTCAGAGGTGCTCTTAAATCTACATGATATGGAGAAGGCCCTTGCCTCTAACTCAACACAATTCCATGCTCTTTTGTCCCATAAAATTAATACCCCACCTTTGGTGCCAATTGCTTTAACTTCTGCCCATGAAAGCCATCTATTCCACCATATTTGTCTGATTAGAGATGGATTCCAAGACTCTATTTTGGTTTCCTATAAACAAACAATGTCTGCTCCCCACTTTTGGATAAGAGATTTCAAAGTACTTCTCTTATCTTTATTACTGAGACCCTGCACATTCCGGCTGAGAATTTTAACACTTATCTGGAATGAGCCTTGTGGTACCTGCCCCTATCTTTCTTTCCACTTCCATCTTGCAAATCCCAATCCAATTTTTAAGTTCATTTGTTGCTTTGCTCTTTCCCTTTTTCGCGTCTCCAGACTTCTTCCCCTGTTCAAGAATTTGAGATTTCCTCTTTCCTCCGTTCTTAGTATAATGTCCAGGATTTCATGCTCGAAACCTGAAACATTCACCCCCAGTGCTTTGCATTCCTTCAACATAGTAAATTTTGTCCATTTTGATGTTTCCACCACAATAAGGGAATCAATAATTTGTGGTGAAGGATCATTGTGACAAGATAGAGGAAGAAAACTATTGAAAAACTTAGAAAAGGGATCTGAATTAGAGTCATAAACTATGGTAGTGATTGGTTATTTCCTACACGAACCCAAATAAGGCACTAGATTTTCTGCTTCATCATCTGTTTCAAGCAGAGAGAAGGCCCCTGCCTCATGCTCCAATTTCCGGTGATTGGAGGCTTGAATTTCCTGTTCAAAAGGGTCGAAGGAGGCTGCAATGACAGAACTCAAAGGTTTGAGGCTGCATGGGTCTGCTTTGGCAATGGAGGCTCTCCAAACTTGCATACTATAATTTTCCTTGCTTCCTTTTCTTTGGGCCTTTGGTATAATAACCACTGTTCAAGACTGGAGAAGTTCTCCTATAATAGTGTTGGGCCGGCCCATTTGAAATTAAATGAAACTTGCCCTTTTTAATGCCCAGATAAATCTTTCACGTGCCCCTCACGTGGAGTTTTAAAATTGGTGCCATGTGGGACTATATAGGCCTGTGCTCCCAGCAGCTTTTCAACCCTAGACGACTCAGAATTTTGACCAGAGAGTAAAGGAGTGGGCCGGATCTCTGTGATTATCGCTAATTCAAACAGCCAGCCAGCAGATTCGAAATTCAAACTCGCCTGAAACTTCTTGGCTGAATTTCTTACGTAAATACGAGCCCAGTGAAAGTGGGATCTGTTCTTTGTGTCTTTGTCAACTCCAATGAAGCCTCCACAGTTGTCCTCTATATGCTCGAAAGTATCCATGGTCCAAGCAATTAAGGGAATCCCAAATACTTTCAGCCAGATGTTTTTCGATGGCACACATGTCTGAGAGTTAATGTCGTTTGACCACCACGACAAGTTGAGGTGCCTTCCATTCCAGAACCATTCCCCTGCTTTAACTCTTATTGACTCTTGTCGGGAAGAGAACTCAAGGAGAAATTGATTGTGATCAAGGGGGGTGACTTTCAAACCAGCAGTGACTTTCCATCTAGTGAGAAACCATTTTTGAATTAAATCAAGGTTGGGGCTGTGATGGAAAGGGCATTGAGAGTGCCCACCAAGCTTCTGTGGAGAGAATGGTCATTGACTCCACCTATGCTTGTTTGTTGGCTGATTTCTGGCTAGTTAACTATGCTAGCAGCAGTTCGATACGATTTTGTTAATGGAGGAGGTAATGGTGATGACCCTATCTTGCTGCTTTTCCCCAAAAATGGAATCATTTTAGTCGCAAACTCCGTCCATCCACTGTTATAGCTTATCTCCGGAATGATTACTACAGCTTTTGAGGAGCCATGCCACACTTCAATGCGAACAATCGACCATATATGTTGAAGTTTTGGTAGACTCTGTATAGGTTGTGCTGTTGTTTTCTACCCCTACCTTTTGTATAGTTGTCCAGAACCCTTTGAAACTTGTATAAGAGTCTCGCATATCCATCTTAGATTATGTGAATCTAAGCTTATCTTACTTGTAAATCTCCTTCCTCTTTCTATTAATGAAAACCAGTTGAAATGTGTATCCCCTGTATTCTTAAGTTCGAAAGATTTATCCCCACTAATGAAAAAAAGCTTTTCCCCCATAATGAAAGAAGTTTCTGGTGGTTTGAAGCCATCGGAGGGAAGGAATCTTCAGGTTGTTAGGGTCTCTAGGAGATTGCCTTTGAGCATGTGTACAACACTCCTTACGGGAGGGAAATAATCTTGCTGACTTAGTTTTTTATTTTGCAGGTAACTTTGAATACAATAACTTTCAGGAGGTTCCAGTTCAAGCTAAGAAAATTATTAACTTAGACAAGCAGAGCATACCAAACATAAGAATCAGGCAGGCATGTCTTTTGACATCCACAATGTAGGTCTACTAATATGATACGATGTTAAAGCATAAGTGTGTAATCAGAGAAAAGGTTACAATCTGCCATATATTAAGTGAAATCTGAAAAAGTTTCTGTTGGTTAAATATACCATTCAGGTGGTGAGAGCTTGAGGTGTCACATATGGTATGAAACGGGGATTCACATACTATTATAGTAGATTACTTTTCTTTTGTATTACACATTTATTTGTTGCATGCAATTCACTGTAGTTACATTAATATTTATTTTCTTAATTGTGGTGGTGGTATTAATCTTTGGATTCATTCCATCATGGAAAAGGAAAGCAATGTTAAGGTACAGTAAAGATCAAAATTTTAAGTCTTACCATGATGCTGCAAAAGCTATAAAAAGCTTAAAGTTGGCCGTATCTTCAATTCATTGCGTTTACAAATAAAGAGAATGTTAATAATATGAAGGTGATAATTTCAATGGTGATTCAGCCCATTGATTTTAGATATGAAAATTACTGCACATTATCTTTTCTGAAAATCTTAGACTGGGGGATAAACAAAACATCAATTGAAGCAGCCCAAGATTCTTAATTATAGTCAAGATCTGTATTGATCGGATTCTTCGAGAAGTCGAGAAGCAATCCACAAATTCGCAACAAAAACAAGTCAGATGCAACAACATAAGTAAAGTGAAAAGTAGCGAAATGATTAAAAGTGTCTACGATTCGAGGTGTAACAAGCTTACCTTTAAGCTCTTTAGTTGGAAGCAACTGTGCTCCATGGATTTTCACACCAAGAATCTGAGAAGAAACAAGAACAATGAGCTACTTTCCAGATATTTTTACTTTTTGTTGTTGTAGTTTGTTTCCTTTTTTGTTGGTCTAAATTGTGGGCCTTTTGTTCTTCTAATACTTATTGCATTTCTTTAGTAAATAAATTTGGGCCTATTTGGCCTGTTGAAAAAAAAAAAAAAAGATAAATAATTGTCATCTTAATAAATTGGAAAAGGGTCAAAAATATCCATGAACTATCCAAAAAGGTTCAAATATAACCTTCATCCACCTATTTGTCTAAAAATACCCCTCACTCCACCTTTTTGGTCCACCCTTGCCCTTAAAACTAACAATTTTTTCTTAAATTGTTTTTATTATTATTTTTTATTATGTGGCAGATTTCTATTTGCTAAAGTTAAAACCCCACCTTTCGTCCTTTGTTTAACCCACCCCATGACCCAATTACCCATCTAATTAAAACACCCGACCCTTTACTATTAACATTATTTTATATAACTTAAATTTATAAATATTAAAAAAGATTATTTATAAAATTTTAATCTAACATTGTTTAATTTTAATTTTTGTTTCCCAGCCAAATATTGATATTAATGAAAATTGATTTTTTATTAGAATTATTTTTGTACCTAGACTAATTACAGAAACTTTTACTAAAATATAAACGAAAGTTAAAATTTTTCTTTAATATTTATGATAATTTAATATTGAAATTTTGTTCCCAAACAATAATTTTTGAGTAACAAATTTTTCTTTTTTTTATATATGTCATGTAAATTTTTTGAGAAAATTTTAGTGAACCACTTGCCACAGTCGCGGCTCCTTCTCATAAAACAAAAGAAATACATTTTAGTTTTGTTTTTTTTTTGAGCAAAAATATTATTATGATTTACTCAATACAACTTTAGTTCAAAAATGATGCAAGAGAGATTTGTTCTTCTCATGCTGAAACAAAAGATTTTAGACATAAATGAATAGGGAAAATACATTCTATATAGCTTCACAACTCAAATCATACAATGCTCCTTTCGTGATACACATAATGAAAAATGCCCAATATTTTTCCCAGAAATCAGTCAATTGAAGAACCTTTCACCATAAATGTTTCCAAACAAAAGGGATGGGTGTTTGAATTAAATGGGTAATTGGGTCATAGCGTGGGTTAAATTAAGGAGTGAAGGTGGGGTTTAATTTCAGCAAATAGAAATCTGCCACATCATAAATAGTAATGATACAATTAATTTAATAAAAGTCTGTTAGTTTTAAGGGTAAGGGTGGACCAAAAAAGTAGAGTGAGGGGTATTTTTAACCAAATAGGTGGATGAAGGGTATATTTGAACCTTTTCGGATAGTTCAAGGATATTTTTGGCCCTTTTCCGTTAATAAATTGATCACTCACAAAATGTCAATTTCAATATAAAAAGATAAACCATCTATTTTTAAAACCAAAAAATCTGTAAAAAAAATAGTAAAATTGAATAAAACATCTACAATTACACATAAAAATTGTAATTTGTAGTTTTAATATGTACGCAATTTTATAAATTGTTCAAAATACAAATAATTAGAAAATCACACACACATAATATATATGTGTGTGTGTGTGTGTGTGTGTACGCGCGCGCGCGTGCCCGCGTGTGTAGACAGTAAAATTCGCGTCGAGAAAACAATAATCAAGAACGGAAAAATATCGCAACAATCATATTTAATTCATTATTTCAAAGTGCAAGTGTTACAATCTCTATGATTCCTCTAAACTCGCCTTTTTCAAATATAATTCAAGGGCTCGTGAGCTTGATCTTAAACTTGACTTTAACTTGATCCTGGATTCAAAGGCTTTGAAGTTTGTTCTTGAATCTTCAATTAACTTGAACTTGAACTTTATCTTGATCTTGATTTTTACTTAAACTCAAGGGCTTTGAGCTTGTTCTTGAATCTTGTAGTCTTAATCTTGATTTACGGATTTGATGAAATTGATATGTACTTGACTTGATGATTTTGATCTTGAACTTGATCTTGGATTCAAGGGGTTTGGAGCTTGTTCTTGAATCTTCAATGAACTTGAACTTTATCTTGATCTTGACTTCTAGTTGAATTCAAGGGCTTCGAGCTTGATCTTGAATCCGATGGTCTTCATCTTGAACTTAAACGCTTGAATTATTGACTTGTAGAGAAATTCGCAGCTTTTGATCCACAAGCTTTCTCTAGCTTCTTGTTAGAATTTTTGGTTCCTTTTTTGAATTATGAAGACCCCTATTTATAGTTTTAGAATAGCGGAGTTGTGATAGGAATAGGATTCCCGATTTAAGTGACATGGCATATGGGCTTTATCGAGCGGGCTTTCATTAAATACATATTTATGAGATTTAAATAATTAAGAGCAACGTTCACATATAGCAAACATAAAAATCATATTTGTATGTTATAGCAATAGTTTGCATAATTGTGCTCCGTAGCAAACTTTATGTTTGCTAGGGCTATTAATATGTATATTTTGCTATACATATACAAAAGAAGCAATTGTATAATCTGTTTCGGTATACATATATAAAAGAATTAATTGTATAACATGTGTTTGTATAAAACGAGAAAGAAAGAAAGACAAAAGAAACCTAGGCAGGGGAAGATCTGTATTTGTATAATATAAGTGTATAGGACGAAAATATATGTATTTGTATTTGTATTTGTATATACAATTTTCTCTCACTTTATACAAACATAAATGCAATTTATAAATTTGTGTTTGTATAAAGTTAGAGAGGCGAGTGAGAGTGGCGAGCGAGATCTGGGAGAAGGGAGAGAGGAGAACGAAAAGATATGTATATATACAATTTTCTCTCGCTTTATACAATCACAAATGCATTTTATTTGTGTTTCTATAAAGTGAGAGAGGCGAGGAGAGACTGCCCAGCGAGAAACGAGAGTGGAGAGCGAGAAATTCAGGGAGTGAGGTGAAATGGCAACAATTTGCTACAGGTTACAATTAAATCAAATTATGGTTATAGCATTTAATTTGAATTAATAGTTTGCTATTTTATACAATTGTTCCAATAGTTAACTCAATTATATTAATCCATAATATTTATTTGGACTAATATATTCATGAATTTAATATAATTCGAATCATTTTATAAATTTATATTTAATAAATTTTAAATGGCTACAAATGCCCCCTTCTTCAAGTCTTATCGAGATATTTCAACTTTCAAAGATTAGGCTTGAAGAATTTGAAGACCTCAACTTGCAGACTTTCAACTTGCAGACTTGAAGAATTTTAAGACTTCAACTTGTATACTTGGAGATTTTGAAGACTTCATCTTAAAATATTTTTTATTCATAGGGGTTTGCCCCCATTGAGTCACCACCATTGGGTGCAAGTCTGAAGTTTTATGAAAGATTACTCATAGTTTTAACTTTTAGAGACATATCAAGCGGGAACATTTAGTTTTTTGACACTCATGCAACTGAACTTAGAATATGGTTCTAAATGTCTACGTACCTTAGTGAAGAGGATCAAGTCACAACGTAGTACTAGGAGAGTGTTTTTTTTGTGTGTGCCGTACATAATTTATATTCTTGTAGGCCACGAGTGACATGTAGTTTAGGCTCGTAACTTAAGGAGCATTATAACTTGGAGATTAAGTTAAAATTTGAGAAACTTTGTGACATACAGTTTAAGCTCGTGTTTCAAGGAGCATTTCAACTTGAAGATTTAACTCAAATTTGAATAGCTTTGTGACTATAGTTTAAGCTCATGTTTCAAGGGCATTTTAACTTGATGACTTAACTCAAGCTTGAAGAGCTTTGTGACATATAGTTTAAGCTTGTGTTTGAAGGAGCATTTCAGTTTGAAGATTTAACTCAAATTTGAAGAGATTTGTGACATGTAGTTTAAGCTCGTGTAGCATTTCAACTTGAAGATTTAACTCAAATTTGAATAGCTTTGTGACATACAATTTAAACTTGTGTTTCAAGAAGTATTTCAAATTGATGACTTAACTCAAGTTTGAAGAGTTTTGTGACAAACAGTTTAAGCTCGTGTTTCAAAAAGCATTTCAACTTGAAGATTTAAGTCAAATTTGAAGAGATCTGTGACATGCAGTTTAAGCTCGTGTTTCAATGAGCATTTCAACTTGAAGATTTAACTCAAATTTGAAGAGTTTTGTGACATACAGTTTAAGCTCGTGTTTCAAGGAGCATTTGAACTTGAAGATTTAACTCAAATTTGAAGAGCTTTGTGACATACAATTTAAGCTTTTGTTTCAAGGAGCATTTCATCTTGAAGATTTAAGTCAAATATTAAGAGTTTTCCAACTTAGAGATTTAGCTCGAATCTGAAGAGTTTTGTGATATACAGTTTAGGCTTATGCATCTAGGAGCAATTCAGCTTGAATATTTTTCTTGAATTTAAGGTGCTTTATAATATGAAGGTTTAACTCAAATTTGAAGAACTTTTCCAACTTAGAGATTTATCTCAAATTTGAAGAGCTTTTAAACTGAGAGAGCTCAAATTTGAAAAGCTTTCTGACATGCAGTTTTAGGCTCGTGCATCTAGGAGCATTATAACTTGTAGTTTAGATGCACGCGATGATGAGTCTTGTAAATTGAAGATTTAACTCTAATTTGATGAGCTTTGTAATTTAGAGATTTAGCTCAAATTTGAAGAGCTTTGTAATATAAAGTTTAGGCTCGTGTCTCTAGGAGCATTATAACTTACAGTTTAGGCTCATGTGATGATAAGCATTGTAACTTGCATTTTAGGCTCATGCGTTAAGGAACATTATAACTTGCAGTATAGGCTCATGTGATGAGGAGCATTATAACTTACAATTTAGGCTCATGCGATGAGGAGCACTGTAACTTGTAGTTTAAGCTCAAGCGTTAAGGAGCATCTAGATATACATTGACTCTTCAAAGTCATCTTCAGATGCATACCCCCCCCCCCCTTTGGAGTTCTTCTATATCTTCATCTTCATGGGGTCCATAGACAGGAGATTGTTGATCCTCTCTTAATTCCATGTCATGTGCACGAGTTGCCAACTCTTCGAATGTATTGGAATTTAATCCTTGCAAGATGTAGTGAAGACCTCAATTCATGCCTTGGATGTACATTTCTATGCTAGAAGTTTCACTAAGGCGATCTTTTCAGCTGAGGCTCAAACTTCTCCAACAATTGATAAAGTCAACAACTAGCTCATCTTCACCTTTGTAAGTTCAATCGTATTAACGACACGTCTTGTATTATAGAGACGATTAAGGAGCTCTTGCTCTAACTGCTCCCAACAATCTATAAAACTATGTTCAAGATTTGTGTACCAATCAAATGCATTTTCTTTGAGAGATTGAACGAACTCTTTAACGAGATAATCACTATATATCCCAACGTCGTTGCAAGTTTCTATAAAGTGTATTATATGTTGTTTGATATCTCATTTGCCATCAAGTTGTTGAAGCTTAAGAGGTTGATAACCCTCAAACATTTTCAAGCTATCAATTATTTGTGTATATGACTTTGCATATGTGGGAGGAAATTTGGATAGGACTCAAATTTGTCTTCATAGCCTGTATGATAAAATCCTTCAATTGATCAATGAGAATCAAACCTCCAGCGGAGAGATGAATCTCTTTGATATTTGTTTGTTTTATGCAAGACTCTCCTTTGTCTAGAATTCTAGGAAGCCTCAAAGATTCTTGACTCGATCTTCTTTCGATCATGTTATTCATCATATTTGTTAGCTTGGAAAGTTTAGTATATTGTTCGTGAGCACACTTTGTCAAGCCTTCAATTGCTTTTGTCAAGCTTTGCTAATCGTTCTTCTACCGTGCAAGTCATTTTGATATTCTTTGATGCATGTAAAGTTGAGATGAGAGATAGAGATTGTCCCACTGGGCGTGCCAGAATTTGTAGACGATAAAATTCGTATCGAGAAAATAATAATTAAGAACAGAAAAATATCGTAATAATCGTATTTATTATTTCAAAGTGTGAGTGTTACAATCCCTATGATTCCTCTAAATTCGCCTTTTCGAATATAATTCAAGGGTTCTTGAGCTTGATCTTGAATTTGACTTTAACTTGATCTTGGATTCAAGGGCTTTGAAGCTTGTTCTTGCATCTTCGATTAATTTGAACTTGAACTTGAACTTTATCTTGATATCGATTTTAAATTAAACTCGAGGGCTTCAAGCTTGTTCTTGAATCTTGTAGTCTTGATCTTGATTTGTAGATTTGATGAACTTGATGATCTTGATCTTGAACTTGATCTTGGATTCAAGGGCTTTGGAGCTTGTTCTTGAATCTTCAATGAACTTGAACTTTATCTTGATCTTGACTTCTAGTTGAATTCAAGGGCTTCGAGCTTGATTTTGAATCTGGTGGTCTTGATCTTGATCGTTTTTTATCTTGAACTTGAACGCTTGAATTCTCGACTTGTAAAGAAATCCGCGGCTTTTGATCCACAAGTTTTCTCTAACTTCTTGTTAGAATTCTTGGTTCCTTTTCTAAATTATGAGGACCCCTATTTATAGTTTTAGAATAAAGGAGTTGTGATAGGAATAGGATTCCGTTCGGCCAATCAGATTTAACTGGCATGGCATTTGCTTTATGGAGCGGACTTTAATTAAATTCATATTTATTAGATTTAAATAATTAACTCAATTATATTAATCCATAATATTTATTTGGATTAATATATTCATGAATTTAATATAATTCCAATCATTTTATAAATTTATATTTAATAAATTTTAAATGGCTACAATATACTATTGCAAATATAAAACATAAAATCAAGAAAATAAAAAAAATAATTAAAATAATTTGAGGAATATTTTTATCTTTACATAGACTTATTCCATGGTAATAAATCCTATGTATTATCAATACCTCCAAATGGAAGGTATTAGTAATACATCATATAATACCATGTAAGATGTATAACTAATTCATGAATTAGTTATTCATAGGTCCAAATTCCTACCAACCATAGTACTAAATAATATCATATATCATACATTGACTATCTCTTCTAATACCTCCTAGCAAACGACCCCTAAGAGTCACAAGAAGAAAACCTTGGAAAATTAGGATGTGATGACCATCTGCGCGCAAAAGGGGTCACCGAGTTCACGTAAACTCATGCTCCCCTCTCGAAATCATATATATAGTAGTGTTATATTTTTATTTTTTGTTGAATATAGATGTGTGAACCCACACTCAAAGTATCATATAATGAGACGATAATAGGTGCACCTCTTAGTGAGGTTAGAAATTTGATTATTATATCTATCTTGTTTTATTTTTCTTTCTAAAATTAGGAAACACCTCTCTAAGTGGTTATTGATAGCACTTTTGACATTTTAATTAATTAAAAATTTCAATTTTGGACCCTTAATTTTAAAATTTCAACTGTTTTCAATTATAAAAACCTAAATATCAAACCGATTAAATCCACATTTTCATAATAGTGCACCCATCATCTCAAAATCATGAGTACACCTCTGCATCTGCGATCTGTATTATAATTTTACAGACCATATTCTAATTTGTGATCAAGATTTCAGCTCAGAAGATTTTCATTTGTGAAGCATTAGGACCAAAAGAACCACATAATTGTTTTACGGTCCGACACGAAAATCACATAATTGGACAAAAACTCAAATCTAAAAAAAATAATACCAATTCTACGAATCCTAGCCAAATTATTACATCAAGTTTAGATTAACTTCATACAAAGTCATCGAGCTTATAATATTATGACATAAAAGATCAAATTAATCAACTTTCATTAATTTTCCCAGACAGTTAATTCACCCTTCTCCTAGGGAAGATTAACTTGAAGTTACTATTCTAGTTAAAAAGTTGCTTTCAAACTTAAAAAGCTTTATCCAAATTAGTGTTTTAAAAAGCGGGGGCATGAAGCTAGACGTTATACTTAGCATACGGTGAGGCGTAAGCCTCGAGGCGTGGGACGTAAGCCCTATGGATCTTTAAATTTTTAATTTACAATATAGTCTAATAATATAATAATACAAAATTATAAAAATACATCAATAGTTTGAAATAATTATAAACATGATTAAGGAAACTCACAGAAAATAAAGCTTATAACATGATTATCCAAGTATATATAATCTAATATCTTAACTTTCTAATAATAAAAGAATCACTGTTTCAAAAAATATATATTATTCCTACTATCATACCATACAGCTTACCCCCTGAAAGAAAATAATCAATAAAACTTACTAGTATTATAATAAAAACATCACTCCATCATGAAAAAAATAAAATTACTTTCAAATAGCTAAATAAAATATGATAATTTTGAGGCATATGACAAAAATATGAACACCAATGAGAAGTGAAAAAGTAAAATTTCACTATGTATTTCTAAAAGAAATGTTACGTAATATATAATCACCCTCACAGTGTTACCAAATAGTAAAGATGTGATACTACAACTTGTTATTTGAGTTACTCTCAATCTTCTTCGTTTCTATAAATTCAAAAACTATGAAGTATCATTTATTTATTCAAGAATTATATATGAGGGTTAACAATGTTAACTAAAGAATTAAACACATAATTTGTGTAATATCTGTTAGGTGAGCCCCAAGCGTTGGGCGATGAGCTTGCTTAGGGTGTACAATCAAACACTTAGGATGTAAGTCTTACAGAATTAAGTACCACACTTGAGTTTCGAGACGTTTTTCTAAAGTCCCACCCCGGAGCGAGCCCCAACAAAGTCTTTTAAAACACTGATCCAAATAAATTAACCATGGCTGGATCCGACCCAACCATTTAACTTGTTATTTAAAAAAAATGTTTAAGCACACATATTCTCTTTTTCTTAAAATGAAGTAGATGTCACCTTTATACACAATTTAAGTATCGGGTTAATCTGATTGAATAACTGTTTGACTTCATTTTGTCAAAGTCTGAAAATTACTGACATCATTGATATAAGAATACTACCAAATGATGCAAGTTTTTCAAATAAATATTATTTAAGAATCAATCACACCGTTGATGGGTGTTTCACTCAAAGTTAAAGGCACAGAATCACTATAATTTTTAATTTTGAAAAAGACATAAATGCAAATGATTAAAAAAAATTATTGATACTTGATTGTAATAGCTTTCTCAATTAGTGTTAATTATCACTAAAACCACAATAGATAATTAAAATTGCATTGGCGTAAGTGGTTTGGATCTCTCGTTTGCATTAAGAATAATCAATTTTAACTTTGTAGAAGTAGCTAAACAACTCATGAAAAGTTTTGAAAATATAAAATAAGACATAAATGCCAAAGTATTAGAAATAAACGATAAATTTCAAACAACTTTCTTGGTTAGTATAAAATATCACTATTACCATAACAATAAAAGAAGACTATTTGCAATAATTAATTTAAAACACGCGTCTGTATAAACATTGCACGTTAAAAGTCATTCTCCTCTATATTTGACAAAACATTAATTTGAATTGCCGAAATTAAACATACGTTATTTTCAAGGAAGAGCTCAACAATTAAGAGTGCACTTATAAAAATGAGACACTGATTGATTCACTTTATTTCAGTTTCAAATTTTTTGAAATATATCTAAGCGGTCAAGAGGCTTAAGGATAGTGGGGGCCGAATCAACTGGGTAATAGGCGATACTATTTTGCCTTTTCACTTAGTTCAAAATTTTAAGAGAATAGATCCATTTTTGCTTATTAATTCTTACAATGAAAGACTCGGATTGGGTGATGGTGAGTTTTATTTTATTCCAATCTAATTTTATCCTTCTTTTTGTGCTCTTGTGTTCACCTATATGTTGATGATTTGATTTATATTCTCTTTTGATTTGTTTGTTTTTTCTTTTTTCTGCGTTTGTACCATTTCTAATAAATTTTGGCAAATTAATAACAAAATAGATAAATGCCTGATTTTTTTCTTCTCTTTTTTCCTTTTGTTTCGTTTATTCATTCGAGCATAACGTGTGTTGACATATATGAATAATCTCATTCAAATATAATAATTTATTGCAAGTGCTCATATCTCACGCAAACAATACAAACATATGTCTGACTCAACATGATTTAAAAAATGTCTGTCTCCTTCTCTTGTATCAAATTGATTCTTTTTCAAGTTCAGTTCTAGATTTTGAGTTGACAGTCACATATATATTTCAAATGTTTTATGTCTTTGTTAAGTTGAATATATGCTAGATCTAACTTAAGTTTTATTTAAGTAAAGTATACATATGATTGAGAACAAAAAAGATCCTCCTTTTTTCATCCATAATTCATATTTTTTTTAGAAGGCCGCAGTATTTTTCTTCTTCAAGATTTCTATAATTTCATTTGTTTCTAACTTTAAATTTATTGGTGTCGAGGGAAGATCTTAGTTTGTGCAAGCATGAATTGTAACTTTAAATAATTGGTTGATCTTGATCTTGATCTTGTATGTAATTTTATAGTATATATTCAATATGCTGGAATTACAAAAGAAAGAGAAAGAGGATGCCAAGGAGAAAAGATATGAAGACCGCAATGAAGACAAGTCTAAAAAGGATACATTCAATATGCTCGAATTACAGAAGAAAGAGAAAGAAGATGCCAAGAAGAAAATATTCGAAGAACACAATGAAGGCAAATCTAAAAAGAATACATTCAATATGCTCGAATTACTAAAGAAAGAGAAAGAGGGCGTCAAGAAGAAAAAAATTGAAGAAAATAATGAAGGCAAATCTAAAAAGGATCAAGGAAATCCTTTCAAGAAAACATTACCTAACAAAGAAAAACAAAAAACTATTCATGGTACGTAATTAATTCTACATCTTACAATTGACTAATATTAATTACTCTTTTCCTTGTCCACTTTAAGAGAAGTGAGGATTAATTATTTCTTTTTAATTTTAATTTTTTCATTGAGTAATATTTTCTAAAATTAATTAAAGTATTAGTAGTCAAATATAGATTTTTAAAGTATCATTAATAAGAATTGTTTTATTATAAAAAATAAATACCTAACTAATATTTTTAAAGAAGAGTGCAAAATGCAATCTAGACAAGTAAAATGGAATCAAGGGAGCAGTTCGAAATCTTCAATGACAGAGGGGAAGGATGTAGACAATCATGTACAACAAAAAATACAAGAGAATGCAATGTTTAGTTCCAATATTATTGATCTCACCATTAAGGTAACTCATATTTACTTATTTTTCTTTATTCTTTTGTTTCTAATGTATGAATCATCTTTAATTAATATTGAAAGACTATAATTAGTTTCTATGACACTTTTCTTTTCCTATATCTCTTTTCTACTATCAAATACAAGTTGTAATTATATGACTGATCACTCAATTATTCAATATGCTCGAATTACTAAAGCAAGAGAAAGAGGATGTCAAGAAGAAAAAATTTGAAGAACACAATGAAGGCAAATTTAAAAAGAATCAAGAAGACTCTTTCAAGAAGACATTATCTAACAAAGAAAAACAAAAAACTATTCATGGTACGCAATTAATTCTACATCTTACAATTGACTAATATTAATTACTCTTTTCCTTGTCCACTTTAAGAGATTAAGTGAGGATAAATTACTTTTTAAAATTTAATTATTTCATTGAGTAATATTTTCTAAAATTAATTAAAGTATTAGTAGTTAAATATAGATTTTTAAAGTATCATTAATGAGAATTGTTTTTATTATAATAAAATAATTACTAAACTAATATTTTTAAGAAGAGTGCAAAATGCAATCTGGACAAGTAAAATGGAATCAAGGGAGCAGTTCGAAATCCTCAATGACAGAGGGGAAGGATGTAGACAATCATGTACAACAAAAAATACGAGAGAATGCAATGTTTAGTTCCAATATTATTGACCTCACCATTAAGGTAACTCATGTCTACATATTTTCCTTTTTCTTTTGTTTTCAATTTATGAATCATCTTTAATTAATATTGAAAGACTATAACTAGAGTCCGTTTGGATTGATTTTTAAAAAATAGCTTTTAATTTAAAAATAAAAAGTCAAATTGAAATAACTTTTAAGTCAAAAAATAAAAAGTAGAGAGAGACCTTTTTTGATTTTTTAAACATATTTTAAGTCATTTTTTACCTTGCCAAACACTCCTGACTTATTTTAAGTCATTTTTGACTTATTTTAAATTATTTTTTATATTTGTTGAACACTTTCAAAAGTCAAAAACTGATTTAAAAGTAGGTTTGACCAACTTTTAAGCCAATCCAAACACCCTCTTAGTTTCTATGCCATTTTTCTTTTCCTATATTTTTTTTTCTACATTCAAATACAAGTTGTAATTATATGACTGATCACTCAATTATTCAATATGCTCGAATTATGAAAGAAAGAGAAAGAGGATGCCAAGAAGAAAACATTTGAAGAACACAATGAAAGCAAATCTAAAAAGGATCAAGAAGACTCCTTCAAGAAGACATTACCTAACAAAGAAAAACAAAAAAATATTCATGGTACGTAATTAATTTTGCATCTTATAATTGACTAATATTAATTACTCTTTTTCCTTATCCTTTTTAAGAGATTAAGTGAGGATTACTTATTAAGTAATATTTTCTA
This sequence comes from Solanum bulbocastanum, assembly GCA_037074985.1. Classification (NCBI taxonomy): domain Eukaryota; kingdom Viridiplantae; phylum Streptophyta; class Magnoliopsida; order Solanales; family Solanaceae; genus Solanum; species Solanum bulbocastanum. Next base: position 35,158,908 of record CM073599.1, on the reverse strand, counting down.
AAATTAATTAAAGTCTATAGTAGTCAAATATAGATTTTGAAGGTATCACTAGTAAGAGTTGTTTTATTATAATAAAATAAAAACTTAACTAATATTTTTTTAAGAAGAGTGCAAAATGCAATCTAGACAAGTAAAATGGAATCCGGGGAGCAGTTCGAAATCTTCAATGACAGAGGGCAAGGATTTAGACAATCATGTACAACAAGAAATACGAGAGAATGCAATGTTTAGTTCCGATATTATTGACGTCACCATTAAGGTAACTCATATCACTTATTTTCCTTTTTTCTTTTGTTTTTAATTTATGAATCATCTTTGATATTGAAGTTTCTATGCCATTTTTCTTTTTTTTTATATTTTCTTTCTACTCTCAGATACAAGTAATTATATGATTGATCACTCAACTTTTATCGTTAACATATTTCCATCTTCAGCCAGTGGAAAAAAATAAAAAGAAAACTTATAAAAAGGTGACACAAAATGAAAGACTTGGAGAAAAGAAGGAAATCAAAAAGCAAAGGGAGCATATGGACTTTTTTGAGGAGAAAACACCTCAAAACCAACAACAAGAAGAAGAATGTGATATCAATGGTATTAAATTTTATATCTCATAATTGACTAATTTCATCTTTTTCATCACTTATGAAATGTTTTGAGCCATATGTGTTTCATACCATCTCATTTAGTTATATATAATTTTTAGGTAAGCCTGAGCTCAATAGGATTACATGTGAAGATAGTCTTTCGGATAATTTTGGTCATATTTTAAAAGATAGCAATGCCAATTATGGTTCAAAACTTTGGAGAAGAGATGAAAAAGATGGAAATTATTGTATCATGCAAGGAATACCGAGAAGTATAAAATTTCGTTCCATCAATAATCTCTATAAGGTAATTCATATAAACCTAATGACTATCTTCTTATGTTAACATTAAGTATTTTCAACAAGCTTCTAGTATATTGTTCAACAATAGTTTGTTCCATCTTTACTTTTGATTCTAAAATATTTGAAAAAACAAAAGTTCTTAGGCTTGTTTTGATCCTCTCATCAAGTTTCTTCACATTTCACAGTGTACTAACAGAATCTCACCGGTTGAAGGTGAATATACTTGGAATCTTTCAAGTGATGAAGATTCAATCATGATTCTCTCGATAAAAGAAGAACCAAGTATCATAACAGACGAAGATAATGTTGGTTCTAAGAGAAAATGGAGAGAAAATTAGAAAACCAATGGAGAAAAGGATGCTACAACTTCTTCTACCTAGTTTTAGAAGTGCATTTTACTCATTTCTCTAAATATTGGATTGTATCAATTCATTTACGATTTTAAATTTAAGTCGTCTTATAAGCTCTGTTAATTACTTTTTCAGTTATTCTTTATCATTTACTAATTGCAAAGGTTTTTAAAAATATTCATTAGCAAGAATTGTGTAATAATATCTTAAGGAAAAAAAAATCTAGTGAAATTTTACAAAGTGGAATTTGAGGATAGAATGTGCATAGACTTTAGAGATACTGTTTCTGAGAGACCCTCGGGTCAAGTAAAGCAAATCAAAGTAGTACTTTAAAGAAAAAAATAGTGAAGAAAAATATGATAACTAATATCAAATAGTGTGGAGCATATATGCAAGGAACTGTAACATCAACAACAAGGTGCAATCTTCTAAATGTAGCAAACAACGATAACAAAAGCCAAAGACTACATGAATAGGCTAATACTATGATAGATATGGTGTTCTGTACTGCCATCAAGACAACTACATGAATAGGCTAGTACTAAGACAATGCCCAACTACCTACTAATCTTATATCCTTATTTGTCACACCTTATCAAAGTCTTCGATAAGCTGAAGATGGTCCATATCCTGGTAGGAACAATTTATCCCCGAGAGTAAATTTCTTTGATGATTGATGTGAACTTAATATGCATATCATATATCGACTCTCCATCCTTCATCCTAAAAAGTTCATATTGTCTATTTGGCATACCAATATTAAATTTCTTGACCTAATTGGTACTTTCATGAGCCATTTGTGGAGTATCCTAGATTTGCTTAACAGTAAAGCACAATGAGATTTGATTGTACTTATTATGGCCAATTCTGCAAATTAGAATTTTCTAGGGCTTGGTATTATCTTGTATAACAAGCTTATTTTCAAGCCATAGGATTTTTTTTTTGAAGGTTTTAACCTTATGATGAGAAGACATGCTTTGATTCCAATTGAAAGTAATCTAGCATCAACTATTAATCTTAAGGAATCAAGTTCCTTAAGTTCATCTAAAGAATAAAGAAAAAACACAGTGTTACCATGGAAAACCTCTTTTTTCAAACCTACGATACATAGGATGTCCAATCAAACTTCACTATCTCCAACTGTAAAAACACACACAAAGTAAATTATGAACCTGATTCACTTTATTATTCATCAAAACAATACACTACAGGGTACCTCTTGCTTTAAAATCCAATGAAATGTTTCTTGTATTTGGAAATGTAGTAATCAAAAATATGTATATGGCATTTTAGGAATCAGTTGATCATCTAGGGGAAAACAAAAAATGACTCATACTAGTTGCATTTGTAACTGATCCTAATCAGTGACGGATCAAGGATTTTTGTTGAAGAGGTGCAAAGTATAAAGAAGTAAACACGTAAAAATTACAAGATGAAAAACCGAGTGACATGGGAGGAAAATATTAATTTTAATCCGCTAAATTTTACTTATATTGTCATGTTTTGTTTAGGTTCTTCCTACTTTCACCCTGGTTCATCGAGCTTTTAAAATTTCTAGTGTCTTTCCTTTTATTTTGCAATATTCTACTTTTTAGAATTTTTTCTAAATTTTGAATTAGTGCACATTTAGTCATATGTTAGTTTAAAAATCATCAAGATTCTTTAGAAAAATGTAAAGATCGAGTTACTAATATTATAGTGCATATTCAGAAGATGAATAAATGACATCGTCGATTTTTTTGGTTAATTTAATTCAATTTACTAGGTTAATTATTTGTTAAAAAAAAAAAATTATGAACCAATCAAATAAGTTTAGTTTAGTTTTAATCTCTTTAAAATCGACTTGAAAATAGTAAGAAAGAGATACAATGAAATTAAGAAAAAAAATCAATTAAATACATTTTATTGAAAAAATATTCAAAACTTTTAAATAGTTCCATTCGATTAATATTAATTTACTTTATTTTATGTAATAGTTTTCTAATTCAATTTTAAATTTAATAACAATTCATCATTTTTTCAAAGAGTTTCTTTAAGTTGGTACATGAGAAGAGAGTTATGTAGAAATAAAATGAACAATATAAATAAGAACAATAAAAGATAAAAATATAAAAAATGTGGCTAACAAATTTAAACAAAGATAAATTAAGAAAAAGATATAACATAAAAAGAAAGATAAAAAAAAACAAAAATAATATAGTTTTAGATTGAATCCAAAATAATGCGGCCTTTTATTGGGTATTCGAAGCCCAAAACCTGAGCCCATCTCAGCCTTTTCAAAGCAGAAAAAAAAGGTATAAACTTGTTGCATTCAATGAGAATACACGAAACTTGCAGCTTAGCAATGAACCCCCTTGCCAGTGAGCCACGCTCCTCTTTTGGTTGTTGAGGGGGTTCATTTTACTATATATACGCTTAACATCAAAAGTTTACCTTATATATATATATATATATATATATATATATATATATATATATATATATATATATATAGTGTAATTTTTCGACGAGGGGGTTCGGGTGAACCTCCGAAGGGACACATAGGTCCGCCCCTACTCCTAACAAGGAGTAAATTCTTTAGATAGTTGAGAATTTGCCCTATAATATCTTTTTTTTTTTAGGACCATAATATTATCAAGCTCTGCCTATTTTCCTCAATGTGACATGACATCCCATTAGGAAAAATGAGTATATTTTGAGGAAAATAGTAATAATTAGATGACATTGTAGTCCTCAAAGAAACAAAATAATATTATAGGGCAAATTTTCAAACATAGTGACTTATCTATAGAATTTACTCCATTAGTAAGTGCAAAGATTATTTTCTTTTCTGTTTTCAAAGTAATCATTTAGGAGGAACAATTTGATTTTGGAAGAAGAAATGAATAAGTGAAATTGTCTTGTCCCAACTCAATGCAAAAAAAAGATAGGCGGAATAGTCGAGGAGATTGTTGTACTTATTTTGGATTATTATTTCTGTCTTTGCTCTCAACTTTATCAATTGAACACTTAAATTTGAACAAAAATAAGAATTTGAAACACCTGATCGTTGACTATACTTATGTGGCATATATTTTGTTGATTTAGATGTAATTCGTGGTCTCACACTTTTAAAACCCGGCGGATGCAATGGATTTGGTTTAAAAAATTAAATAATACCAAAAACTTTTTTTAAAAAATAAAAAAGAAATTGATATGTATCTGATGGAGTGTACATACATAAAGTGCCAAACACTTCTACCCCTCCCTCTTTTTCCACTGCAACTTGCCATACTCTGTTCTGATGTTGTCAAATGGAGGTTACAAATGTTGACGGAGAACTGGCCGTCAATGGTGTCATAATAAGTACAAAGATCTCTCAAACCATTTCGACTAAAAAAGTAAGTAATGTGAATAATCTCCGTAAATGTCATTCCAAAATGAAGAAAGCCTAAAACTACTTCCCATGTATTTTCAAAAGCCAAAATTTGTGGACTTTTCTATTTATGTATGTGCTAAAATAAAATTCCCACTCACATTCATTATTCATACATCTAGTTATATTTTTACTCTCATCCTCCTCCACAATCATGTTACGTTAAAGGTTTTCGATACATTTTCAAATGTCATGAAAAAAAAAAAGCTTTGCGAATAAAAGTTCATTCCATGTATCTTGAAGGCCAGGCAAACACCAATGTGTACAATAAGCATAGCTAACAGGGTTTGCTAGTTGCTCTGGAGTTAATGGATTACATTGCTTCTTGTAAATTGATGTGTGTGCATCTTTCCTATAACTTTATAGTTGTGTTATGTTTGTTAGTCCATATGTTACTATGTTTAGGTTTAGTTAATGGATTCCTGTTAGGTTAGGTTTAGTTAATGAATTTCTATTAGGTTATATTTAGTTAATGAATTCCTATTAGATTAGGTTTAGTTAATGGATGCTTATATATAACCTTCCTATTCTTTTTGTATTGAGACAAATTATATTATATTGTAATACAACTCTTGTCTCTTGTTCTTCAATTAAAGTAGTTTTGTTAATATGGTATCAGAGCCTCTACGATCTTGGTAAACAATCAAAGAGCTTCCGCTGCCGGCGGGTGACACCCATATATGCTGCCTGTCTGGCCAATGATTATGTTTGCAAAAGTTGGGTCACCGTGAATCGATCCATGCTCCTTGATTTGTTCGGTTTGGTTTATGATTTGTTCGGTTCAATTTTTGATTTGTTCGATTCGATTTTTTATTTGTTCGGTTCGATTTTTGATTTGTTCGGTTGGTTTTTTGATTTGTTCGGTTTGGTTTTTAATTTGTTCGAACTAGGGTTCGGTTTTGTTTGATTCGATTTTTGATTTGTTCGGTTCGGTTTTTGATTTGTTCGAACTAAGGTTTGGTTTTGTTCGGTTTGGTTTTTGATTTGTTCGATTTGGTTTTTGATTTGTTTGGTTCGGTTTTTTATTTGTTCAGTTCATTTTTTTGATTTGTTCGAACTAGGGTTCGGTTTTTGATTTATTCGAACTAGGGTTCCTTTTTGATTTGCTGCTTCCACTGAGTTCTTGATTGTTGCTGCTGTTTGTTTAGATCAGTTCAGTGTGTTTAAGTTCCTGAATTGGGAAAAAAAAGACAAGGTTGTTGAAGAACTCTAAAAGCGAACGTTACGCTTTTAAGGCCGGTGAAAAGTTGTCGGAATCCGTTGATTGGAGACAGAAAATGCACTGTTGCCCCTGTTAAAGACCAAGGCCAATGCGGGAGTTGCTGGGCATTCTCGATGGTTGGTGCTGTTGAAGGAATAAATCAAATTGTAGGCACAATTGGCGTCTCGATTTCGATTTTTGTGTGACAAACTCTCAATGCTTATTGCCGTTGCATTGTGAGTTTGAGGGGGGATATTAGTCCATATGTTACTATGTTTAGGTTTAGTTAATGGATTCCTATTAGGTTAGGTTTAGTTAATGGATTCCTATTAGGTTAGGTTTAGTTAATGGATTCCTATTAGGTTAGGTTTAGTTAATGGATTCCTATTAGATTAGGTTTAGTTAATGGATTCCTATTAGATTAGGTTTAGTTAATGGATGCTTATATATAGCCTTCCTATTCTTTTTGTATTGAGACGAATTCTATTATATTGTAATACAACTCTTGCCTCTTGTTCTTCAATTAAAGTAGTTTTGTTACCAATGTTAAGAAACGTTATGGCCACTTCTGATTTACTAGACACTTCTCTTATCACTTGCATTACATTTTTGCTACAATCTGATCCCCAGTAACTTGAATTTGATAGCTCCATAGTTGGAGCTTTAAGCTTTACAGTAATGTAGAGAAGAAGAAAGAAATTGTATTGATTGAATTATGTAACGTCATATATTGAATCTGTACACTGTGTGTATTTATACTAATCACATGGGCTTGTAACTAACTAATGCCACATGTCTATATTGTTAACTAACTCTAGTGGACTAGTTAACTAACTCAACCATCTAGCTTGCTAACCATCTACACTAGTTAACACTTCTCCTCAAGCTTATGGTTGAAACACATTAGTCATCCCAAGTCTGCTCATCAGCAAGTTGTGTTGTATCTTTCCCAGCCCTTTAATCTGTAAATCAGCAAGTTGATGTTTAATGTTGACGTGTTAAGTTTTCAGCATTTTGTGGCAAATTCTTTCCCTCACAAAATGGCAATCAATGTCTATGTGTTTAGTTCTCTCATGGAAGATTGGATTTGCAGTTATTTGAATGGCTGCCTTACTGTCACACATCATATGCACATGAAGATTTACACATACTCCCAGTTCTTTATACAGGCATATTAACCAAGTGATCTCAGCTGCACAAACAGCCATGCTCCTGAACTCTGCCTCAGCTGAACTCTTTGACACTGTTTCTTGTTTCTTAGATTTCCAAGAAACTAAAGCACCTCCAAACTTCACAAGATATCCTGTGACTGATCTCCTAGTTTCCACACATGCTCCCCAATCAGAGTCACAGTAGGTAGTGTGTTGTGCAGTTTGATCAGATGGCATTAATAATCCTGAACTAGGTGCTTCCTTAATATATCTCACCACTCTTAGTGCAGCCTCCAAATGTGATTATTTAGGAGAGTGTAAGAATTGACTTAGTACCTGTACAGTGAAGGCAAGATCTGGTCTTGTCATAGTGAGATAGAGAAGCCTTCCTACTAGTCTTTGATACTTTGTAAGATTTTGAAGTAGATCATCACTTTCAGTCCTTGTGTCTGTGTCATTAACTTGCTCATCATATTTGATAGAAGTTAGTTTTTGATTCACTTCTAGTGGTGTGTAGACAAGTTTAGCTCCTCCTAGCCTAGACTCTGAAATTAGTTCCAAAGCATACTTTCTTTGTGTCATCAAAATATCCCTGTTAGATCTAGAGAACTCAATTCCAAGGAAGAATTTGAGTTCACCTAGATCTTTCATTTTGAAGCTGGTTTGAATTCTAGTCTTGCATAACTGTTGAGAATTGCTCCCAGTGATCAGAAGATCATCCACATACACTAACACTATCACAATATCCCCTTTAGCTTGTTTAGTGAAGAGTGAGTAGTCAAAGTGACTCTGCACCAATGCCTCAGCTTCAAATTTCATTGCCTAGATGCTTGTTTTAGACCATACAAAAACTTGTGTAATTTGCACACCTTATTGCTTCCCCCCTGGTTTGCAAAGCCATCAGGAATCTGAATGTACACTTCTTCATTGAGATCACCATTAAGAAAGGCATTGTGCACATCCATCTGATAAATATACCATCCTTTTGAAGCAGCCAGAGCTACCACAGCTCTCACAGTGACCATCTTAGCAACTGGACTGAAAGTTTCTCCATAATCAAGACCTTCTCTCTGGCTGAACCCCTTAGCTACCAGCCTGACCTTGAACCTTTAAACTTTCCCTAAGGCCTGAAATTTTATTTTATAGATCCACCTACACCCAATAGGTACCTTGCCAGGTGGAAGATCAACAATGCTCCATTTTTTATTAGCCTCTAGAGCTGCAATCTCTTCATTCATAGCTTTTACCCAAGCAGGATCAGCAGCAGCCTCCTTGAAGGTTACTGGTTCAGATATAGCTAAATAAGCTTGCAAAGTTTGACTGTAAGATGGGGACAGATGAGAGTAAGTGAGATAAGAAGCTAGTGGATAGAGACAAGAGCTAGCTTTGCTTTTGGCTGTGTAACAAAGTCCTGCAACCACAAAAGGGGTTTAGTTGGCCTGCCTGATCTTCTTGAAGATGCAACTGGCACCACAGGAGAAATTGGGGTAGGAGTAGAAGATATAGGAGGTGGGATAGAAGTAGGAGACATAGGAGGTGATATCAGAATCCATGTCTACAGGAGTCACACTAGGCAGTGACATTGACTCAGAATCAAATAGTGAAATAAGGTCAAGAACAGGAAACAAGGGGTCTGAGGATGTTTGTATGTGATTGAAAGGAAACAAATCTTCTTGAAATACAACATGCCTATTCACAAAAAACTTATGAGCATGAATATCATATAGGACATATCCTTTTTGTGAGGATGAATAACCCATAAACACTGCAGGAATGGCCCTGGATGAGAACTTATCAGAAATGTTGGGACATGCAGCATAACATAAGCACCTAAAAATTTTCAGATGAGATAAGGATGGAGGGTGGAGATATAGTTTTTCATAGGGAGACTTATAGGTCAATACTCTAGAAGGAAGCCTATTGATAAGATACACAGTAGTGGAGACACAGTGACCCCAATATTTGAGTGGTATAGAGGCTTGAAACCTGAGAGTCCTTGCCATGGCAAGAATGGTTCTATGCTTTCTTTCAGCAACACCATTCTGTTGTGGTGTATAGACACATGTACTCTGATGAGAAATTCTAAGTTCACTTAGTAAAGTCTGAACCTCACCATTAAAGAACTCACAACCATTGTCTGTTCTCAGAGTTTTAACAGTGGTAGAGAATACATTTTGGACCTGTTTAAGAAAGTGTTTGAGTACCACTATAGTTTCTGCTTTGGATGCAATTATGAACACCCAAGTATACCTGCTAAAGTCATCCACAATAGTAACAAAAAATCTCTTTCCATTATAGGTAGGGACTCTGTAAGGTCCCCACAAATCATAATGCAACAGTTCAAATACATGATTAGTCTTGTGAGTACTTGTAGGAAATGAAAGTTTAATATGTCTAGCTAGAGGACAAACAGTGCAATGAAGTTGATCACTACTTGCTAATGTCTAAAGGCACTCATGCTTTTTTATTACATCAATAGGTGCATGACCAAGTCTTTTGTGTCATATACTACTAGACTCAGATTGAGTAACAGAATTAACAGAATTGTTTACACTACAGTTGACCAGCTGACTTGGAGCTTGATTTGATCCTTCATGTAGTATGTATAAACCATGTTCCTCCTTATCAATCCCCTCCACAAGACCAATGTAGAGGTCCTGGAAAAGACAGAAGTCAGGGATAAAACACACCATGCATTGTAGTTCTTTGGTTATCTTTGAGACTGACAACAAGTTAAACCTGAAGTCTGGTAAGAATAACACATTAGATATAGGCTGATTGTTCAACACACAAGTACTTCCAATGTGAGTAACTGATGCAACTTTGCCATTTGGTAAATGAACTTTACTTTCTCCTTGTTCAGGCACACCCTAGCTTTGTTTAGAATGCCAAGGTCAGATGTGATATGATGTGAAGCTCCAGTATCAACTATCCATTTTCTACTTGCATAATTACATAACATAGTAATAGGGGAACTACCTGAATCATCAGTAGTGGCAATGTTTGCGGATGGTTCAGATGTTGTGTTCTTACCACTTGATCTAGATAGTAGATGAATAATTTGTTGATACTGAGCAGGAGTGAAAACAACTCCAGAAAGAGGACTTCCTCCTAAATTGTTGTTTCCTTTGTTGCTACAACCTATGTTCTCCTGTCCAGGATTAGAGTGGAGATCCACCTGATTAGCATACATCCCTGTGTTCAGAGGTTTCTTCTTGGACTCGAAGTCTGCAGGATATCCCACTATTTTATAGCATTGTTCTCTGGAATGACCTTCACACCCACAATGTTCACATTGTAAGAAGTTTTTTCTAGCCTTGTAGCTTCCTCCTGAAGAGCTAATACTGTGATTATATCCTTCATTGTGATCATCAACACTTGAGAATGATTTCGTAGAAGACACCTTAGATGAACCAGCTCCATTGTTGTAGGTGTTGTGTCTGTGAGTATACATTGTTGTGCCTTCTATCATCCCTGAGCTGTTGGAACTAGTACTAGCCAGACTTCTCTGACTTTCTTGATCAATAAGTAGTGCATATGCTTTGTTTAGTGAAGGAATAGGACTCATCATCAGGATCTGACTCCTAGGAGGGGAATACGACTCATTTAACCCCATTAAGAATTGCAGTAACCTTTGATAATCACAATGTTCACCAAACTTTTTGGATTTAGGACATGAACACTGAGGGCATGGCATGATAGCATCATACTCATCCTAGAGGTCTCTCAACCTTGAATGATAGTCAGCGATTGACATTGTTCCTTGAGTGAGAGAATGACTTTCTCTGTGCAGTTGAAAATTTTTGAATCCATTCACTGTATCAAACCTTTCTCTCAGATGTAGCCACACCTTTCTAGCATCAGATGCATATACAATAGAGCTAAGAAGATCAGGTCTCACTGCATTCATAATCCAACTCAAAACTACTGCACCATATTTTTCCCACTGATCATGTAATTCAGGCTCAAACATAGACTTAGGAAACCTTCCATCCACAAATCCTAGCTTACTTCGACCTACTAAACCAATTCGAAAAGACCTACTCCACAAAGCATAGTTCTCTGAACCTGTTAATTGTGGTGAGATTAGAGAATTACCTGGAACTTCTGTATTCTGAAGAAACAAGGGATGATTGTGATCAATCACAGGGAATGTTGTTGTGCGTGTACCACTGCCAGTGCTAGCAGTTCCATCTCCAGCTGCATTCATTGTAGTTCCAGTCATGGGAACCTTTGAGTAACTTATTCCAATTCACCAGTTTTTAGGAATGATGAGATCGAAGCACCTAATCCTTTTTCTGGATAGCGAATTCTCTATGATCGTGGGCTCTGATACCATGATAGCTCCATAGTTGGAGCTTTAATCTTTACAGTAATATAGAGAGGAAGAAAGAAATTGTATTGATTGAATTATGTAACTTCATACATTGAATTTGTACACTCTGTGTATTTATACTAATCACATGGGCTTGTAACTAACTAATGTCAGCTGTCTATATTGTTAACTAACTCTAGTGGATTAGTTAACTAACTCAACAATCTAGCTTGCTAACCATCTACACTAGTTAACATAATCTTCTATCATCTTTGTTTCATTATAACAATTTCTGTCTGCTTCACCTCCCCAATCCATGCTTCAGATTGACAGAGATTTACAGTTATACTTAAATCCACCAGAGGAGTTTAGGGAGGATAGAATGTGTGTAGACCTTATCCTGGAAGGTAGATAGATTGTTTCTAATAGACCCTCAACTCAAGAAAAAGTACATCAATGCAAATCGAAAATGAAATAAGTGAAGTGAAAGGATCATGACAAAATAATATATAGAAAATATGATTAAACATTCTGTTAAAAAGACCAATAACAATACGTTTCTCAATGCCTTTTTATTTACAAAGATCAATAACATTTGATTTTAAATACTCTCCACATTTGTGATCTAATCTTCAAACTCAATTTATTTTCAACTTTTGCTTTATATGTTTTGAAGTCTCAAATATCTTATCTTTTATTTTTAATATAAAAAGACATATGTATACCTTGATTAATCAATAAAAGTGATAAAATACAGACGGATTTGGCTCATGTCCATTACACCTTCTCTCCATTTCCTCAAGTGCATATTTAGATAAATGACATGTGTCATATTAATAATTTAAAGGTCTAGATTAAATTAGGAAAACAGTCACCAACTTTTTGTTAGAGAACACTCAGGTAAGAAAATAAGGAAAACACTCACCAACTTTGGTAAGAAAATTTCATCTTCCACTAGTTTTGACTCATTTATATCATCAAGTTAATTATATTTTCTGATTTCTTGTTGATATAATTTTAATTTTATTTAAAAATTTAATCAATTGAAATAAAAATATCCTTAATAAAAAAAAAATACATAGAAGATACAAAATACACAAAAATAACTCGAGATAATCTCTAAAAATTTAGTATTAAAAAAAAAAATTTAGATCATATTTTCTAAATTAATTTTAACATATAGCATTATATTTTTTTTATTGTAATCTTGTAAACTACCTTTGACAGAAAAAAAAAATCTAAGTATTTTTATTTAGTAAAAAGATGTGTATCTGGCAAGTAACTTACGCCAAAAATGAAAAGAAATTGGACAGGAAAGAAGATATTGTATAATAGTAATTGTAGAGTTTCTTACAAACTTGATGCTATGAGCAAAGTTTCTCACTAACTTGATGCTATGAGCAAAGTTTCTCACTAACTTGATGCTATGATTAGAGTTTCAAAATTCTATATGTTTTTTTATACTACACCATTTTGTTGTGGTGTATAGGTAGTCAATGATTTGAAAAAGAATTCACTATCTAATGGTGGAAGTCCAAAAGACACCATTATTGATGCATATTACTAGATTGATGTCTCTAATTTTTCAAATTAAAATTTCTTAAAACAAGTGGGGAAATGTTAGGAGAATTAATGTTTCAATTAATTTTGAAACAGTTGATCTAATAAAAGCTTTCTGAATTTCAAAAGAAATGAACGTGAATTGAAAATTAATTGTTCACTTAGTTTTTTACGTTTTTGGTTCCTGGAAGATACTTTGTGTAATATTCATGAACCTATTAATAACTCTTTTTGAATGAACACTTAATCCGTTCACAAAAGATTGTCTCATAAATAGTGTTTCTTTTCTTTGAACAGGCAATCACTTAAAAACATCACCGATTTGAAAACATTTGAGAGACATTAATCAAAATGTGAAATCACCAATTTGAGAATAGGAGAGCAACATTCTTGAATACTCTACTTGTTTTGTGGCTTAATTGAATTCCTAAGATAAAGTTGCTATTTATTCTTCGGCTCCATGAGAGCTCCAACTATCTATGCATGCCTCTAAGTCAAGTAAGTTTTATTTTGAATTCTCTGTACTATTATCATTCTTGTTCTAACAAAAACTACAAGAGAAAAGTACTACGACTACAATTATGAAATGATAAGCGAGACAACATTCTACTATCTACTAACCTTCTATCCTAATTTGCTAGATCAACTGGTAACTATTGGATCAATCAAATTGTCTTTTCTATTTTGCTTTTCTAAATCATTTGTTCAATCAAACTATATATGATCATCGAATCCTGCATACTTTTCTCCCTTGAAAAATAAGATCAAACAAAGAACAGAGAATAAGGGGAGATGTAAGTATTTGTAATAGATACTCACTTGTAATGAGAAGGTGACATGTTGGTGAAAAATACTCTGCTTTTATTTGAATCCATATTTTTCTTTAACCATCTCACCATACTCTTCATTGTCATGCAATACGCGTCTTCTGTAGACTTCAACTATGTCTTTCACTTCATCCTTGAAAGACCCTTTTTGCCTGCATCAATTAAACACCGTTATATTCTCACATGTACAACTTCAACACCTGAAAGGAAAAAGAACGAGATTGAGCCCGAACAACTCTATCTGTAATTCTATGTATGATTGCATCATCTGCATTTGATTCAAGCAGAAATGGTGCCCAGTAATATTCGATTCGTGCATTGTAATCCTGGAATATTAAAATATGATCATATCAATGTGTTCATAGTATGTATCGTTAAATTGAACGTGCTTATAAATTGTAAATATCTTAGCAGTGAAAACAGTGAGGGAACCAAAAGTTTCCATGGATTTGGCATTCTCAAGAATGTGTTGATGAAGAAGGCAAACCATGGAAACAAATTTTCCTCTGTTTAAGGAATCGCCAACGAATAACATCCCTTTTCCTCCAAGGCTTTCCAGCATTAACGTTGCATTGAAACTACCATTAAAATGTCAAGAAATTAAAGGCACATTGTTATCAAAATTAGTAACGATCACCCCTCATTGTTGAAAGAATAAGAAATAAATCATACGTTCAATTTTACCTGTTCACTTTCGACTTTGCATGTTTTTTTTAAAAGTAATGATTGATATGAGTATTTTATTGAAAAATAATTGGAGTAATAAATAATTAATGCTCATGCTAATGAAAAAATTATTTGTTTCTTGATATATGAAAAATAATAAATAAAAATAATATATTTTAAATTAATGGACAAATAAAATTGAACCTCAATCAATGGCTACAGCATTTTGGTAAGGGCAGATAGAGCAGTTGAACTAAAAAACAAAATAATTACTACTTTATCCGTCATCAGCCACTAATACAGTTCCGGTCGAATCCTTATAGGGGTAATTTAAAGAGAAACAAATAAGCGAGTCCAACTTAATTAATACTACTAGTTATTATATAGCGGTGGTGTTTGGATTACTTGTACACACCAATATTCGGTACTTATATTAAAGTCGGCTAAATCTGAATTCACATTGAAAAGTCTCATATTGGAGATAAAATGTTCTCTAATAAAGAAGATCCCGTACACCAAGTCCCTCTGATTACTCTTGAGATGGGATTGTAATTAGAGCTCGAGAGTTTGGGATGAGATTGGGTAAAAATGAAAGAAAAGACTTCACTGTAAAGAATAATGATGATAAAAAAGATGATGAAGGCTAATAAAGTTGATAGAAAAGGAGAAAGACGAGTTTTTCTCTGAAGAGAAGAGGGAGACGAAGGAGATGACTTCATTTCTCTCTTGAGTAACTTTTTTGATGGTTGGTTCGGCTCCCTTGTCATGTGATTTTAGTTTACGGGTAAAATCGTCTAAATAAGCTGGTTTTTTCTAAAAATATTTACAAAAATAAAAAAACTAAAAATTGAATATTCCCAGCTTATTTTTAACTTTGAACTAAAAAAGAGCCTATCAAAACACACCTGACCTCTAAATTTGAAGGGTCTCATTTCTTAGCAATGATAAACTTATTTTTAAATATTTATAGAAGTTGTACTTTAGTTCAATATTGTAATTCAAAAGTCATTATTTTTATCTTATCAAATTTCAAAATCTATGTCAAATTAAAATTAGATAAATAAATTAAATGGAAAAAGTCCTATTTATAAATTTTTTTATATTGTTTTTCATATAAAACAAAGTTACAACTTTACATCTCAAAATAATCTTTTAAGAAATATATTATCAACTTCGCATGTTAAAAGAAATTTTATGTTTCTATATTGGAATTATGTTTGATATAGAAATTTTTATTAAAACAATAAATTTGAAGTTATGTGGATTGTTTGTGTGGAGTATGGAACGTTGTCTTGTTCCTAACCCATGTTTTTATGTGGAGTGTGGAACATTCGTCTTGTTCCAAATAATATCATGTTACGCGGAGGAAGAAAAAAAATATTTGTTCTAGAGAGAGTATATAATATATTCACATAATATTTTGTCATAAGTGGTGAATTAAAAATTGTCTAGGGAGAGTATATCTTTCAAAAATATGTAATTGGTTATTCACTTACCGTGACAATAAAACAGAAAAGATAAATTGTTGCAATATAGTAACTCACTGTAGTAGTATTAAGCTTGACTAATTAATAAAACACATAAAAATTGTCTATTTTCAATTTGTGCAAGTAAATAATATCAAGGGGACCAAAAGACTTTCATTTCCAATATGTACTGAGGTGGGAATGTAGTCACCCTCCCACACTAGTGGATCTATCCCAGGCTTGGCCAAGGTCACAGTCATAGCATTACAATCTAAGATAGCAAAATTTGGAGAAGTCAAGTCATACCTAGAATTACATCATAATCAACCATCTCTAGAATAATCAAATCTACATAAGTATTGCTCCCCTCAAAAGACAGAAGGCAAGACCTATACACCTTCTCAACTATCAATGACTCACCAACAAGAGTAGAAACACAAATAGGCATGACAAGCAAGTCACAATGCAAGTCAAGTCCATTAGCTAACAAAGAAGATGCATAAGAAAATGTGGATCCAGAATCACACAATACAGAAGCCATGTGATCACAGACCAAAAGAGTACTTGTGAAAACAACATCAGATGTCTCTGCCTTTGGCCTCCAGGGGAAAGCATAACAATGGGCTCTATCACTTGTCTGTCTATTGCCCCTGCCGGGCTGTGCTCTAGTAGTTTCAACCTGCCCGCCACCTCGGTCGAACTAATTACCACCATTACCTTGGCCACCACGTCATCTAAAATGACGGCTCTACTATGACCACCTCTATTTCTAACTGTTGGGGATTTGTAACTCTAGTCATACCGAGCCTGACTCTGCTTTGGACAATATTTCCTAATATGTCCGACCTCTCCACATCCATAACAAGTCTTGGAGTCGAAATTAGGTCTCTGTGAAGATGAAGAAGACTGAAGATAACCCCCAAACTCAGAAAAAGGCTGACTAAACTGTGATGGACCCTCAACTGAAACTTGCAATGAAGACTAAATTGGACGAGGTGGATAACCCCCAGAACTCTGCCCTCTGGAGTAAGAGCTACTAAACTCACCTCCCTTACGGAACTTCTTAAACGTTGACACCTTGGTGAAGTCATCTATCTTTACCCCCCTCCACCTCTATCACAAAATTAACCACTTCTTGAAAATATTTTACAGAAGCAGCTACCTGTAAAGCTGGAATCTGCAAATCTGACCTTAATCTCTTCATAAAGCAGCGAATCCGCTCTTGCGGATTGAAGCAAAGCTGAGTGGCATACCTGGATAAAGCACGAAATTTGGCCTCATAAGTTGCAATAGAAATCTTTCCTTGCTCTATATTCAGGAAATTATCTCTCCTCCTGTCCTTCAAAGTCCGGGGTATATACTTATCCATGAAGAATCTAGAAAATGTAGCCCAAGTCATAGGTGGTGCCTTTGCTGGTCGACACTCAACTTGAGACCGCCACTACATTTTTGCATCCCCCTGAAACTGGTATGTCACAAACTCAACACCGAATCGCTCCACTATGTCCATCTTATGAAGCAACTCATGTCAATCAACAAGGAAATCATAAACATCTTTAGATTCAGTACCCTTGAACATTGGAGGTTTCAAATTTAAGAACTTAATAAAGAGATTATGCTGGTCACTAGTCATTATAGGCCATTTAGTTAATCAGGGAACATGCATATTTCCAAAGACACATCCATGCAGAGAGCCACAACAGTTGCATGTTGTACTCCCTGAACCTGAGGTGCTGGTGCAGAAAACGCTAGTGTGCTTGGCCCTAATCAGATAACTCGATGAGATAAGTGAGAACCTAATTGATCATCTCTGGAGTAGGCTGGGGTAGTGCTTCCTTCTCATGAATCTGCTCATCCTCCCCCTTATTACCCTCTCTCGCTACCTCGTCAGTCAGTGGAGGGGTCACTGCTTTATCACTAGTTGGACCAGGTGCTTATCCACTGCCTCTAGTGGGCCTTCTCCTGCGACCTCTACTACGGCCTCTCGCCATTGCTCCACTTCGGGGTGCAACTCCAATGGTTGGCTCAGGCGCACTCTGTCTTGCTGGTGTTGGTGTTGCAACAACTGTTGCTCTAGTTCTAATTATTTGCGAAAAAAGAGTGAAGAAGGTCAGATACCAATTTGTATCACCTATATACCAATTGGATTCAAGTAATAGTATGAAAGAAAGAAAGAAATGAGTTTTCCTAAAGTCCTATAGCCCCTTGAAGAAAACTAAAGACGTCCCAGTACTGTTCTATAAGACTCTACTAGACTTGTCCTTATGTGATGAGATCACTGAACCTAAGGCAATGATACCAAGTTTGTCACGACCCAAAACTAGTCATGAGTGACACCCACACTTAACCTCCTAAGTGAGCAAACCAACAAACTTATATCAATTATTCAATTTACGGAAACAACTAAAATGTGGAAGCTCAAAACTTATTAAAGCTCCAATAAAAGAAATCTCTAGAGTCTATTACATATTATCCCCAAAACGTGAAAGTCATCATATAAGGAAATCTATACTAAAAATACCATGTCTAAGAGTATTAACAAAACCAAAATAAATAAGGAGGATAGTCTATGTCCGAAATTTAAGGATATCATGCCATGACCGAGAGAATCTAGCACGTGCTAGAAGAAGTAGCTTACCCTGAAATCTGATGAGCTGGAGACTAGCTAGTGATGAGAGCGAGTCAAAGTCGATGGTACACTTGCTGCACTCCACAAAAGAAAATGAAGAAAGAACAAGTAGGGGTCAGTACAGGGCAACATGTACTAAGTAGGTATCATCGGTCAACTCAAAATAGAAACTAATATGCAATAAGTAATAGTATTAAATCAACTATGACACTTACAAAATGGCAAACAAGACAAAAGTAAATACGTAATCAATCAACAATATCAAGAACACACATGAGGACTCATGTCTCCACACCAAGATTTTTCGGGAATAAAGTTCATGAAATTGAGTACATTAAGTTGTTTAATATGTTTTCCTTTAAAATTATCGTCTCAGAACGACCCGATCCAATAATATCGTGTTGAAACGTGACACTCGATCCAAAATTTTGTGCCGGCTCGTGGTACCGGATCCAAAATACCGTTAAATTATCATTCGTTATCACCGATTTTTACTTCTTTAACAATATTTCATCAAACCTTCTTTATTCAAGGCATCACTTTGATAGAGAAAGTTCAAGATTATGGATTCACGGTTTTGGGTTTTCAAACCAATCACAACAACATACGAATTATCCAAACCACAACAACCAAGTACATATAAAAATTCACAATATCACTCAATACATATCAATCACTATTAAGAGTGTATCTATCAAATAGAATAAACCATAACCTACCTCCACCGAAGAACCGAAGACAAGCAAGCTAGTTCCCCAATGCTTTTCCTTTCCTCAATGCCTCAGAGTGTTTCCAATCTATTAAGTATGCATAACTCATAAGTAAACAAGACCATATTACTATAAAAACTTTCCTAATTTTTGATGTCAACTTATATGTCAACTCCCGTATTTCTCAAATTGCAAGCCTAGGGTTAAGTCTTTATTTCTCTGAATAACATAACCTTGATGGTATTCAAATAATATACTAAACTCAATATTTAATTACCTATCTCAATACATCAAAACTTGGTTTATAAAATAATAATAAAAATCATAATATCCAAAGCTAAAGCCACTGGTGCCAAAACCAGTGGCAGTCCACACTTCAAACCAACATATTATCCTCGTCATTGCCATCATCATGGCAATTATTATCCACTACAAATTTTCTCCCCCAAAATCCAAACCCCAAAACGCTACCCCTAATTTTTCAATTGTTACTGTTATCCAATTTCCATTCCAAACTTCTATCTAATCCAAATTATTAAATTGATAAAGTTATCCCTCAAACAAACATTAATAATTTAACACTACCTAAATTAGTATACAGATCCGACTGAATTGCAAGGTAAAGAATTGGAACAACAGTAAACACATACGCATAGCACCAATAATTTCATTCTTTCACCCCAACATCATATTAATAATGATAATACTATGATTCGTACCAATATACCCAATACAAAATTTTTGGCGGATGAGTTACCTGAAGCCTAAGTCGCTTGGTTCTTCTTTCGTTCACGCTCTTTTCTATTGTTCTCCTCTTCTCCTGCTTTCTTCTACAAATTATTTACTATCCTAACTATTTAAAGACTAATTATAAAAGTGTGAAAGTCAACCACTATTAATTTTAATATTATTTTCCTTAACCACAAATTAAATAAATTATTAAAACTACCCTATTAATTCTATAATTGTAATTACAAATAGTCCAAAATACCCAATTAGAATATATCAGAAAGTATTTTATGAAATAAAAAACTCTAGTACTCAAAACGACCAAATGAGTCGTTACATTAGATACCAATTTATCCATCATTCGTCCTCGAACGATCAAAAGAAGGCGAGGGTAAGAAAGGGAACCTGAATGTCACGACCCAGACCGTCGTGATTGACACCATACTAACCCTTTGGTGGAAGAATCATTTCTACAATTCAAACTAACAACTCAACCAAAATACTAAGGCATTTAAAGATACATAAACATGTTTAAATTAAGAAATTATATAAAGTCCCCATAAACTCCAAAGGTTTAAATAACTAGTCAAACTAATGCGGAAGAACAACCCCTAGAACCTGAAAGTCATTGTACCAAAGTTCTACTAATGACAAGTCTAAGAACAAGGGGTACAACCCTGAAACTAAAAGAATACCTTAACAAATAGTCTGAGTCCAAAAAGAGTAAACTTAAACAAGAAAGATCCATGGCAGCCGAAAAGAACTGGCTCACCCATGAATTCGGTCACGCTCAATAGTCACCTAGCTGAGGTCTATCAATAGCCGCCTGAAGATGCCCCGTACTCAACAAAGAACAAGTAAGTGCAATATCAGTACACAACCACAATGTACTGGTAGGATCACGTGGCTATTCTAGTAAGCACAACATATATCAGAATCACAACAAGGTAAAACACGCGTATACAAAATATATATAAATCAACTATCATTTCAAGGTCAATGTACAATTCCACATTCTTAGTAACAAGTATATATGACAAGTCAATGGTCCTCTCATGGAACCCATACCCAAACTGTTAGTGTACCAGTTCGTGGTACCCGATCCAATATTTATGCCGAAACGTGGTAATCGGTCCCATATTTATGTTGGAAGTGGCAACCTATCCAATGTTTATGCTGGTACGTGGCAACCGATCTAGTTAGTGTGTCGGAACGTGACACCCACTCCATTCAACAAACCACAATCACAATCACAATGTATATTATCACAATCATACAACAAGAGGTTATTCATGACATGTAGTTCTTCGTTCATACTTATTTACATCAATAGACTTTATTCACATACATGCATGCATTACAATGAAGCAATTTCTAACATACATCACACAAAACATGAAATCACAACCATCAGCTACCTCGAATCCAAGCTTGAATTCCCTAAGCCATTTGAATCTTCTCTTTCCTAATTCTTTTCGGTTGTTCTAGGTCTACAAACAATTAATATACAGAAAGATCAACAATTAAAGGTCTAATTATCCAGATTATAACAAACCCAATAACCCTAGACCAAACCCACGATCCTAATACCCAGATTAGGGCTTTTTACACAATAATTTCTAGATCAAAACCCTCCCCCGTCGATAATCACCCACGAATTTACATTCTATGGATCGAAAAACAGATTCGGGGAGTTAAAACCTTACCTTTATCCTTAAAAATGGTGAAAAACTATCAAGAATCACCTGAGGTTCGTTTCCTTACTCTTAAGAACAAAAATTGCAAAATAAAGACGTTTTGGGATTTTTTTCTGACTTAAATCGCGACTGTCCCCCCACAGTGGTCCTCACTCGGCTACAGAGGCCCCGCCTTGGTGGGAATAATCCCGCCCTAGCGGCTTGCACGGAAAGAGAGAGCTAAATTAAGAGTTTTAAATCCCCATTTCACAACACGCCTTCATCCCATGACACTCAGAAAATACTCGTTCACGCTAAGATCAGTTTTGGAAGTTTTACTCACCCGAATTCAATTCCGTAAAGTCGTACGGGTTCCTTAATGTCTTAACTATCTAGTCATATGATCAAAATCATAAATAGATCTCTCATTTGTTACCATATTTCCCTAGACCTCACTGACTCCAATTTCGTCCAAATCTGGACTAGGCTAGGAAATCCCAAGTTACTACTCAAAAGTTTTTCTGATCCAATTCTTTTCCCATTGGCTTTTCCCTAACGACGGAATCAAGTCATTACAATAGATACCTATTTACCCATCACTCGTCCCCAAGTGATCAACTAGGAAAGACTGGCTAAAGTAAGGGTAGAGTAGTACTTGAATCGACAAACAACTGGGGATAGTTGTCTCACATGTCCTTCTTACTGAATCTCATTACCCTCTAAGGGTTTCACATCTCCAACCTCAAACCACCCAATTGAATACCTACACATCCTCCCAAAAATGCCTCAATGAAGTCATCTCAATACTCGAGTGATAAATATTATTGTATGTAAATTTAAATAACAACAAAAACGATTCCCAACAACCACCAAAGTTGATTGTACACATGTCTGCAACATGTTATCAAGGTCTTTGAGACTTTGACACAACCATTACGATGAATTCTTTCTCATATAACTATGATAAACTTCTAAATCAATACTTGCTACAATTAGATGTGAACTTGAACCAACCAACACACACTCATAATACTTAAACAATCATAGTTCTTATCAACATCTCCTTCCCACAACATAAATTTCCATGAGCTTAAGTTATAAAATTTGATCTTTAGACATTAGATACTCATCGAGGGATATGTCCAAGTATACAAACCTTCTAACAACACTATCGAGAAGCTAGATTTAGTAATTGTAGGTTACCTCTTAAGAACAGTAGAATTGGACCCAATGATCCCCACATTCAACCACACACAATCAATACATGACCTTGACGACTAGATAAATATTAAGATTGTCGGACAATCATAATTACACATGATAGCTCTTCTATGAACTTTCATAAGCAAGGTGGTACATGTAGAACCACTGAAATATTTTAACAACTCCAAGACAACACCAGTTATGTCATTCGAAATAACAAAATCTTCCCAATCTTCTCACTCAACCAAGAGAACATCGCAGGATTTGGTACCCCTGATCCACCACTAGGGATGCACCCACAAAAGTGAAAACACACGAGAGTTTAGCTAGTGAATCATACTCACAATACTAACAACCATCATAATCACTTTGACCATTTACCTTACTATAAACCAACACTTTTTAAATGAAACCTTTCTTAGGTACTTAAAAATCAATAGTAATAAACTTTACGACTCAACCTAGGTGTAAGTCCTTTCAAAGGTTCAATACCTGATATAATTGATCATTTCTCACCTTGCCAATTCATACCTTGACAAAATATATTACCACGAATGTAGACTTATAATGAAAAACATGAATTGTAAATTCAATCGTATAACACAATCCCCTTATCTATCAACATTAGCTTGTATCTTGAAGATTTTTATGAAGTTATGGATCTTCGCTTATCATTGATCGCATCTCCATCGATCTTGCAATATCCTTCGCTTAAATTCCATTGTACTCATTACTAAACTCAAAACAAAACCAAAACACTTATCATCACACTCGAGCTAATGTCTGTACACTCCTTTCTCAAGTTCGTTCCAATAGTTTTTAACCAAATCTGACGGACTTGTGACATTATTACCATAGCCATAACAAAACAAATGAAATCACGTGTCTTTGAACCCAATTATATACCCCTCTGAAGATATCTCTTTAGCTGTTGCAATAAAATAAAATAGTCTTGCTCTCGCCTCTCTCTAAAGGTTGTACTACATCCCACTATTTTTCTTCATTATGACTGTAGCTCTTTAATTTCTATTCGAATGGTGTCCCACCATCTCTTAAAACTTTCCATACAACCATGTTACTCATCAAATATTAGAAAACCACAACCTTAGATACTCGCAAGTCGTAATTACTAAACAAAAATTTGCTTAACCAATAATTTTATTATATAGTTGCATCCCATCATAATCCATCATGATCTCTGATTACCATTACGCTCAGTCAGCCTTGACTATCACTACGAAGCCAACCTTTCATCAACACGACACTTCAAACTCAGGTATACTCATCAAATTCAGAGGACTAACCCAATTTATACGCACTTTCTTACTAAAATACTTCAATTTCCTTCACCCAAGTATACTCATTGGGACCTTCCTTATCCATAAACTTGTCATTCTGGTATCAATCCACTCATTTATGGCTTAAGATAAAATCACCAGTTCTCATACTACCCTCATTGTTCTTAACAAACAAGACAGGAGCACCTTACGTGGAAGCACTAGGACGGATGAAACTTTTATCAAGAAACCCTTGGATTTGAGCTTTAAGCTCTCTCAATTCTGACATAACATGAATAGACTCAATAGAGGGGGATTTGACCTCAACATCCCAAATATGACCCAATTATGCCAAGCAATCATGCCCCACCAGTTTCCTACACCGCACAAAAGTTATAACCTTAGCTAACTAAGGCTTGTACCCCCTTTCCACTCTAACCTTTCCCTACCCGGGATCTCTAGAGTTACCGACTTAGTGTTATCCTTAAGCACAACATAATAGGGCGACAACCAAGTCATGCCTAAAATTATATCAAACAAATTAAGACAAACTTTATGATTGTACTTTCACCATTTGAACTTCTAAGTCTAAACCTAAAATTGAAACCCTAAACTCTATTTCATAAATTAAAAAGAAGAAGAAAGATGAAGTTAGTCATATCCAGCATAACCAAATCAACCCAAATTTGAAAATCCATAAACATAATAGGACAAGATATACATGAGTAACTATGACTAACTCTTCAACTGAGCTAGAAACATGGATGAGGGCATCAAGTATATCACAAATCATATCAAATTCGGAGGCAAATCTCACGGACACATAAGAATAAGTAGAACCCGAATCAAACAACACATTAGCCATTCGATCACAAATAATAATAGTTTTAGTGATCACTGCATCAGATCCTCAGCCTCGGCCTTTCCCGAAAAGGCATAAAACTGAGCCCTATCATCTTGACGAGCAACCTCCTTGCCTGACTGCACTACTCCTCTACTCGCATTACTATTTCCCCGAACTTCATGACCTCACTGATTTCCTCCTCATATGCCCAGGTTCTCCACAATCGTAACACACTTAATAACTTAACCAAGTAAATATTGCTATTATTGGAGCAGTCGTATCCCAACCTCTTCTTGATATATAAAGAATCCATGAAATCGTAGTATAACTTCTAACCTCAATTGACATAACTTAATTTCATCATTCGCTAAACAACCCATACATGTTATGATAGCAATACTAAATACATTTTCCAAAGTAATGGTGTTTATTATCTAACCGTCCCTTACCAAAACTTCTTGAATGTTGTCACCTATAAACTTGAATCTGCAAATCCAACCTTAATCCCTTCACACGCGACGATAGTAGCTAGCGATCCTAAAAAAACTCTTAATTTCAGTCACAGAACTAAGTCAAACCCAATTCCTATTTGCTTCAATCTTTTGGGGATCTACCATTACCTCTTCCCTTGAAACTACATGCCCTAAAGAGGCAATCGAAGTCAACCAAAATTCACACTTAGAAAATTTCGCACACCCTTTTTTTTTTTGTTTTCGTAAGCAGAATGATGCTAGTTTTTTTGTTGTTTTTGATAGCATTCGATTTATTTTAAGGTTTTATAGTCTTTCCCCGATTGATGAACACCGATTGGATTGCAAGGATTAGTTCGGATTTGATTCGGGTTCTATGAGGAGATCTGGGAAAAATAGAGGAGACAGGGCTGAGGTTTTGTCTCACCCTATCCCGCTCTGGCGGCCTTGCGCTAGTGGAAGAATCTTGCCCCGTGGCTTAGATGGAAATAATACCCAGAAAATAAATTTTTCTAGTGCTTTTCTCTTTTCTAAATCTCCCAGCGGTTTTCAGCTTTACTGAGCAATTTAGGATAATCCTCTGAACTAGGATAATCATTGTCTACCCCGAGTCAATCCAGCGATACACAATCCAACTCACTCTCATTAATTCAATACCATAACCTACATACCCCTAGGATACACCCAGACACTCACGCGGTTATTACTCAAGTGCAAGACACGTCTAAATCTTTCTTACGAATCACCTCGTACATTATCTAGACCCTTGCATCGAACTTAGTCGTGACCTTCTTTTTACAACACGTTTCACGATACTCAGCAGTTACAACTTGCAGACAAGCCCAATTTCTAAATTCGTTTATTCTATAGACGACCATTATCAGTCCCTCGGTACAAGAGCAAAATGTAAACTGATGCACCCTGCAATTGGTCAAAAGATCATTTATCATAGGTAGTGGATACTTGTTCCGAATGGTGACCCTATTCAACTGTGAGTAGTCTATACATATCCTCTCTTACTGGTGATGGTATTACCACTTTTGTTGCTCTAGTTCGGACCATAGAGTGAAGGAGGAAAGATACTAATAGGATTCAAGTCATAGCACGAAAGAGTAGAAAGAAGTGAGTTTTTCCAAAAGTCCTATAACCTCTTGAAGAAAAGTACGGACGTCTTCGCACCATTACGCAAGACTCTACTAGATTCGTTTTGGTACAATGAGATCAATGAATTTAGGGCTCTGATACCAACTTTATTATAACCCAGACCGTTGTGATTGGTACCCATACTAACCCTCTGGTAGGAGAACCATTACTACAACCCAAACTAACAACTCAACCAAAACTACTAAGGCATTTAAAGATACGGATGCATGTTTAAATGCAAAAATTATATAAAGTTCTTATAAACTCCAAAGGTTTATATAACTATCCAAACTAATACGGAAAAACAACTCCTAAAACCTAAAAGTCATTGTACCAAAACTCTACTAACGACAAGTCTATGAACAAGGGGTACAACGTTGAGTCCGAAAAGAGTGGACTAAAACAAGAAAGATCCGTGGCAGCCCGAAAGAACTGACTCACCCTTGAATCTGATCACGCTCAATAGTCACCAAGCTGAGGTCTATTAATAACCGCCTGAAGATACCCTGTACTCAACAAAGAACAAGCAAGTGTAGTATCAGTACACAACCACAATGTACTGGTAGGATCACGCAGTTATTCTAGTAAGCACAACATATATCAGAATCACAATAAGGTAAAACATGCATATACAGAATATATATATATATCAATTATCATTTCAAGGTCAATGTACAATTCCACATTCTCATTAGTAAGTATATATGACAAGTCAATGGCCCTATTATGGAACCTATACCCACACTGTTAGTGTACTAGATCGTGGTACCCGATCCAATATTTATGTCGGAACGTGGCAACCGATCCTATATTTATGCTGGAACGTGGCAATTGATCAATATTTATGTCGATACGTGGCAATCGATCCCAGTTAGTGTGTCGAAACGTGACATTCGCTCCATTCAACAAAGCACAATCACAATCACAATGTATATTCTCACAATTATACAACAAGAGGTGATTCATGACATGTAGTTCTTCGTTCATACTTATTTACATTAGGTGTGATCAATAGGCTTTATTCACATATATGCATGCATTACAATGAAGCAATATGTAACATACATCACGCAAAACATGAAATCACAACCATCACCTACCTCGAATCCAAGATTGAATCCCCTAAGCCACTTGAATCTTCCCTTTCTTGGTACTTTTCGGTTGTTCTAGGTCTACAAACAATTAATATACGCAAGGATCAACAATCAAAGGTCTAATTATCCATATTATAACAAAACAAATAACCCTAGACCAATTCCAAGATCCTAATACCCATATTAGGGCTTTTTCTACCATAATTTCTAGATCAAAACCCTCCCCCGTCGATAATCACCAATGAATTTACATTCTATAGATCGAAAAATGGATTTGGGGAGTTAAAACCTTACCTCTAGCCTTAAAAATGGTGGAAAACTATCAATAATCACCTGGGGTTCGTCTCCTAACTCTCAAGACCAAAAATTGTAGAATAAAGAAGTTTTGGAGTTTATTTTCGACTTAAATCGCGACTGCCCTGCCACAGTGGTCCTCACCCTGTTACAGCAGCTCCGCCTTAGCGAGAATAGTCCCGCCTTAGCGTCTTGTGTGGAAATGGAGAGCTAAATTAAGAGTTTTAAACTGCCCTTTCACAACACACCTTCATTTTATGACACTTAAAAAATACCCGTTCATGCTAAAATCGATTTTAGGAGTTCTACTCACCCAAATTCAATTCTGAAAAGTCATACGGGTTTCTTAACGTCTTAACTATCTAATCATGTAATCAAAATCATAATTAGATCTCTCATTTGTTACCAAATTTTTCCAGACCTTACGACTCTGATTTTGTCTAAATCTGGACTAGGCTAGGAAATCCCAAGTTACTACTCAAAAGTTTTTCTAGTCAAATTCTTTCCCTATTGGCTTTTCCCTAACGACGGAATCAAGTTATTACACTGAATCGATAAAAAGGTGTGGATATCTTTCATGAATATCAGCCTCACTTTCCCAAGTGGACTCGTCAACTGGCCGATTCTTCTACTGAACCTTGATAGATGCAATCTCCTTTGACCTCAACTTTCAGACCTCCCTATCTAGAATAGCTACAGGTTCCTCCTCATAAGACAAATTCTTATCAAGCAGGATTGAATCCCAACAAATAATGTAGTTTTCATCACCATGGTATTTTTTAGCATGGACACATGAAATATCGGGTGCACTCCTGACAACCCTGGAGGCAAGGCCAATTCATAGGCTGCCTCCCCCACATGCTTACAAACTTCAAATGGTCCAATATACCTCAGACTAAGCTTACCTTGCTTACCAAACTACATCACACCCTTCATGGGTGAAACCTTCAACAGGACTTACTCTCCCTCCATAAACTCTAAGTCCCCAACCTTCCGATCTGCATACTCCTTCTACCTGCTCTTAGCTGCTAGAAGCTTCTTCTGTATGGATTTCACTTTCTTTAACGATTTCCTCAAAAGATCCATACCCCAAGGTCTCACTCAAATGCATCAAACCAACCAATGGGAGACGTATATATCCTCCTATACAATACTTCAAATGGGGCCATATCAATACACGAGTGATAACTATTGTTCGTATAAGAACTCTGCCAAGGGTAAGAACTAATCCTAATGACCACTAAAATCTATCACGCACGCACGAAGCATATCCTCCAGCATTTGAATCATTCTCTCAGACTGACCATCGGTTTGAGGGTGAAATGTGGTACTAAGATCCAATGTAGTACCTAATTCAGCCTGCAAGGTCCTCCAAAAGTTAGAAGTAAATTGTGTACCTCTATCTGATATGATGGAGATTGGACCTCTATACAATCGAACAATCTCATAGTATAGAGTTTGCCTATCTTCTCTACATTGTAAGTCATCTTGATCGGAATGAAGTGAGCAGACTTAGTTAACCTGTCAACAATTACCCAAATAGAATCGAACTTATCCAATGTCTTTAGAAGACCAACCACAAAATCCATTGTAATTCTTTCCCACTTTCATTCAGGAATGGGCATTTTGTGAAGTGTCCCTCCAGGCTTCTGATGTTCATACTTTACCTATTGACAATTCAGACATTGGGCAACAAAATCAACAACGGCACACCTCATTTTACTCCACTAATAATGTTGTCTCAGATCACGATACATATTGGTTGCACCAGGATGTATAGAATACCTCAAACTATGAGCCTCTACAAGGATAGTGTGGGTTAAATCATCAACACGGGGCATACATACCCGTTTTTAAATCTCAAGACGCCTTCCTCATCAATCACAACCTCTTTAGCCTCTCCTTGCAATACTATATCACGAATTTAGCTCAACTTCTCATCATCAAAATTGTAATGATCCCTTTCATATGACTGTATGTCAATGACTCACGAGATTTTTTTTTTTTTACATATCTTGTCCTCACACTAGTAATATGATATACAACAAATATTATCAACTTTCGAGTACCCAAACTAATTGGGTTCATGCTTCATGCGATCATTCCAAACAAGTAGGAAATGTAACATATTACAAAACTTGGGCTTACACACCCCAAATAAATCAAACATGTAGCCATACTTAGATTACAATCCATGGACATGATACGGTTAGCCCTCAAAATCTAATGAAAATATACATCACATAGATCATGTATAAGTACCCAAAATTTATACAAAATATAGATGTCTATATGCAAATATGATCTTCTTAAAAGTTCTCAAAATTTCCATATCCCATGGCCATCTTCATGCCTCCTCTCGATCAACCCCTACGATAGAAACAACTATCGCTAAGCATATAGCTTAGTGGTGTAAAAACGATAGGTTCGGAGTCCTCAAAATTCACCAAACTACCTTTCTCAAGTAATGAGCAACATACTTGAAACATAATAAATAAATAAAGCAACAATATATAACAAGCATCAAGTTCGATATTCAAAGATACAAATGTCAATAACTCTCATAGCATAATTTTCCAAGAGATTCAATAACAAGGATCGCCCTATATATACCTCATGTCGTTACACCCGGCACAAATAAGTATCAAGAAGGGCAATTGCCCTGTAACAATAAGGGTCACAACCCAATAGTCAAGAGAACCA
Source organism: Solanum bulbocastanum (assembly GCA_037074985.1). Classification (NCBI taxonomy): domain Eukaryota; kingdom Viridiplantae; phylum Streptophyta; class Magnoliopsida; order Solanales; family Solanaceae; genus Solanum; species Solanum bulbocastanum. The sequence continues at coordinate 35,128,298 of CM073599.1, read as the reverse complement.
AGAACCATATTAAAAATGACTTCCTAGTTCGTACTTAAAATGGACAACTTCCATTCTTAAGACGAACTAAAACTACAAAGTCAAGATGGCAAATGATCCAAATCAAGAGGCATGCCAATAGTGACAAAGTCATAGCCACAAGAAGGATAAGGTCCCAACAAGAGTGCCAAGTGATCAAACAATCCGTACAAGTAGGTGAGTTACACAAATGTCATACCAACACGACAACGTACCAAGATCAACTTCCAGAGATACCAGCAGTTAACAAAGTGTAAGTACAAGTTTATACACAAACCTCAATACTTTAGCGTAGCAACAGTCCAACAAACTTTGCAAGGTCAAATCGGAGACCAACCAACGTATCAAGGTCCTCAACTTGTTCACAATTATATACAACCCTAAAAATATAATTAAATAACTTCTTTAATTCCTAATATCTCCATAATGTCGAAATAAAATAGGATTATCATCACAAGTAAGCTCAGCCCACATAGATACAACTCTGTTCCCAAAACACTGATTCTGGCCAGTTTAGTACCCCATATTGTAAATTATATTTGAACAGGAAAAAGGCAATAATAGACTTTGTAACCTTGATGAAAGATGTAGATACATCTCTTAAGAGTGCAACGCAACAAGAATCACCGTAAAATACATTTTTTACAAAAGGATATCATCGATACACTAAAAGTGGTTCATACCGGATTTCTAAATTCGAAATCTGGACAGAACTTGTCTTATGTTGCGTCCCATTTTTCGAATCCATAACAGCTAAATTAGAGTTTTATATAAACATAAGAGTTGTAGGTATATGAATTATATTTCCAAATCATATTTGTTCACCCAAAACAAAGTTCTATAGAAAGAGATATTTTAAATGTAATACACACTACTCAGCTACAAAAATAGAGAAATCTGGACAGAACTTGTCCTGTGTTGCGTCCCTTTTTTCGAATCCATAACAGCTAAATTAGACTTTCGTATAAACATAAGAGTTGTAGGTACATGAATCAGCTTGTCAAATCATATTTATTCACCCAAAATGGAGTTCTAGAGAACGAGATATTCTAAACATAATACACACTACTCAGCTACAAAACAGATTTCGATTCCTTACCAAAACAGCGTGTGTCTCTCGAATTCCAGCCAAAAGACCAAGGTTTTTTCTCTTGATTTTTGATGAAGAAAAGGTTAATTTAGGTTCTAATGTTTTGTGGCTTCAAAGGGACTGAAATTCACTAGAGAAGGGTCAATATATATATATATATATACATATATCCATCCAAGTGATGTTTATCACTTGGACAGCTGCCCTTCAAAGGTGCTGCCCAACTACGTTGTGTGCTGCCCAAAAATTCATATATACATATCTATATGTATATGCCTCATCACCATTTAGTTATACATAATTAGAATAGAATATTATGTAGATACCCCAATACAATCCCTTAACTTACGATTACAATTTATGCTATGCAAGTTTGCAACTATCACAAAATTTCAAGTTCCCAAAATGTGAATAAAACATATTGTAGAATTTAAGCATCGGTAAATCACCATGCGACTCTTGTTAGCATCTAGGGTGTTACAAAAATGATTCCCTTAATCTTGTCAAGAAAAGAAGATCTTGCCTCCACACAGGCCAGTAATCCTTCTTTCCCAATTACTTGCAGCCGCATAAAGTCATTAGCTAAAGTTTGAACCTCTCTAGCTAATGGACTAAACTCCCCATGCTTCCTGCTTTTCTTCTTAGGGCGTTAGCCACAACATTAGCTTTTCCAGGGTGATATATAATAATAATAATATCATAGTCTTTCAATAACTCTATCCACCTTCTCTGCCTCAAATTCAAGTCGGTCTGAGTGAACATAATTGTAAACTACGATGATTTGTATACACTTCACACTTGACCCCATAAAGATAATGCCTCTACTTCTTCAATGCAAATACAGCCGCAACTAACTCCAAATCATAGGTTGGATAGTTACGTTCATGCCCTTTCAATTGCCTTGAAGCATAAGCAATTACATTCCTCTCCTGCATTAGCACTGCACCCAAACCAGAAGAAGATGTATCACAATAAACAATGAAATTCTTACCTTCCATAGACAAGTCAAGAATCGGTGCAGTAGTCAACAAGGTCTTGAGTTTTAGAATTCGGGCCCACCCCATCTATCACCCCATTTCCATTCCACCTTATAGAATGGCCCCAGTAAGTTAAGGGAGTTAAAGGCCCAACTTCATAAGTTGTTAGGTAAAAGTTTTATTAGACTGAGTGCATCTCCTTGGGGTGCTCCAGTTTTATTTATGAAGAAGAAGGATGGTAGTTTGCGAATGTGAATAGACTACATACAGCTTAAGAAGGTAACTATTAAGAACAAGTACCCCATTCCTCGCATTGATGATTTGTTCGATCAGTTACATGGAGCTTGTGTCTTCTCTAAAATTAATTTGAGGTCCGGTTATCATCAATTGAAAATGCAGGCAACAGATATGCCAAAGACTGCTTTTTAAACTAAGTATGGGAATTATGAATTCTTAGTAATGTCTTTTGGGCTTACAAATTCCCTTTCTGCTTTTATGAGCCTAATGAACAGAATTTTTAAGCCATATCTAGACCTCTTTGTTATTGTATTTATTGATGATATACTGATATACTCAAAGAGTATGAAGGAATATGAAGAGCATTTGAGAATTGTATTAGGGTTATTAAGGGAGAAAAGGCTTTATGCAAAATTCTCCAAGTGTGAGTTTTGGCTCGATTCAGTGTCCTTCTAGGGGCACGTGGTTTCTAAGGATGGAGTGATGGCTGATCCCACTAAGGTTGAAACAGTGAAGAGTTGGATAAGGCCTACTAATGCTTAAGAGGTAAGAAGCTTTGTGAGTTTATCTAGCTACTACCGTTGGTTCTTTAAGATATTTTCTTCCATTGCTTCACAACTGACCAACTTGACCAAGCCGAATGTTCCATTTGTATGGTCAAATGAGTGTGAACAGAGTTTTTTGAAACTCAAGACCTTGTTGAATATTGCATCGATTTTTGCCTTGCCTGTGGAAGGTAAGAATTTCATTGTTTATTGTAATGCATCTTATTATGGTTTGGGTGCGGTGCTAATGCAGGAGAGGAATGTAAGTGCCTATGCTTCAAGGCAATTGAAAGTGCATGAAAGTAACTATCCGACCCATGATTTGGAGTTGGCTGCGATTGTATATGCATTGAAGTAGTGGAGACATTATCTGTATGGGGTCAAGTGTGAAGTGTATACAGATCATCGTAGTTTACAATATGTGTTCACTTAAAAGGACTTGAATTTGAGGCAGAGGAGGTGGATGGAGTTATTAAAAAACTATGATATTACTATTCTATATCACCCTGGAAAATCTAATGTTGTGGCTGATGCCCTAAGTAGAAAAGTAGGAAGCATGGGGAGTTTAGCCAACTTACAGATTTCTAGGCGCCCATTAGCTAGAGAGGTTCAAACTCTAGCTAATGACTTTATGCGGCTGGAAGTAACTGGGAAAGGAGGATTCTTGGCCTGTGTGGAGGTAAGATCTTCTTTTCTTGACAAGATTGAAGGAAAATAGTTTGATGATGAGAAGTTGAGCCGAATTCATGATATGGTATTGCGAGGAGAGGTTAAATAGGTTATGATTGATGAGGAAGATGTCTTGAGAATTAAGGGGTTGTATGTGTGCCCTGTGTTGATGATTTAACTCATACTATCCTTGCAGAGGCTTATAGTTCGAGGTATTCTATACATTCTGGTGCAACCAAGATGTATCGTGATCTGAGACAACATTATTGGTGGAGTAGAATGAACTGTGACATTGTTGATTTTTTTGCCAATGTCCAAATTATCAGCAGGTAAAGTATGAACATTAAAAGCTTGGAGGGACACTGTAAAGAATGTCCATTCCTGAATGGAAGTGAAAAAGAATTGCAATGGATTTTATAGTTTGTCTTTTAAAGACATTGGGTAAATTTTATTCTATTTGGGTAATTGTTGACATGTGAACTAAGTCTTCTCACTTCATTTTGGTCAAGATGACTTACAATGCAGAGAATTTAGCCAAACTCTATATTCGTGAGATTGTTCGATTGCATGGAGTTTCTGTAACACCCTGAAATTTTTTTGAGCATAGACTCGGAACCATCATTTGTTGTGAGTAGGATTTTATTGAGGAATTCAAAATTTCTTAAGTGTTAAGTTCATTAGATGTATCACCTTGAGTTCCAAGAAGAACTAAAGAGAGTTCATTCAAGTCATTCCTAAGTTCTTCTAAGTTTTGAGTCAACCTCAAATGGCTATAACTGTTAGCACATGATGAGTTAGGTGACCCATAAGATATCAAATGAAAGGTCTTTGAATGATCTTTTCAACTCCACCAAGTTTGCTAATTTTTGGAGCTCGTATGAGGGAGATATACCCATTTGAAGTTGGGCTGTCCAAATAAAGAAAGTTGCCCGAAAATAGTAAGGGGTATTTTGGTCTTTTCCTTACCCAATTAGACTTAATTCATTTTTAGCAAGATTTTAGTGGTCTAATCTAATTAGGTTCAGTTTTATAATCCTAATATACACCTAGGGTTTTAGTTGAGAGTTCAAGTAGAGAAAAGAGGAAAAGATCAAGGCGTTCATCGAGGTTCTTGAGTTTTGTTGCGGATTTTCACCATGGGTTTGATCCCTAAGAGGTATGTAAGCTCCCATAGTGTTGGGTTTGTTCACCCACTCACCAATCATGAGTTTATTTTTTCCAATCTATCGATAAATATTGAACAATTTAATTTCTTAATGAGTTCTTGATAAGTGTTCTTGAAGTTTCCTTATTGATTAAGTTTTGATGTAAGATTCTACTTGGGTTAACTTCAAATGACCATATCTCTTAGATTATAAAGATTTACATGCCCCGTAACCTATAAAATAAAAGGTATTTGAATCTACTTTCCAATGCCACCAATTTCGCGTCAATCAATTTCTAAGGCAAAAGTTATGATTATTTTAGTAAACTGATACAGTGCTGTTACGAATTAATCGACGGGAAAACATTAAAAAGCATCGTTTTTGTCTTTTTACCTCCAAGAAAACCCTAAACGAATTTCTTGACTAATAAAAGGCTCAAAACAATCAGATTTTCAAGAAACTAATTCAAGAATAACAAGAAAGATTTTCTTGATCGTTTACCCTCAAGTTAGGGTTTCGAGGCTTCTAATCAAGTTCTTCTTCAAGATTCTTCAAGAACCTTGTTCTTCCAGGTATGTAAGGTTATCATAGTGTTCGACTGGTTCGTCCTCACACCCTACATCTACTTTCAAATCAGTAAAAGAGAAATCTTGGATTTTATCCCTAAATTTGAGTATTCTTGAGACAAGTTAATTTGAGTTCTTGAGTTCAGGGTTCTTTTAAAAATTCTATTCCTAATTATTGAGTTTCTATATTTTTATTGAGATCCTTGAGTTGATTTGTTCATGTCTATAGTTCAGCATGAACCCTATTTTGAGTTATAAATCTTGAGTAGGTTTTCAAAGCCAACACTTGAGTTTTAAATTGAGTTTTGAGGAAGTAAGTATGAGAATGAGAAAAGTCATATACATGAGTTCCATAATGTTCTTTAGACGCTTGAGTCAAGTCGTTCATCTCATAAATTTCGCATGAACTCCATACATTGAGTATCTTCGAGAGGGCTAGCATCTTTGTGTTCTAAGTCTTTGAGCATTGAGTTCCTAACCCTTTTGAGATTATATTCCTACTTATGGGACTACTACATGTTACCCATGAAGCCTTTGAGTTGAGTTGTTCATGCTCATAATTCTGCATGAACCTTATGAGTAGAGTAGTCTAGAGATGAGTAGTATCATTGAGTTTTGAGTTCTGAGTACCGAGGTTCTTTATTGTTATTAAGATCCGTGAGTTGAGTCGTTCATATTTATAATTCTCCATGAACCCTATGATTTGATTTATAAATTTTAAAAAGCTTTTTAAAGCCAACACTTGAGTTCTTAAACTAAGTTTTGAGAAAGTAAAGATGAGTTTTGAGAAAAGAGTTTTCTAAACATCATTAGTATGACAATCGAGTATGCCATCAATGTATGAGCAACATGGTATCTAGATATACCATCAATGTTTATGCAGTATGACTTTCTGATTCATCAATGATCATATTATAATATGATTTTGAAATGTTTTTGAGAAAGAGCAGAATTGAGTTCATTTTCTTTAAAATGATATATGGGAACTAAGTATTCCCAAGAGTAAATGTTTTCACATTTAAGATGAGAGGAAACTGAGATTTCCAAAAGAGTTTTGAGTAGTTTGAGTACCATCTCTTTTAAGAGATATTTTTGAGTAATAATCTCAAACCACATAAAGGGTTATGTTTTTTAAAACATATGAGCTAGTATATTTTGGAAGTAGTATTGAGCATCAGTATGGGGGAGAGTTCAGATAACTCATAGCCCCCATAAACCATGTAGCCAACATGGGTAGAAAGAGTTATATTTTTTAGATGATTCCATAGTGCTTTTTAGCATAGACTAGTGGATCCACATAGTGAGTAGGTTCTATACCCCGACAAAGTATAGGTAGGCCCTGGTAGTGTAAGGCAAGACGTTGTATCATCACATAACTCATAGTGATGGTTGTCGGTTAGAGAAACTCCCACATAGATATTTTGTATTCTTATATACACAGAGTTATATTGTATTTTCATATACAAACTGAGTTATTATTGTATTTTTCAATACATTGAGTTGATGTCTACTGTTTTTAAAACTTTTCGTATATTGCATCTTTTATTGTTGCTTTATATTGAGTTGAGTATACATAGTTGAGTATCATATTATTGAATTGAGTCTTATACCTTATTATTGATTTGCGCCTTATTTCACTGAGTTGAACATCTTATCATTGAGTTGAGTCCTACTTTCTCTGAGTTGAGTTGAGTTGAGTGAGTTGAGAAGAGGTAAATATGTTTATTCCACCAGTTCAAACTTATGTTTATGGTTTAGAATTCCCCTTACATGCTCGTACATTCAGTGTACTGAGCCATTTGGCCTGCATCATTTCATGATGCAGATACAGGAACTTAGGATCATCAACAGGTGCTTCATTGATACTGCATGTAGTTTGAGTTAGCTATGGTGAGCCTTCTTTCTTCCGGAGGGTTCCACTTGTACTTTCAGTATATTAGTTCTTAAGATGTCATGGGTCTTGTCCCGACTTCCATCTTTATCAGTTAGAGGTTCATAGATAAACAATAGAGTTTCAAAAGTCTATTCATTTATTTTGTTGAATGTTTTAAAGACTTAAGTTGCCCATTTTATGGCGAGTGAATATATTATTTTCATTCAATTTTAAGTTTTGTATGCTTGAGTTAGTCTTCTGCTTATAGTCGTCCAGGATGAGGGTTCGAATGAGGACCAATAACGGTTCTTGAGTACCGGCCACGTCCACGGTGTAGGCTCAGATCGTGACAGTTCTAATCTTTATCATATTAGATAGAGGTACACAATTTACTTCTAACTTTTGGAGGACGTTGCAGGCAGAATTAGGTACTAGATTGGATCTTAGTACCGCATTTCACCAGTAAATCGATGGTCAGTTTGAGCGAACAATTCAAGTGTTGGAGGATATGCTTCGTGCGTGCGTGGGTGATAGATTTTGGTGGTCATTGGGATCAGTTCTTATCCTTGGCAGAGTTCTCGTACAATAATAGCTATCACTCGTGTATTAATATGGCCTAATTTGAAGCATTGTATGGGAGGAGATGTAGGTCTCCCATTGGTTAGTTTGATGCATTTGAGGTGAGACCTTGGGGTACCGATCTTTTGAGGGATCTTTAGAGAAAGTGAAATCCGTACAGGAGAAGCTTCTAGCAACTTAGAGTAGGTAGAAGGAGTATGTAGATTGAAAGGTCGGGGACTTAGAGTTTATGGAGGGTGAGCAAGTCTTGATGAAGGTTTCACCCATGAAGGGTGTGATGCGGTTTGGTAAGAAAGGTAAGCTTAGTCCGAGGTATATTGGACCATTTGAAGTTCTTAAGCGTGTGGAGGAGGTGGGCTATGAATTGGCCTTGCCTCCAGGGTTGCCAGGAGTGCACCCGGTATTTCATGTGTCCATGCTGAAAAAATACCATGGTGATGGAAACTACATTATTAGTTGGGATTTGGTCTTGATTGATGAGAATCTGTCTTATGAGGAGGAGCCTGTAGCATTCTAGATAGGGAGGTCCGGAAGTTGAGGTCAAAGGAGATTGCATCTATCAATGTTCAGTGGAAGAATCGGTCAGTTGAAGAGTCTACTTGGGAGAGTGAGGCTGATATGCATGAAAGATATCCACACTTTTTTATTGATTCAGGTACCCTTTCTTACCCTCGCCTTCTTTTGATCGTTCGAGGATGAACGGTGGGTAATTTGGTATCTAATGTGACGACTCATTTGATCGTTTTGAGTACTAGAGCTTTTTATTTCATAAAATACTTTCCGATAAATTCTAAATGAGTATTTTAACTACAATTATAGAATTAATGGGGTAGTTTTAATAATTTATTTAGTTGGTGGTTAAAGAAAATAAGATTAAAATTAATAGTGGGTCACTTTCACACTTTTATAATTGGTCTTTAAATAATTAGGGTAGTAAATAATTTGTAGAAGAAAAAGGAGAAGAAGAGAATAACAGAATAAAGCGTGAACGAAAGAAGAACCAAGCGACTTAGGTTTCAGGTAACTCATCCGCCAAAATATTTGTATTGGGTATATTGGTATGAATCATAGTATTATCATTATTATTATGATGTTGGGGTGAAAGTATGAAATTGTGTGCGTATGTGTTTACTGTCGTTGCAATTCTTTACCTTGCAATTCAGTCGGATTTGTATACTAATTTAGGTAGTGTTAAATTATTAATGTTTGTATGAGGGATAACGTTATCAATTTAATAATTTGGATTGGATATAAGTTTGGAATGGAAATTGGGTAACAGTAGCAATTGCAAAAATTAAGGGTAGCGTTTTGGGGTTTGGATTTTGGGGGAGAAAATTTGTAGTGGATAATAATTGCCATGATGATGGCAATGACGAGGATAATATGTTGGTTTGAAGTGTGGACTGCCACTGGTTTCGGCACAAGTGGCTTTAGCTTTGGATATTTAAATTGTTATTATTATTTTATAAATCAAGTTTTGATATATTGAGATAGGTAATTAAACATTGAGTGTAGTTTATTATTTGAATACCATTGACGTTATGTTATTCAGAGAAATAAAGACTTAACCAGGAGCTTGCAATTTGAGAAATACGGAGTTGACATAGAAGGTGACATCAAATTTAGGAAAGTTTTTATAGTTATATGGGTGTCTATAGTCTTGTTTACTTACGAGTTATGCATACTTAATATATTGGAAACACTCTGAGGCATTGAGGAAAGGAAAAGCATTGGGGAACTAGCTTGCATGCCTTCGGTTCTTCGGTGGAGGTAGGTTTTGGTTTATTCTATTTGATAGATACACTCTTAATAGTGATTGATATGCATTGAGTGATATTGTGAATTTTTCTATGTACTTGGTTGTTGTGGTTTGGATAATTCGTATGTTGTTGTGATTGGTCAAGACTGTGAATCCATAATCTTGAGCTTTCTCTATCAAAGTGATACCTTGAATAAAGTAGGCTTGATGAAATACTATTAATGAAGTGAAAAGTGGTGATAACGAATGATAATTTAATGGTATTTTGGATTGGGTGCCACGAGCCAGCACGAAATTTTGGATCGAGTGTCACGTTCCGACACGGTAATATTAAAGGAAAACATATTAAACAACTTAATCTACTCAATGTCAAGAACTTTATTCCCAAAAAAGCTTGGTGTGGAGGCATGAGTCCTCCTGTGTGCTCTTGATATTGTTGATTGATTACATACTTACTTTGGTGTTGTTTGCCACCTGCTAAGTGTCATAGTTGATTTTATACTATTACTTATTGCATATTAGTTTCTATTTTGAGTTGAGCGATGATACCTACTCAGTACATGTTGTCATGTACTGACCCCTATTTGTGTTTTCTTCATTTTCTTTTGTGGAGTGCAACAAGTGCACCATCAACTTCGACTCGCCCTTAGCTCTATCTAGTCTCCAGCTCATCATATTTCAAGGTGGGGTACTTCTTCTAGCTCGTGCTGGATTCTCTCGGCCATGGCATGATGTCCTTAAATTTCGGACATAGACTATCCTACTTATTTATTTTGGTGTCGTTAATACTCTTAGACTTGGTATATTTAGAATAGATGTCCTTATGTTATGACTTTCAGGTTTTGGGGATAATATGTAATAGACTCTAGAGATTTCTTTTATTGGAGGTTTAATAAGTTTTGAGCCTCCGCATTTTGGTTGTTTCCGTAAGTTGAATAATTGATATAAGTTGGGATTGAATTCGTTAGTTCGCTCACTTAGGAGGTTAAGTGTGGGTGCCACTCAGGAATAGTTTTGGGTCGTGACATCTAATATAATAGATAGTATATTGTGTGTACATTTAGTAATAATAATAATAATAATAATAATAATAATAATAATAATAATAATAATAATATACATTATAATTATATTTAGTTAAAATATATATATATATATATATATATATATATATAATAGATACTATATACTATATAGTGTGTATGCCTTTTTGTATTTGGTATACATTATAAGTATATTTAGTTATAATATAAGTGTGTACACACACACACACATATATATAAGTATTCTACTATAATAGATACTATATACTATATAGTGTGTATGCCTTTTTGTATTTGGTATACATTATAAGTATATTTAGTTATAATATAAGTGTGTCTACACACACACACATATGTATAATATAATGTAACTATTTTGTTATTTAGATAGTATATTGTCATAAATAGTTACAATTAATTATAATTATTACAAAATTAAATAGATAATAATACACTATATTGATAATTGACTCAAGCTTTTGAATTAATAATTAATAAACTGATTTTTTTATAAAAAAACGATACGACCCAGCCCGGCCCGTTATTAGAATCCGAGCCCGCCCTATCAGGCTCAGCCGAAATATCCTAACCAGGCACAAACCGAATTTTTCCAATATGTTAACTGTTCCACCCGGGATCGGTCCGGCCCATTAATGGAGGGACCGGGTTTGGCTTGGTTCAGGAACTCGGTAACAAACCCGGCCCGGCCTAGTAAATAGGCTTAAAGAAATCAAGATCTGGGACAAAAACTAATTGCAGAAATAGAGCTAGAAATAACAATATAAAGATAAGGAAAGGAAAATTACCTTTAAATTAACTAAAATTGTGAAGAAATGAGCTTAAACACCAAAGGAGGAGCTCTATAATGGAGGATATTTGTAGCGACCCATAATATACGTACTAAATTCCACTAGTAGGTAAGCACACACATAACCTAAAATGGTGGTAACGGGCCTAGGGAGCGAAAGTACTAACAGAATGGAATACAACCAAAATAAATGAAACGACGACGGAAAGAACAAGACATAATAATTACTCCCCTTTTCCCACTCTATATGACTCACTTTTCTTTTTAGTTAGTCGTAAAAAGAATGACACATTTCTATATTTAGTAACAATTTTACTTTAAAATGTTCATTTTATCCTTAATGAAATGATTTACATCCATACAAACACATGAGACTTATTTTATACCACAAAATTCAAAAGTCTTTCTTTCTTAAAATCTGTGTCAAGTCAAATTTGGTCATATAAAGTGGAATGGAGGGAGTAACATACAATGAACAAGGACAAACGTACAAAAGATTCATCTTAAAATCTGGCTGCATTAGTACAAAACTGTTAGACAAGAACGAGTAAAGAACTAGACATAGACAACTATACATACTGTTTTAGAATACAAAAAACTAGTCAAAATATGGGAAGAGGAGTTGAGTCAACTTTTGACGCCAATAAGCTCACCCTTATTCTCCAAATATCAACCACAACAACACAAGAATCAATGAAGATGGCTAGATATAATAATCAATAATTATATGAGAATCAATATTTTTTGGTGATATAATAATTATTTTTCCATTTTCGCTTAATATATACAGTAGTATGTAATGTTCCAATAAATGAAGCTAATGTAAAGTAGTCTCAATTCACTAGTTTTTCTTGACAATTTCTCCTGTGATGGAGATATATGCTTTTGAATAACTTTTTCAAAATTTATTGAACTTCTCATGAGTCAGAGGATTATCATGAGTTGTTTAATTTGTTGATGCTCAAGACATGAGAATGTCTTTATTTACAATGGTATTTATGTGATTGAGATGGTCATGAAGTTTGCTTAAAAATAACTACTACTAGATTGTCACGACCTAGGGCTACACCCTAGATGTAACATGGCGTACTTGACCCCGAAGGGGTCTCATACAAGCCCTTAGCATATCACAACATAAGATAATAGAAAAAGTACAAAAATTTTAAAAACTTTATCCATACAATCGAAGTCTTTATAAAAGCAAGCGGAAGTCTTACTACACTTTGTCTCAAAACCATCTAATACAACTTTGAGTACTTTTGGGTCACAACCCATACTATAGTCTCAAAACATGAAAATAAAAGAGATAAAGGAAATAATGGCTTTGTCCTCGAAGCTATGAGGACTCACCAAATCTTCAACTCCTTGCTCCTTAGAAACCTATCCTCAAGAATGGAACTCAAATCACCGAACCCTACATTTGATGAGAATGTGGGTAAGAGTATGCGTTAGTACAAAGGTCCTCATACTTGTGCAATGCATGAATAAGACTCCATAATCCTACTCATGCTAAGTACCACTTTTAGGTCCTCATACTCATACTTCTTGATTTGGAAACTAGTCCCTCTTTTTAAAACATTAGAACTCTAGGAGATACTTCTTTAAGCACATCTTAGTCCCTCTTCTTTACTTTTGAACACTATTAAATACTTAATCAAGCATGTCTAAGTTCATTAGGTTTGAACACTTGGAGATGCCTTTTTAATAATGTCTTAGTTCATTACTAACTTGGAACACGTTGAGATACTTACTCAAGCATGTCTAATTTTCATAATAATCTTGTACTAGTTGGGAAAATAGCCTTAATCGACATAGGACCACATGAGCTCTTACATGATCCCCTCCGATGTTACCCACACTGAGAAGGGTTGGTCTACTTGCCTAGGGTAGAACCGATTTTTTATCTTAGTTGGACCCACTAGTTAACTTTCCTCACGTAGTTATGGGATACAGAGATTCTACTAGGAAACCCGGACTCAACTTGTGAGGGACTCCATCTCATGAGATATACTTTGAGGGAAACCCGGACTCTACTTATGAGAGTTCCCATCTTGGAAGCCAGACTCAACTATGTAAAAGCTTCTATCTCATCAAAATATCCACTCGGTGCTAGGCATACATCCCACAAGATAGCTTATTAAGTTCTTACTTAATTCATGACTCTTGGAGGGATGTCCTTGACAACCAATCCATGATTCTAGTGATTCTATCACTTTATATATATATACATTCTTAATTCCACATATTGTCTTTAATCTCAAAGCCCTAACCATCATCACTCAAGACTACAAGCCTTACTCTCAAAGCTTTAGTTCTTACCAACATCATTCATACCTAGATTTCAAGGCATTCTAATCACATTCTCCATTATTAAGTGATTCTAGTCATAAATAATCATAAAGGTTCAACTTCAAGCTTTACTAGTCATGATCAATCATATATACTATAATCTAATAAAATTCATGTTTACAAGCTTTCATTCATGAACAATTACTATAGACATCATCAATTTTATAAGATTATCTCGAAGTCTTCAATTTCACCTTTCATGGAATAAACCCACATAATATCAATTTTATCAATTAGACTAGGTTAATCATAGAAAACATATAATATCTTCATAATAACATAACTCTAGCTAGAATTGGGGGGTTTTTCTTCACAATTGGGGGAAATCTAAGGGGGGGGGGGGGGGGTTTCTTCACAATTAGGGGAAATCTAAGGGGATCCATGGATGGAATAATCCAAGGATGAATAGTATCATGACTTGATTATAAATCCCTCATAATTCTTCTTCTTCTTCTTCTTCTTCTTTTAGAGAAAAGATTTTTGAGAGGGAATTGGGTTTGTTTTGGGGTCTTGGAAGAATGACTTAACCCCCTTAACTTAAACACTTAACCCATCATGGTATGTGGCTAGATTTGGTAGGCCTTGACCCATGAGATCTACGACGAGGCGTGGATCCCCTATGAGGTGTAAGTGCCTTCGTGGGTACTGCCTTGGCGGATTTTAGGTACTATTTTAGGGTGGTTTCTAGGGTCCTCTTCAAGGACCCTTGGAAGGTCCTTGGGGAGTCGTACCTTGACGTTTAAACCCTAAACCCATCATTCTAAGTACGGGAAGCCATTTTATGATTCTAGCTACAGATATAAACATGTCCCTTTCGTTTTACTTATTTACTTATATTTTTAAAAATACTTATGTATTTTAGTCAAAGGAAATTCAAATGATTTATACGACACTGGGTTGAAGGATGTGTAAGTTTTATTTTTATTTTTTATTTATTTGCTAATTTTTATGATATAAATATTTATATTATATGCAAATCTTTATACACACACACATACATAAATATTTGGGTAGGTATTTGTATTTCTATTAAAGTATAATATATGTCGCAAAAGTATCATCAAATTAACAATATCTTCTAGTTTAAAATATATTATTTTTAAATGTTCTTATTTCTTCTTCTCTTTATCTTTTTTTTATTAAAAAAAAATGTCATATCAAATAGGAAAATATGTGAATCATTTTAAAATTATCATCTTTAAAATAAATTTTATACTAAATAATATGGAATAAACAAGCAACACACGGGAAGCTTAGAGTGCAACGTTAGATTACCATTTTACCTCTACACTGAATCGAAATTATTAACTATCTAAATAAACAGTAAAATTAATTAGGAGTCTTATTTATTTATTTATTTAACAAAATGAAGAATTAATAAGAAATTCAACTACTACACTTTAATTTATTAGTTATGTGTCACGGACTTAGAGTTATCGCTAAAGCTCCATGCGGCGCTTGACAACTTACTCACTATTCTTTCAAGGTCTTGCAAGTTCAAGCAAGCCTTTAAAATTGAGATCGCTAAGAGAATACAAAGAAAGACTTAGAAAGAACAAGAGAGCTTTTGGAAGAGGGTTTTTTGTATTGCTTGGAATGCTTTACAAGTTGAGTGATGTCTTGCAAACGAATGACACCTCTATTTATACTACCACCTAGGGCTAAAGTGTAATTTAAAATTACTTTACAAGTCCCTAAGATATTTACACATTGGTCCTATCTCTAGAATTCTCTACACACTTTAGGACTCTCCAAAGCCTTCTTGAAAAATCTAAAGGATTCTAGAGTTCTCCGCAAGCCTCTCCTCAACTCTAGAATCTTCCGCCACTATCCGGATGCAAAATCTGGCTGGCAAAGTGGCGAGACGTCACACGCTCCCCCACCTGATGATGCGACGACCACGGTGCATTGTGTAGAAACTCCCGAATTTGGTCTTTAAATTGCCACAAGTCTTCATATATCTCCCATGTGCCTCCTCCGGAGTTTGTCCCTTCTAATGCACAAGGAATATGACGTTGGCTTGTTGACCTTATTTCCATTTGGCTTCGTAGTCTATGATAGCCTCAATTTCCAGATCATGCGAGGTGGTGACAGTAATGGGTGCCCGTCGCGATTGGTTCCGGCTAGAAACTTCCTTGTCCTCATGGTACGGCTTGAGGACTCTTGCATGGAACACCAGATGGATTTTAAAGTGTGGAGGCAAATCCACCTTGTATGAGATCTTACCCACCTTGGCAATGATATTGAACGAACCCTCATACCTTTACACCATGTTTTGATGAACGCCCCTTAGTGCCTTGAACTATCTCGAATTGAATTTCACCAAGACTATGTCGCCTTTTTTGTAGTCCGTGGGATGCTGTTTACGGTCGACAAACTTTTTCATCTTCTTTGTTGCCTTGTCCAAGTAGGACTTGGTAGTATCAAGTTGTTCCTCCTATCCTTTGGCAAGTGGTAGGCTCTCAAACTCTTTCCTTGGAAAGAAGCCGATAAGAAATGCGGAGTTTAGGGCTGTTGGCCTATCGCCAATTCAAACGGTGTGCACTCCTTTGCAAATTGTATGAAAGTTGCGCCATGGCCAGGAGTTTGGCCCAATCCTTTTGGTGCGCACTGACATAATGCCTCAGGTTGCACTCCAACAGGGCGTTGACGTGTTCGGTCTGGATGTCGGTCTGCGGGTGGAAACTAGTGGAGAAGTGAAGTTTCATGCCAAGTATCTTGAACAGCTCCCTCCAAAAGTTCCCAGTAAAGCGGGGGTCTCGGTCGCTAATGATATGTCTTGGCAGTCCCCAATATTTTACCACGTTCTTGAAGAACAATCAAGCAGCCTCTTTTGCGGTGCAATCGGCTGTGGCGGGTATGAAGGTAGCATACTTTGAGAATCTATCCACTACGACCATGATGTTTCCATATCCATCGGACTTGGATAAGGAAGTAATGAAGTCTATGGTCACGCTCTCCCATGGGCGTTCCGCTACGGGTAGTGGCTCTAATAGTCCTCCCCGTTGCTTTTGCTCCACTTTGTCTTGTTGGCACACAAGACAAGTCTGTACGTAGCACTCGATGTCGTCTCACATGCGCGACCAAAAATAGATAGCCTTGATCAGCGCCCTCGTTTGTTGCTGCCCCGGATGCCCGACTCATGGTGTGTTGTGGCTTTCTTTAATAATTCACCACCTGATAGACCCGAACTTGGGCACATAGACCTTTCGATCGGATGTGAGCAAGAGGTCATCTTCCATTCAAAAGTGCCTTGTCTTGCCTTGGGTGGCTAACTCCATCAGTTTTTTAGCCTCGGGATCATGCTGCATGCCATCTTTGAATGTCACAATGGGCCATCGTGATGGTAGCAAGTTCAACCTTCCTACTTAGCACATCGGCCACAACATTGCCTCTTCTTGGCTTGTACTCTAAGTCGTAGTCAAATTCAGCTACAAAATCCAGCCACCTAGATTGCTTTGGGGTGATCTTCTTCTGTGTCTGGAAGTAGCTAATGGCCACATTGTCCATCTTGACCACGAACTTAGAGCCTAGCAGGTAATGTCTCCTTGTGTGCAGGCAATGTACGATGGCCGTCATTTCTTTCTCCTGCACCGTATAACACCGTTTGGTCTTGTTCAACTTGGGACTTTCAAATGCAATTGGGTGTCTATCCTGCATTAAGACTCCTCCAATGGAAAATTCCGATGCATCCGTATGCACTTCAAAGGTTTTTGAAAAGTCGGGCAGCGCCAAGACTGGCTCTTCTGTTACCGTGGCCTTGAGACCTTCGAAGGCTTGCTGGCACTCCTCACTCCAAACTGACAACTTATTCTTCTTCAATAACTCGATCAGCAGAGCAGCCTTAGCAGAGTAACCACTTATGAACTTGCGGTAATAGTTTACAAGTTTGATGAATGACCATAGCTCAATTACTTTAGTGGGCACCTCCCACTCTTGGATCGCCCGAACTTTAGCCTTGTCCATCCGTAGTTCACCCTGACTAATGATATGGCCCAAGAAGTGCACCTCGGGTTAGGCAAACTTGCACTTTTCCCGCTTGATGTATAGTTGGTTCTCCTGTAAGACTTGGAAGACTTTCCTTAGTTGCTCCACGTGCTCCTCCAAGGTGTTATTATAGATGACTATGTCATCCAAGTACACCACTATGAACTGATCCAAGTAACGATTAAAGATCTTGTTCATTAACGTGCAAAAGGTTGCGGGTACGTTGGTTAAGCCAAAAGGCATCACCAACCACTCATATGCTCCATATCCGGTTACGAATGTTGTCTTTGGTTGATCCCCCTCTGCAATGCGCACTTGGTAGTAGCCTTTTCGGAGTCCACCTTAGTGAAGTTCTTGGCCTGCCCAAGTCTATCAAAAAAATCTGCAATGAGCGGGATAAGATATTTGTTCTTAATAGTTACCTTATTGAGAGCGCCTGATAGTCGATGCATAAGCTCAATGATCCGCTTTCTTCTTTTGGAATAGAACCGGCATGCCATAAGGTGCCTTGGATGGATGGATGTGACCGGCCTCAAGGAGCTCCTTCAACTGCTTCCTTAGCTCCTCTAATTCGGGTAGAGCCATGCGGTAGGGTGCGTGTCCAGGTGGCTTGGCTCCAACCTCTAATTCTATCTTGTAATCTACCTCACGCGTCGGAGGTAGAGTCTTCGGCAACTCGTCTGGTATCATGTCCTTATTCTCATCAAGGACCTTCTCTATAATTGGTGGCAAGGATCCTTAGCACCATTGTCTTCTCTCGAACTTGCAATGGTAGCTAGGAACGTTGGCTCTCCTTTCTTTAGGCCCTTCACGATCTGCATGGCTGACAAGTAGGCGTGTCCTTCCTTTTTTGGTACCTTGACTAAAGGTACCATGCACGACTCTTCCCGCTTCATGACCATGAGTTATTAGAGGTAGGGACCGATCATCGTGTGGAAGCGCTGGAAGAACTCCTACCCAAGAATGATGTCAAAGATATCTAAAAGAGTGACAATAAAGTTTGTCTTACCTTGCCATTTTCCCAATGTGATGCTCACTCCTTGGGCGACCCCGTACATGGGGTTCGGTGGAGCATTAACTGTCTTGAGGCGGGTGTTGCTTGGAACGTAGTTTAGCCCTAACCTCTACCACCGTCTTGGTTATAATGTTTGCTTCGGCCCCGGAGTCTACCATGGCACGAGCTAGTCGTCCATTAATGGAGATGTCTACATAATGCGTACTGAAGTCTCCCAGATTCTTTGTCTGTTTGTCTATAGCCTCGCATAGTCTAACCATGCCCAACTACGTCGTGCCTGCCTCCTGCCTTTGCTCTTATGCGTCCTTCTCCTTCCATTCACGTAGGATGACACCAAGGTTCTTTATCTCTTGGCACCTGGGACAACTATGTGGTCTTTCGCATATGTAGCAACCATCTCCCTTGGTGGTCTACACCTTTTTCTCAGTGTAGTTCTGACGCACAAACCGTTTGTTGTCCGACTTGTGGGGGTCGTGCTGTTTAGCGTGTGTCTGCTGCTCCTTGGCTCGATCACGATCTCTCCCACCTTAGGCATAGTTATTCGTCGCATCCTTGCCCTTTTTCCTGTCATGTAGGTCATGCTTAAAGTCGATTAAAGACTCGGCTTGTGTGATGGCCTCGTCTATGGTCTTGACTTGTTGCAACTCCAAATCCGTCTTGGCCTAATTTTGCAGTCCATCCATGAAGTAGAACAACATGTCTTCGTCCGTGAGGTTGGGAATCTGAAGTGTTAAGAGTCGTGAGCTCCTTCACGTACGCCCGAATGCTTCCCGTTTGCTTCAGTTCCCTAAACTTGCGCTTAACCTCGTATACGACATTGTTAGGGAAGAAGACTTTCTTGAAGTCCTCGCGAAATTTCTCCCACATATTGATGGTGCACGTCTCCTTCCCTATCTCGGCCTTTTTGCGCCACCATCATAGCATGGCTATTTTCGAAAGATACAATACAACAATGTTGATCTTATTCTCATCACTCCTCACCTAACTACACTTAAAGTAATTCTCCAAGTTCCACAGAAATTTCTCCACCTCTTGAGCGTCACGGACGCCTTTAAATATAGGTGGCTTAGGACCCTCGACCCTAGCCTCCCTATCACGGTCGGGTGATGCCGATCCTTCAGCTTTCACATCATCCTTGAGTGTCTTCATCTCGGACTTCATGGTTTCAATTGTGTTTAACGCCTCCATAAATCGGCACTCCAAGGAAGTGATGGCCTTTTTCATCTCAAACTTGGCCCGCTGACTTCCCTCCAACTCCTTACAGATGTTTTCGATCTCCTCAAGGGTGAAGTCTTCAAGAGTTTTGAACTTTCCGTCGGCCACATTCATATGCCGACTTAATATCTCCATGGCCTGTCTCTCCACTTCAACCCTTATGACCCATTCTTCTCTAGCAGTGACATCAATGGCCTCCTCACCAAGTTCATCGTCACTTGCTTCGGTGGTCGAAGGTGGATGAGTTATTAGTGCCTCGCTTGGTGTGGGGTCGAGCAACATTTTCTCATTACTCTTTTGGTGGTTCTTTTCCTTGCGGTTTTCTTTCCACCATCCAAATAGACGTTGGTGGTGCTAGCGGCGTTCACGTCTCCTTTGTTAGACATTCTCTTAGTATCAAACCTCGCTCTAATACCATGTTGTCACGGACTTAGAGTTATCGCTAATGCTTTGTGCGGCGCTTGACAACTTACTCACTATTCTTTCAAGGTCTTGCAAGTTCAAGCAAGCCTTTAAAATTGAGATCGCTAAGAGAATACAAAGAAAGACTTAGAAAGAACAAGAGAGCTTTTGGTAGAAGGCTTTTTGTATTGCTTGGAATGCTTTACAATGCAAATGAATGACACCTCTATTTATACTACCACCTAAGGGCTAAAGTGTAATTTAAAATTACTTTACAAGTCCCTAAGATATTTACACATTGGTCCTATCTCTAGAATTCTCTACACACTCTAGGACTCTCCAAAGCCTTCTTGAAAAATCTAAAGGATTTTAGAGTTCTCTACAAGCCTCTCCTCAACTCTAGAATCTTCCGCCCCTATCCGGACGCGAAATCTGGCGGCAAAGTGGCGGGACGTCACATATGGCATTATAAATTCTCTTAGTTATTACTAACTAGTTAACGCGGTCATATTTTTCTCTATTAAGTTGATATAAAAGAAATTAAGAAATTTCCATACCAATAAAAGAAAAAAGAAAAAAAACAATAAAATCAAATTAGTTTCAAGAAAAAAAGAGAGGAGAACTATAATTTTGCCTTGGAGCAATACAAAGACATATTTTTGTTCACCAATATTATATACATTGCTATCTCATTTTTGGATGTTTTAAATTATTTATGTTATTTTACATTTAACTTTTTTACATAATACTCTTTACATTTATAAATTTGTTTAACTATTTAAATATAGAGTTCATGTAATTTCTATTGCTTGTAATTTAACTTTTTCTCAATTATTAATTCAAAATATGAGCATATCAATTAGTTTATTTAATAAAATTGATGGCCTAAATTTTTTATATATCCACACAAAACTTTCATATGAAAAACATAGAAAGTGTAATTCTAAATTTAAGAAAGGAAGTAGAAGTTATATTCAATTCATACATCTACTAATTAATTAACATTTTGTAACAAAATTACATTAAAGCAACAAATACACAAGACAACTCAAATATCAATTTTATATAAATTATGTGATCCAAACATTGCAGAAATATGAAGAACTTAAAAACAAATATATGATTTCATAAATCAATATTGTGACATTTATTCTTAAAAACTAATAAAATAAATGAAAAAAAATAGGGAAAAGGTAAAATGGAAATCGTCTTTTTTGGCTAGTGCAATATTTTTTAATTCCTAACTTTAATCATGAGTTCATCATGAAATGTAATAAATATAAATGTCTATTCAGAATTTTTTTTGAAGAGTTACGACTTCTCATTTTTAAATTTATTTAGTAAATAACTATATTATTCTTCAATTGATTAATAATGTAAATATTTTTTAGATTTTTGAAAATTAAGATAAAAAGAGAAATGTCATAATTAAGAGAGTTAAAGGGATGATTTAATTTTTTTAAGATATTTGAAAAGATATTTCATTATACTACTCTATTTTAATAAATTTTCTTTCTTTAGGAAGAAAATGAAAAATTTGAGTGATGAGTATTTAAGCATTTAAATTTACAATAAAGAATAGGAATAAGTGGACTAGTAAAATTTGAAATATTTATTTTCTACAATAAATAATAGAAATTAATGAAGGAAGTAGTAATTGACTCTTTTTTTTAACAGTAATTTAAATAGAAATATTGTGAAAATTACAACAACAAAAAATTGGTACAAAAGATAAATAGAATTTTTGGCCAAAGAGGGGTGTCAAATCACCTCTTTAATATTTAACTTATATTATATATAGATAGATACAAATTTTCATTCATTATTGAGAAGTGAAAGGTTGGAGTGATAACCATTTAGGCCTTTAAATTTACAACAAAGAATAGGAATACATGGAATAATAAATTTAGAGACATTTAAATTTTTATAATAAATAATAGAAATGAATGGGGGGAGTAGTAATTAACATTTTTTAAAAATAATAATAATATATTAAAATATAATGAAATTTATAAAAAAAAAAATGAGAAAAATAACTAGGATCTTTGGCAAAGAGAGGTTGGGGGGGGGGGGGGGGGAGGGGGCGAGGAAATAGGAAAAAAGATAAGTTATTAATAGTGATAACTTAGAAATTAATTCTTATATTTTTTTATGCATAGATGCTTTGAGATCGAAAGATGATTAGTGTCAATGAGGATGACTTAGCCTATTCATGAATGTTCATCACAATAGAGCAACACAATCACATATGTGTGACATAGATTTCCAATCCCCGCACCCCTAGATTGCTTGTTAATTATTTGTTTCATTCTGATTTTAGCTTAATTGCGATAATTGATAACCAAAGCTTTATATTAAGTTGGTGGTATCATCCACCCAACTGTTCTAACTATTACAAATGAGATAATTTAAAGTTCAAATTTCTTGATTAGGAATTCTCTATGATATACCACTCCCTGTGGGATTTGACACCGACTCTTCATTGGATTTTCTATTGATGATGATCACTCACTCTTTTAATTAGTCTTGGAGGGTGATTTGAGTGTTGTAAAAAATGACGCCACTGCCGGGGAATGGTGGTTGATAATTCTAATTGAGAAATTGGATTTTAATTTGGTTTACTTGTAGTTGATTTTTTGTTTGGTGTTGTTGTTGGCTGATTTGTAGGATTACAAAATGAGTGACCATGGGAGTGACACTGACAGTCACTATGGTCAAAATGACAACATGGGTGATCTCAATGACATGCCTCCCTATGATCGTCCAGGCGCAAAAGAACAAGTTGGGCTAGAAGGAAGTCGGACGAAAGATATTTTTGTAAGGATCTACAACAAGGTTGAAGGGTCCGATAAAGTGCTGAAAGATTTGAACAATGACTTCTCCACTTTATCTTAAACGGTAACTTCACACAGTTTCTATCAAGTAGCTGGAGACCCAAATGTGTCAAATTGTCATTCATCTAAATCTAAGGCAAAAGGGAACTTTGCCTAGTAACACCATCTCGAACCCCAAAAATGATTGTTGAGTTTGAGCAATATGTTGTGTCACAATGTTAAATAAGGCGCTTCTTGGGAGACAACCCAAGTCTTTATTATTGTTTTTAATGCTTTCAAATAATGTGCGTTGTAAGTGCAGGTTGAGAAGAGGTTGGAAGATAGAAAAGGGAAGAATATGTGATGCAAGAACAGAACAGTGATCCGCCGAAGGTTGGAAGATTGGCAATTAGCCAAACATGTTCGGCGTCATTAGTCATGTTCGCCGAACAGGCCTGATATAAAAAAGTCAAGAGTATTTTCAAATTCAAAAATCAATATTTTGAAATCTGAGAGATTTTTTAATTCCTTTCTCTTGCATCGTACATTTTGAGTGTTTGTGAGACTTGTGTTAACGTCTTGAAGATTCTAAGAGTGTAGTTTCTTGGAGTTCGTATCAACCAAACCCTAAATCTCTTAGTTTCTTGATTGTTTTTGGCTTTAAGGTTGGTGTTTTGACTTTTTATTGTTGCTTTTGAGTTTAGAAGGCATATAGGGTGTGGGCTTAATCCCTTTAATTGAGGTTAAGTACATGATTTCGATGGGTAGCGTCATATTGTTGAAATTGAACTCTGCCCATGAGACTTTAATTTTGAATGCCTGTAAAAATGATGAATAGTGATTGTGTTAGTTAAGTTGCTGAATTGAATTGCTTAATTTTTTGGTTCTATGCCTAATTTAATATGAGTGAAGTCTGAGTAGCTCAGTGTTGATGCAATTGAATGATTTTGTCTAATGATAGACAGGGTGACTACTTTCTTAAAGGCAAATCGTCAACTAATGCAATACCTAGTGATAAATGGGGGAAATATGATTACCCGTAGGTGGAAAAACATCTAGATGAATTGTAATATTGGAGGAAAACTAGTATTTGTTGTGTGTATTGGTTTTTCTATGAAAATTTGGCACTGAGCTGAAACTTCCTGTTTGGTGAGCTTGTCTTAGTTCACCAAGGTATTTTGGCGAATTGCCAAGTAAGACCCAGCTCGCCTTCTTTAGCATGCACATGGCCTTGAGTACTATTCCATTCGACGGGCTTGTCTTAGTCTGTTGAACCCACTTAGCGAACCGCTGAGTAGGAGGGGATATCATATTTGATGCCTGTTACTTTCCCTTTTGCACTGTTAGTTTCAGTGTGCTTGCCTTAACCCGCCAAAACCAACTCGGCGAATCACTGAGTTGGCATTGACTTCGCTTTGTATGCCTGAACCCTGAGTAATTTGATACTGTCCAATTTGACAAGCTCATCAGAGTTCACCAACCCTATTTGGCGATCCGTCTTCCCATTAGGCGAGCCTCAAAAGTGTTTTTGAAATGTATTTCAATTCACGTTCAAATTCAACTAACCTTCACAAATCCATTGTTTGAATGTGTGCTTTGCAGGTAATGGAAAGAACCAAGGATAAACAGGTGGCTTCTTCCGATATGGAGTCGAATAGAGAGCTCTCTCCTCTGCCTCCTCTACTAAAAAGACGTCGAGACATAACCATAAATGAGACTTCAGAGGCTTCCTGGTGTCATCAAACTACCCCTTCACAGCCATCAACCCAACAAAGGACATAGACCAGACCGGGGGTAGTTAGAAAGAGGAAGGAGATCTGATCCAAGTTGGTGCAACATTCATC
The DNA here is from genome assembly GCA_037074985.1 of Solanum bulbocastanum. Lineage (NCBI taxonomy): Eukaryota > Viridiplantae > Streptophyta > Magnoliopsida > Solanales > Solanaceae > Solanum > Solanum bulbocastanum. The sequence goes on along the minus strand of CM073599.1, from coordinate 35,103,364 downwards.
TAAACAAGCACTAGCTTCCAGAGTCGTATCGGTTAAAGTTCCAAGAGCCCTAAATAGGCTCAAAGCTGTTGGTAAATGGACAATACTTGAGGAGAGACTGTTCTTCATAGATGGAGTTATGGATGAATACCCAGCCATTAGGTACACAATACAATTCGACAAGTTCGAGGGATTCACCAAACCTAGAAATCCTTACATTCCTTCCTCGGTGAGGGAGTTTTATACAACTTATGCTCAAGCCCTTCCCAAGAAGCAAAAGGGTACAATCTAGATATCTCTCGAAGAAGTGAAAGTAAGAGAAAAGAAGGTTAAGTGTGATGTGGAAGCCATTGATACCACACTGAAGATGCCGACATTCAAATCTAATTTATATTCACTTCGGGTGCACCATGATTTGGATTCTCTGAAGTCTAGCACCCTTGATCTCTGACTCTTCCCCCCTCTTTGATGGCTGATGGTGCCGAGATCGAGAATAAAGATTTGAATGTTGTGGCTAGATATTGGTTTGGACAACAACCTAATATCGTCCCAGAATGAGTCCCTCTTTCGCCATGACAAGACAATATTGGTATGCACCATTATTGATCGAGAGCACATATATGTTGGTGACATTATAGCTGATAAGATGCTGATGAGGACAAGACAGGAAAATATATCTCTCCCATTTCCAGTTCTAATCATGCAATTATATGAGAGGGTAGGAGTCCCTTTTTTGGGCTACAACAAATGTGAGAGTCACATCAATCTCATCTAATGACATTAGAGGGATCGAGGTAGAATGTTTGTGAGATGATGCACGGAGGAAGCCGCCACCACCAGAATCCACACCCATGGTTGACCCTGCTACTCTTGCACCTGAGACCAACACACCCGCTCTTTCTGTGGAGCAGATAGAAATTTCCACACTTTGCTCTGTTGCTGGCTTTTCTATTTCTGCACTTGTATAACCTGTTGCCACTACTATTGTGAGGCCTCCCTTTTTTCTTGTTTCTCGTGTCCCTTTGACCCAAACATTAATATAGCAGATGGGCAGCCTTGCCTGGTCAGCAGATATGAGAGTTGCCCTAATTGAGAAGGACTTGTTTATGAGCATTGACCAGGACATTTGAAAGGTCTTGGATTCTCTGATTGAGCAGTTAGCCAAGTGTAAGGGGATGATAGAGAGCCATGCTTTGAGGCTGGATGATCTAACAATAAAGATTGAGGCTCCGGAGAAAGCAGAGGGTAGTTCTAGTGTTTTAGACACTATAAGGGCTGAGGTAGATACTTTGAGGGCTAAGGTTGCTACTTTGAGGGCGTACGTGGTCCAGATACAGTCAATGGACATATCCACACTTTGGGGGTGATGTTCCCCTTCCAGATGTGCCCGAGATGCCTAGTGATGTTCCTTTTTGGACTGTGCTTGATGAGTCAGAGATTTCAACTCATTCATAGTTTAATATTCAAGGAATTAGTGTCCTCAATGCCTTTACAGAAATGAAGGCAAAATAGCAAGACAAGGACATTACAAGGCAAATAGAGCGAAAAAGCTGAAAAAGTTGAAGGAAAGCAAGGTTGGTACTCGCCAAAGCCACGCAACGAGTCGCTGAGTGGACCTTCAGTTCGCCTAAATTTCCAGCAGGCCAACCCATGGACAATACCAACTTGGCAATAGGAGAATTATTTCGGCAATTCACCAAAAGTGCTCGGCGAAGCTAATGTAGCTCGCCAAAAGTTACAGAAAAGATATGGTGAAAGGTTATGTCAAGAAGGTGATGAAAGGGGCATTCGGCTCATCGCTGACCAGGTCAGTGAAGCCTAACTTGCTTCGCCGAGTGACTCTGATGCTGAAATTTTGGGAACGTATAAATGCAATTTTCAAAAGAAGAAAAAAGAGTTTCAAAAAATAGTCCAGTTCCCACATTATCCAGTTCTGGGTTTTTTATCTTCAACATTCTAAACATTGTTCTTATAATTTTTTAGTAGAGATTTAGGGTTTGTTTGAATTTTAGCTTCAATTTGAGCAATTGGAGACTTGTGGATTGTTGCCCAATCTGATGGAAAACATAGTTGGTAACCATTTTTGGGGGTGTGATTATGTAGTTGAATGTTTGAATTATCTTATGGGTGTTAATATTTACTCATTTTATTGTTGATTTGAACTGTGTTCAATTAATAGTTTGTGTTTTAATTGATGAATTGTAGTTGCAAATACAATTCTAGTCTAGTACTCTAAGATTGCTTGAGAAAGAGGTATTAGAGTTAAAACTATTAGTTGATGATTGCAGTGATTGTGTTGTTGCAGATTTAGCTTGAGAAACAAATCTAGCTTGAAAAAGTAGATTGATTAAGGTATTGGGCTGCTAATTTGTGCTGCTTATCGAGGTTCTAAAGAACTCACTTGATTCATGATAGTTGATTGAGAAATGACTATTGCACCTAAAGCCTAACCTACCCACTAAGGTTCAACGACTTTTAGTATGTAATAATCATCCATTTAGCAAAATTAGCATTCAATTTCACACACCCAAGAAACTTTCTTTACTTGTGTACTCCCGATTATTTGTGGTTGTTAATTGGTCACCCGAATCCCCCCATTTGACATTAATTGTCAACCCCTTTCATCTACTTTATTTTTGTGTATATGTCTAGATTTACAAACGATTAGAACACCATTCTACTTTGTAATCGAATTTTTTACCATATCACTCCCTATGGGATCGACCTCAACTCTTAGTTGGATTTATACTTGTTAGAAACCGCCTACACTTAGAATTGTATGAAGCGTAGTTGAGCGTTATCAAAAATGGCTCCGTTGTCGGAGAGTGGTGTTTAGAATTCTTTTATTGAAGTTTAGTCGTGAACTGATTTTGTTGTAGTTGAATCAACTTATTTGTATTCTTTGTTGGCTACTCTAAAACAAGTGAAGAGATAAGTGTTAATGGGAGCAATGCTTGCCAACTTAGAAATAACGATGACATCGATAATTTGCAAGATGTCAATGAAGATCAGTTGGGAAGTGCGGGTGCTATCCAATTGCCTTTGATTGTGGGCAATGCGGTGTTTCATGTGACCATTACTATGTTGTAACTGCTGCAAATAAAGGGTCTCTTTGGAGGTCTTGTTCATGAGGACCCTTATGACCACATACGAAACTTTGTGGATGTGTGTGGGTCATTTTCTTTTAAGAACATCACTCGGGAGTTGGTATGACTTCATTTATTTCCCTTTTCTCTAATGGGGGAGGCAACGAAGTGGTTGGCTGATTTACCAAGGGAATCAATTACTTCTTGGGAGGAGCTCACAGATGCGTTTTATGTAAGCTTTTTCCCTTCCTCAAAGATGGTGAAGTTGAGAGATAATATTCAGAACTTCAAGCGAGTGGATGGTGAATGTATTTGCGAGACATGGTTGAGGTTCCAAAAGTTGTTGCTCCAATGTCCAATTATGTGAGGCCAAAAATATATATTTTTAATCATTATTTGCCTTACATTTATTATTTGTGTTTGTTTTTTTTGAGCATGAATTTTATGGATTAGCTAAATAGTGTATTTTATTTGTAGGAGTAAATTTGTGTAAAAATGAAGAAGTTTGGAGCTAAAACGAATTAAAGATGGAAAGTTGAAGAAGGAAATCAAGCAGACAACTTAATGGATTAAATTCAATATAATAATATATAATATATAAATTACAGAAGATTGCAAATTGCAAATTGCAAATCTGCGAAGGTCAGTGTGCCAAGTGAGATTTCTAAAGGTAGTGGCCAGTGCAAAGTTGAAGCAGTTACACAGTTTCATGTGGAAAACTAATTCTTATTGGTTTTGGTTTCCTAATTTGTTTTGGAATCAGCTATTTATTTATGGTTTCTACCTCTATAAATAGTCCAGAGAAATAATTATTAGGGAAAAATCAATCATAGGGCATCAAATATAATGTTTTCAAAACTTTTTAGGGTTTTTTCTTCTTCTTTCCTTAGACATTAGTAGCTAAAGGCTCTTGTTCTGAGGCGTGGCTATGGGTAATTGTTGAATATCAATTGTTTTGAATTAATGTTGGTTATCACTTTAAATTACTTTTGTATTCTTGTTTAAGTATTTCATGTTTCATCACCATAGAAATAAATGTCGTGTCTATCTTAAACTTGGGAGGCGCTAAGGTAGATAGACCAAAGAATATAAAAAGTTGATCTTCCATTAAATTGAGTTGATTTGTGTTTGGGAGTGACACACGGATGAACACCTAGCTTAGTTATAAAACCGGATGAAATATAAATGCTCGCTAATTAGGACTGTATATCCCCACTCAATGATGTAGTTAGACAACTAATTGGAGTAGGCGATTAGAGGTCGGGAGACCATGATCATAAAATCAACCCTATAATTCTGTAATTTGATAACCATAGTTAATTCATGCATGAGATGTTATACATGAAACCCTATACCTGTTGCAGCCCTGGAATTTTCCACATCACTGTAAGTAAATTTATTATTTCATTCCTGCATTCTTTTTTTTTTATAACTAAAAATCAAACACTTTTTGCACTCTTAAATAAATAATTAGACTAGTACAATTTAGTAAATAGTTAATTGATAAGTCCTTTGGGTTCGATAATTCAGTTCTTTCAAGAGACACTATACTACTTGCACGACCACGTACACTTGCGTGTGTAATTAAGAGCAATAAGTCAAACTCACGGGCTACCGAACAATGTGTCGTTACAATATTTCTACTGGAGCCTCAACTCAGTCCACAAGGGTGTGATAGACTAGTTCGTTTGAGGAGAAATCATGCAACAACAATTTGACATAGAATCTACCCTTCTTGATGAGACGACAAAAATAAATCGACCTTCGTACACTAGAGAAGATTAGGTGTCTCCGTTGAATTTTGGGATGACAAAGAACCAATTGAAAAAGAACCAAGAGCAAGATAAAAACATGACTAAAATGATGAACCAAATGGACCTACTGGTGAAACATGTCATGGGAAATGGTTCCAAGGTCGTGAATGCAGTCGGAGTTAGTGGAGTGAATCTTGATGAAGCACACTTTGAGATGAAGAAGTGGATTTCTTGGCAAATCAGACAGGTGGTTCCTATCCGAACTACCCAAGGTCGGGTAAAAATCAAGGTTGGAACAGAGATCATGATGATGGTTGGAGAGACTGAGATAGAAAATGGTGTGACTGTGGTACAAATTGAGAGAGCAGGATGGCGACAAAGAAATATCTGCACCTCGCAATGAGCATCAAAATCCAAAAGAGTCAAGGGAAAATCCTAAAAATTTCTGCACCAAAGATATGTTTGCTTGCATTGTCAACAAAATTGAAGGATCGGATAAGGTTCTAAAGGAAATGAAGATGACGTCTCTTCTCTGAACCAAATAGTTTCTTCACATTTGGTATCTATTAAGCATTTGGAGACATAGATGGGCCAAATCTCAACTCATTTGAATCCAATACCAAAAGAAGGTTTGCTGAGTAATACAATGGTTAACCCAAAGAATGAAGCTTGAAGGTGTGTCTTCGTCGTGCCACGATATTAAATAATGCACTTCTTGGGAGGCAACCCAATTTATAGTTTTTGTTTTTGTTGTTTGAATAATAGTTGTAAGATGTCCAGGTTGAAAAGTTGAAATTTGGGAGAAATAGGCAATTGGGCGAGCTCAAGTACCACTCGGCGAATCACCGAGAGGGTCAGCATACCCAATATAAATCACCTTTTTGACCAACCAAAGGGTTGGAGTTCTGGTAACTTCGGTGGGAAAAATTACCATTCGGCACATCCCCGAATAGGTTGGTGATATAAATGGATACCGCCGACTAGGGCATGAACTGAAGGGTCAAAAAGGATGCTAACCGTTTTAAATTCAAAATTCCCTTCTATTATGAATTTTTTGACTCTTGCACACTTACACTTCCAATTTAGATCATATTTTGGTTGATATTTTATCGTGGGTGTCATTAATTGGTTGGAATTTGTGTTTGCTTTCGCATTTGCTCGTTTGATTTTTGTGTTTGTCTACTGTTGAGGTTGGTGTCCCGAACTTGATTTAATTTTTAGCCATTTCCTATACATACTCGTATAATTGCTAGATCTATTGGATGAACTTGTGAAATTGGTTAATTTTGAATTGTGGGCAATTGTTTATCGTGTTAAATTTCTTGTTTAGCCTTTTATATTTTGAATTCCGTGTTTAGATTGCTTGAAATTACAGGTGTGTGGTTGTAGTATGTTGAGTCTGATGTGGGTGAAGTCTAAGTAACCCGAATTGTATTGATCAACTTAATTTGTCCAATGATAGAGCGGGTTACGTCATTCTTAAGGGCAAAAGACATTGATAGGTTGATTTTATATAAAATGGGGGGAAGTCTGAGTACCTCGGGGTTGGTAGTGATATGGGCTAGGTGTTAATTGCATATGCTAGGCTTTAATTTTGTTGTCATAGTTTGTGTGTTGAATATTTGAAGTTGGGTTAGAAATCTGGCACGAGAAGTAGTTCGACAAGCTTAGTCGAGCTCGCTGACTAACTTGGCGGTTCACCGAACATCTTTATGATTGCCCTTTTTACCTTGAAAGTTAGATGTTAACTTCTGTAACATTCGGCTATATGCTTGCGCTCGTCGAGTTTACTCGGCGACTCACCGAATGGCCTTTTAATCTCCTTTTGTCAGCCTAATTTTATGAAATTCATTCTGTTAGATTCGGCGAGCTACCTTTGGCTTGCCGATTGAACCTGGACCTCACCTACTTATGCTGAAATTCAATTCATTTCAGTTTTGTAACTTTCTATGAGCCCTTCAAGGCTCGTCAAATGAGTTCGGCGACTCGTTGAGATAGTCGGCAAGTTTTTATGCAATTTTTTTTTAAAAAAGTTGATATTTCACTGACCTGTTTCTCATACATTTGTTTGATATGTGGTGTTTTGTAGATATGGCCAGACCTAAAGTACCCATAAGGAACTAACCACCCAGAAAGATCGACACGGCCTAGACTTTCTCCAATAGAGGGAAGGAAACAACAAAAGGAAAGAGCCCATGAAGCCAAGCTCAAGTAGTTCTAGCTCCGACATCATGGTCATAGAATCCACCAACCTCACCACTTCGGATTCTGATCGTGAAACAATTTGGGGTCTAGATTGCCGGCATACGAGTCAGAGACAGAAGATGACCAAACTCTACAACGGAGATGAGCTTAGTTATGCTCCAAAGCGCTACATGATTTGATAAGACTTTCGGTCACTCCTCCACCTCCTCCACCTCCTCCACCTCCAGCATAGATTGCTGAGCAGGACCACCAGTGCCCCCAATAGAGGCACTTCCACTTCGATTGATGAATAGATTGAAGGTTGTCGGGTTGTGTACAATTTTGAAACAGAATAGGTTGTCCACTGATGGGGTAGTGGGAAGATATCCAGATATGTGGAAAATAATTCAATTCCACAAATTCAAGCAATTCACGCAGCCCCGAGGCTTATACATACCTTTTTGGGTCCGGGAGTTCTACACAAAGTATGGGAAGTTGGTTTCGAAGGGGAAAACTAAGGCCAGCTCATTTGCACCAATTGATTACATGGTGCAGTAGTTCGGATATTAATGAGGCTTTGGGGTGCACGATCAATGTGATACACTTCTTGGTAGACAAGATCTAGAAGTAGACCCTACACGACCTCAAGGGGTGGTTGGCTCCTTGGATTCTGATAGTAAACCATTATGAATCAATCCAAGGGTCCAGATTGAGAAGAAGGGCATGAATATAGCTACGCGGTACTAGTTTGGATTCATCAGCAACACACAAATGTCTTCCCAGAATGAGTCCATGCTCCGACAGTCGAAGGTAGATTTTCTGGGTTCCATAATTGATCGGGATAGACTAAATCTCGAATTTATTATTGAGCAAGAGATGTCCATGAGGTCCAAGAAAAGCTTGACATCGCTTCATTTCCCGGTGCTGATTACAGAGTTGTGACAGCGTGCTCGAGTTCCCTTTGTGGCAAAGACAGATGTGGAAGTGACTCATACTTCCTCTAGTTACTTCTGGAGGATTAAGGCCTAGTACACCAGGGACAAGGCTGAGTAGAGGAAAGCAGCATCGGTGGATACATCCCCGGCTGTCGATGTAGATATGCTAGAGGCAGGTACAACTCATCCCACTCAGGCCGATGAGCCTTCATGTACTCCTAGTACTACTACTATGACTAATCCTTCTTCATCTGCTACTATTACTACTGTTGTTGTTGTTGTTGCTGCCTCCCACCCCCGTTAACACAGGCAATGCTCTATAAGATGGGCCATCTAGCACAATATGTTGATGTACATATTTCCCGGGTCAAGGCAGTTATCATCAAATAAATTAAGCAGGCTATAGTTTCTTCCTTAGCCCATATTCAAGCCGAGTTGTTAAAGCACCAAGAGTTGATTACCACACATGGACTGGTGTTGGATGACCTCACTATGCATGAAAGGTATGTGAGCAGGGGGGCGCCAGTTCGATGAGGTTACAGCCTTGAGAGTTGATACTTCTAGAAAGAGGCATGACGTGGATGAGCTTAAATCCACTAATTTCTCTATGTTATTTGGTACTGTGGACCTTTCTGAGATACCAGTTATTTATGATATCCCTCTAACTACTTTGACCGAAGATGTTGTTGTAGCTGATGATGGTGCTAAGTCGGACACTCCTAAGACTGATGAGGAGGAGTCTGGGACCCGTGACGCAACTATTTATGATGATATTAAAGATATAAAGGGTGCGATGGTGCAGACAGCTATGAAGGTGTCTCTTTGGGACACTTTGATGATTGGGTCGGTGGAGTAGAGGTCGTTGGTGAAGATGAGTTGGGCACTGATGCCCAGACTGAGAGAGCCCCAGATGTACAAAGTTCACCTCAGGCTTAGCTTAACAAGAGGATATTGACTCTCTTATTATTTTACTTTTTAGACAGTTGTTTTATTTTACATTGAGGAAAATGTTTGGTTTTGTTTGGTGGGGTGAGGTATCTTCATACCAATCCCCTTGGGCTGTATTTATCTTGTTTTGTATCTCTTATGTTTTGGATGTTTATTATTGTGACTGCTGGTCTTTAATGTGAATGCTGGTTTTTTATCCTAATTAATTCACCTCTGAATTTTGGTATTTGTGAATGTGTGATTGTTCTCTCACATATTTGAGTATCGGTTGCGATCAATACCAGTGACTTGAATAGTATTCTTGATTGAACTTGTGCAATTCCAATGAGGAAAATTTGAGTTGTATAAGTCATGTCTGAACTCTTAGCATCTCATTGTAGCTAGCCAATTGTTGAATTGAGTCTTGTGATGATCGTTGCATGCGAGCTCAACTTGTAGAGTCTTGATCGATGATTGTGTTGAATGTCTTATGTAGTAAGATTTCATTGAAATATGTGCTTGGTGATAAATAGAAATTTCCCCATTGGTCCAATTGACTAATATAGGCGAATGAAAGAAATGATCTTAGGCACCAATTTTGGAAGAGTGAACCAAATTGCTATTATACCTCTTTGTGACCACCTGTGAGAGTGTGAACCTAGCTTTACACCATTTGAGCCTAACCTTTTCTTTGGATGAAACATGAACACACTTGACCTATTTCCTTCCCACCTAAAACCTTCATGAAACATTAGTTTGTTTGAATAGTCAACTTACGCCAAAAGCTTAAGTTGGGGGTGTGGTGGAAATTGAAAAGAGAGTAGGAGAAATAACTTTGTGAAAATTCACCCTTGAAGGATTGTGTTGAAAAACACGAAACCCCTCCATATAAAAAAAAAGAAGAGAAAAGCAACAGAAGAAAATGATTGAAAAAGAATGTTGCAATGCAATTCGTGCAGGAATAAAAGAAAAGGGGCGTCCAATGAGTGTTATCAAGAATGTTTGTGCTTGAAAGTACATAGGGTGGATTGTGAAAATCAAAAGAGTAGAAGAAAAGGAGAAGAAGTGAAATGCAAGCCATACGACATAAATGTAGAAGTCACTAAGCCAAAATGATCATACATTTACCCTCAACCCTGTTACAAGCCTTGAAAGACCTTAGAGATCTTGATTGAGTTGATTGTCATGTTGAATGGAAAATATGGGCAAGCCTATGGGTAGAATCATGTATGTGTTTATCTTTGAGAGTGTGAGAGTTGATTTTAATTCCTTAATTCTCAAATTTTTGATGAGCTTTGTGCGGGCATGAAATCATTCTTTGTGTGAGGGTATTCAAATACTTATGTTGAGCTTGAATTTGCATTTGAAGTAAGCATTGTGAGCTTGACTTCTATTTGATGATGATTAGTCACAATTTGAATCTTGTAGTGCACAATTGAACATTGCTTGGGTAGATTAAATCTCATGTGCATTCATGTTGAGTCTCAAGAAGAACTATTTGTAGGCATCCCTATTGACCTGATTGATCTTATGTTTTACTTGAGGATAAGAAAAAGTTTGAAGTGTAACGACCTATTCCCGTCGTTATAGAAAAGCCGATGGGGAAAAATTTTGAGTCGAAAAACTTTTTGGTAGTAACTTGAAATTTTCTAGCCTACTCCAGATTTAGAAAAAATTGGAGTTAGTGAGGTCTAGGTAATCTTATAACAAGCAACATGTTTAATATGTAATGTGATTATATGAGTAGATAGCTAAGACGTTAAGGAACCCGTATGACTTTAAGGAATCAAATTCGGGCCAGTAGAACTCCCGAAATCGATCTTGGCATGAACGGGTACTTTCTAAGTGTCATGGGATAAAGGTGTGTTGTGAAATGGGGGTTTGTAACTCTAAATCTGACTCACTAGTTCTGTGCAGGCCGCTGTGGTGGGATAGGGGCCGCCATAGCAGGCCAGTCGCGAATTAAGTCGGAAATAAACCCCAAAATGTTATTATTCTGCAACATTCAATCTTGAGAACTAAGGAATGACCCAGGGATATTTTTTGAAGGTTTTCCACCTCTTCTAGCACCAAAGGTAAGGTTTTTACTCCTCGAGTCCATGTTTTGATCCGTAGAACTTAGTTTCTTGGGTAATTATTGATGGGGGAGGGTTTTGATCTAGGAATTATGGTGAAAAAAGTCCCTAAAATGGGTATGGGGATCAAGGGTTTTACCTAGGGCTGATATTATTGATTTTGATTCGGGTAATTAGGTCATTTTTATTGATCCTCGCGTTATATTGTTTGTTTGTAGACCAAGAACAAGCGGAAAGAATATGGAAAGGGAAGAATCAATTTTCTTAGGAGATTCAAGCTTTGTTCGAGTTAGGTTGTGATTGTGATTTCATATTGGTGTGGTGTATGTTAGTAATTACTTCGTTTTAATGCATGTTGTGTAATACCCCGTAACTTAAAATACATTTGCGACTCATAAACACCAATGCATAGATGTGATATCAGGGGAAGTATGTCATTGAAAATGGTTAAGAGTACCATGTATCCCTTATATTTAGTCATTTGAGTTAGGCCAAAGAATTCATTAAAGAAAAGATCCAAGTTTAAAGGTTTATTGGGGAGGAATACTACAAATGATCTCATTTCTCAGCTGACTTGAACGAGCATATATCCTAATATATAACGAGTTAGAGGTCCTACAACCTATCCAATTAAATTTATTTGAGTCTAGTTTCCATCATAACAAACCGCTCGTTAAACAATATTGTAGTAAAGAGTTATGTTCATTCTACGATAGACGTGTGCACTGCCCAATCACTTTGAGACATGTGGCACTTTAGAGAAAGTCAGCCAAACTTGTTGTTTTTATATTAAAAGTTTGGGATATACTATCTCATATACTCAAGAATGTGTAAGGACTGTTTTCAAGTTATTTCTTCAAGTTTTTCTCATCTTCAATCCTCTAAAGGTTAAGGTAAGTTGGTTTCTTCAAGAATCAAGTGTCTTCCTCTCCATAGACCTATAGATATACTTAGCTAAATGTTTTCTTGAAGGAAAAAGTATTGTTCTTGGAGAATAGAAAAGGGCAAGGGCTGCTTTTATTGGATAGATAGGTATGACTCCTCTTCCATCTTCATAAATAGTATTCCAAGGATGCTTTAAGTATAATTTGTGGGTAGGACTCACGGAACGGTGATAGGAAGCCGTGAGTCCCTTTTTTGCCCATTATAGTTGATGTTTTTGAGAGGAGAGAGTTTGTAGAAGGTTGTGTTGGCCATTGTTTTGACCAAATGAGGGGTCAATGGTGTCACGCCCTGAGCCTACACCCTGGGCGGGACTGGCACTCAAGAAACATTGTTGGCCTCAAGCGAACCCTTGGCCTTGATTACTTACTCAGCGGAAGACTTAAACATAAGAAATATAACTCATGCATAACTTAAGAAATAATATCTTAGCCAAAATGGCAACTCAAGTCTTAAATGTATACAACTAAAATGAATAAGACTAAAGAACTATAACTATCTGTCTATAAAGGCTCTAAAACAAAAAGGGATGTCGGTAAATGACCCCCGATCATCCTAACAACTGAAAACTAAAAAGCAAATGATAAAAAGAGTCCTCTGAAATGCTAAGAGGCTCACTAACTGACTCTGAGTTCTTAACTGGATCAATGAGGCGATGGGTGATGATCCTGGTTACCTGTTTCTGTATCATAAGACAATGTAGGCTAACTGGCATCAGTACATTGAATGTACGAGTATGCGAGTTGGAATGCTAAACACAACTTAAGCTTGAAAAGGATTTGAACGGAACACTTACCTTGACTTTACTCAACTCGTGAATAACTCAACTCAATATGCAATGTAAAACAACAATAATAGTGCAATTTATACAAAGCATTTAGAACAGTAAATAACAACTCAATTTGTTAAAGATATGCAATAACAGACTCAACTTTACTTATATATCAAATTAATATAGTTTTTGTGGGAGTTTCTCTAACCGACAACCACCACTATAAGCTTAAGTGGTGATACAGTGTCTTGCCCACGCTACCAGAACTGTCATATACTTTGCCGTCATATAGAACGCCTTAACTAAGTGGATCCACTAGTCTATGCTAAAAACATCTTAAGGAGTCATCTAAAAAGTATGATCCTTACTACCCATGATGGCTACATGGTTTATGGAGACTTGAGTTAGTATGAACTCGTATCCCCATATCGGTGCTCAATACTACTCCCAAAATATACTTAGCTCATATGTTTTTAAAACAAACTTCTTTCTTTGGTTTGAGATAAATACTTAAAACTTAGCTTTAAAAGCTCTCTTGGAATCGATGTTCCATTTCTTTCTCAAATGTGAAAAATATTTTAAACTCTTTAGGAATACATAGTCCCCATATGATTCTTTGAAGAAATGAACTCAATCTTTACTCTTTACTCTTTACTCTTTACTTAACTTGAATTTTAAGTCTTAAAACAAAGTAAAAAGCATATGCAAAAGACTTTTTGAAAATACTCTTAGAGCTTCCTAGACTTGGCTCTTGACTTTCCTTGAATTTGAATTTATGGATTCAAGGTTATGATTCATGTTTCTTTGGATGATTTATAGGTGTTTAAAAGTCATTTAGAGTAGTTAAAATCAATAGGAAGTGTTGAAACACTTTAGAAAGACTTAAATGGACTGAATGACGAAAAGCTGGTGAAAAATGATGATTTGGGTGCATCCTGGGCGCGCCGTGCCAGCCCCAACTTTCTGGGACTCCTTTTGGGCACACTGCAGGCACGTCGCCCCATCGTCTCTGGCCCTATGGGGGCACAACGTTCCTGGCCCTTCCCAGGAGCGTTTGACGAAAATCTCAACTCATTTTCTAATCCTAAATCGATTATTTTTAATTTCTTTTCTCAAATCCACTTTAGATTCAGGTACCCAAAATATATACTCAAGAATCTAACTCAAACAACTCAAGGAAACAATACTTTAATATCAAGAAACTCCTTAATCTCAACTCATGTTCAAGAACGAAAACAATTTAAGAACAATTACCAAGAACATTTAAAATTCCAATCTTTTTAGAATGAACTCACGCCGAATCAAACATACTTGGCACGTGGGTGAACAAACCCAATGATATGAAAGTCTCACATACCTTGTATGATTAATTCCTTGGCGAAATCCACAACCAAATCGCACGATCTTGGCGAATCTTGAGCTTTTCTTCTCCTTTCTCCTCTCTTCTCTTTTCTCCAAGCCCTAGCGTGAATTTCCAATTTTCTAAACTGACCATATTCTGAGTTGACCCTTAATTAATTCACTAAAATGAATTAAATTAATTGGGTAAGGAAAATACCAAACTACCCTTCAAAAATCGGAATAGCACAAACTTGACGGCGTTGTAAAGATTATTCCAAGATCTTTCCTACTATATCTGGAAACGCACCTAAGTCATCCTGAGCTAGAAATTATGGTCATTTAAAGTTGACCAAAAATCCAACTTGACAAATTTTTCAGATTTTATATTCTTTCCAAAAATGACTATTTCCACTTTTAAATTTCTTTCTAGTTATTTTCTAGTTACGGGGTGTTACAAATGGTATTGTATTGGGGAAGCAAGTTGGTTACAATAAAATGGAAGGCTAGGTATAGGGAATGCGACTCTTATAGTTCTTGAAAGTTTGTCGCTCACCTAGTGTTTGATGAAATGCCTAAATCGCTAAGAATATGTTGTAGTTGGTTATATAAGCTCCTATCATTTTAATTTATGGCATTAGTTCTCTACCAACTTAAACTATGAGCTTATAAAGGAATTTGACATCGTTAACAAAGAACCTATGGGATGGTGATCGGAGGCCGTGAGTATTACTTTTTATGTTAAATGTGGATGATTAAAAGGGGGCTAGTTCTTTATGGTTAAAGGATTGAGGAGTAATACTGAACATGTAAATAAGTCATAAACCTACTTGTAATGTAGAGAAAGAGAAGGGTGTGGTGATACACCATTCATCTACGGTAATTGTTGAGATTGTCGCTTGCGAACTATTATTGTGTTTTTCGCCTTATTGTGACTCTTGATTAGTTTCTTATACCATCAATTTATGGTTTTATGTTATAGATAAAGTTTTTAGGAAAGGAGTTTGAAGACATAAGATAGTAAGTCCTGAAGTAAGGTATGTAAAGCTAAAACCTCTTTTGCCCTTAAGGCATGACCTAAACTCGCATGTTCTTCTTATAAATGTCACTAGAGATTCTATGATACTTGAAAGAAAGTTATCATATTTTATAAACCCTGTCATGTTGAGTCTTAAACCTATAGAGTTACAATACTCTTCAAGGAAGCAATATGTTTCACACAACTATATTTGTCTACAGTTGAAACTCTTAGATGTGAGCGGTGTACAAGTTGCATAAATTTAAAGAAAGCAGTCGGCCACAGATTGTTCATAAGTGTATAGGTCACAAGATATACGATTCTCAAGCTACATAAAGTAACCACAAATTGTATCACGAGCTATGTGATTAATGAATTAGTTATTATAAATAATTCCATGCAGTTGAGATTATAGACTACTCTACAGCGTAGGGTGGGTATTTTTAGGGCTACTACGTGCAACACTACTTTGTGCATATAATTTAGATATAGTCAGCTGGAATTTCCTATCGTGGATTCACCTTACTAATATATGCCTACGGGTAGACCATATAGAAGCCCTAGGGGCGTACCTTGGTAGAACTCATTACCAAACTATGAGATTTCACGTGTTGTCATGACAGTGGGCTACAAATGCCATACACGATTCAATAATCGCCGTTAGTAGGTCATCATGTGATTACATGACAGTTAGTTTTACAAAGAGCAAAGAAGAAATATAATGAAGTAAAGATATCACTTAGGCAAATTATAAGGATTGTATATATAAATGACTAAGCTATGAAATTTTAGATGAGGTCCCTTGAAGGTTGTCACAATTCCCATTATGGATTATGTCTCATGCATACACATCCTCAGATTTGCCTATCTTGATATATGATGCATTTTAGCATTCTTACATGTCTACTTGTTATTCAGTCTAGTTTACATACCAGTACATGTTTTATATGTATTGACGTCCCTATTATTGTAGCGCTTCATTTGTGTCACTACAGGCACATGTACTAAGGACAACAAGCATTTTAAGTTGACTAGAGATTTATAGTTTAGCAGTTGGTAAGGTCCACCTCTACCTGGGGCTATCAGATGTTTAGAGTCACTATTTTGCTACGTATGTATATATATCAGAATGGGTATGTCGGGGCCCTGACCCGACTAATTATTAGATTCTCAAATACATACTCTTTAGAGGCTTCTTAGACTTAATTTTGTTTCCGTTGTAAAGTAGCCTAATGGGTCCTTTTGTTATATATGGTTTAGTATGTGTCTTCATATAGGTTCCACTGCTTATGAATCTATATCTTGGGATGAGATTAGTAAAAAAAATTAGCAGGTGCTTGTGTATATCCCTGATGTCTGCCCCTTTCTAGTTAGGGGTGTGACAAACTTGATATCAAAAC
This sequence comes from Solanum bulbocastanum, assembly GCA_037074985.1. Lineage (NCBI taxonomy): Eukaryota > Viridiplantae > Streptophyta > Magnoliopsida > Solanales > Solanaceae > Solanum > Solanum bulbocastanum. Next base: position 35,086,954 of record CM073599.1, on the reverse strand, counting down.
AAGGTTCAAGTGTCCAGGGAGTCTATGAAGTTGTGTCTAGTAGGACCTTTCTTATAAATGTGTTACGTGCCATATTAATAATTTAGGGACTACATGGGCATTTAGGAATTTGACTTTCTTTTATAATCTAGATGGAGCGATACAACTAAGTCATAGAAAGTTAATTCTGACTCAAACTCTTTTTTGCATTTGTGATTCAGATCATGTCTAGTATGGATAAGGATAAAGAAGGCTCGAGGTCTATTGCTAGTACTATTAGGGAGGCAGCCATTTTAGAGCAGTCCCAACTAATAGGTGGTCAGACCAGCGGTCAGTAGAGCTTGCCATGTCCTATGCTTCCAGGTCCTCAGATTCCCACTACAGAAGAAGCTACAGGAGTTCCTACAGCTCCAGTAGTACCAATGGTAGTTCATGTACTTCATGTACCGCCACCAAGTGTCGTAGATCAAGATCTTAGAGGGGCAATACGGTTGCTCACTCAGTTGGTAGTTGCTCAAGTCTAAAGCCAAAATGCAGCTGCACCTAGTACAGTTTGGGAAGAGGTAGCTGGATCCAGAGTCTGTGATTTCCTCCATATGAATCCCTAATGTTCACAAGATCTAGGGTGACAGGGGACCCACAACGATTTATAGATGGGATCAACAAAATTCTTAGGGTCATGCATATCTCTGAGACTGAGGCCATTGAATTAACCTCCTATCAGCTGAAAGATGTCACCATTGCTTGGTACAAGATATGGGTGGACTCTAGGGGACAAAATGCACCTCCAACAATTTGGAAAGAGTTCTCTAGGGCCTTTATGGAACACTTTTTTCCACTAGAGCTTAGGGAAGCGAGGGTTGATGAATTTTTAAACTTTTGACAGAATAACCTTAGCGTTAGGGAGTATAGCATGTCATTCATTCAGTTGGCTAGATTTTCTCTTAAGATGGTTAGCCCCCAAAATGCAAGGATGCATTGCTTAATTAATGGACTTGAGGATCATTTGATTAGTTCTTACACCGTTGCTGCATTAAATTGGGATGTGGTTATTGCAAGACTTATGGGACACGTTCAACAGACAGAAGACCGTATACAAAATCATATGACTGAGAGAGAAATGGAACAAAATAAGAGGGATAGGAGTGCTGGAATATTTCAGGGAGATGCTAGAGCTTAATCCAGTATAGGTCCTCCCAGACAGGCTCAATCACTAGACCACTCTACTAGTAGTGCCCCAGCTAAGTCATATAGACCTAGGCAGGAGCAGACTTAGACCTCGAGGGCACCTAATCCCCACTATCATAGAGGTACAAGTCGAGGACTATCGCCTCGACCAACTTGTAAAGACTGTGGCTGATCTCACTTGAAAGAGTGTTGATATGGATCTACCGCTTGCTATGGGTGTGGAGTTGAGTGTCATAAGATACGTGAATGTCCCAAGCTTCGAGTTGAGGGTAGAGGTGATAGGCCACAATATACTGGATCTGCTGGAGCATCATCATCATTAGTGCCTTCTTTATCACATGGCCCTAACCACAAGTAGGGAAAGGTACAAGCAAGGGTAAAGGATCTGGTTCTGGAGCTGGCCCAAATTGGTGTATTCACTACCAGGTCCTTAGGATTCAGAGGCATCCCCAGATGTTGTTACATGTACCTTATCTATTTCCCTTATGATGTATATGCATTGATAGACCTAAGGGATACCTTATCATAAGTTACTCCATTTGTTGTTAAGAAATTTGGAGTAGAGCTAGAGTTATTACATGAGACATTTGTAGTATCGACTCTGGTAGGAGAATCTATTATAGCTAGAATGGTCTATTACGGGTGCCTGGTAACAATATCTAGTCGTGACACATTGGAAAATTTGATGGAGCAAGAAATGGTTGAATTTGATGTCAATATGGGCATGGATTGGTTGTCGTCTTGTTATGCAATGGTTGATTGCCGAGCCAAAGTTGCTTGATTCCATTTCCCAGGTGAGCTAGTCCTAAAGTGGAAAGGTAATGATATGATACCTAGAGGAAGGTTTATTTCCTATCTTAAGGCACAAAAGTTAATAGACAAAGGGTGTTTATATCACCTTGTCCATGTAAGAGACCTTCAAGGTGAGAAACAAATGGCCACTCTTCGATCTGTGCCCGTTGTGAATGAATATTCATGTGTTTCCTGACGAAATTCCTGGACTAACTCCAATTAGAGAGATTGATTTTGGTATTGACGTAGATTCCGGTACCCAGCCTATATTCATTCTGCCTTATAGAATGGCGCCAAAATAATTGAAAGAGCTAAAGGAGCATCTGAAAGATTTGCTTGACAAAGGTTTCATTCACCCTAGCATATCATATTGGGGTGCTCCAGTACTATTTGTACGCAAGAAGAATGGCACGATGCAGATGTGTATAGATTACATACAACTTAATAAAGTGACGATAAAGAACAAAGACCCCTTTTCATGGATAGATGATTTATTTAATCAATTGCAAAGAGCTAAGTGCTTTTCAAAGATTGACTTGAGATTCGGATATCATCAGCTGAAGATTCGAGAAGCAGATATTCCCAAAACAGCCTTTCGAATGAGATATAGACACTTTGAGTTCCTTGTCATGTCATTTGGACTAACAAATACTCCAGCTTCCTTTATGGATATGATGAATAGGGTTTTCAAACCCTTTCTTGATATGTAGGTGATTGTATTTATAGATGACATCTTGATATATTCACGTGATGCCATAGAAAATGCAAATTACCTGAGAGTTGTCCTACAAACACTCAGATAGCACCAACTAAATGCTAAGTTATCTAAATGTGAATTCTGGATGAACTCTGTGGCTTTTCATGGCCATGTGGTCTCTAATGAAGGCATTAGAGTAGACTTCCAAATATTGAGGTAGTAAAGAGTTGGCCTCAACCTACTACTTCGACCGAGGTGCGTAGTTTCTTGGGACTTCCTGGATATTACCGCAGGTTTGATGAGGGCTTCTCCTCTATTTGTGCACCATTGACCAAGTTGACATAGAAGACAATGAAGTTCCAGTGATTCGATGCATGTGAGAAAAGCTTTCAAGAGCTAAAAGATAGATTGACTAAGGCGCCGGTATTGGCCTTACCAGAGGGTAAAGAAGGGTATGTAGTTTATTGTGATGCTTCAGGCATCGGCCTAGAGTGCGTCTTAATGCAGAAAGGAAAGGTAATAGCATACACTTCTCGACAATTGAAGAAACACGAATAAAACTACCCCACTCATGATTAAGAGCTTGTTGCAGTGATGTTTGCGCTTAAGATTTGGCGACACTATTTGTATGGGGTACATGTTGATATATTTACAAATCATAAGAGTATTCAACATCTTTTTCAAGCAAAAAGATTTGAATATCAGGCAGAGAAGGTAGTTGGAGTTTTTGAAGGACTATGATGTGAACATTCTCTACCACCCAGGTAAAGCTAATGTGGTAGCAGATGCTCTTAGTTGACTATCTATGGGCAGTCTAGAATATTTACCATGTGTACGATAGGAAGTAGTATGAGATGTTCACAAATTAGCCAGCCTAGGAGTCTGACACATAGAAGCCGAAGATGAATGTGTAGTCGTACAGAATACTGTCGAATCATTATTAGTGGCATTGGTGAAAGAAAACTAGTATAACGAACCAATATTTCTACAGTATCAAGAAGGTATTCATGAGCACTGAATTACTGCATTCAATTTAACAGAAGATGGAACCTTGAGATGCCAAGGTAGATTATGTGTTCCAAATATAAATGGGTTAAGGCAGAAAATCATGGATGAAGCACATTGTTTATGATACTCAATTCATACGAACTCCACAATGATGTATCATGACCTTAAAGAGGTCTACTGGTGGAATGATATGAAAAGGAATATTGCAGAATACGTGACACAATGCTTCAATTGCCAACAAGTTAAAGTAAAACATTAGAGGCCTGGTGGCCTAGCTTAGACTATGGACAGTCCAATATGGAAATGGGAGGCAATTAATATAGATTTCATTATTGGTTTGCCTTTCTCTTTTAAGAGACATGATTTCATCTGGGTGATCATTGGTCGGTTGACGAAATCAGCCCACTTCTTGCCAGTTAAATCCAGTACCACAGCCGAAGAATATGCCAAGCTATATGTAAGTGAAGTTGTTTGCTTGCATGGAACTCCACTATCCACTATCCACTATCCATTGCATGGAACTCCACTATCCATTTGATGACACATTTCTGGAGATCATTCCAGAAGAGTTTGGGCACACAGGTGAACCTTAGCAGTGCATTTCACCCTTAAATAGATGGTCAAGCCGAACGCACTATTCAAACACTCGAATATATGTTGAAAGCATGTGTTTTATACTTTAAAGGCAATTGGGAGGATCATATGCCCATGATAGAATTTTCCTACAATAATAGCTATCATTCAAGCATTGGCATGGCTCAATTTGAAGCCCTTTATAGGAGTCGGTGCAAAAAGCCTATTGGTTGGTTTGAAGTAGGTGAAACTCACATATTAGGACCATACCTTGTTCACCAAGCCATTGAAAAAGTAAGGTTGATAAAAAAGCGACTGAAAACTGCTCAGAGCCAACAAAAATCATATGCAAACGTATGTTGTAGAGAAATAGAGTCCAGGTTGATGACTGGGTATTCTTGATGGTATCCTATTAAGGGCGTTATGAGATTTGGGAGGAATAGTAAGTTGAGCCCCATGTATATTGGGTCATATAAAGTTATACGTAGAGTTGGCCCGGTAGCCTATAAGGTGGATTTGTCTCAAGAGTTAGCTGCAATACACTTGATCTTCCATGTGTCGATGTTACGCAAATGCTTGGGATATCCTACACAAGTTATTCCCATAGAAGGTATGGAACTCTCAGAACACTTATCCTATGAGGAAGTCCCAGTGACAATATTAGACCGATAGGTCAAGAAGTTGAGGACAAAAGGCGTAGCATCAGTCAAGGTACTTTGGAGAAGTCAAAATATAGAAGAAGCCACATGGGAAGTAGAGGCTGACATGAGGGCCAAGTATCCCCACTTATTTCAGTAGCCACACAAAGGTTCTTTAAATCATAACTCTTTTCATTTGAGTATTAGTTTTGCCCGTACTTTGTAGTGCTGCTTTATTATATGTTATATGTTCAGGTACTTGATACAGACACCACATGTTCCTCAGAGTTGCAACATCCACAGTATAAGGTATGTTATATTAGTTAGTGTAGTTTCCATTCGTATAAGGCCAAACAGAGCCTAGTGAATAACTATTACATATTATTACGTGGTGATGCTTTGTGAAGCATTGTGTGTGTATTTTGGTTAGTTGACAGGTTTTGGATAGGCGTGCTTACAAAGTAAACTCAACCAATTTTTTTTTAAAATAAGATATTTTGAATCATCTTAAGGATCTACCTTCATTCAAGGATGAATGATCCAAAGGGGGGGATAATGTAATACCCCATAACTTAAAATACATTTGCGACTCATAAACACCAACGCATAGATTGTGATATCGGGGGAAGTATATAATTGAAAATGGTTAAGAGTACCATGTAACCCTTATATTTATTCATTTGAAGGGTTAAACAAAAGTTTTAGGCCGAAGAGATTATTAAAGAAAAGATTCAAGTTTAAAGGTTCATTGCGGAGGAATACTACAAATGATCTCATTTATCAGCTGATTTTGAATGAGCATATCTCCTAATATATAACTAGTTAAAGGGCCTACAACCTATCTAATTAAAGGTATTTGAGTCTAGTTTCCATCATAACAAACCGCTCGTTAAAACAATATCGTAGTAAAAAGTTATGTTCATTCTACAACAGACACGCGCACTGCCCAATCACTACGAGACATGTGGCACTTTAGAGAAAGTCAGCCAAACTTATTGTATTTATGTTAAAAGTTTGGGATATACGTTCTCATATACTCAAGAATGTGTAAGGACTGTTTTCAAGAAGTTATTTCTTCAAGTTTTTCTCATCTTCAATCCTCCAAAGCTTAAGGTAAGTTGGTTTCTTCAAGAATCAAGTGTCTTTCTCTCCATAGACCTATAGATATACTTAGCTAAATGTTTTCTTGGAGGAAAAGTATTGTTCTTGGAGAATAGAAAAGGGTAGTGGCTGTTTTTATTAGATATATAGGTATGACTCCTTTTCTATCTTCATAAATAGTATTCCAAGAATGCTTTAAGTATAATTTGCAGGTAGGAATCATGGGACGGTGATAGGAAGCCGTGAGTCCATGTTTTACCCATTGTAGTTGATATTTTGGTGAGGAGGGAGTTTGGAGAAGGCTGTGTTGGTTGTTGTTTTGACCAAATTAGGGGTCAATGGTATTGTATTGGGGAAGTAAGTTGGTTACAATAAACCGGAAGGCTAGGTATAGAGAACATGACTATTATAGTTCTTAAAAGTTTGTTGCTCACCTAGTGTTTGATGAAATGCCTAAATCGCTAAGAATATGTTGTAGCTGGTTATATGAGCCCCTATTATTTTAATTTATAGCATTAATTCTCCACCAACTTAAACTATGAACTTATAAAGGAATTTGACATCGTTAACAAAGAACCTATGGGATGGTGATCAGAGGCGATGAGTTTTACTTTTTATGTTAAGTGTGGATGATTAAGGGGGTTGGTTCTTTATGGTTAAAGGATAGAGGAGTAATATGAACATGTAAATTAATTCATAAGCCTACTTGGAATGTAGAGAAAGAGAAGGGTGTGGTGATACACCATTCATCTACGGTAATTGTTGAGATTGTCGCTTGCGAACTATTATTGTGTTTTTCGCCTTATTGTGACTCTTGATTAGTTTCTTATACTATCCTTTTTATGTTTTAATGTTATAGATAAAGTTTTCGGCAAAGGAGTTTGACGACGTAAGATAGTAAATCCAGAAGTAAGGTATGTAAAGCTAAAACCTTTTTTGTTCTTAAGGCACGACCTAAACTTGGATGTTCTTCCAATAAATGTCACTAGAGATTCTATGATACTTGAAACAAAGTTATCATATTTTATAAACCCTCTCATGTTGAGTCCTAAACCTACAAAGTTATAGTACTTTTCAAGGAAGCAATATGTTTCACATAACTATATTTGTCTACAGTTGAAACTCTTAGAAGTTAGCGGTGTACAGGTTGCATAAATTTAAAGAAAACAGTCAGACACTGACTGTTCGCAAGTGTATAGGTCACAAGATATATGATTCTCAAGCTAAAGAAAGTAATCACAAATTGTATCACGAGCTATGTGATTAATGAATTAATTATGATAAATAATTCCATGTAGTTGAGAATATAGACTACTCTATAACGTGGGGTGGGTATTTTTAGGGCTACTACGTGCGACACTACTCTGTGCATAGAATTCAGATATAGTCAGCTGGAATTTCCCGTCACGGATTCACCTAACTGATGGCCTACGGGCAGACCATACAAGAGCCCTAGGGGCGTACCTTGATAGACCTCATTACTAGATTATGAGATTTCACGCGTGGTCGTGACAGTGGGCTATAAATGCCAAACAGGGTTCACTAATCGCCGTCAGTAGGCCATCATGTGATTACATGACAATTAGTTTTACAAAGATCAAAAAAGCGATATAATGAAGTAAAGATATCATTTAGGCAAATTATAGGGATTCTATATAATAATGATTAAGCCACGAAATGTTAGATGAGGACCCTTGAGGTTGGTCATAATTCCAATTATGGATTATGTCTCCAAAATACACATGCTCAGATTTGCCTATCATTATATTTGATGCATTTTAGCATTGTTATATCTCTACTTGTTATTTAGTCTGCTTTACATACCAATACATGTTTTATATGTACTGACGTCCCTATTATTGCGGCGCTTTATTTGTATCACTATAGTCTCAGGTACTGAGGACAACAAGCATTTTAAGTAGACTAGAGATTTCCAGTTTAGCAGTTGGTAAGCTCCACCTATGCCTGGAGCTATCAGATGTTTAGAGTCAATATTTTGCTACGTATGTACATATATCATAATGGGTATGTTGAGACCTTGTCCTGACTAGTTATCAAATTCTCATATGCATACTCTTTAAAGGCTTCTTAAACTTAGTTTTGTTTTCGTTGTAAAATAGCCCAACAAGCCCTTTTGTTATCTATGCTTTAGTATGTGTCTTCATATAGGTTCCACTTCTTATGAATCTATAGCTTAGCATGAAATTAGTAAAGATAATTAGCAGGTGCTTGTTTATATCCTTGATATCTGCCACTTTCTAGTTAGGCGTGTGACAGTATGTATGTGAATGTTGCATTATTGATTACATTAACTGTAAATGAGTATAAATAAAGAATTGTATGCCATGAATAAACTCCTGATTGTATGATTATGAGAATGTACATTGTGATTGTAATTGTGGCTTATTGAATGGATCGGGTGTTACGTTTTAACTTGGATCGGGTGCCACACTCTAGCACATATATGGGATCGGGTTTCACCTCCGACACACTAACTTGGATCGGGTACCACATAACGGTACACTAACAGTTTGGGTATGGGTTTCATGAGAGGACCATTGACTTGGCATATATGTGTATTATTGAGAATATGGAATTGTACATTGATTTTGAAATGCTGAATAATATTGTATATGTTCAATATATACCTGTTTTATAATGTCATGGTTACTTACATGTATTACACTTATTGAGATAGTCATATGATCCTACTAGTACACTGTTGTTATGTACTAATACTGCACTTGCTCTTTCTTTGTTGAGAACAAGGCATCTTCAGGTGGCTACTGATAGACCTCATCTAGAAGATTAGTAATCAATCAAATTCAAGGGTGAGCAAGTTCTTCCAGGTTTCCATGAGCTCTCGTTATGTTTAGTCCATTTCGATTCGGACTAAGACTAGTACTTTAGATTTTCTAATGTTTATTTTGGTTGTACCATTTCCTTTAGACTTATGGTTCCTTGTTAGAGTTTTGGTACATTTACTTTCAGGTTCTATGGAATAATTTCCGCAATGTTTTGTTAGATGTTTTAGAGTTTATGGGAACTCTACTTGACTCATGCATTTAGACTTGCTTCTGTATCTTTAAATGCCTTAGTTTTTTATTAAGTTGTTTAGTTCATTGGTTAGCTAATTAGTATTAATGGTTCTCCCACTGGAGGGTTAGTGTGGATGTCAATCACGATGTCTGGGTCGTGACAAAATTGGTATTAGAGCCCTAGGTTAGTTGATCTCGATGTACCAAAATGAGTCTAGTAGAGTCTTGTGGAACGGTATCCAGATGTTTGTACTTTTCTTCAAGAGGCTGTAGGACTTTAGGAAATCTCTATGTTTCTTTTATCTCCTTTCATGCTCTAACTTGGTTCCAACTGGTATCTGGTGATCTAAATTGGTATCTAATCTCCTTCACTCTTCTGTCTGCAGATGTTTAACACTAGGTTCAACAGTTTCAAGCCCGTAGCTCCCGTCAATGCACCATCTAAGGAATCCATAGCAAGAAATCACGGTCAAGGAAGGGGTAGAGGAAGAGCAAGGGGCAAAGGTCGAAGAAGATTAGCACTTACTAGAGATGGAACTCCGGTTGAGAATACTCCCAGAAATGAGAATCCTCCTATGCATCATGAAGAGATAGAGGAGAATGTTGAGGTTGAGGATGAGGAGAATGTTAGAAAAGAGGAATAAGAACAGGCTGAGACTACAGGTATTCTTCTCTTAGACCCAGTGTTAGCTCAACAGATTATGTCATTCCTGAAATAATTGGTTGGTCCTGGAGTGCTTCCCTCAGTTCAAGCGACTCAAGTTTTTGCCAATCCCCCTATTGTTACCACTGACATCCAAGGTGGGCGGAACTGTAATTACTGATGCTTTCTTTCATCCTTTATTGGGTCATGTTATGACTGGTAATAAGCATGAGATGTTGACTAAGTTCTTGAAATTGAAACCGCCTGTGTTTCATGGTTCCAAGAGTGACGACGCTTATGAGTTCATCCTAGATTATAATGAGGCTTCATAAGTTGGGAATTGTCCATCAGCATAGGGTAAAGTTTGTGACCTTTCAACTTCAAGGTGAGGCTAAGCAGTGGTGGAGAGCTTATGTGGAATGTAGATGTTCCATTTTATCCCCACTCACTTGGACCTAGTGTCATGCCCTGTTCTTGGAAAAATATGTGTCCCGGACTTTGAGAGATTGTAAGAAGGATGAGTTCATGTCTTTAGAGCAAGGTGGTATGTCTGTATTTGTTTAGGAGGCTAAGTTCCATGTTTTTCCTAGATATGTTACGCAATTGGTGACTACTGAAGAAGAGAGGATCCGTCTATTTGTTAAGGGACTAAATTCTGAGTTACAGGTATTTTCTGTTCATATGACCTCTGCAGGAAAAAGCTTCAATGAGGTAACATATTTTGTGAAGAAAGTGGAAGAGGTGAAGCGAGATGGTCAGGCTAAGTCATTGGCTAAGAAAGATAAGAATTCAAGTAACTTTCAGGGTTCTTCCAGAGGTTCAGGGAGGCTGACACTTGCAGCCAGCCAATTCAGTCCGTTATGCCCACTTCTACTGGTAATTACTTGGGAACTCCACCTCAAAATTTGATTCAGAATAGCCAGGGAGCTGTACCTTCGACGGGCAACAGGCCATCCTTCGATCGTACTTGTTATAATTATGGAGAACCTAGGCATATGAGGAGAGATTTTCCCCATTTGCGTATGTTGGATTCCGCACACTAGCAAACTAGAGCAGTGGTACCCACGGGCAATGATAACAATGGTCGAGGATATCCACAAGGTGGGTGAGGAGGAAATCAGCAAGGCAGTGGAGGTACGGTAAATGGTAACGTAGGCGGAGGTACAAAGTAGTCAGGTAGGGAAGTCGTCCATCATGATGACAGGGCTCAGTGTTATGCCTTTCCAGATAAGACCGATAGGGAGGTGTCTGACGCAGTGATCATAAGTACTATTCTTATCTGTGACTGGATGGCTAATGTGTTATTCGATCCGGAATCTACTTATTCTTATGTGTCCGTGCGATTTTGCCTCAGAGTTTGAAATGATTTGTGATATACTTGATGCCCCCATCCATGTTTCTACCCTCGTTGGAGAGTCTTTCGTAGTAACCCATGTCTACCGTGCTTGTCCTATCTTTTTGTATAGGTTTGATTTAGTTATTTTAGATATGATTGACTTTGATATTATCTTGGGCATAACTTGGTTGTCCCTCTATTATGTTGTGTTGAATTGTAATACTAAGTCTGGGATTCTAAAAATTCTGAGAAAGGAAAAGTTAGAGTGGGAAGGGGTGTACAAGCCTAAGCAAGCTAAGATCATATCCTCCATTCAGACTAGGAAACTGGTAGGGTAAGGTTGTTTGGCTTATTTGGCACATATTCGGGATGTTGAAGTTTAGTCTCCCTCTATTGAGTCTATTCATGTGGCATCCGAATTTAGAGAAGTGTTTCCTGTTGATTTGCCTGGTATGCCTCCGGATAGAGATATAGATTTTTGCATTGATTTGGAACCTGGTACTCGTCTCATTCCAATCCTCCATATCGCATGGCTCTGGTAGCGTTGAGAGAGCTTAAGGCTCAAATCCAAGAACTTCTTGATAAGGGTTTCATATGTCCTAGTGCATCCCTGTGGGGTGCTCCTGTCTTGTTTGTAAAGAAAAAAGATAGTAGTATAAGGATGTGTATAGATTACTGGCAATTGAATAGGGTCACCATTCGAAACAAGTTACCCATTGCCTCGAATAGATGATCTTTTTGACCAGTTGCAAGGTACAGCAATTTTCTCTAAGATTGATCTAAGTTCTGGTTACCATCAGTTGAAGATTAGGCCCGAGGATCTGCCCAAGAAGGCGTTTAGAACCCGCTATAGGCATTACGAGTTTCTACTTATGTCATTTGGATTGAAAAATGTGTCTGCAGCTTTCATGAGTTTGATGAATGGTGTGTTCAAACCCTTCCTTGATTTGTTTGTGATAGTGTTTATTGATGACATTTTGGTTTATTCGAGAAGTAAGAAAGAGCATGCTAACCATCTTCATATTGTTCTAGGTGTTCTGGGGAAACAAATTTGAATGCGAATTTTCTAAGTGTGAATTTTGGTTGACTTCGATTGCCTTTTTGGGCATATAGTTTCCAAAGAAGGGGTAATGGTAGATCCCCAAACGATTGAAGCGGTTAAGAATTGGGTTCGGCCTAGCTCTATGACTGAAGTTAGAAGCTTTGTGGGGCTCGCTAGCTAGCATCGTCAATTTGTGAAAAACTTTGCTTCTATTGCCACACATTTGACAAATTTGACCAAAAAGGAGGTACCTTTTGAATGGACTGAAAATGCGAGGAGAGCTTTCAAAAGCTCAAGACTCTTTTGACCACCGCACCTATTCTAGTACTACCAGTTGAAGGTAAGGACTTTATAGTTTATTGTGATGCTTCACATTTCGGTTTAGGTGTTGTGTTGATGCAGGATAGGAATGTCATAGCTAATACATCATGACAGTTGAAAGTGCGTGAGGGGATTTATCATACCCATGATTTAGAGTTGGCAATGGTAGAGTTTTCTCTTAAGATCTGGCGACATTACCTCTATGGTGTTAAGTGTGAGGTATTTACTAATCATCGTAGTCTACAATATGTTTTCACTCAAAAGGACCTAAATTTGAGGCAGCGAAGGTACATGGAGTTACTTAAGGATTATGATGTGACCATCTAGTATCATCCGGGTAAGGTAATGTAGTGGCAGACACGCTAAGCTGGATAGAGGTGAGTATGGGTAGTTTAGCCTACTTGAGTGTATCCAAGCGACCTTTGGTTAAGGAAATTCAGACCTTGGAGTCTAAGTTCATGCACATGGGCATCTCAGAGAAAAGTGAGGTGTTAGCTAGTATTGAAGTAAGGGCCACATTTATTGAGGAGATCAAGGCCAAATAGTTTAAGGATTCGAATTTGATTGAGCTCAGAAATAAGACAATGTCTGGCAAGGCACAAGAGACCAATCTTAATGCGGGGGGTTCAGTTTTAAGGGAAGGATTTGTGTTCCTCGAGTAGATAACTTGATTCAAAATTTGTTGATAGAATCCCATCGTTCGCGATATTCTATTCATCCGGGTGTGACTAAGATGTACCGAGATTTGGAGCAACTTTATTGGTGGCCTGGCATGAAGAAAGATATAGCAGAGTTTGTGGCTAGGTGTCAAAATTGCCAACAAGTAAAATATGAGCACCAAAGTCCTGCAAGTTTACTTCAGAGAATGTCAATTTCGAAATAGAAATGGGAAATGATAGCTATGGATTTCGTGGCGGTCATCCCAAGACTTTGGGAAAGTTTGATTCTATTTGTGGTAGTGGTTGACAGATTGACTAAGTCATCCCATTTTATTCTGGTTGGAATAGAATATAATGCTCAACAGTTAGCTAAAGTTTATGTAAAAGAGATAGTAAGACTGAAAGGGTCCCCTTTTCTATCATCTCAAACCATGGTACGCAGTTCACATCCAAGTTTTGGATGAAATTACATGATGAATTGGGCACACAACTCACTTTTGGTACAGTTTTCCATCCACAGACGGGCAAGCATTCTGAGAGGACAATCCAAGTGTTAGAGGATATGTTGATGGTGTGTGTGATCGACTTTAGAGAACATTGGGATAAGTTCCTACCTTTATACGAGTTCTCTTACAATAACAATTATCACTCCAGCATAGATATGGCACCATTTGAGGCACACTATGGGAAGGGATGTAGATCACCTATAGGATGGCTCGAGGCTGGATATGTGAAACCTTTGGGGGTTGATTTAGTGAAGGATGCTCAAGATAAAATGAGGAGTATTCAAGCTAAGTTTTTAGCAGCCCAAAATAGACAGAAAAAGTATGTAGACCATAAGGTAAGAGACATGGCATTTCAGACTGGTGAGATAGTTCTTCATAAAGTATCACCCATGAAAGGGATGATAAGATTCAGCAAGAAGGGCAAGCTAAGTTTGTGTTACATTGGTCCCTTTGAGGTTGTCGACTATGTAAGGCCAGTGGCTTATAGATTGGCTTTACCTCCTAACCTATCGGGAGTTCATCTGGTATTTCATGTGTCCATGTTAAAGAGATATCATGGAGATGGGGATTACATTATAAAATGGGACTCAGTTGTGTTAGACAAAGACCTTCAGTATGAGGAGGAACTGATTACAATCTTGGATTGTAATGTCCAAAAGTTGAGAACCAAAGATATTAAGTCCGTGAAAGTTTAATAGAAACATCTTCTAGTTGAAGAAGCAACTTAGAAAACCGAGAAGGACATGCCAGACAAGTATCCCCAGTTATTCGTCTATTCAGATACTACTCCACTCTTACTTTAGCCTATTTTCCTAAGTTGGTCACTCGGGGATGAGTGATGGGTAATTGGAATCTATTTCAACTACCTGTTCCCAACGGTATAGAAAAGCCGACGGGAAAAAATTTTGGGCCGAAAAACTTTTTGGTAGTAACTTGAAATTTTTTAGCCTAGTCTAGATTTGGACGAAATCGGAGTCAGTGAGGTCTAGGGAAATCTGGTAACAAATGATAGGTTTAATATGGAATGTGATTGCATGAGCAGATAGCTAAGACATCAAGAAACCCGAATGATTTTACGAAATCGAATCCAGGCGAGTAGAACTCCCGAAACTGATCTTAGAGTGAACGGGTACTTTCTGAGTGTCATGGGAAGGTGTGTTGTTAAATAGGGAATTGGAACTCGTAATCCGACTTACTGGTTCAGTGCAGGCCATTGTGACGGGATTATTCCCGCCAGGGTGGGGCCGCTATGGCGGGATAGGGCCGCTATAGCGGGACCCCATGGATATTTCTTAAAGGTTTTCCACCTCTTCTAGCACCAAAGGTAAGGTTTTTACTCCCTGAATCCATGTTTCGATCAGTAGAACTTAGTTTCTTGGGTAATTATCAATGGAGGGGGGTTGATCTGGGAATTATGGTGGAAAAAGGCCCTAATCTGGGTATGTGGATCAAGGGTTTGACCTAGGATTGATATATTGATTATAATCCAGGTAATTAGGTCTTGTTTATTGATCCTCGCGTTATATTGATTGTTTATAGACCAAGAACAGGTGGAAAGAATCTGAAAAGGGAAGAATCAAGTTTCTTAGAGGATTCAAGCTTTGTTCGAGGTAGGTGATGGTTGTGATTTCATATTAGTGTGATGTATGTTAGTAATTACTTCATTTTAATACATGTATGTATGCGAATGTTGCATTATGGATCACACTAATCGTAAATAAGTATATATGAAGAATTGTATGGCATGAATAAACTATTGATTGTATGATTATGAGAATGTACATTATGATTGTGATTGTGGCTTGTTGAGTGCATCGGGTGTTATGTTCCAACACACTAACTTGGATATGGTGCCACATTCTAGAGAATATATGGGATTGGGTGTCACGTTCGGCACACTAACTTGGATCGGGTACCATGTACTGGTACACTAATATTTTAGGTATGGGTTACATAAAAGGACCATTGACTTGGAATATATGTCTATTATCGAGAATGTGGAATTGTACATTGATTCTGAAATGATGACTAATAGTGTATATGTTCGGTATATGCATGTTTTATAATGTTGTGGTTACTTGCATGTATTTCACTTATTAGGATAGCCGTGTGATCCTACTAGTACATTGTGGTTGTGTACTCATACTACACTTGCTCTTTCTTTGTTGAGTACAGGGCATCTTCAAGCGGCTACTGACAGACTTCGTCTAGAAGATCAGTGATCAATCGAATTCAAAGATGAGTCAGTTCTTCCAGGCTGTCATGAGTTCTCGTTATGTTTAGTCCATTTCGATTTGGACTTAAACTAGTACTTTAGATTTTCTTATGTTTAATTGGGTTTTACCCATTCCCTTTACACTTATGGTTCCTTGTTAGAGTGTTGGTACATTGACTTTTAGATTCTATGGAATAATTTCCGCAATGTTTTGTTAGATATTTTGGAGTTTATGGGAACTCTAATTGACTATTGCATTTAAACCTGCTTCTGTATCTTTAAATGTCTTAGTTTTTTATTAAGTTGTTTAGTTCTTTGGTTAGCTAATTAATATTAATAGTTCTCCCACCGGAGGGTTAGTGTGGGTGCCAATCAGGACAGTCTAGGTTTTGAGATTAAGTGGTGGGTGTTGATGAGTCGGGGATTTTGATTCATTCAGGGCTTAATATTTAAGGAATTAGTGTCCTAACTATTTTATGCCCATAACTGATGTTAAAATGTTAATTTGTAGCAATGAAGGCAAAAGAGAAAGGCAAGGACATTACAAGGCAAATAGGAGCGAAAAAGCTGAAAAAGTTGAAGGAAAGCAACGTTGGTACTCGCCAAAGCCACTCGACGAGTCACCGAGTAGACCTTCAGCTCGCCTAAAGTTCCAGCAGTCTAGCCCATGGACATGACCAACCTTGGCGATAGGAGAAGTATTTTGGCGATTCGCCAAAAGTTCTCGGCGAAGCTAATGTAGCTCACCAAAAGTTATAGAAAAGAGATAGTGCAAGGCTATGTCAAGAAGGTGATGAAAGAGGCACTCGGCGCATCACCGACCAGGTCACCGAAGCCTAACTTACTTCGCCAAATGACTCTGATGCTAAAATTTTGAGAATGTATAAATGCAATTTTCAAAAAAAGAAAAAGGAGTTCCGAAAAATAGTCCAGTTCCCACATTATCCAGTTCTGGGTTTTTTATCTTCAATATTTTAAACATTGTTCTTACACTTTTTGAGTAGAGATTTAGGGTTTGTTTGATTTTTAGCTTCAATTTGAGCATTTGGATACTTGTGGATTGTTGCCCAATCTGATGGAAAACATAGTTGGTAACAATATATTGTTCTTTATTATGTTTGGCTAAAAACCCCATTCTTGGGGGTGTGTTATGTAGTTTAATGTTTTAATTAGATTATAAGTGTTAATATTTACTGATTTTATTGTTGCTTTGAAGTTGGTTCAATTAATAGTTTATGTTTTAATTGATGAATTATAGTTGCAAATACAATTCTAGTATGGTACTCTAAGCTTCCCTGAGAAAGAGGTATTAGAGTTAAAATTATTAGTTGATGATTGTAGTAATTGTGTTATTGCTGATTTAGCTTGAGAAAATGGGTCTAAATGCAATCCTACAAATCTAGCTTGAAAACCTAGATTGACTAAGGTATTGGGCTGCTAATTTGTGTTTCTTGTTGAGGTTCGAAAGAACACGCTTGATTCATGATAGTTGATTGAGAAATGGCTATTTCACCTAAAGCCTAACCTACCCACTAAGGTTCAACGACTTTTAGTAAGTAATAATCATTCATTTAGCGAAATTGGCATTCAATTTATCACACTCCCAAGAAACTCTCTACTTGTTTTCTCTTGGTTATTTATAGTTGTTAATTGTTCACCCAAATCGACATTAGTTGTCAACCTCTTGTCATCTACTTTATTGTTGCAAAAATGTCTACATCTACAAACGATTAGAACACCATTCTACTTTGTAATCGAATTCTTTATCGTATCACTCCATGTGGGATCAACCGCAACTCTTAGTTGGGCTTATACTTGTTAGTGACCGCCTACACTTAGAATTGGATGAAGTGTAGTTGATCGTTATCACTGTCTAAAGTTGTTGTGGATGCTAAGATTGTTGTTGATGATGAGAGTGGGAGGCTGATGAGGAGTTGTCTGAGGATACTAATGAGAATGAGCTGAGAGATAAAGAGCACGGGATTGTTGAGACATTGACCAAGTTGCATGAGACCGAAGAGGTCATTCTTTAGGCCTCACCGAAGAGATTTCTTTGAGATACTTCAGAGGTTTGGTCTAATGGAGTCACTTGAGACTCTACCATACCTCATGGTGCTTAGATGGGCACTAATGCCCTTGTTGAGCCTCATGCCACCTCTAGTGATCCTATTACCGAGCATTGATGCCCTTCTTAAGGCTTCACCTCCAAGACTCCAAATGAGAGTGCACCACAGGCATAGCATATTAGGGGGACTCTTTCTCTCAGCCTCCCAGTATTTTTACTTATTTTGCATTGAGGACACTACATTCTATTTTTGGTGGGGTGAGGGCCTTCGTGCCAATATTGCCCTTTTTGATTATATTTTGTTATTTCATATTTTGAACAGTTGTAGTTTGATGTTTGTTTATATTAGAGTGCTTATTTGGGTAAATGTGTCTCTTTATTTCTATCTCGTTCTCTTTTGATGTTGCAACCCCCCATGAGTTCAAATCATGAAATACTTAAAGTTTTCATTGATAACAATTTGAGAATCTATTTTGTTCAATATCGATGTCTTGAATAGTACTCATGATGAGCATGATGTGTAGTGTTGGTGTAGCGAGAACGAAATCGATGTGATTACACCTTTGAGCAAGTTCTTTGAATATTTTGTTGACTAGCTATGTTTTGATGTAAGCCTTACAATGAACATCGCACATAAGCTTTTGATTTTTTTGGATGTACTAAATGAGTGTAGTTTGAAGTGCCATGTGTGGTGAGACTTTTTTTTGAAAGCATGCATGTGGAGTCCTAGAATTTGCCTTGTCGGTCAAATTGTATGAATCTTGGTGAATGTGAGACATGATCTTGGGTAAAAATTCAATGAGGGATCCAAATTATCCATAAATCCTTTTGTTACTAGCTTATGAGGGTGTGAATCCATGTTGGCACCAATTGAGCCTAACTTATTTGTTGACAACCTAAAGAAGCCGCTTGAGCAAATTATCTCTACCTTCTTACCAAAAATCCTTTTTGAAGCATTGTGATGTTTGCATAGCCAACTTAGGCCAAAAGCCTAAGTTGGGGTGTGGAAAGTAAGAATGAATGAAAGCCAAGTGAAGGGCAAAATAAAGAAGAAATGAGACAAAAATCCGAAAGTTATGAAAAAATAAAGGACCCATCCTTATAAAAGAAATGGTCTGTATATATCATCGTTTAAATGGAAATAACTGAAGACAAAATGAAAATGAAAAATATAAGTGAATGAAATAAAAGGGGATTCCAAATAAATTGAGTGGAAAGTCAAGATTTGAGTTCTTAAATGAAAAAAGAAGAAAAAGAACTTGAGAAGAGGTGATGATGATTGCAACAATGATTTTAAAAGGTATAAGTCACCAGTTCAAATTGATCATACCTTATACAAGACTAAAAGACCCTTGAGATCTTGTATTTAACTAGGTTGTGTGATGATTGGAAAATTTGGGCAAACCTATGGGATAAAGCTTGCATGTGTTTATTTTCTGAGAGAGTGAGAGTTGCATTAATTCCTATTACCTTTGTTGATTTTCTTTGTGAGAAATTGAAATTGTTCTTAATGTGAGGGCACTTTAATGCATTTGTTGAAACATATTCTTACATTAGACAAGAAGCTAAAGTGAGCTTGAGCTTGTGTTGAGACTAGCTAGTCATCATTTAAAGCTTTTTTATCATGATTTAGGGTAACATGCTATTGAGAGTAATCTTGCTATGGCGCTTGCATTCTATCTCTCATTGAGTACTATTGTACACACCCTTATTGAGCTTATTGTGTTATTGATGTACTTGAGGACAAGCAAAAGTTTAAGTTTGGGGTGTTGATGAGTGGCAGATTTACACTCAATTAAGGTTCATTAAGCTCAATAATTATGTCCTAAATGCTTGAATTTGTCATTTTCTAATCAAATGATGATGATTTGCAGCTATGAAGGCAAATAGACAAGGAAATGACTAATGTGTGAAATAATGGACAAAAATACACAAAAGAGTGTAAAGCGAACATTGTTGATCGCCTAACATGAAGGGTAGATCATAGACTAAGCAAGACCTCGCCCAAATTGATAGTGCATAACACTTGTGTCTACTAAATAAGGTAGGCAAACTCTAGTAGAAAAGGCAATGCTTCGAGTTAGAACAATGGTTTTCATGCACATCGCCCAAAGTGACAGTGTGCAAGAAAAAGTTTTAATGCTCGAACGGAGACTAAAGTTGTATTAGTCTATTCTCCAAAAGTGAAAGGCTCACTCAATCAAGTCACCAACTGAGGTTTAAACACTTGAAACCTAGAGCATCACAAGGTAAGCTGAGGAATGAAGGCCAAGTCACGGATCAAACATGGCAAACCCGACTAATGTCATTGAATTAGTTATAAAGTGGATTTTGGGAAAAGTTTTAGGTAAATATAAACATCCCAAATGATACAATTTTTAAAAAGGAGTCGACAGTTTAGAGTTGAGAGAGTTTTTTGGAGAGTTTAGATACTGAACAAGGAGAGTTGAATAATGAGTAGAACATTTTACCTTTGAGAAGAACACTATTCTAATTCTTCGGGTTTTACAATTTGTAGCTTGAATTTGATAAAATAAAGTTGAATCCCAAGAGGGTTTACTCTTAATTGCTTGATTTCAAGTTACCCATGGTTGTTTTCATGGAAGGTGTACTTTCTTTACTTTTTGTGATGGATGGCTAAAACCCCAAGATCTAGGGGTGCTCAAATTGGGTTAGGTGTTAATTTAATGTAGTGGGTATTGTGCTATGCTCTAGTTTGTTGTTCATGCATGAATTTGGTCTAATTACCATAGGGTTAACTTATGGGCTAAGATTGCAAACTTAACTCTTACTTCTGATCTCTGGTTGATGCTCAAAAGAAATTAATTGGAGTAGAGTTTAATACTATCAATTTAGGTTTGATGTCTATGGATTTCTTGAAAGAGAGGTTATGGGTCGGATCTATTTGCCTTATTCTTGAAAGAGAGAATGGAGTAAGGTATTGGGTTGTTTAGAAATGACATGTAGATGAGACCGAAAGTAGATTCTATGCATAAATGTTTTAAGATCGAAAGATGATTAGTGTCAATGAAGATGACTTAGCCTATTCATGAATATCATCACTATAGAGCAGCACAATCACCCCCTATGTGACATTGATTTCTAATCCTTGCACCCCTAGATTGTCGTTAACTTTTGATTTCGTTAAGATGTTAGTTAATTGCGTAAATTGATAGCCAAAGTTTTATATTAAGTTGGTGGTACCATCCACCCAATTTTTCTAAATATTAAAAATAAACTAATTTAAATTTCAAATTTCTCGATAAGGCATTTTCTACGATATATCATTTCCTGTGAGAATCGTCCCGACTCTTCGTTGGGTTTTTACTGATGACAATCGCTCACTCTTTTAATTGATTTAAGGGTGATTTGAGCATTCTCACCATGTATGTAATTGTGGTTACATGAGAGGACCAAGCATTTGTATTTGTGATCATGTAGGACATGCATCCAGATTCTTTTGTTTAGTGATATGTGATTGGGAGTTTGTGTTTGAAATTTTTTGTCATATGCATTGTTTTGTGTTATTGCCTTGTGTCAAACTGTTTACATTCATATCTTAGACTAGCTCTTTGATT
Organism: Solanum bulbocastanum; assembly: GCA_037074985.1. Taxonomy (NCBI): domain Eukaryota; kingdom Viridiplantae; phylum Streptophyta; class Magnoliopsida; order Solanales; family Solanaceae; genus Solanum; species Solanum bulbocastanum. The sequence continues at coordinate 35,065,575 of CM073599.1, read as the reverse complement.
CTACCAGCACACTTTGGTTTGTATATTGATATTACACAAATTCTTTTATTGTTGAGTATAGGGCATCTTCCAACCATTGATCTGAGACCTCAGTTAATAGATGTTTGACTTTGAATCCAAGGATGAACTACTCTTTTAGGCTGTCAGGAGTTCTTCTGCATCTACTTGTCCATCTTTTCGGACACAGACACTCTAGGTTTTTAGTTTTGGAGTTGCATCCCTGGTCTTGACTATTTAGATTTTTTGTATGCTGACATCAGTTTCTAAGGATTTTATTTCCACATAAACTTTTTTCGCTATCGATTAAGTTTATGGGGATTCAATTCATTAGTTCGTTTTAAAGATTACATTCTTAATAATTATTTCATGACTTGATTTTAATATTGATGAGTTGGGTTGGTTTCGGGTAGTCATTAGTTTTTCCAGCATGTGATTTAGTGCGAATGTCACTCACGACAATGTGGATCGTGACAGAGAAATCATTTTTACCCGATTGTTTATAAATTATTATATATGTTTTTTCTTTTAACAACATTCATAATTACTATGAGTATTTGACTCGATACAAGATTAAAAAAATTATTAAAAAATTATTCATTAACTATTTTGTAGCGGCCACTCGCCAAAGCGGCAGACAAAGTTAGGAAATTATAAAGATACAAATTCAAACAAAAAGATATCCAATGAAATAAGCCTTAAACATTAAAATTACTATTTTATCCTTATAACAAAAATGACAGTTTTATCAATATTTCATAATTGACCATCATAGCATAGGGTGTACACAAATTACACCTAAAAATTATTATCCATGTCTGAAGAAGCTAATATCTTTAGAAGTAAAAGATTGTAACCATGAAACCAAAATAGTCTATCAAACACTAAAAATGACATTATCCGAACAAAGATTTTCTAATGATATTCAATACTTAAACACCAACAGACAAACTATGTTTCACAATAGAGACTTGAGTAACCTAACTTTAATTGGCTTCTAGCGATCTCTTCTTCTTCTTCTTCTTCTTCTTCTTCTTCTTCTTCCCATTTTGTTCTTCATGATGATCATCCTCGTCTTCAAGTTCAACACATTTAATTTCTTCATTATCCATTTGGGATGACGAACACTGCTCAGCATGTTTGGTTGAATTGTTTCCAGTAATACTTGTTGCAAGATGAATAGTCTTCCTGCTTGCACCCCTTTTCTTGCCCCATAATGGACCAAAACCCGAATAATAGTAGAAATCATTAGTATTGGAAGAGGAATATGATGATTTTTTAGCACGAGTTGGGAGACGGCGCAAACTTCCTGTTTTTGCCACTACAACATCATGTTGCTTCTCTTGTTTCTTGTTACCATTATTATTTTTGTCCATTGATAACCCTAGCTCCTTCATCTCTATATCATCATCCTTGTCTTGGTTAATTTTCTTAGCAGCAAAAGAAACATCGACATCCACGTCCTCATCAACACTATAAATGTTGAAGTAGTTAGAACAATTGATCTTTTTTATTTAATTCACTTTCATTGCCATGATGCTAAGGGGTGTGTGCGTGTGTATTTATTAATTAAGAAAATAAAATTTTGAAGTTAAAAAATGAATCAAATTGATTTAGAAGTCAAATTTACCTCGCGACAGTTTCATCAGTATCATTGAAGGTCCCATTATCAACAGATCCAACAAACTGCACCAAAAAGAAAACTTATCAATTTTTAAAATGATATAGAAAAATACATATAGAAAATAAAATAAAAATACAATAGAGATGGTGGAATTGAGATTCAATAGTGAACCCTAGTGAGAGTTACAAAGCCAAAACCAAAAAAATAAAAACACAAAAGGAAAGATTGACATTCAAAGAAGGAAATAGGTATTCATACAACCCTAAAACAGGAAAAAAAAAAACACAAAATGAAGGATCGACATTCAAAGAAAAAAGTGGGCATTCATAGATCTGAGAAATTCAAGAGAGAAATATTGATTGATTAATTAATTAATTAGCAGACCTGATAATTTGAAGAAAATGGCAGCGGTGGCTGAAAAAACGATGGGTCTTCATTGGGGAAAGTGATCACATCCCATGGCGACTGGTTGAGTTGGCAAACACGGTTATTCACCAGAGGAATCTTCGCATGTTTTCTAATTCTCATGTCTCCTCAAAACCTCAAGTATTTCTGTCAAATCAAGAAGGACCACCATCTCTATATAAATACTTCATATCTATCTATTTTGTATCTGCTTCTTACTAGTATTAAATTAATAATTATCTGCACTACACAATAAATTTATAGATTTTATACTAGCACTTAGTGGTTCAATGGGTTCACTAAATCCCATTCTTGAAAAAGTTAACTATCTCTCTATATGTGTGCGTGCGTGCGTGTGTGCGTGCGTGCGTGTGCGTACGTGTGCGCACGCGTATCTATGTCATGATCCATATACCTTGAACTATGATGGTACCTACTAAATTCCACCAATGGTAAGCCAATCCTTAGCCTGCAGTAAAAATAATAGACTTTGGGAGCAAAAAGGCCATCAAGGATAAGATACAAGGCAATTATGAGAGATAATAATGGAAAATCATGTAAACTGGCTTATATGAATCTACATAGAATAAGGACCAACAGTTACAAAAAATCCATCTCAAAACCTAGTGGACATTGGTACAAAACTACGACAAAAGACTGAGTACATGACTAGGCATATACAAATATACATATTATCTCAAAATACAAAAACTAGTCAAAGTATATAGAAAGAGATGAGTCAACATAGGATGCAATAAGCTCACCTCTGATCTCCGAGTATCAGTTGCATTGCACGAGAATCAATATGGTCGACTAAAACTCATATCTATATTAAAGAAAAAAGATGCAGAGTGCAGTATGAGTACCAAAATAATGGGTACCCAATAGTAGACCAATTGAGCTAAAGATTGCACAATCATAATGAAATGCGAGTAAGTAAAACAATATGTAAGCCAGTAGAATGGTACATTAGCCGAAACGTAAATCATCAACTATAAAAGGGGAAATGTAAAAGGATATTGAAGTGTTTCAAATTATTTATACCCTATCTGGACCTTCATAAGCCTAGAAGGTTCGCAAAAAAACCAAGTAGAATAAACAACCCAATCAGGCCCTTACAAGATCAACGGGTACACACAAGAGTTAAAACTAATAAGGAACTATACCATGAACACTCATGAAATGCCAGTCGAAATTCAAATAGGAAATGTCTCAGAATCTGACATTAAGAAAGTCATAAAACAAGCACAACTCATTCAGGAGTCCTGTATTATGATAGCTACAAGAAAAGTCTGCCTCTATTGGAATCTTATGTCGAGATAACCGCAGGAACCTACCATCTTCTTGAATCTTACATCGAAATAAGTAGTACTTCCCAAAATCTTACATTGGGATAGCCACAACAAGATATAGCATCACCCGAATCTTACAATGAGATAGCCACAGAAAAAACCTCCAAATCTTACATCCAGATAGCTACAACAAGAGTTCATTCTTCTTGGAATCTTACATCAGGAGGATCCAACCACACAAAGAGAATAAGATTATCTAGTATAAGACTATAACCTAGTATGTCGTAATTAGCCATAAATCTAATATAAAAATCTTTTTGAAGGTCAAAGTCAAACATGAAGGGTCACATTTAAACCCTAGTCTAATCCAAGCCAAGCCTAAGCCACACGATCCACCCAGGCTAAAGTCTAAAGCATACACTAGCCAACCCTAGGCTAAGGCCTTAACTAATTAAAAACAAGGTGATCCCATCATAGGGAAAGTAACATCAATAACTTCAAGGATATGTATACTATTCCCGAATAAACCTAAAATAAGGCTAACAAAGAAGTATGGATATCAACAAAATTCATGCTAGCTAACCCTACCAAAAAACTAGCAATTCATCATGTTAAAACAATCAAAGACTTAAGTCTAAGATTAGTAAATTGTAGTCTACCTAAAACCTGAACATATGCCGTCAAAATCAATTAAAATGGGGCTTTTCCTTTCCGAGTAGCCTTTGAATGATTCCACGCTATCAAGTCAGAGATCTAGGTGTCAATACGAGTAAAACGATACCTATAATGCAATAAAGAATCTCAAGCCTAAAATAAGGTCAATAATGGGCTCGTAGGACCTATATGCAGAATCACCGAATTGTCTCCACCAGTTGAAGGAACTCATACCCCAAAGCTGTGCACAATCGGAGCATAAATAAAGCTAAAATAGCCATACAAAGTAGCTAAAAATACCTAATTCAATCTCAAGATAGACAAATTAACAAGAATAATGGGTTTCAAAGTGTGAATAACAACTCCAACAACGCCATCAAGCGAAACCCAGATCAAAAACATCAATCTCAAAGAAATTATATGTTACCCAAGCTCCAACTATTCTTCCTTCAATGGAAAAATGAAGAGAAGAGAGATATTACTACTAGGGATCACCTCTGAATGTACTAGAGGTCGTAGGGGTAACGCTGCTAGTGCGGAGAAAGCTCCGCATGAGCGATGGTCAACAAAACCAACCAACTCCTTGGAATAGGAGACTCTAATAGAGCAAGACCATTCGATGTCACCAATTTTCGTTGGTGCAGTTGGCAAAGCGCCGAAGTGGATCCACTGAAGCGAGTTTAGCTTTGCATGAGCGGCTACATCAACAGACTTAGAATAAAATTCTAAATCTCGAACGGACCCTTAAAAATCATTTGGGGTCCAACCAATGCAAATTGAATATGCTACCCAACTAGAAACGGTATTTCAAACTTAATGAAATCATCGAAACTTCTATCGAAAGTCATCTTGACAAAAAGGGAGGGCAACAACTCAAGCTCCATTTTAACCAAAACCATGAAATGAGTCTCGAAGTCTCAAGACCCCAAATTAAAGGTCCATCTAGACTAAAATTCACTTTGTGTAGCTAATGAAAGCATAAGAATATATTCCGAGATTGTCTACTTGATGTTTTGACCAAAGTCAAACACCTAAACTTTAAAAGCGCCAATCCTAGAAACTTGCAGAAAACCCAAACAACTGCTTGGTGATCGTCCTATCAGTCCCAGTAAGTCATACATGACTTGGGGTAGCTATAGAAAAACTTTAAGCGCCGAAAATATGGAAAACAGAGAAAATAACCTAGAGAGTCAACATAATGTATACAAACGCACAATCATAATCTACCATATACTCTCGTTTCATTTTAGTTGATTTTTTTTATTATAAATAAGTTATATTTTTACTTATTCATTTTAGCAAATAAAGAAAATTTATCATTTCTTTCAATACTATTTTTATCATTAAATAACTACATAAATATTAATAGTCAAATTTAAAATATTATTATTAATATTTACATAAATATTAATAGTCAAATTTAAAATATTTTTATTAAGATTAATTTAGTAAAATAAATTTTTAATATTTGTTTTTTAAAGAAAAATATCATGTTAATCAAATAAATGAAGCAAAGAAAGTTGTTGGCACTATTAAATTTCTTTGACTTCTTTTTTGTGTTTACTTGTTTTGTATAGTAGTTGACACTATTAATTTTCTTTTACTTCGTTTGTGTGTTTACTTATTTTATATAAATCTTCTTCAAAAAATTTATATCTATACACTTAATTTTATTAAAAGTGGGAAAGGTGGGGGTTTGGGCATTAAGTGTTTTTTGACTCTTTGACTGTAGATTTTATAACACAAAACTCAATGAGAAGGTTGAATCCTCTTTCCATGACATTAAATTTTCAAATCATCTTTTTCACTATTCCATCTTCTTCACAATTTACAAGATCAATTATTATTAAAAATATGAAAAAATACCTAAAAACCCCTCAAACTATTAGAAATGGTACAAAAGTACACTTCTTCCACTTTGTAGCCCTTAAATACCCCTCACATCTACCTTTGGGGTCCATCATTGGTGCCTCAAATTAACTTTTGTTTCTATAGATGGAATGAAGACCAACTCAAATGAAGAATCATAGACCCATTTGGAATCATCAACATCACATTTCTCTAATAAATATACCATGCATTTTGAGTAAAAAAATTGACTTATTGTCTATATTAGTATCTGTAAATAAGCGAGAAATTGATGGAAGAAATATAATTTTCTCATAAAAAATTGAATTTTAGATACCTCGTTTTTGGAATAAAATAGAATTAGTTGTTTGAATAATTCGACATATATGAGTTAATACCTCAGATGATCACTCAACTATGCATTATTCTCTCAGAAAGTCATTCAACTTTCAATTTTAACACAAAAGCCACTCAACTATGCACTTCTCTCTCAGAAAGTCACTCAACTTTGAATTTTAACTCAAAAGTCACTCAATTATCCACTCTTCTCTCAGAAAGTCACTCAATCTATTTAATTGCTTTTTTAATTAAAATTTGTTGATATTAATTGTTTATAAAAAAAACCAAAATTTTTAAAAAATAAAAAAATACCATTTAAACCATTTAATGATCCACCCACCTAACTCGACCCATGAAAAAATATAATACGACCCAGTTTATTTTACCCTTAATCCTAAATTATTCCCTCTCTTTCTCCTCTGCTCCTCTACATTTTTCTTTTTCGCTCTCCATTATTGGTGCCTCTAAATTTAGCACAAATTAGCAGAAATATAAAGGCACGCACTGAAGGATCTAGTATGGTGCCAGCTTATATTTGAATTTGTTTAAAGGTCCTTTATGTGGAAAGCAGTCCTGTTTCAGTGCCATTTGCATGTCATCAATATGAATTGAAGTTGCAGAGGAGAATTAATGAAACTCTAAAATAATCTATTAATTTGTGCTAAATTTAGAGATATCAACAATGGAGAACGAAAAAGAAAAATGTAGAGGAGCAGAGGAGAAAGAGAGGGAATAATTTAGGATTAAGGGAAAAATAAAATGGGCCATAATATATTTTTAAATGGATCGGGTTAGGTGGGTGGATCACTAAATGGTTTAAATGGTATTTTTTATTTTTTAAAAATTTTGGTTTGTTATATAAATAATTAATATCAACAATGAGTGACTTTCTGAGGGAAGAGTGGATAGTTGAGTTACTTTTTAGTTAAAATTCGAAGTTGAGTGACTTTCTGAGAAAGAAGTGCATAGTTGAGTGACTTTTGAGTTAAAATTGAAAGTTAAGTAACTTTATGAGAGAAGAGTGCATAGTTGAGTGATCATTTGAGGTATTAACTCTGACATATATTGTAAACTCAAAAACTTTGATTCCAACCACTAAAAATTCACAAAATTCCATGACAAAAATGTAATTTTTGTGGACTTCATACATTTTTGTTTGACACTCAAAGTTGGATAAGTACACAATCTGAAAATTCCGAAAGTAATAAGAAAGCAAAAATATCAACTGAATTTTTTTTCCTGAGTGAGCAAAAGCACAAAGAATCACAATATTCAAAATATGAAACTACCAAACAAGAAAGAAGAAGACGAAACTTAGGGCATTGGAGAATAGAAATTAGAAAGAGATGGAATGATAAAAGCAAGAGAAATAAAGAATGGAACCAATAGCTGAATTTTCACCAGAGAAGAGTGAGTGATAAACATGTCACAGAACAACAAACCACACTTGGAGGAAGAGATGGGAAAGGCATAAAATAGTAGTTAATTTGAGGCTAATGGGTCAAATTGATTGGGGCGGATCAATTTGATTTGGGGATGGGTATATTTTTAAATTTATTTAGATTAATTATAGAGTGACCAATAGATGATTGTCATAGCAATAATGAATTTATTAATTAAATTTAAGTTGAGGACCGTTAAGAATAAGGGTAATATGGAGCCAAAAGGTAGATGTGAGGGGTATTTGAGAGCCAAGAGGTGGAAGAAGGATAATTTTTTACCTTTTTCAACAGTTCAAGGGTATTTTAGGCCCTTTGCGGTTAGAAATATACATCTTGTAGAGTTTATTGTTTTACCATAAAAATTGTCATTATGGTAAATGATATGCAGATACCATCCGTCATAGTTTTGGAACATTGGTGTCCATGTCATCCAAAAATTAGAGCCTATATACCCTTTATACTAACGAACATACACGTGTCATAATCTTATCCATCGACCCGATATATATTAAATATTGGATCGACAAATAAGATTGCGCCACGTGTCCCTATTTAGTATTCCGTTAGAGTGACGGGCATATATTCTCTAGTTTTTGGACGGCAGGGGTACTAATGTCCCAAAAATATGATAGAGGGTATCTGCATATCATTTACGATTGTTCGGGGGCATATTTGTCTTTTTTCCCTAAGATATGTCACGCAGCTTTATCCTGAAGCAAATATTCAGAATGTACCAACATAGGTTGTGGTACACTGGTGGGAGTGCTTCACCCTTAACTAGAGGTCTCGGGTTCGAGCCCTAGGTATGGAGAAAATCTTGTTGGGAGCGCCACCCCCGAATAAACCTTGTAGAGTGTGATCGAATTTAGTCAGTGCTCTCATATGGGCTCTAGACATCGGATGAAAAACCAAAAAAAAATATTCAGAATGTAGTGTTATTTTTTTTTTCAAATTTTATGGTTTAAATGCATACTGTAATATTGAGATGATTTTGATAATTGACAAATAGAGGAACAAATGAAAGGAATGGGTTGCGCTGACGTTTTCCTTTCAGACCGAATTCGACTGGGATAAGGAAAACGTCAAACCACGCAAATTAAAAGTTATAAATCGGTGGAAGGGTTGCTTTTTCGACAAGAAACCAGTGCAAAAAGGTTTCTTTTCATAAAAGAATTCCTTCAAGAAAGAGAAAGCATGCATAAAATCAGTTTACAAGAATTTCCAAATTCCACACGGATAAGGAAGCAAGTTGAAGTAGGAAAATGATTCTTGGTATATATAGTCTATAAATAGAGCAAGGGTTTTCCAACAAAACTTGTGCACTTAAACAGAGAGTTACAAGCAGAATACAATCAAATAGAGTTCATATTTGAGTGATTTCTAATTACAAAGTGCAGCCAACGCAAGGAAACAAGAATTGAAGAACTGATTCATAGGCTTACGTTTTATAGTACTTAAGTCAAGTTTGCTTGTATTGAGTTTTTATTGAGTTGTATCTTTAATTCTTTCTAGATCTAGTGAAGTATAAATTGGAGTAGTAATAGAGTCTTCAAGTTGGGGTGACTTAAAGACTCGGAAACATAAACCTTAGGGGGTTTGTGTTGGAGTTTAGGAATTAGAGTTAGTTCCTAGGATTACAAGAGTTGTAATTCGAATTCATAACTTGAAGTGGGGTCGACGATGTAGTTGGTTGTTGGCGTCTAGGAATTAGAGTTTATAATTTCTTAGGTTACATAGGTTTGTAATCTTGTGTTGAGGCTCAGAGTTTAATGAAGTGGAGTTAAATTCTACAGAGGTGTAGGTCGTAGTTTTTTACCCTTTATAAGTCAGGATTTTCTACGATAAAATATTGTGTCATTACTTTATTTGTTTTACACAACGTAATTGTTGTAATCTGAAAAGGAACATATTAAATATACATGTTCCTTAGACAAATCTGGGGATCAGTATCCCAACAATTGGTATCAGAGCGGATTATCTTTATAGAGCCTAATAACTCAAGATAAGATCACTATGAATTCTGCACCTCCTCTTGGACACAGTGAATGTCAACACATCAACATACCATCACTATTCAATGGACATTACTACGCATGGTGGAAGGCAAGAATGAAGGATTTTCTACAAGCCAATGACTATGAATTATGGATGTGAGTTACTGATGGTCCTTTTATTCCTATGATAAGGGATGATGAAGGGAAAGTCATTCCAAAGTTCAAGGTTCAATATGGAGAAGCTGATTATAGAATGCTCATAAAAAATGCTAAAGCTTAGTGCATCCTTGTATACAGACTTTGACCTGACAAGTTTAATCGCATCTCAAGTTATACTACATCAAAACAAATTTGGGAAACATTGGTCAATACACATGAAGGAACTCCCCAAGTAACAAAATTTAGAATTGCTAGACTATGCACTGAATATGAATCATTTAAGATGGAGAGTAGTAAATCACTTCAAGATATGATTACTAGATTCACTACTATTGTGAATGAAATGGTGTCTTTGGAAAAGATATACACTACTGAGGAACTTGTTGATAAAGTGTTGAGGACTCTACCCAAGTCATGGGAGATCAAGGTCATTACAATTAGAGAAGCAAAGGATTTGACAACCATGAGTTTAGATGAACTTGTATGGAATCTAAAGACTTACGAGATAAAAGTTGATGAAATAAAAAATGAGTGGAAGAAACAAAGATACAATTTTCTTTTTCAAAGCAACTGAGAGTGATAATTTTATCTAGATGATAAGGACATAGCCATGACAAGCAAAAAGCTCATAAAACGCTTCAAGAAAGGTGGAAAATATGAGAAATATGGCCCCTGAGCAAAGAAAAACAATTTGACATTGCTATGTATGCTGCTTGGGGAAAAAGTTCAGACAACTCAATTGAAGATGATACAGAAGATGTTGCTTTGATAGCCATGGAGGACTCTGAATCAGATATTGAGAAAAGGGAAGCAAATCTTCTTGACCTTAAAAATAAACTAAAATGTTTTTCAAAGAAAAAATTATCCTTCCTTATTCTAACTCTCATAGATAATTTTCAAGAATTTAATGAAAATAGAAATCAATTATTGACTTCCTTGACCAGTTTAAAATATGAATATATTGATCTTGAAAAAATTAATTCTAATCTCAAGAAAGAAAATCAATTCCTAAAGGAACAGGTGCAACAACTTGATTCCTACACTTTGGCTCTCAAATCTGAAATTTTGAAACAAAGTGTTACTGGGAATGGGACAGAAAAAATTAGTGGTGACCAAATCAGATGTGACCAAGATCTGACCAAGATCTAAAGAGGTTAAGAGATGAACTATTTTTGAACGGAAAAAATCTAGAAGAATAAATCTTGACTTGGCTATAACAAAGTATGAGCTTGAGAGGGCAAATAAATAGACTCACTCCTCAATGATTTTAACTCAGCTAGTATAGAACACATAACACTAAAGCTGGAATAAGTTTTGTTAAAGAAGTCCCTAAGAAAACCTCTTATTTGTGCATGCATTGTGGTAGTATTGATCACTCAAGGAGTAGTAACTTACATGAATAAAAATTTAAAGTTGCCTCAAATAGAAAAATCAACCCTGTTAAAAGAAAGGAATCACGTCAAAGGAACAGGTTGAGGCAAAAGAAAAAATCTAAACATATTTTACCAATATGGATAAATAGAGATTTCATTCATCATTTTTATCAATACAAAGGACCCAAGCTAGTCTGAGTTCCTAAATCTAACCTTTGAATTTGCAGGAAAAGTGAGAGGAAGCAAGCAACATTCATATATGAACACCTGTTGCTCTTGACACACAATTGAAACCAGAAGAAATTCCTCTCACCTGTAGAAGAAAAGGATGGAATAGTAGTTTTGGTGGTGAAAATTCTTTATGGTCAAACCAAAGAAGTTGAAAAAATAGGCAAGATTAAAGAACACAAATTTGAAAGAAGGCATCATGGTGAAGGAATGAACCAAAATCCACTCAGTATATTACAGTTATGTAATAAGAGAAACAAGTCTGTATGATAATGATGAGTTGTCAAGGATCTCCAAATAAATTATGAAGAAACATGTGAAAGAAATAGGTCCAACCTATGCAGTATCTCACAATTACAGACATGAAAAGTCTTATGAGGCGCACTCAGATGATCATAGTATGGAAATCATGATTCCATCAACTAAGAAGGGTCATCAACCTAGAGAAACACTTTTAACTGAACATGTTAGAACTTGGGGATGATTAAAACCACATGAGTATCTATCAGTGGCTAATGAACATTGCGCATACTACCTTCTAATCTTGAATTTTATGCTCAGTCTTGTACATTTAGTTGTATGTCTCTATACCGCATTTAAAGTCAAGCTACTCATGCACTATGACATTTTATTTGCATCTGCCACAGGAGAAAGACTTAGTAAAATTGGAGCAAAATTCAGCATTATCCAGCAATCTAAGGTATGTGTACTACAATTCTTCATGATTAAATATATAATCAATCCACTTGAACATGCTCCTTCCACTTTTTCCAAAAGATATATTCATGTCCTATGCTCAATTTTCGGCGTTCTCTCAAAGGAATCTAATCACGTTTTTTTGTGATAAAATATAACCAGATCTCTACCCAAGATAAAACTCTTCATCTCAAAACACTCTCAATACTACTAAACAAATATCTTATTAAAAGCCTATTCAAAGTCTTATCCTAGTGTGTCTCTACAACTCACACCCTTCTCTTTCATAAACTTCTTAACCAAGAAATCTTTTTTTTTTTAAAATGTGGAATAAAGTGTTCATCAAGAAACATGTTTGTGCTTGATTTGTAGCGACCCTTTCCATGTGTTCCAGCCATTGTTCAGCATTCGTGGGATCAACGGTGCCTTTAAATTCCACTCCACCCATTTTCCTCATTTTCTCAAAGTTAAGCACATTAGGATCATGGATCGCTTCCTCCATGTGGTGGAAGAATTCAGCCATTTGTTGAAAAGGAGGATTTATAGCATGAGTACCACGACTCATGTGAGGACGTGAACCATCTCTGGCACCCTGCTGGTTTCCCACTTCAGACTCACTAGTGTAGGGAATATAATGATCCGGTAATGATTCTCCAACCTCTTCAAGTACATTAGGTTGGGAAACAGAGGCACCAGAACCTTCACGAGCAGCTTTCATAGATCGGTCAGCAGAAGAGGCATAATTTAATTCCTTCAAAAGGGAAGATCACATTGCATTAGGGACATGTATATGATGTACGTGCACTTTACATGCGATAAAAATATTATGAACCATGCAAGTGAACAAATAATCCACATAACTTTTGTCTCCGAAACGAACAAGTATACAAGTACTTTACAGTTAAAGTCCTAGAACCACAAACCTAGGCTCTGATACCAAACTTGTTCACAAGTCTATACAACCTTAAAAATGCAATTAAATAACTTCTTTAATTCCTAATATCTCAATAATATTAAAATAAAACAGGATTATCATCATAAGTAAGCTCAGCCCACACAGATACAATTCTGTTCTCCAAACAGTGATTCTGGCCAGTTTAGTACCCCATGTTGCAACTTACATTTGAACAGGAAAACAGCAAAAATAGATTTTGTAACCTTCATGAAAGTTGTATATACATCTCTTAAGATTGCAACGCAACAAGAATCACTGAAAAATACATTTTATACAAAAAGCTATCATTGATACACTAACAGTGGTTCCTACTGGAATTCTAAACCCGAAATCTGGACAACATTTGTCCTGTGTTGCATCCCATATTTCTCATCCATAACAGCTAAATTAGACTTTCACATAAACATAAGAGTTGTAGATACATGAATCAGCTTTCCAAAACATATTTATTCACCCAAAACGGAGTTATACAGAACGAGATATTTTAACCGTAACACAACCTACTCAGCTACAACAACAGAGAAATCTGGACAGAACTTTTCCAGTGTTGCGTCCCAATTTTCACATCCATAACAGCTAAATCAGACTTTCACATAAACATAAAAGTTGTAGATATATGAATCAGCTTTCCAAATCATATTTATTCACCCAAAAAGGAGTTCTAGATAAAAAAGATATCATAAACGTAATACACACTACTCAACTACCAAAAACAAAGAAATCTGGACAGACTCCTTACCAAAACAGCGTGTGTCACTCGAATTCCAGCCATAAACCAGGGTTCTTTTCTTGTGATTTTGAAGAAGAAAAGGTTAATTTAAGTTCTAAAGTTTTTGTGGCTTTGAATGGACCGAATTTCACTAGAGAAATGTCAATATATAGCCACACAAGTATAGCATTCTAACTTATTTTTATAATTTCTATATTTTCTAACATGTCTATCTTTATTTAAGTATGGTTTTCTTGCTGAAGATTTTCTTAAGAAATATTTTTTATATTTGTATGATTTTTGGCTATGGTTTATTCTTCTTTTATATTTTTTGGATTTACTTGGTTCTTTATCATAACTTTGGGTTGTATATATCATTGTTTTACAAAAAAAAAAAAATTATTTTGTTTTAATTGTTTTTGTATTTGTATGTTAGTACATTTTTCTGTTAGTATTTTCATTATGTGTTGTATTTTTTGTCCTATAGACCATAAGAGTGTAGGGTTTTGAACCACCCCTTCTCTTTTATACCATCTTTTTTCTATTTCTCGTCCTAAAGCTCCTAACAGTTTATTAAATAGCTTTTTTTATAATTCTTCATTGAATGTATTTCCGCTAATGGTACAATAGTAAAAATAGTCTTTAAGAAAATTCTTTATGTGCATCCAATTTGATATACTTAATTGTTCTAACTTTATTACAACACTTCTTTGTAATGCTATAAGCCACTATTTGGATCCTCCCCTGTTAATAACACATGTATTTTGTTTGTAAAATTGTATGGATTTGGTCCTAATTCTATTAGTCCTTGAAATTCTTGTGGATAAGTTTGTTTATAAGATTTCCATACTACTTTACAGGATTCTCCTAGAAAAGTTTCTAAGTATTTCTACATAGTCTCAGCGTCTGTTTCTTGATAGTTTTTAATAAAGTCTGCTACCACTATTCCTTTCCATAAGTCTATTACTGTATTCCACATTTGTGGATCATGTGCAGCTATGCTTAATATTTTTCCTTTATTTCCTCCTTCTTGTAGTCTAATAGGTTCTTCTATAGGCATTCTTTTACCTGGTGGTTTAATGTTTTCTTTTATTTCTTGATCATATCTAACCTATGGTTTTCTAGGTAAGTTTCCCGTACTATAGCTAATACTTGGAGCTGTTGTTGTTCTTTGGAAAGGGCTTGCACTATGCGAACTAGTTGTTTCTTCCATTAATTCTTTATGACTAGTTATGGATAAAGTTTCTTCTTTTTCTTTATTCATGTATTTTGATTCATCTGTTCTATACACTAAATTATCATCTCTTTCTTGACATAGTCTAAAATGTTCTATTGTTTCCATTATATCCATTTTTTCTTTCTTACATCCTCTACATTTAAAAACTGTAAGGTTATTTTCTTTGTATTGTCTTTTGCTTCTTCTATGACTCTATCTACCTTGTACCCTTCTTGTATTAATTCTATATTTTTTAGCTCTTCTTGTTCTGTCTCTATGGTACTTTCTGTTTCAACATCACCTAAGTTTCTTTGACTTGTGTAATTATAGTCTGTAAACCTAATCGATGTTTCATCTTTTGAGCTAGTGTACATTAAATGTTGTTCTGGAGCAAACATTTTTGGTTTACTTAATTTATCAAGATTCCATTCTAATCCTGCATATTCTTCTAGATTTATTTTTATTGGTTTTATTAGTTTTATTCCTTTATTACCCATTATCTCTACTACATCATTTACTTGAAGTTTAAATTTTGTGTTACTACTTAAAGTCATTTTTCCTATGAAATCTACACACATTAACAAGCTATTTCCATTATTCATTTCTTCATACCCTTTAGTCTAGATTTCTATTTTAATATGTTTACCAAATTCTTTTAGATTGATTAAGAAATCTGGGCTAATATAAAATATTCAGCCATTATTGGTCTTGTCTACTTCGGTTAATCCGATTATGGATTTCTTTAAATCTGACCATCTATCATCGTATATTACAATTAGAACTTTGGATCCTAGATTCTTTCTAGTTAGTCCTATAACTATTAATCTCATATGCATTAACATAAGTTTAGGGTTTTTTATGGCCTGTATGAATGCTGAATTTACTAAGTTTAAAATTGCAAAGTCTTCTCCTATTGCCGATATTTGTTCTTCTCTATAGTGTTTGTATAATTGATTGTTTTTAGAGAAATATTTTACATTGTATAATGTCTTAGGATTTAATAATTTGAGTTGATTTTGTTGGAAAATCTGTAAGTCTCTATCTATGTCTATGATTTTAGTTAATTCTTGATTTTCTTCTATAGGTGAGGGTCTTCTAGATAATATTCGAGAAATAATATTATTTCCTATTCTATTTTCTAAGAAGCTTGGTCTACTTTCTTGGGTTGTTCGTCTATTTGAAAGAAAGTCCATTTTTGTGGTTTTTTAGTTATCTTTTGTTTTTCTTGTTTAGGGGTAATTTCTATTTTCTTAAGTTGGTTAACTAATTTATCTATTTCTGTATGATTATGAACTTCTTGTTCAGGTTGTTTTTCTTTTAGTATTTTATCTATTTTTGTGTTTAATTCTATTAGTAAGGCTATAATTGTATTGTTTTGTTTGAGGATTATTTTGTCCGTGTGACTAGAAGGAATGTGATTAGAATATCCTACTGGTTCTTGATGAAATGTTGTTGTATATTCTAATGCTTTTTTATAATTTATATCTTCTTCACTCATGAAAGTGAAATCTGTTCAAGTCTTATAATTATTTATTTCAAATTACTAATTTTAGTAGTTATTTTTTCTACTTGTTCTATGATTTTTGTTACTACTTGGGTATTTCTAATTTCTAAATCTTTAGGCTTTTCTATTATAGTTTTTACCAGCTTTTCTATTTCTATTTTTGTAGGTATTTTTTCTAAATTAAATTTCGTATTTAGGTATTGAATTTTTCTATTTATTTCTAGTTCTTGTGCTTTTAAGAAATCGAAATTCTTTTCTAATCTATCTAGGATCTTAAATTGTTTGTTTTGTACTACTTCTATTTCTTCTAATATTTTTATTACAATTCTATCTTATTGTTGAGTTTTTTCACTAAGATTTATT
This sequence comes from Solanum bulbocastanum, assembly GCA_037074985.1. Taxonomy (NCBI): domain Eukaryota; kingdom Viridiplantae; phylum Streptophyta; class Magnoliopsida; order Solanales; family Solanaceae; genus Solanum; species Solanum bulbocastanum. Next base: position 35,048,777 of record CM073599.1, on the reverse strand, counting down.
GTTAAATCTATTAAAGTATTATATTGCTTGTCTTCAGAGTGTAGTATATGTTCTCCTTCAACGAAATTACACTTTAAAATGTTATTTTTGTGTAATGATCTATATTTTTTCTCCGGGTGTATTCTTAAGTCTAAATATTCAAGATGTCTTAGAGAATCTATTTTTATCCTAATGAACTCCTAATTTGACAGATCTTCTGGTAATATTTTATCCTATTGGTAGTATATCTTATATCTAATTTAATGTTATTTATTTCTTTAATTAGGTTAGCTTTATGTTCTACCAAGGAATCTATAAGATAAGTCTTAGATATTTCTTGAGCTAACTATTCTTCTGTCCAATTTAAATATTTTATTAATACTTTTAATGTGTTTTTAAGTTCGAATCTATATTGTATTTCTTCGTAAAGCCAACTATATCTTAGTCTTATTCTCCTAATATATTCAATAGGCATCTATTTTATCTGAAAGGTATATATCTAAGTCTTTTTTCGTATTTTCTTATTCTTATTTTAGAGTTCCTACTCAGTACTCCCTCTCTCATTTGGTTTTATCAAGTTTATTTATGATGTAATTCCCTAATTTCCCCATTTTTATTTATTTATTTATATTTTTTTTTAACTTTACCCCGTTCATCTCTTCCTCTTAACCTTTGTTCTTAATAACTTCATCTTTAGCCACACCCCGGATATACATCTGGCAACAAATTCGTCCTTTGTTCTTAAGCGGACTTATCAAGGCCAACAATCCTAGGAATTTACAGGCTAATCCATAGTTGTTATTAAGAAATTAAGATATATATATATATATATATATATATGGTGGGCAATGGGTTCTTTTTGACATTTTACCAGTTAATCAGTCCACATTTAAACGTACATAAACGACATACGTTCATGACATTTTCAACAAAAATACAAAAATTATGGAAGCATAAGCAAGGCAATGTAAAAGTTAACGTTATAGAACGACAAATGCTTCAGAAATTCGATTCTATTTTCTCCTCCACTATAACTTTTAGAGAGAAGTGTTGAACACACTCGTGAACTTGGCACGAATTATTATTTTTGTCTCCAAACTATTGACAATCTTTAAACACCCTTCTACTTGACCACTGAATTTTAAAACACCTCTCTCATGTCATATAATATATTTATTTATATGCAACATCAACATAAGTTTCGTGTGTGCGTACGTGAATAACACATTTATGGGTATATCATGAGAGGGGTATATTTAAGTTCAGTTAGTTAAGTAGAGATGTATTTTGAAGGTCGTGAATACTTAAGGGACGAAACTAATAATTCACATCATGTTCAAGAGTGTTTTCAATAATACCCTTTATAAATAATTAATGTTTAGGGGTAAAACAGAAAAAAGTCATTGTGTATTCAACGGTATTTTTGTAAATTTGATACTCATTTGATGATTCTCATGTTTGTACAAAAATAATTGTTAGATGTGTCATCCTATCCATCCAAAAATAATTGACAAAATTTAATAATCAATGCGTATAACTTTAAGCGTACTGAAATTAATCACAAATCCTGATAATATAAATTGAATTTAACGCATAAAAACTCAAGATAAACTATCATTTTTTGGTTAAAGATATTTAAAATATATCTAATCTTTGGTCAATGGTATTTTTTTCATCCATTTTTGCTTGTTCACTATATTTAAAATAGATGTTCAATTTTAATTGTTTAATTCAAAAGATTAAGAGATAATTTATTACTTAATTTCTAATTTATCCTTTTTTTTAATTATAGACATTTCTCGATGTATTTGCTGAAACATTAAATTTATTAAATTCAAAGAGTGCTATATAGTGAACTTATGATTTTATTAAAAATTAATAAAATGATATGCCAAGTCAAAACATAAATAATAAAAATTGAACGAAGAGAATACAATTTAAATAAGAATGTGGTTTCGTCCAATGCCTCTGACCATTACGATCCATCTAATAAACCAAAGTGTCCCGGCCAATCATTCAACAATTGAGAATGGAATAAATAGAAGAGAATGAATTGTTTTTTCTTGATCTTCAATACAAAATCGACATGAATTGTAGGGACAACTATAAAATGTAGCAATTTATTAAATATATTTTAATAAAAACCTTTTGGCTGCATATATGAATGCATCGAGTATATTATTAAAACAGAAAAAGTAGTATCATAGTTCAAAAGTTCTCATTTTTTTCAAACTCAAACAAAAATTTGTGATACCATATTATAAATACACAATTTTACTTCTCAAAATAATTGCAATGAGATAAATACTGCAATGATTAAATATAACAGGCCAGTCTAGCTCAGTGGTAGAGCGCAAGGCTCTTAACCTTGTGGTCGTGGGCGATGTTTAGGCACATTTTAAACTAATAAAGGTGCAATTTTGCTCCTCCAAAGTACACAATAAAAAACATAACTCAAATGACCCTTCATAAGATTGCATAGATTGGCATAAAAAACATAATTCAAACAACTTTTCATAGAATTGGCATGTGCAAGTAACAATGTGGCACCTAGAAAATACAAAGTTGAGTTGGAAAGGAAGCAGGTTAATTTTGGAAAATATCAATCTCTATAATGGTCTACGGATGAATAAGATGAATCATAGAAAGTGTATGGACCGTAGGAGAGATTGGTAGAAATAATTCAGACTTCGTGAATTTTTGGACTTGAACTTGGGTCCTACGGATTGGCTTTACGAGTTGTAGAAGGGACAACGGCCCGTAGAAGGGTCCTGTGGAAATTACTCTGTATTTTGACCCAGTACTTGACTCTATGGTTGACCGTGATGGTCTACGAACTGTAGGTTAGAAACGTAGGAGTCACCCAACAGTTTTAAAATAAGAACGTTTTGGCCTTTTCCTACCTATTTAACCCCTAAAGTATGTCGTTTTGACCCTAAAACTACCCCTATAACTGATTTTATTCTTCAAAAATATCTCATTCCTTCTCATTCACTCACAACCCCAAATTCCCCCAAGTTTTCTTCTCCAAAATTCTCCCAAGGATCTCCAAGACAAGGTTAGGGTTTCACAAGTTTCAAAGTTTCTCTTACTTTAATAAACTTAAAATGAAAGTTTTATTTTTAAGCTAAATAAGATGAAAATTTTATTTTTCAACTAGATAAGATGAAAGTTTTATTTTAAAGCTAAATAAGATAAAAAAAATTTATGTTTAAGTTAAATAAGATGAAAGTTTTACATTTAAGTTAAATAAGATGAATGTTTAATTTTAAAAAACACATGAAACAATTATGGAAATGCATACACAAAAATATTTGAGCTAAATAAGACGAAATTTTTATTTTTGAAGAATGAATAACTAAAGCTTGCAAAGAAAATGTCAAAAACCCTAAATAAGGTGGAAGATATTTTTATAAACAAACAGCTTATTCTTAAAATTTTTGCAATGAATATAAGTTTGAATATAACAAACCAAACAAACAATAAAAATTAGTCCCAACATAATTTATCCGGTATAACTTGTATTCCATTTGGTTTGTATTGAGCCCTAGAAATAGCCAATAGGTCTAATTATAACGCATGAAACCTCAAGGGTTGTAATGAATATAATTGTGTAAGGAATATATTGCGAGTGGTCTCTCTTCTTTCAGCCCCTCTACAGTCAAAACCCATTCCTATCATCTCTTTCTCTGCGAAACCCTAGTAACTGCTACTCCTGCCCATCATGGCGACCAACTCCCCGAACCTCGAATGTCGAATGTACGAAGCCAAGTACCCAGAAGTAGACCAAGCTGTGATGATACAGGTGAAAAGCATGGCTGACAGCGGCGCCTACGTTGCCCTTCTAGAGTACAATAACATAGAAGGAATGATCCTTTTCTCTGAGCTCTCTCGTCGTCGTATTAGGAGTATTAGCAGTCTTATCAAAGTTGGACGCATCGAACCGGTTATGGTTCTTAGGGTTGATAAGGAGAAAGGATATATCGATCTCAGTAAACGAAGGGTTTCTGAGGAAGATATTTCGGCTTGTGAGGAGAGGTATAATAAGAGTAAGCTTGTTCATTCAATCATGCGTCATGTAGCTGAAACCATGGGAATTGATCTGGAGGTTAGATAATTTCTCAAATTCCTTTTTTTGTTTTACGTTGGTCCTACAGAAAGTTACTACTATCTATTTTTAATTTCATATATATGAAGGAATTAATCTGGATATTGGATTTTACATTTTGTTTCGATTTTTTTGTATAATTCGTGATAATGGATGGAAAAAATTAATGTAAGGGATGAGGAATTAGCTTGGTTTAGAAGACATGGTATCTAAGTTTAAAATTTGGAATAGTTTAATGAATTTGAATTATTGTAATATCTGTAAATGGGAAATGTGTCAGGTATACAAAGGGAGCAAAACATTTGGTTCAATTTGGAATTTCTATTGAATATGAGGCCTATGGATAGTAGAAATTATTGAAGTGTGAAACAAATGACTGAGTTAGTATTGTTGACTTGGCATTTTCTTGCACTCCAATTCTGAGCTTTGAACGGTGTACTGTCCTAAAGATAAACAATAAATCTAAAGAAGAGTTCATGCGCAATGATTAGGTGGAATTGGTCTGCTTATTTCTATGCAGGATGATGAAAAAGAATTCTCTTAGAAGAACTCAGAGAAAGGAAACTGTGGTTTGGCAAAAAATTTAGCTATGAGTCTTGTCCTTTGAGCCATGTCTCTTAGGGGTCGTTTGGTGTGAGGGATAAAAAATGATAGTGATGGGATAAAAAATTTGTATCTTGTTTGGTTGCCCTGTTTGGGATAACTTATCCCACCATTTATATCATAGTGATGGGATAAGTTATCCCATATACATGGTGAGATAAGTTATCCCAAGATAGTTAACCCCAGGGATAACTTGTTCCCAACGAAATGACCACTTAAAGATTAAGGATAGACGTACATGAAAGATCCTCTAAGATAACAGTTGTATGTATATTTATAAAAGAAAAGAAAGAGTTTAAGTTCATGTTTTCCATTTCAGTTTTGTTTGTGGATCCCATCCGATTGATTTCTCTTCTTAGGTGTACATGGTTCTTCTAAGATAACAGTTGTATCATATAATAGAAAATTTGAGTTTAAGTTTATGTTTTCCATTAAGTTACCTATTTCAAAAAAAAAAGTTTATGTTTTCCATTATCAGTTTGTTTATGGGTACCATCCAATTGATTTCTCTTCTTAAGAACTCCAGTTTTATATAGAGATGTGTAGAATACATGGATTTGCAAAAAAATATGTTTCACAATTTATTCTGTCACATTATTGTGAAGTTTGGGTGATGTTAACTTTCAATTGATTTAGTTCTTTGGGTAATGCTTTACTTCAAGGACAAGCAAGAACTGGAAGTGTAATCTTTGCTTTTTAGGGAGTTCATAAGTGCAGAAAAACAGTTGATGCTACTGCAATTGGATATCTTCCATGGTCAATGTAGGGTTTCAAGATATTATTTGTGAATTGCATTGAAGGGGGAAGAGGCCTTTTCTGCTGGTGTAATGGTCTGGGCCTGCTGGATTGGTGGTGGTATAGAGTGTTGATGAAATTCTAATAAAAGTTATATGAAATTTATCTGGTTTTAGCTAGTCAAGTGTGAACATAGACTTGCCATCACTTTCTTCAATATGGGTATTTTACCAGTTACTTTTCTCTGCCTTACTGCTTTGTAACTGGTAGTGCGTAAATATATTATACTCTATGCAATGCCTTAGGCCTTAGCATGAAGGAGTTTGTCACTTTCATTTGCTCTTTTTCTCGTTTGTTGCCCTTGTTACATGTTGTCTTAAGTGGACTATTCATCCTTGCATCTCTGATGATTTCTGCCTAAAATTTCACGAAATGGGTATGACTGCTTTTTTTTTTCCATGTGCCCTTGGCCATGCAAACTGGTTTGCATGTTAGTTAGAACTTCTGCTGCTTTTGAGGGAATGCCCATTTATCCCCTCTTTTCTTTTCTATCTGAGGAATGAGTTGCCAGGAACTGCTTTTCCTAAATTTGGTCATGTTCTGTGGGAAATGCAATTACTTGCTGTTTGAGATATAAGAGAATATTCAACATTGTTTCATCAACAACATACCCAGTGAGGTCTGTGGAGGGTGTGGTGTACACATACCTTACCCCTAGTCCCCTACCTTAGTGGGGGTAGAGAGGAGCATTCATTATTGTTTATTGAGAAAAATGCGTATCCATGTAACACTACTGAAATTTTTTCCTCTTCTAAAATCCCTGTCCAGTAGAACTTTGAGTTTTACTCTTTAATTTCTATTAATCATTGGGCATGTTAATTGCAGGACTTGTACATTCATGTAGGTTGGCCTTTATATAGAAAATATGGTCATGCTTTTGAGGTGAGAATTTGTATCGATTTCCACGTATTTCTTTTCCCTCTTCTGATTGGCAAGATTCATCATGAAATTCTTGGTTTTGATTTCTAGGCATTCAAATTGGTTGTCAGTGATCCAGATTCAATACTTAATTCCCTCACTCGTGAAGTCAAAGAAATTGGTCCTGATGGGAAGGAGGTAGGCCTTTTGTCATATCATTTTCTAGGTTTATTTCGTCCAATGATGTCTAATAATATTTATTATCTTATCTTCTCTAGGTAACTAAAGTTGCTCCTGCTTTGTCTGAGGAAGTTAAAGATGCATTGGTAAAGAATATTAGGAGAAGAATGACTCCACAGCCATTGAAGATTCGAGCAGATATTGAGATGAAATGTTTCCAGTTTGACGGTGTTCTTCACATTAAGGTTTGTACATTTGGCATCATCATTTTCATGTTACTATCTATTTCTTTAACCAGTTGGTATCACTTATGCAACAATAACCCAGTGTGTACCCACCTGTGGGGTCTGGAGGTTGCATTTTCTTTATGCTGGTGTTGTTCAATAAAGTGATACCACTACCTGTCAAAAGGGGATTTCTTTTCTCTAGTGGTTACATTTTGTTTGTAATGTTAGCCTTTTTTTGATGATTTTTTTCACGTCTGGTGCAGGAAGCTATGCGGAAAGCTGAGGCTGCTGGTAATGATGATTGCCCTGTTAAAATTAAACTTGTTGCTCCTCCAGCATATGTGCTCAATACTCAGACTCTTGACAAGGTAACAAACTGTTTATTGCATATAATTATGGTAGCCTGTTTTACTTGTGTAAAATGCTTTTAGTCTTCACCTTTTAAAAATATCAGTTTGATTTGTGCTTGGGACTTTTTATTGTTCTGAGGACATTATGGTCAAGCACATGCAGTGTATGTTTGTTCCAGTTTAATGGTACATTATTTATTTATGTAGACTGCTTGTTATGTGCAATTACATCCTTCACCTTATTTTTGCTTAGGAGACTCTTTTTCTCTTGGCTTTCTACTTTATCTTAGCTGTTGCATATCCAATTCTTGTTTTATGAGTAATGCTTCCACTTACCTATTACAGTTTTATGGTCAAACAGGAAGGATGTCTGTTTGGATAATACTCACTGCTGTTGTTTTCTAGTACGCTCTAGCTGGATCCCTTGTGCTTAGTATGATCCTTCAATGACCACCTCTTCTATTTCGTTTTTTTTTTTCTCCCCAGTCTTCTCCACCACAGGATGCTTCCGAAAAATCTTTTGGCTCTCTTTGTTTTTCCTGTGCTTGTTTTCAAGTTAGGTGGTGAATGAATATCAACTTGACAGGATCATACCTTTGACTGTCATTTCTCTCTCATGTGTGCTGTCACCTTTCAATGTGTTTTCCTTGTCTCACGCATCAACCATAGTTAATGTTAAAGGCTTAAAGATACTTCTAGGATTAATCTTTTATGTTGCTCACTGCTGGAAAGTGAAAAAAAGTACGGAAAATTACTTCGGTGGGCAATTGTTGAGCATAGTTCCTTCAAAAAATTCCAACTTGAGGAGAATGAACCTTCCCAAAAATCATAAGAGTAACGCAATCAATTCCCACTAGTTTCTTAACTGGTCAGAACTCACAAGTATAATCAGCTTAATCTTATATGCTAGACTAGGGGTGGGCTTGATATGGGAAAACTTCAGTTCATGTAATTTTGGTTTTTGATTATTAAAAGTACTATACCATTACAATACTTAATTGATTCGGTATTAAAAATACTTCTATTGTTAATCAATTACAATCAAAAGCGCATTTCAATTGGGATAGAGTAGTCAAAGTACCAATGTCTAAATAAATATTGTGTTATACTATTTTATATATTTTCTAATATTATAATAAAATATATGGATTTTATATATAACTATATACTTCGGTACGGTATTTGGTATTTTGGTATTGTTTAATAAATATGGTACCAAAATTTGAGTTGAGGGTTTATTGGAAACAACCCCTACCCCACAACGGTAGGGGTAAGGTTTGTGTACACCCTCCCCCTGACTCCATTTGTGGGACTATTACTGGGTATGTTGTTGTACCGAATACCAACAAAATTTAAAATACTTACCAAAACCATAATACCGAAATGGAGTATCAAAAATCTCAGTTTTGGTATGGTAATTTGGTATCTAGTGCACCATGCACATCCCTATGCTAGACCACTTCCAGCTGTTATCACTTACCAGGCTTCCACATTATGCCATTCTTATTATTATTTCTTGTCCCTAAAATTTATAATTTCAAAGGAAATTCAATTTGTTAGATTACAGATTCTATTTTATTTCTTTTGGCAGGAGCAAGGCATAGCAATCCTTACTAAAGCAATTGCAGCTTGCACCGAGGAAATAGAGCGTCACAAAGGAAAACTTGCTGTCAAGGAGGCTCCAAGAGCGGTGAGCTACCTTCTTTTTTTTTTTTTTTTTTTAAATATGAGTGCTTTTTTATTTTCATCATAATTGTGGAATGTGTTTCTTTGTACCTTTGAGAGACTTTAAATTGATAAATGCCATAGATTAATGGGGATATGAGATTGAGATGTGAAATTTGAGACCAGATTAACCATAACACATTGTTGGAAAATCTCTTAATAATCATGTGATTGTTGGGGCAAGAAGCCAGGGGGTTTTGTATCACAGATGCCATACTTGATTATTATGTTCACTTTGAAATTACTTCCGAACTAGTATAGCATGGTCCTTGATACATATATGTGGATGAAAATATGTATATTTAATTGAATAAAGTGCTCCTTCGATTTGTCTCTCTCTTTGCAAGGCACTGCTAGTGCTCCGGATGCTGACTTATTGAGACAGTCGTCATATAAGTTGATTCTAAAATCTCTAATTTTGTTTTGATTGCAATAGTATGTGGATGTACATGGGAAATAGTTTTACAGTTCATAAAGGTCCAATCCTGATAATTTTAAATTATTAAGGACTTGTTTTAGGTTTTTGAATAAAACGCTAATTGGGGAGAATTACATTATTCAACATATCAATTATAACTGAATATTGTGTGAGTTAGACCCCGTACATGGTCCTAGGTGAGTTTTGGAACATTGAATTGACTGGGGAAGGGAACAATCTAATAAGGAACAAGATTAAAAGAAATGTATACATTCTCTGGCTATCCTTTTTTTTTTTTTTTTTTTACTTTTCCTGCTTCCTGTATCTTGCTCTGTTATTCTTATTTCTTCTGTGGTGGTTCTGATGTGACTTGTCTTTTCAGGTGAGTGAACGGGAAGACAAATTGCTTGCTGAACAGATGGCTAAGCTCGGTCGTGAAAATGAGGAGATCAGTGGTGATGAAGATAGTGAAGAGGAGGAAGATACAGGGATGGGAGAAATTGACGTGGAGAACTCAGGAACTGGAATTAGAGAGTAAAAATTGCGGCTTGTTTGAACTTGGATAGCACATTCTTCACAGATGCAGCTCCTACAGAACCTACCTCACCTTTTTTTCTTTTCCTTTATTAGCCCTTAGTTTACTTTGGCAATTTTCCTTGGCAAGCATTTAGTTCTTACATATAATCAATCTTGCAATTTAAGTTTGTGCGGCTGTTTGATAATTCCAATCTTATTATACATTTTGCAATGAGAATGAACAACTCTACACCTTGTCATCTCAATTCTTTTTCTGTCACAAGTATATTTTGGAATAGCTATTCCAGATAGGCGGGATTAATGTTGAGCAATGGTTATGATAGAGCTGGTGAATGGAAAGCTTCAGTTTTGTCGTATTTTTGAGAAGCTTAGAAAGTCATGCAATGTGTTATTATCTAACTGATGAACGCGTTGAGATATCGTTTGTAGTAGAAAATTCTGCTTCTTCCTGCATATGCTCAACTAGTAGAGTAGCAAATTAAGCTCAAGCAGGTGCCAGTGAACTAGGTTCGCTAGACAAGGTTTGTTTATAGTTTAGCTTAGTTTAGCTTGCCTCATCGGTTCTGGTTGTAACTTGGTTTGGCCAGGTTTCGATTAAAGTTTGGTTAGACTCGGTTTGGCTTGAATAAAATTAGGTCAGTTTGACGTGATTAGTGAGGATCCATACAACTAGCCCTAATTAGGTTGGGTTATTGTTGTGTGACTGGAAATTAAATTTGATGTTAAACTCTGTTTGGATTTGACAACTTGAGTAAAAAATTAAACCAGTAAAAAAAAAAAAATTATAAATCAATCACATCTGAATCTAAACACTATTAAGTAGTTTTTATATTTTTCGTAATCATTTAGTAGTTTATGTGCATCAACTTTTCTGAAGTTGTAACACTACACTCGATAGCAAAAGCTACAAAGACTTTTTGCCTTTGCTCCAGAAGTGTTTTACCATACCAAAGACCCAATTTGATATCGTAGCAAGCTTATTGAGTTTGGTTTGGTTTGGTTCGGGCTCTTACTCAGCTTGATATTGTAGTAACTAGTAAGCTTGGTTGTTCGAAGCATAGGCCTGTATAATATATCATTTGGAGTTGTTTGTGATTTGGTTACTATATATCAAGCTTCTACAAGCTCAATTTTTCTTTCCTCAAGAGGCATATTTTCGTTTTATAGCAGTTTAGTTTCAACCTTCTCCTTTCCTTTTGCGCTTCTTTGCTCAAGGGGAGAGAGCGTGGTTGTTTCTCATTTGATCTATCTTTGCTTCAGGGGTTAGTTGCGGGCTAAAGTTTCACCACTACAGTATCAGCTAGCTCACCAACTGATAAAAATGCTGCTTCAGCAGCAGAAAAAAAGGGCAACATTCTAAAGAAAAGCAACAAGCAGAATTTACTACACTTTGCTAATGACAAAAGTAAAGACACTAGCTTCAATGTAACTTCGATATATGATCGGTGTCTCTTTCAGGACCTAAGGATCCTTGGGAGTCATTTGTGCAAACTATTGAACATGAGGCTCAGATCTTTGCACTAGAGTGCAGTATCCTTGTCACTCTCTCAGTCTCTGGAACTCAAAAGCTGATATTTCCAGATAGCGAACGTGATAGGGTCCTTAACAAGATGCAGAATTCACAGTAAACACCATCCTTAAATTCCTAATCTTTTCATAAGTTTCTTTCTAGTACATGCTATATAGGATTCACTAGAATGAAGATAGTGACCAATGCTCAAATTTTCAGTCATTCCATCACTTACTCTGTTCTTTTGTAAGTTTGTCTCTGGTTACATCTATGATACACCAACTCTTTTCCTCCCTTGTGGGCTAATGATTGTCAATCTAACTGAAATGTGAGGCAATCACTTATGGTAGTGTTAGCAAGAATGGTATCAGCATTTTAATGACATCAAGTCTCCGGAAAATAATAAAACCACCAGCTACTTCCCAAATGAGAAATGATGGAACTGGAGGCCGCAGCCACTTCTCCATCAGTGAGGATTTGAGGAAACAAATCTTGAAGGTTTATTGATATCCAGAAGGCAGGATAGACTCTATCCAGAGTTCAATCACATACCAAACAAGAAATACCAGCAAATAATCAATGTAAGTTCATTTCCTGGCAGTTCACATTCTTATTGAACCATAAAACTTGCATACAAGAACACAAATTGCTTAGATTTTATACTGAGACAAGATTTAGGGGATCAAATCAACTGATGCTATACACTACAATAGGGTCACAGGAAAAGGAATAATTGTGGGAATGGATCATTTAACTTATAAAAAGGACTCCCCAAACGGAGTCATAATTCACAAAGCTGAAAATGAACAAATACTGCTTGAAGTGTCGTTCATAAGCATTCCATTGGCAGCCGAAACGATCCGGGAATAGCAACCAACTTCATCCCTATAAGAATAAGTTTGTTGAGTGGTGGCACCACCAGATAGAACATCATGATCTTGAACGACCATCCAACCATTGCATTTCTGCCGATTTATCAAGGAGATCAATAAATCCCCAAAGGACTTCCTCTCCCTCCATTCATGGTCTAGGTCAGTAAGCATCAAGCTTGTATCATTCTCTGATGAAGGCGAATTCTTAGTGGTCATACTAAGTGGATATGTCTTTTTTGTAGTGGTCCGAGAAATCGTGATTCCTGTATCAGACAGTACACTTACTATAGTCTCTTCTCTCACATTCTGTCTTACCCTTTTTTCAGTACCATTAAGATAGAACTTTATCTTATTCTTAAATTTCACTTCTCTGGAAATTATTGTGGTCAAATTTCCTGAAGTTGAATTCACCCACCCTGAAACCTTGCTCTTCCTCTGCATCTCAATCTCACATGACCCATCAAGTCCTCGAAAGCTTGACGATCGCTCAATGTTAAACTTAGGAGTACCATAATCAAGAACTTTAGCCTGAACTTCACATGTCAATGCGCAATTATCTACCCATAGATGCAAATTCCCATCCACTAACCAAAATGGGATACTATCCGCTACTCCAAGACTCAAAAAGTGGGATTTATCATCAAGCAAAAGCCCCAAAAATGGCGTTAAATCAATATCATAAGAAGGAAGATCAAAGGCACCAATTGAAACCACTGGTTCCCAGAACAAAGGATTGATTCCTCCTGTGAAAACCACTGGAAATGGTACCAAAGATCCCACCAAATTCTCATCTATCTTCAACAAAACCTCCCTATACGCTCCATGTCCTCTCTTTGTGGTCAAATTATTCATCTTTATATATGAATCTGGCGGATTAGAGTACCAAAACTCATCATTCCCATGAAACGATACATAAATCTCCATGACAGCTTTATAAGTATTCCTAGGAATCACAACATTTTGCCCATACGATCCCGATTCACTTTCAATTCGAAACCAAAGCCCATTATCTCCATTAGCCGATACAGGCAATATCAAATCCGCTGGTCTGTCATCTGAACCCAGCAAACTTCCCATTTTGCTCGCTCCCATTGAAATCAGATTATCAACATAATCATCTTGAGCCCCTGTAACATTCTTAGCATCATAGTATAAAAAAGTAACATTCACATGATACACACCAGTAAAAATATCATTAACCAGATTTTCCAGCATGACAGATAGAGTAATATTCTCCTTAACAAGAATCGAACTGTACTTGGTGACATCTTTCGCAACAGTCCAGTAAATTCCGTCATCGTTGGGCTCAGCAGTGCTGGTACGGAGAAGCTCAGCGCCGTCTAACCAAACGGCGGCAATACGGTCATACTGTTCGCCTTTGCAAGATGCTTTGAACTGGAGAACCACATGGGTCCATGAGCAATTGAAGGGAGACGAGTAAGGGACGGAGACAGGTGGAAGGCCATATGTGTTACCGAAGTTGTGGGTGAATGAGAGATGAGAACAAGATGGAGTGAGGTTAGTAAAGGGTAATGGGTGAGTGATTTCGATGTATGAATGTGGAGTACTGGTGTGGGGAAGATTGTGTTTGAGGAAATGGGAATGGTGGTGGGGTAGTGAAGAAGAAAATGGGGCAATGAAGTTGAAGATGAAGAAGAAGAGAATAGTAGTTTCAATGGAGATGCGCATTTTGGCAGCAAATGAAGGAATCTGTTTTGTTTGGGTTAGCACGAGAGAAAGGGCAGAAGCTGAATTGGGGGTTTGACTTCTATATTTTCAACATTCCAACTTATACGCAAAGGCAGTATCACATGTCCAAGTTTTTAACTAACAGAGCAAATATATAACTTACTGCCTGTTTTATTTATTGCTACTACTCGTTTAAGAAAAAGTTTATTCATGTCATTATTTATTAGTTGAAATAATATAGATTAGTCTTATTATTTGACCAATGTAGAACTTCAAAGATTTGTTGGAAAGGCAGGAAATTTATACTTTGAATCGCCTGATAGTATACATATATTTATTAAAGTTGTATATCTACAGAGCCAAAAATCAAGATACAGGAAATGGCGAATTTGAAGGAATTACAGAAAGCAGTGCACCCTCATCAACAAGTAGCTGCGTTATTCCTTCAAAACCCAAACATTTGGAAACAGAAAGTGGAGTGGCACCTTTCTTGTTCTTGGCATTTACATTGGCTCCTCTGTTCAGCAGCACTTCTACCGTCTGTGCACATCCGCCTTCCACTGCCATTTGCAGTGGAGTGTGACCTTCTATGTCCTGACATTCCAAGTCTGCTCCAAATTCAGCCAATATCATTACTGCATCTTTTTTTCCCTTAATAGCTGCCATGTGAAGTGCTGCCAGACCATATTGATCGCGGAAGTTGGTGGTTGCTCCCTTTTCGAGAAGAGTCTCGAGTAGCTGAAGGTCTCCACGCCTTGCTGCATGTAGAACTGCCTCTCCTCTTTCGAGTATTGTAACGACTACCCCCTGATAATATTATACATGAAATTTTGAAATTGTTTTACGATATTTCCAGAAAGGTCACTATAATTGCAATGAAACTAGACTTTATACACATGACAGACTGGTAAATTTTGGGGCAGGCCAAATAGATTAAGGGGTGATAGACAGGTAAATGCTGGATCCGTCTCTGCACCAGACCGTTTACACCCTAGTTTGAATTCCATTATTAGAGCATTTAGAAAAAGAAAAATGCATGTATTTGGGACAATAACTTAGATAATAAATAACTCATTTTTAAATCTAAAATGCAGCCTGAGATCCAACCATTCTTCAATAACTTCATTTTCAAGAAATTAAGTTGGGACCTCGATAATTACTAGATTATTAGTCCCTTCCTTTCATCTTTTATCATCTATTCTACAAATAGCGACATCTTTTGTATTTGAAAATTTGAACTTCCCATTTACGGCAATAACATGTGTTATAGTCATTGAAGTGTCAAGACACACTTCTAAGTTCTAATAATGCAGAAATGTTTTTTTTTTTTTTTTTTTCTGTGTCTTGTCAAATGCTCCGTTTCATCCATATCATATGTGATTATTGAATTCTTTTTCTTAATTGGAATTAAGTGAACTGTTGAATTTTTTAAATATAATAGAAAATAAGTAATAACTGTTTTTCTTAACAATATGTCACATCCAAATAATTTAATTAATACGAACGAGTATGAAGTGTCAAAGATGAAACAAAAAAAACTGGGGGCGTGGGACTTACATGTCCCTTAGCTCTGGCGATATCAAGAGCTGAACGCCCAAGATGCAATTCAGTGAGAGTAGGGTCAGCACCCATTTCAACAAGCATCTTCACCATTTGACAGTCGCCATTAGCAGCAGCTCTGAACAAAGCCGTTCGACCATCTTTGCTTCTCGCATCCACTTGCGCACCTGCACCTATCAACGCCTTACCACTTTCCAATAACCCTTTACTCGCTGCTAAATGTAACGGCGTTCTTCCCTCCTTGTCTCTGCTATCCAACCACCTGCACCCTCCGTTCACTCTCAATAACCTCTCAATCTCTTCCCCCCGGTCATTCGCGACGGCGATATGTAACGCCGTCCATCCCTTGGACACCCATTTAACGTCGTTTGGTTCAGTACATGCGTCCACCTTCAGTCCACCTTCAATCAAAATATTCACCATGTCGTTGTTGTTATTAGGGAGCTGCTTTGCTACTCGGAAGAGTGACTCTGCTTCCCGGGCTGAAAACTCGGTGAAAATGGATCGCTGCCGTTTGATAATATTTCTGACGGAATCACAATCCCCGTTACTCACGGCATGGCGGAGAAGAAAAGGACCTACGAAAACCACCTTGAGTTTTATGTCATGAGTTGAACGATGCCCAATTGACTTGAACCAGGAGTTAACGATTTCGGATCGAGTCGACTCAGAAGACGAGTTGTGTTCGAGTTCGAGTTCTGACGCTATTGTTGTTCTAACGAGGAAGCGATCAGAAGGGGAGCGAGGGAAAGTGGGAGGGATTTGGGGTTGGGGCTTGAGAATCACTTGGAAAGAGGTTGAAGATAATGGTGATATTATGCCACTGGGTGGATTGACAAGGAATTTGTGAGGAGAAGAAGTTTGAACTTTGAATGCTATTGGATAGGCTGCAGTAAGTGATCTGAGGTTCACTGTGGCTCGGCATTTGCAGCCTAGTGCAAAGTCTATTCCTATTTCTGGTTCTGATACTTCCACCAATTTCTCCATCAATGATAATTTATGCTCCAATTTTGAAAGGGAATATGATTTCAAGATTCAAATTTCAAGATTGATACAGGGATATTACACAGACGTAGGGTTATATACATACAAAAACGATGCATGTGATACTAAATAATGGGTACATGTGATTTCGTGGGGACCATACACAAGATGTTGAAGAAAAACACAAAATCGGACAAAGAGATAACACTCTTTGTTTTGACAATACGAAATGCAAGCCCTACCACTCTATTATACTTCGTTTCATTTTTACTTGTTCATTTTAGCAAACGAAGAGAAGTTTATTATTTTCATCCAATGCTATACTTATCATTAAATAACTACATAAAGTAATAGTAATCAAATTTAAATTTTCATAGTCAAATGAAGTTAAAGATGCATTAGTCAAAAATATTAGGAGAAGGACTCCTCCCTTGAAGATTCATGGAGATATAGAGATGAAATGTTTTCGGTTTGATGGCGCTCTTCATGGCATCATTATTTTCATGTTATTATCTATTTCTTGAACCAGTTGTTATCACTTATAGTGATGGCATTTTCTTAACTCTACTGTAGTTCAATAAAATGATGCCATTACTTATCAAAAAGGGGATTTTTTTCTAGACGTTACATATTGTTTGTAATGTTAACCTTTTTTTGATGATCTTTTTTACGTAAATTGAACTTGTTGCTCCTCCAGCACATGTGATAAACACTCAGACTCTTGACAAGATAACTAGCTTTTTATTGCATATAATTATGGTATCCTGTTTTACTTGAGTAAAATGTTTTTAGTATTCACCTTTCAAAAATATCAGTTTGATTTGTGCTTGAGCTTATTTATTGTTCCGGGGACATTTTTGTTAAGCACATGCAGTATACGTTAGTCGGACTTGAAGTACATTATTTGTTCATATAGACTGCTTGTTATGTGTTATTATTACCTTCTGCACCTAGATTTTACTTAGGAGACTCTTTTTACTGTTAGCTCTCTACTTCATCTCAGTCCATCCCTTGAAGCCGTACCCTCCCAATATGTGTGAGTCTTCCGCTGATTGACAGAAATGCTGGCCGGAATTCGAGACCATCCCACCATAATGGATCTCTCCTACCGGCTACCACTACCTACTAGTGGATCGATTTAGGGAAATGCTGATATTGCAATTCCTCCCATCTCGATTACGTGAGTAACCCGTGATTGATAGTTCCATTTTTCACTGATGCTGGCCAATTGGGATCCCAACAGTCAAACCCCACTGTGTTCATTCCTCACCCTCCTTCCAATGAAATCTATTCCATGGAGTCCAGAGACTGGGGAGATAAAGGAGTGACTGATTGACCAACTTGAACAGATCCTTTCAGATCGAGTTCTTATTGCAAACAAGAAGGATGACTGTTTGGACTCATTACTGTTGTTTTCTAGGATGCTCTAGCTGGATCCCTTTTGCTTACTACGATCCTTCATAGACCACCTCTGTTCTGTCATTTTTTTCTACCATCCACCACAGGATGCTTCCCAAATTTCTTTCGACTTCCTCTTTAGTTTTCCTGTGCTTATTTTCAAGTTTTGTGGTAAATGAATATCAACTTGATAAGATCATTCTTTTGATTACCATTTTCTTTTCTCCCTTAAGTGTGCTGTCACCTTTCCAATGATTTGCTTCTCTCATGCATTAACTATAGTCAAATGTTAAAGATACTTCTAAGGATTAATCTTATATATTGCTTCACTGCTGGAAAGTAAAAAAGAGAATGGAAAAATACTTTAGTGGACAATCGTTGAGCATAGTTCCTTCCAAAAAATCTAGTTTGAGGAGAATGAACCTTCTTTAAAATCTTAAGAGGAAAGAATAATGCAAACAATTTACACTAGTTTCTTAATTGATCACAAGTATAAGCAACTACATTTTATTTGCTAGATCACTCCAGCTGTTATCACCTATCACATTATGATTATTGCTGGTCTCTAAAATTTATAATTTCAAAGAAATCCAACTTGTTAGATTACAGATTCTATTTTATTTCTTTTGACAGGAGCAAGACATAACAAGCCTTACTAAAGCAATTGCAGCGTGCACTGAGGAAATAGAGCGTGACAGAGAAAATTTACTGTCAAGGAGGCTCCAAGAGCAGTGAGCGACCTTTTTCTATTTTTATTATGAGCTTTTAAATTTTCATCATAATGGTGGAATGTGCTTTTTGTTTTTTTTATTGAGAGACCTTAATTTGATAAATGCCATAGTTCAATGGGGATATGAGACTAAGGATTGTGAAATTTGAGACCAGATTAACCATAACACATGTTGTTGGTTAATCTCTTAATAATCATGTAATGGTTTAGCCAAAAGTTAGGGGGTTTCTATTTCACAAATGTCATACTTAATTAGCGTTTTTTACTTTGGGAGTACTTCCAATCTACTAGAACAGCATGGTCCTTGATACATACATGTGGTTGGTAATATGTATGTTCAACTGAATAAAGCGCTCCTTGGATTTGTCTCTCTTTGCAAAGCGCTGCTAGATGCTAGTATCTTGAGTCTTGATGCTTACTAATTGAGACCATTGTCATGTAAGTTTGTTCTAAAATCTCTAATTTGGTTTTGATTGCAATAGTATGGATGTACATGGTCAAGAGTTTTAACAATTATTAAAAGGGACTTCCAATCCTGATAATTTTGAATTGTAACAGACTTGTTTTAGGTTTTCAAATAAAATACTACTCCCTTCATTTCAAATTGAGTGACCTGTTTTGACTTAGCACGGAGTTTAGAAAGTAAAGAGGACTTTTGAATCTTGTGGTCTAAAATTAAAGATCTGTCAAATGTACCAAAATGTCCTTTAATCTTGTGGTTTTAAACATAACATGTGGTTGAAATAAAAATTGCTAAAAAAGGAATGGGTCATTCTTCTTGGAACGAACTAAAAAGGAAAGTAGGTCAAACAAATTGAAACGGAGGGAGTATTAAATAATTGGGGAGAACTACATTATTCAGCTTATCAATTAGAACGGGAACTTGTGTGAGTTAGACCCTGTACATGTTCCTAGGAGAGTTTTGGAACATTGGATTCTCCAAATGGATCGACTGGAATTGAACACTTCTATAAGGAACAAAATTAAAAGAAATGTATGCATCTCTGGCTATCTTCTTTTCTTTTCTTGCTTTCTGTTTTTACGCTCTATTATCTTATATCTTCTGTGGTGATTCTAATGGGGCATATCTATTCAGATGAGTGAGCAGGAAGACAAATTGATTGATGAAAAGATGGCTAAGCTCAGCCGTGAAAATGAGGACATCAGCGGTGATGAAGATAGTGAAGAGGAAGAAGATACAGGGATAGGAGAGATTGATGTGTAGAGCTCAGGAACTTGAATTAGAGAGTAAAAACTGCATCTTGTTTAGACCTGGATGACACATTTTTCATAGATGCATTTTCTTAATGCAGGTGTAGTTCACTACAATGATACCATTACCTATTTAAACGGTGATTTTTTTTTCTAGAGGTTACATATTATTTGTCTGGTGCAGGAAGCTATGCGTTAAGCTGAAGCTGCTGGTAATGGTGATTGCCCAGTTAAAAATAAACTTGTTGCTCATCCAGCATATGTTCTCAATACTCGAGACTCTTGAAATGGTAACCAACTATTTGTTGCATATAATTATGGTAGCCTGTTTTACTTGAGTAAAATGTTTTTTGTCTTCACCTTTTAAAAATATCAGTTTGATTTGTGGTTGAGCTCTTTTTATTGTTTTGAGGACATTTTGGTTAAGTACATGCAGTATATGTTAGTTTTGGCTTAAACATACATTATTATATTTATTTAGATAGACTGCTTGTTATATGCTGTTACCTCCTTCACCTTGATTTTGCTTAGGAGACTCTTTTTCCTCTTAGCTCTCTACTTCATCTCAGCTGTTGCATATCAAATCTTATTTAATGAGTAATGCTTCCACTTACCTATTGCAGTTTTATGGTCAAACAAGAACGATGTCTGTCTGGATAATACTAATTACTGTTGTTTCCTAGGACGCTCTATCTGGATCCCTTTTGTTTACTATGATCCTTCAAAGACAACCTCTTCTATGTCATTTTCTCCCCAGTCCCCTCCTTTCACGACCTAAAAGCCAAGGTCATGATGGCACACACCCTGAGAACTCCAAAATTGGTGTGTAAGCTGAATGAAATGACACATACAAGACTTCCAAAGGGAAGTCAGGCCACAACCGAAAAGAAATAACAAAGAATCTCCCAAAACATGATAGCATAAGTATAAAGAACATCTAATACATTTCTAGAATCTGGAATACATTTCAAGTATTTGAAAAGAAATTAAGACTGTAAATGATAGATGGAGACCAATGGTGATCCGAAAAGTATGATCTCACCACAACCCTGCAAGAGAAGAAATCACTAGATCCAATCAATCGCTACGAAGATCCCCTTGACTAGGATCTACATTAAAAGGATAATAGAAGAAAGGGTGAGTACAATCCACATGTACTCAGTAGGTTAGACCAACTGAGTATAAGCAACTAATCAAACTTAAGAAATAAACTATGAAACACTTCCACCTGCACACAGAAAAGTCTCTTTCAAGCATCAATCAAAGATATAAGCTAGGATTAAGTTTGCAACCTTAATCCATAAATTAACCTCATGCTAAATAGCTCAAATCCATGATTATATAGTAGAAAAATAACACAAGACACCCACTAAATTAAATTAGCATCCAACTCCATAATCACATCCCTAGAATCGGGGTTTTAGCTAAACATCATAAAAGGAAAAGAAATTATATCCATTATGTTTTCAGCCATTAAAATGTTGATAATCAACAATAATCTTCAACACCACTTTGAATTTAACCCTCAATCGTCAATTACAGGATTGTTCAAAACCCTTAAACTAAGAGAAAAGTAGAAATAGTCTATTTCTCCCTATGAAAAGCTAGAATGGGTAAAAGATAAAAGTTCAGCTGTCAAAAAGATACATTTTCTCTCTCCTTTGGGCTATTTATAATTTCCCCAGCAATTAGTTTGAAATTCCATGTGCTACCTAATTGGTTGCATTAGTTGGGCTTGCCTACATGATACGGCGAATCGATGTTCTGTTCTTCAACTCACCCTTTCTTGATTTCAGGCTTCAAGTGTTTGAACCTCAATTGGCGAACTCGATTGAGTCAGCCTTTCACATTCAGCAAATCATCGATTACCACCTTTACTCAACCATTCAACCTTCATTTTAACTCAATAGTCTGTCATCTTCGGCGATGGAGCTTTTAGCTCGCCCAACTACTTTGGTGAATCGTCGTTTACACTTTGCATCGTCGTCCTGCCTTGAATATTTTTAGAAGTGAACAATGCCACTTTAGGCAAGGTCCAAGCCTATTGGGCGATCCGCCCATTGTGATAGGCGATCCTTAACAGGGAGTTTACCCTCTCTTCAATGTTTTTTGTCTTTTTTCACAGATGCATCCTTGCCTTGTCTTTTAGCCTTCATAGCTATAAAACATCAAAATATCATCAGATACGGACATAAATAGGCATTGAGGACAC
This sequence comes from Solanum bulbocastanum, assembly GCA_037074985.1. NCBI lineage: Eukaryota > Viridiplantae > Streptophyta > Magnoliopsida > Solanales > Solanaceae > Solanum > Solanum bulbocastanum. The sequence continues at coordinate 35,026,830 of CM073599.1, read as the reverse complement.
TATTTGTTGAATTAAAAAGGCCTCAAATGAGTCAAAAGTTCAAACTTATCAGTTCCCACTATCCAATGGGAACCAATACATTTTAGTAACTGTGAATTATGTGTCTAAGTGGGTTGAGGCTGTAGCTCTGCCCATCAATTATTCAAAGGTTGTTATTAAGCTTATGAAAAAACACAGTCACCATATTCGGGACTTTAAAAGCTATTATCAGTGTTGGAGGGAAACACTTCATAAATCAATTGGTGATGAGAAATCTATTGGCTAAGTATGAGCTTCGCCATAAGGTGGCTACAACTTACCATCCGCAGACTAGTGGCCAAGTGGAGGTATCAAACAAAGAAGTGAAGCAGATCCTACAAAAGATTGTGAATGCACAGGGAAAGGATTGAGCTGAGAAGCTTGATGATGCACTATGAGCATACAAAACACCAATAGGGACTTCTCTCTATCTCATAGTGTTTGGTAAGGTTTGCCATCTTCTAGCAGAGTTAGAACACCAAGCGTATTGGGCAATCAAGAAGATGAATCTTTACCCTGAGTTGGCCAGTAAGAAAAGGATAGGGCAACTGCATGAACTTGAGGAGTTTAGGCTCCATACTTATAAGAACGCCAAACTATACGAAGGGATGGCACGACAAGCACGTCGTCCCTCGCACTTTTGACCCTGGCCAGCAAGTCCTACTCTTTTAACTCTCGACTAAAGTTGTTTCCTAGAAAACTAAGGTCTAAGTGAAGTGGGCCATTCGAAGTGGTGAGGATGATGCAAGATGGTGATGTGGTGCTAACGAATAAACACAAGAGCTCCACGTTTTCAATGAATGGACAGCGTGTCAAATATTACTTCGGGAATGATTTGGATCAAAATCAAGAAACACTTGAGTTGAATGATGAGTAATTCACGAGCTGGGTCGAGTTGTGATTTAAACTAGGCGCTACATGGGAAGCAACTTACTTATGACCTCGTGTATTAGATGATGTTTTGTTTTCTTTATTTTTAGGACTTAGTTTAGATTTTGAATTGATTGTAGTGGTTAGGAGCTCTATAAAAAAAAAAGAAAAGAAAAAAAAAAGAAGAGTCGAGCCACAACAAAAAATAAGGCGTTGGATGTGTGAGAAATATAAGAAAATAATATTATTAAATTGTTGCATCTACATTATTACATAGAGACCTTATTTATAGACACTACAATAAATTCCTTTCCAACTAGGACACTACAATACAATCATTTTTTAAGTAGGACACCATATACTACTACTATTACTATTCATATTCTTATTTTAAGTAAGATTGTCTATACCTATTACTATTCTAACACTCCTCCTCAAGCTAGTGTATACAAATCATATGTATCTAGCTTGTTACAAATGTAATTAATACGAGGATTGATGAGGGGTTTCATGAGATATCTGCAAGTTGATCACTCGACTTCACAAAATTGACAGTCAATGTCTATGTGCTTAGTCTTCTCATGAAATACTAGATTTGATGCATAATGTCAGTCAATCTCAATGTGCTTGGTCTTATCATGAAATACAGAATTTGATGCATAATGTCGATAAAACACAGGGTGATAAAATTACATTGTTGAACTTCCCAAACCAAGCTTACAAAGACTGTTTCAGACCATAGACTACTTACGCCATCAACATACAAGGCTAGTACACTCCCTTGAGCAATAAAACTAGGTGGTTGCTCCATATAGATTTCTTCACAATGCAGCGATCGCTGAAAAGTGCTCAGAATCTAGTGTAAAGTATATGGATCGTGTTGGACTCAATAGATGAGTCAATATTAAACAAGAAAGTCACCGAAAAACTGGTCAAACATGCTCATAAGTCGGAGTATTAGATTTGATGGTTCAAAGTAGTCACAATCTAAGAAATAAAATTATATGGGTGGATCAAAATGATGTCACGACCCTACTTAAAAAGAGAAATTATATGGATAGGGTCGGAATAATGGCACAACCCTACGCAAATCAGATTTGAGGAATCACCGGAAAGACAAGTCAAACTATGCAAATCAAATCTGAGGAGTCACCAAATAGACACACGGTGTTATGTAAATCAAATATGAGAAAGTATTTTGGAAAAATCCACGGTACTACGCAAATTAAATACTCCCTCCGTTTCATAAAGAGTGACCTGATTTGACTTGACACGAAGTTTTAGAAATTAAAGAAGACTTTTGAATCTTGTGGTCCTAAATTAAAGTTATGTCAAATGTACTAAATTGGCTTTCAATCTTCTGGCTTTAAACATGCCACGTGGAAAGCAGAAATTAAAATATTAACAAAAAGGAAAGAGGTCGTTCTTTTTGAAACAGACTAAAAAGGAAAAGATGTCATTCTTTTTGAAACGGAGGGAGTATGAAAAGTAGTCTGGAGAGATGCATGGTTCTATGCAAATCAAATATTTAAAAAAAAAAAAGTCACCGAAAAGATGACACGGTGCTATACATATATGATATAAAAAAGTAGTCACCGAAATGATGGTACGGTGCTATACAAATCAGATATGAGAAAGTAGTCACTGGAATGATGACACAGTGCTACACAAATTAATTATGAAAAAGTAGTCACCGAAATGATGGCACGGTGCTACACAAATTAATTATGAAAAAGTAGTCACCAAAAAGATGACACAGTGCTACATAAATTAAATATGAAAAAAGTAGTCACCAGAAAGATGACACGGTGCTACACAAATTAGATATAAGAAAGTAGTCATCAAAAAGATACACGGTGACCCAACTTTTGCTAACATAATCGTTGGCCAGATGGACGACATATATGAGTAATAATCACCTGGCGACAGTGAATGTTTTTTGATTCTCTTCTAAGATTGTAGAGGCTTTGATATTATGTGAGAAATATAGAAAAACAATATTATTTAATTGTTGTATCTACATTATTACATAAAGACCTTATTTATAGAAACTACAATAGACTCGTTTTCCAACTAGGACACTACAATAGGATGTGAGGCAACCCATTTTCTTTCTAACTTTTTGTTCTGTTTGCTTCAATTGTAGGGATGATGAATTGCTTCGGACTATAATTGAAGAATTCAGGCAAGTACACATTTGAACTCGAAAAAAACAGAAAAAAAAAAAAAAGAAGAGGAGAATGTTTGCATCGAAACAATAAAGTCCGTAGTGACTCCGTGTCGCATACCTAAGGGGAAAATTCAATTTCGACGGGATTTAATTTCCTCATCGAAACAGGGAAGTCCGTATCAAATCTGTATCACGTACCTGGAGAGGAATTTTCCTTTTTGATGAGAATCGATGATCTTACAAAATAGGGTTGTACGTAATGGAGGGTGTGTTGCGGAGTTGAGGAGAAATTTTCTCCTCGATGAGAATTAATTCCCAGGCCTTAACAGGGGAGTCCGCGACAGCTGTGTTGTGGACTTGAGGAAAATTTTCGAATTTCATTAAAAAGATGGGTTTCAACCTGTCTTACCTTAGAAGAAGCCGACCCATTCCCCCTTTTAACCCCCCAAATTCCCCACTCCCTTCAATTTTTTCACGCAAATTTCCCGTCCTCCTCAACCCTAACAAAAGTCCTGCTCCAAATCCGTGACGCGGAGTTGCTTTCACCGACAAGTCTTGTTTAATTTTATCTTCTTCAACACTGAAGGTATGCCTCTAACTAGTTTCTTATCTTCTTGGACAAAGTTGTGTGGTGATCAACATGTGAGTTGTGCTAATTTTGAATTTATGCTTGATTTGCTTGCAATGGGTGCATTTATGTTCTTAGGGAAAGGGATTAAGTCTTGCACCTGTCATATGGGACCCTTGAGTGTATACCCACATACCTTAATTTGTTAGAGGTTTGAGAGTGGATTTTGCGGGTAAATTGAGCTTGATATAGTTGTGCAAGGCCTTATTTGCGTCGTGTGAAGTCTTGACTCCTGAATAACACAATAACACTGTCACGAGTAACTTGGCATGATGCCTTGAATGAAAATTTCTATGGATAGCTTGAAAGAGATTGGGGGTTTGAAATTCTTGTTATTTAGAATTCTTGAGTAGATTCGGTTAGTTTGGCATCAATTGTTTGCTAAATTTCCACCTTGAGCTATATATGACTTGCTTGAACGTGTTGAAGAAAGTCGAGTACCTTTTTGTTTAGGTGACTGACGTGTTAACAGGATGAGTGTGGGGTGGTTTCTTGATCACCCATGGCTCTTGAGTGTCAGGAGATTTATCTTGGGCTGATTAAGTGTGTTACTGTTGGTAGGAAACCATGTCTAGAACTCAGTGACCGGGCAAGGAGGTGGCATCCTCAAGCCACCGGAAAAGGGTCTGAGTCGGAGGCAATGTTCCTCCTGCACTCACAGTTCCCTGTGGACAAACTCACCGTTTCGACCTAAAAGGAGTGACCAAAAAAGGGAAGAGCTGGTGGAGAAAGCACAATGAGGCGAAATACTTCTCTGACGTCTGCATAGACTGCAACAGCTTGGTAAGGGCCTTCCCCCCAGATCATGCGTCGAATTCAGGAGCTCCATGGAGTTCATCTTTGCCGAGCCGACTGAGTGCAACTTGCACCTTGTCCGAGAGTTCTATGCTAATTGTGAACTTGAGGCGAGGTCACACATTGTCAAGGTGTGGGACACCAATGTCACCCTCGCTCCATTGTTGTTGAATGAGCTATTGCGTACCACCCTCTTGTGCTGACGGACTTGTATTTCAAAAGTGTCTCTATACATTGTAAACACAAAAGATTCATCGTTTCTATCATGAATCTTTGTTATGTTGTTATTAAAAGAATAAATAAGCACAAGCAGTCTACGGAAGTCTGAAAAGTCACAATTATTGTCTCCTTGTATGCGTTTGTAAGTTAAAGAACTTCGACCAAAAGTGTAGTACTCCTTCATACTACTTTGCTCGTTGTGTTAAAAATAATTGTTTCAATTTATTTGTTTAACTTATGTAATTAAAAGAATTTTGTTATTTTTTAATCCTTAGTATTAATAACGATAAAAAGTAATATAGTGGATAGATTTACAGTTTCAAAACATTATTAAAAGACTAGTTAAATGTGTGTACACATTAATTAATAGTAAATATATACCAAAAGAATAAAATCTAGTGTGTCAATTAATAAAACTATATACAAGAAGAATAAAATTATTAGAAAATAACAATTGGAGTTAAAATAAATGTCAAGTCTATCTAAATGATAAGAGTTTTTATATAGGAAGGTTTAATAGTTATTTTAAAATGTTGTTGAAATGACAAAAAGATCCATCAACATTTCTAAGGACCTTCATGTTTTTAAAATATATTTTTTTCTAAGAACCTTCATGTTTTTAAATATATTTTTAGTAAAGTGTACGTGTTTCTGCAAGTATGTATTATTAAGTACAAAATCCTAATAAATATAATATAATATTTTAAGATAAAAATTGTACTTAAAGATATGATCCTCTTTAATTTTACGTATTTTCCTCTTTAAGATAAAATGTATGCCTTATGCTAAGACGAATGCAAAAGTGCATGTTGAAAATATTCTAATTCCATTAATAATATTGACAATAAATCAATTAATGAAATTACGTAAGAGAATTACATAATAATCTAATACGCGAACTACGTCAACTCTCGATGAACCTTTAAAATACGATTGAACTCAAATTATTGGAATCGAAACAACATAGCGTCGTATGAAAGCTAACAAAATAAAATTATAAAAAAAGAACTCAATATATTAAATTGAGTTGATCAATTGACCTACATATATGATTGATATATGAAGAGAAAAAAAAACATTGAGAGAATCTGTAGACATTGAAATTTTGTGGGACTCTACAAGATGTGTTCAATTTAAATTGGGACTCTCGAATGTGTGTTCAGTTTCAATTAGAATTCTTGGAGGCTACTCAAGAGATCGAAATCTCAATTATTACACAAATTCATGGAATATTCATATACAGGTCAAATCTAAATCATCCTAGTTCAAGAAATACGCCACTAACGACCCTCAATTCATGGATAAATCTTATAAGAGAAGAATCAAGGGAGGAACAGAATTGTACCCGCAATAATTATCAATAAAATATTCATGTTTTTTCAAATTTTATTTGTGTGGTTGATTTGTTTTCCATATGTTTAAAATTTGAAGCAAACAAATTGGAACGCCTAGTGGGACCAAATTTGCCATTCATCTCTTCTCTCATTAATCAAATCTGAAAATCTGAAGCTACAAATTAAAGGTGGAAGAATGAGCACTTCAAGCCACGTCTTTGAATTTCATAGAGTCTACACTCCGACAAGCCTTGAAGCAGGGTGCATCTATAGACATTGAAATTTTTTGGGACTCTAGAAGATGTGTTCAATTCGAATTGGGACTTTAGAAGCTGTGTTTAGTTTCAATTATAATTCTTGGAGGCTACTCAACCATAAAACCCTAATTTATGCCTATATAAAGGGTACTAAATCCCTTAAAAGCCATCTAAAAAATTCCATAAAGAGATCAAAATCTCGAATATTTTGCAAATTCATGGAATATTCATATAGAGGTCAAATCTAAATCATCCTAATTCGAGAAATACGCCACCAATGGCCCTCGAATCATGGATAAATCATATGAGAGGAGAATCAAGGGAGGAACGTAATTGTACCCGTAATAATTATCAATAAATATTCATGTTTCTTCAGATTTTATTTGTGTGGTTGATTTATTTTTCATATGTTTAAAATTTGTTGCAAACAAACTGGCATGCCCAGTGGGACCAAATTTCCCCTTCATTTCTTCTCTCATAAATCAAATCTGATAATCTGAAGCTGCAAATGTGGAAGAATGAGTACTTTAAGCCTCGTCTTTGAGTTTCATCGAGTCTACACTACGACACGCCTTGAAGCAGGGGGCATTTGTAGACATTGAAATTTTGTGGGACTCTACAAGACGTGTTCAATTCGAATTGGGACTCTAGAAGGTGTGCTCAGTTTCAATTAGAATTCTTGGAGGCTATTCAGCCATAAACCCTAATTTATGCCTATATAAAGGGTACTAAATTCCCTTAAAAGGCATCTCAAAACTTTCATAAAGAGATAGAAATCTCGAATAATCTGCAAATTCATGAAATATTCATATAGAGGTCAAATCTAATTCATCCTAGTTTGAGAAATACGCCACCAATGCCCCTCGAATCATGGATAAATCTTATGAGAGGAGAATCAAGGGAGGAACGTAATTGTACCCGTAATAATTATCAATAAAATATTCATGTTTCTTCAGATTTTATTTGTGTGGTTGATTTATTTTTCATATGTTTAAAATTTGTTGCAAACAAATTGGCATGCCCAGTGGGACCAAATTTGCCCATCATTTCTTCTCTCATAAATCAAATCTGATAATCTGAAGCTGAGAATGTGGAAGAATGAGTACTTTAAGCCTCATCTTTGAGTTTCATCGAGTCTACACTCCGACAAGCCTTGAAGCAGGGGGCATTTCTAGACATTGAAATTTTGTGGGACTCTACAAGACGTGTTCAATTCGAATTGGGACTCTAGAAGGTGTGTTCAGTTTCAATTAGAATTCTTGGAGGCTATTCCACCATAAACCCTAATTTATGCCTATATAAAGGGTACTAAATTCCCTTAAAAGGCATCTCAAAAATTTCATAAAGAGATCGAAATCTCGAATATTCTGCATATTCATGAAATATTCATGTAGAGGTCAAATCTAAATCATCATAGTTTGAGAAATATGCCACCAATGCCCCTCGAATCATGGATAAATCTTATGAGAGGAGAATCAAGGGAGGAACGTAATTGTACCCGTAATAATTATCAATAAAATATTCATGTTTCTTCAGATTTTATTTGTGTGGTTGATTTATTTTCCATATGTTTAAAATTTGTTGCAAACAAATTGGCATGCCCAGTGGGACCAAATTTGCCCTTCATTTCTTCTCTCATAAATCAAATCTGATAATCTGAAGCTGAGAATGTGGAAGAATGAGTACTTTAAGCCTCGTCTTTGAGTTTCATCGAGTCTACACTCCGACAAGCCTTGAAGCAGGGGGCATTTCTAGACATTGAAATTTTGTGGGACTCTACAAGACGTGTTCAATTCGAATTGGGACTCTAGAAGGTGTGTTCAGTTTCAATTAGAATTCTTGGAGGCTATTCCACCATAAACCCTAATTTATGCCTATATAAAGGGTACTAAATTCCCTTAAAAGGCATCTCAAAAATTTCATAAAGAGATCGAAATCTCGAATATTCTGCATATTCATGAAATATTCATATAGAGGTCAAATCTAAATCATCCTAGTTTGAGAAATACGCCACCAATGCCCCTCGAATCATGGATAAATCTTATGAGAGGAGAATCAAGGGAGGAACGTAATTGTACCCGTAATAATTATCAATAAAATATTCATGTTTCTTCAGATTTTATTTGTGTGGTTGATTTATTTTTCATATGTTTAAAATTTGTTGCAAACAAATTGGCATGCCCAGTGGGACCAAATTTGCCCTTCATTTCTTCTCTCATAAATCAAATCTGATAATCTGAAGCTGAGAATGTGGAAGAATGAGTACTTTAAGCCTCATCTTTGAGTTTCATCGAGTCTACACTCCGACAAGCCTTGAAGCAGGGGGCATTTCTAGACATTGAAATTTTGTGGGACTCTACAAGACGTGTTCAATTCGAATTGGGACTCTAGAAGGTGTGTTCAGTTTCAATTAGAATTCTTGGAGGCTATTCCACCATAAACCCTAATTTATGCCTATATAAAGGGTACTAAATTCCCTTAAAAGGCATCTCAAAAATTTCATAAAGAGATCGAAATCTCGAATATTCTGCATATTCATGAAATATTCATGTAGAGGTCAAATCTAAATCATCCTAGTTTGAGAAATACGCCACCAATGCCCCTCGAATCATGGATAAATCTTATGAGAGGAGAATCAAGGGAGGAACGTAATTGTACCCGTAATAATTATCAATAAAATATTCATGTTTCTTCAGATTTTATTTGTGTGGTTGATTTATTTTTCATATGTTTAAAATTTGTTGCAAACAAATTGGCATGCCCAGTGGAACCAAATTTGCCCTTCATTTCTTCTCTCATAAATCAAATCTGATAATCTGAAGCTGCAAATGTGGAAGAATGAGTACTTTAAGCCTCGTCTTTGAGTTTCATCGAGTCTACACTTCGACAAGCCTTGAAGCAGGGGGCATTTCTAGACATTGAAATTTTGTGGGACTCTACAAGACGTGTTCAATTCGAATTGGGACTCAAGAAGGTGTGTTCAGTTTCAATTAGAATTCTTAGAGGCTATTCCACCATAAACCCTAATTTATGCATATATAAAAGGTACTAAATTCCCTTAAAAGGCATCTCAAAAATTTCATAAAGAGATCGAAATCTCGAATATTCTGCATATTCATGAAATATTCATATAGAGGTCAAATCTAAATCATCCTAGTTTGAGAAATACGCCACCAATGCCCCTCGAATCATGGATAAATCTTATGAGAGGAGAATCAAGGGAAGAACGTAATTGTACCCGTAATAATTATCAATAAAATATTCATGTTTTCTTCAGATTTTATTTGTGTGGTTTATTTATTTTCCATATGTTCAAAATTTGTTGCAAACAAATTGGCATGCCTAGTGGAACCAAATTTACTCTTCATTTCTTCTCTCATAAATCAAATCTGATAATCTGAAGCTTCAAATGTGGAAGAATGAGTACTTCAAGCCTCTTCTTTGAGTTTCATCGAGTCTACACTTCGACAAGCCTTGAAGCAGGGGCATTTGTAAACACTGAAATTTTGTGGGACTCTACAAGACGTGTTCAATTCGAATTGGGACTCTAGAAGGTGTGTTCAGTTTCAATTAGAATTCTTGAAAGCTACTCAACCATAAACCCTAATTTATGCCTATATAAAAGGTACTAAATTCCCTTAAAAGGCATCTCAAAAATTTCATAAAGAAATCGAAATCTCGAATATTCTGCAAATTCATGAAATATTCATATAAAGGTCAAATCTAAATCATCCTAGTTTGAGAAATATGCCACCAACGGCACTCGAATCATGGATAAATCTTATTAGAGGAGAATCAAGGGAGGAACGTAATTGTACCCGCAATAATTATCAATAAAATTTGAAGAAAAATATTCATGTTTCTTTAAATTTTACTTGTGTGGTTGATTTATTTTGCATATGTTTAAAATTTGTTGCCAACATAATCATCTCCCATCAATAATATTTTATTTGAGGACTACAATGCGGATATTGTTGTATTTTTTAGAAAATAATGATCCTCAATTTATAGAATTTCAAAATCCTTCTTTCAAGTAAGACCTACCCAAATAGAAGAATTTTATTTTCTCGCATAAATTATTTATCTGTATTAGAATATTATGGGTGTATATATATATATATATATATATATATATATATATATATATATATATATCCTAATTTCCCCTAATTTTTCGTTTTAGATTTTTTTTTTATCTTACCCTGTTCATCTCTTCTTCTTAACATGTGTTCTTAACAACTTTATCTTTAACCACACCCCGAATATAGAAACTGGCAATAACTTCATCCTTTCATTAAGCAGACTATAAAGGCCAATAATCCTAGGAATTTACAGGTTAATCCATAGTCGTTATTAAGAAGTTAAGAAGCTAACCATATACTTAGGATAATTTTTTAACACATGTACAAACATTTACATAAAATTAGCAACTTTAGAAAATTAACATAAAAAGATTAGGCTAACATAAAAAGATAACATAATTTTTTGGGGGAAATTTCGGAAAATAAGCATCATAAACTTACATGATTAACGGAGAGAGGTTTTCCTTTCGGGAACCCTGAAGGACTTTGAAGAACTTGAAAATAAACTAAAACTCAAACACACTTATTATTATTTCACCAACTTTAATATACAATAGAGGATTTTTGGTACATAAAGGAGTATGGAGGGAAGAAAGGATATTAGGAATTTTCTTACACTTAAGTTTTTTACTCTATTTGTTTTTTCGATCTCCCCTTTTTCCTCTCGTCTACTGCCTTCTTATATAGGCAAAGAAAATTTTAAAGGACGCTTCTAGACTTACTACGTGGCCTTAATTATTAATGGACAACTTGATAACATTCCTTTAATAATGCAGGCCAGGTACTCATTGGGCCCCATCGTCACATGCATCATTAAGTTCATCTTTTGACTTATATTACAAATGCAATTATTTGACCGACGCGTGTTATGTCAACAATTTTTTCCTTTGTTGGAGGGTAGTGATAAAGTGACAATACACTCACGTTTACAGGACACGTAGTGGGTATCCCCACCTAACTCTGACTAATTTACAAGACACGTAATGGGTATCCCCACCTAACATAAAATTTTTTCTACCATAATTTACATTTTTGTCTTCTTTAACGTTTTCCAATTTTGCTTGCCCATATCTTACCCATATCTTCTTTGCATGCCCATTCCTTGCCCATATCTTCTTGTCTCTTTGTAAATTGTCTATTTAGAAATTTTTTCTTTGTCTTTACGTAGTATTTCTTAGGAATAATAGGAATAATAAAGTCTTTGGAATAGAATATGTTTAAGTGTCTAAGTTGTGTAGTGCAATAGTATCAACACTCATGCCTGAGTCATCATCTTCATAATGTTCTTGTGAGTCTTGAATATTATTTATCTGTTCCTCGTCTGATAATGAAGGACTATGAATATTGTCTTCTGAACCATTACTTGGACTGGGAATGTGTTTGATGATATGTTTGTCTTGGCTTTTGTCTTGAAAGAATTTTTCTAAAGTTTGCTTAATTATTTTTTCTAATTTTTCATTTTTTTTCTTTTTTAATGCTTCTTTTTTTCTTAATGAGTCTTTTTGAAAATATTTAGGTAATCTCCTTCGTGAGGAAGAAGATTCCTCTTCTTCACTTTTTGGCAAAGTGATAGCCTTTAACAGATTTGATAAGTCTTTACCGGTCACCGTTTGAACCGAACTAGCTGTATCATTCTCCAATACAGTAGAGTTCTTAGCATTCAGAGAGGAATGCACACTCGTCTCATCCATTTTTAAGGGAGATGGAGAGCTCAAGTCTTTTGTACTGTATGTTCTTGGAACATATTTACTCTGAAAGGTCTCAAGCTGTTTCACGAGTCTCATATTTTCTTGAATAAGGATTTCATTTTTTGTATTGAGTCTTTTGAAACCCTCCGTCATGGATGAACAATGGTCATAAAAAATTATCTTATCTGAGTCTTTTTGGATATTATATTGTCGTTTTTGGTTTGGGCTTGTCTGAGAGCTGGTGAAATATAATAATTAGGCCTAAGTATTCCTCTTGCATAGTCTAAAGCTTCGGTAAAATTATTAAAACCTTTAAAAAGTGGATTTTTAATCCCATTTATAGAACCAACTACTTCTACCCAAATCTGAAAAACACACCTTTATTTTTGTCATGTATAACTACATAATATTTAAATTTATTGTCTCTATTTTTATCTGAAAAATATTGGCATAAAGCATTAGAGGTTGCTATAAAATATTTAGTGTCTTGTTTATTATATGTTATCCATAGATTATCTATTAAACATTGCTGAGACTTGTCTAAATTACAGTCTGAATTACTCTAAATGATAAATTACACTTAGGGTATGAAATTAGATTGTACTTACCGAAATGGATTCTTTCCATTAAATTGTTTGTTGTATTTAATGTTCTGAAATTTTGTCTTGCTAATAAAGTCTGAGCATAAGTATCTGGCTGGGCAATGCCCTTGCCTTTGTCTGCTAGCTGTTGGCCAGTTGGTCTCATGCTTGGTCTCATACTGAAATAGAAATTAGTTAGTTTTTAATTGTAGTCTACTTAGTTTATTTGCTAAATCATTATCTTTTCCTTTAACGTATTCAAAAATAATATTATTATATATAGATATTATATTTATAAAATTTAACCATCTTCTTTTACTACTAGCTTTACTATTTATTTTTTCGTGAAATTTTACTATTGTTTCACAGTCTGTTCTAACTAATACTTCCTGTTTATTTAGTATATATAGTTTAAAACTATTTAGTCCATATATTACAGCTAATATTTCTGCATCTATACTACTCATATTACCCTTTTTTTTTATATTGTTCACTTTGGTAGGCACATATTTTTTCTTCAATTTTCGGACTATATTTATTAGGTCTAGATTTTAAAATAGCGCCCCATCCTAATTTACTTCCGTCTGTTTAGACTATTAGGTAATCTGATTCTAAAGGAATTTGTAGGTCTGATATATTTTTAACCTTTTCTTTTATTTGTCGAATTTATTTTATATCTTCTATGTTAAAGTGTTTTTGTCCTTTACTACCTATCTTAGCATATAATGGTCCTGCTATTTTTCCTAAATCTTGAATGAAATTTCTTGCATAATTTACTATGCCTAAGAATTTTTGTAATTCTTTTGTATTATTTAACTTATCTGGCATTTCTAACACTTTTTAGCTATATGTGGTTGTAATTTTACTTTTCCTTTTCCTAAAGTTACTCTAAGAAATTTATATGTGTCTTACACAGTTTCATTTTTTTTTTACTAATTATTATTCCGTATTTTACAAATAATCTAAATACTGTCTGTAGGTGTCCTAAATGTTCTTGTATATTTTTAATAAATACTAGAATATCATCTACGTATACTAATACAAAATTCTTATAGTTTCCAAATATCTCATCCATCTTTCTTTAGAAGATAGGCGGAGCTGTCTTTAAACCAAAAGGCATAGCAAGCCATTCAAAATGTCCTTCTGGACACGTGAAGGTTGTTCATTCTATGCTTTTCGGGTGTATTTTTACCTGTCAGTATCCTGATTTACAGTCAAATTTACTAAATATCTTTTTACCTTGTATTCTATTAATTAACTCACTTTTATCGGGTAATTTATATGCATCTGTTCTGGTATTATCATTTAATCTTTTATAATTTATTACCATGCGAGCTTTTCCTCATACTTGTTTACTATGGTTTCTAATCATAAAAGTTATTGATCAATGTCTAGATGTAGATCTTCTTATTACTTCTAGTTTTAGTAATTCTTTAATATGTTTAGTAAATTCTTCAGTGTCTTCATTATTTGCTTCTATTGTTGCTTTTTTATAGTATATTCGGGATTTATTATGTCTAATTTACACGTGATTTTATTACTTCCCCAAAGTATTAAGGGTTTTTCTCCTACTATTTCCATTTCGTCTAATATTGCTACTATATTTTCTAGATATTTAGGATGCTTTATTGTTCCTATAGTATTTATTCCTTTTTGAAAATTGTAAAATTTTGTTTCTATATTTATTAAGGTATAATCTTTTTCTATGTCTTCTATGTATGTATCTTCTATATAATTTTTTTCTTGTTCTTCTTCATATAGATTTTTTGAAGAACAACTACCACTATTGCCACAATCATCACAACATGGAGTTGCTGTTTTATTCTTTATTTTCTTGTCTTTATTATTAGGCAATTCTTTGGTAGGGATTTTATTTATTTGTACTGGAGTGTATGTTGTATGTCTAAATAGCATTATTCCATCTCTAGAGAATAAACAACTTCCGTTATTTTGTATAAGAAAATGTAAACCTAATACTAAATTAGTTTTAATATTAAGATCTCTTACTAATATTTATACATATTATATGTTGGTTTATAGAATTCATTGCAAGTATTTATAAAACTTATTTGTGCTTTTTCTATGTACTGGTCGTAAAAATTATATGTTCCATCCATTTGTATTGCTTGTATAGGTTCCTTAAAAATTTTTAGAGTTGATAATAAATTATTTGGTAGTATCTTTTTATTAAGTAGGCAACTTGTACAACATGTATCTACTAAAGCTAAAGTTTCTATTTTCTATTTCTATATCTTTTATTGTTATTCTTAGTAGTATTTTTATTGTTCCAAACTTTTTATCTTCATTACATATTAAACTAGTTTTATTTTCTTCTATATTCATTAATTCAATTTCTAAATGTATTGTACTTTGTGACTGTGTAGTCTTTTCGTCTATTTTTCTTTTCCTTTTTCTAATCTAGTTATTTTTTGTTCTAAGTCATTTATTCTTGTTTCTAAAGTTATTAGTCTTAGATTAGTAGCCTCTTCTTTTATATGAACTTGTTCTTCATTTTTATTTACTTTTTGTTTTAATTTATTTTCTATACAACTAATAGTGGCTTCTATATAACAATATTTACATTTGGCCCTATTTATTTTACTAGGATACCGTTTACATATATTACATTGGTTTCTATCTATTCCTTTTAGTCTTTCGAACTCATAACTATATTCTTGAGAAATATTCAGCATAGTATTTATTATTATATTAACTAGGAATTCTTGATTTCTTTATGCTGCTATTTTGTTAATTAAGTTATCATCTTCTGAGTCAAATGTGTCTGATTGAGTATTTATTTCATCTGTTTCTACACTTACTACTGAGTATATACTTTCTGTGTCTGACATGTATTCATCTACATTTAATAATGCTTCTTGAAAATCTTCTATTAATTGAGAATTTCTAGTCTTCATGTTATTCCTTTTAGGGCATGTATTTGCTAAGTGTTCTATATATCCACAAGTATAACATTCTAATTTTTTTTTATAATTTTTATCATTTCTATATTTTCTAACATGTCTATCTCTATTCAAATATGATTTTCTAGCTGATGATTTTCTTAAGAAATATTGTTTATGTCTATAGGGTCTTTGGTTATATCTGGTTCTTCTTTTATATTTTCTTGTTTTACTAGGTTCTTTGTCATAACTTTGGATAGTGTATATCATTGCTTTGCAAAAGTTCATTTCATTTTGTTTTAATTGTTTAGGTATTTGTATATTTGTACATTTCTCTGTTAGTATTTCCATTATGTGATTTATGTTTTGTCCTATAGGCCATAATAGTGTGGGGTTTGTACCACTCCCTCTCTTTTATACCATCTTTCTTCTATTTCTCTTCCTAAAGCTCCTGGTAATTTATTAAATAATTTTTTATGTAATTCTTCATTAAATGTATTTCCACTAATAGTACAATAATAAAAATGGTCTTTAAGAAAATTCTTTATGTTTATCCAATTAGATAAACTTAATTGTTCTAATTTTATTACAACATTTCTTTGTAATGCTACTAGTCCACTATTTGGGTCTTCGCCTGTTAATAATACATGTATTTTGTTTGTAAAGTTGTTTGGGTTTGGTCCTAATTCTATTAAACTCTGAAATTTTAGTGGATAGGTTTGTTTATAAGATTCCCATAATACTCTACATGATTCTCCTAAAAATGTTTCTAAGTATCTATACATAGTCTCAGCGTCAGTTTCTTGATAATTTTTAATAAAATCTGCTGCCATTATTCCTTTCCATAAGTCTATTACTGTATTCCACATTTGTGGATCATGTGCTGCTATGTTTAATATTTTTCCTTTATTTCCTCCTTCTTGTAGTCTAATAGGTTCTTCTATAGGCATTCCTTTCCCTATTGGTTTAATATTATCTTTTATTTCTTGATCAGGTCTTGTCTATGGTTTTATAGGTAGATTACCTGTATTATAGTTAATATTCGGAGCTGCACTAGTTCTTTGGAATGGACTAGCACTATATGAACTAGTTGTTTCTTCCATTAGTTCAGTGTAACTACTTATGGATAAAGTATCTATTTTCTCTTCATTTATGTCTTCGGGTTCTTCTATTCTATAGGCTAAATTATCTTCTCTGTCTTGGCATATCCTAAAATGTTCTATTGTTTCCATTATATCCATTAACCCTTTTTACATCCTTTACACTTAAAAGTTATAAGACTATTTTCTTGGTATTGTCTTTTTGCTTCTTCTATAGCTCTTTCTACCTCATACTCTTCTTGTATTAATTCTATATTCATAAATTCCTCTTGCTCTGTTGCTATGGTACTTTTTGTTTCAGTATCATCTAAGTTTCTTTGACTTGTATAATTATAGTCTGTAAATCCAATTGATGTTTCTCCTTTTGAGCTGGTATACATTAAATGTTGCTCGAGAGCAAATACTTTTGGTTTACTTAATTTATCTAGATTTCATTCTAATCCTGCGTATTCTTCTGGGTTTATTTTTATTGGTTTTATTAGTTTTATTCTTTTATTACCCATTATTTCTACTACATCATTTACTTGGAGTTTAAATTTTGTGTTACTACTTAAAGTCATTTTTCCAATAACACCTACACACATTAATAAATTATTTCCATTATTCATTTCTTCATATCCTTTAGTCTGGATTCCTATTTTAATATGTTTGTCAAATTCTTTTAGATTTATTAAAAAGTCTGGGCTAATATAAAATACTCCACCATTATTTGTCATGTCTACTTCAGTTAATCTTATTATAGATTTCTTTAAGTCTGACCATCTATCATCGTATAATACAATTAAAACTTTAGATCCTAGATTCTTTCTAGTTAATCCTTTTATTCTTATTACTATTAATCCCATATACATTAACATAAGTTTTGGATTTTTTACAGTCTTTATGACAGCTGGGTTTACTAAGTCTAAAATTGCAAATTCTTCTCCTATTGCTGATATCTGTTCTTCTTTATAGTGTTTATATAATTGATTATTTCTAGAGAAATTTTTTACATTATATAATGTTTTTGGATTTAATAATTTTAGTTGATTTTGTTGAAAATTTTTTAAATCTTTATCTATATCTATAATATCATTTAATTCTTGATTTTCTTCTATAGTTGAAGGTCTTCTAGACTGTATTCTCGAAATTAAATTATTGCCTATCCTATTTTCTGAGAAACTTGGTATACTTTCTTGGTTCTTCATTTGTTTGAAAGAAAGTCCATTTGTGAGATTTTCTAGTTAACTTATGTTTCTCTTGTTTAGGTGTTATTTCTAATTTCTTAAGTTGAATTATTAATTCGTCTATTTCTGTATTTTTATGAATTTGTTCTGGTTGTTTTTCTTTTAATATTTTATCTATTTTTATGTTTAATTCTATTAGTAATGCTATTATTGTATTGTTTTGTGTTAGAATTACTTTATCTGTTTGGCTAGAGGGAACGTGACTAGAATATCCTACTACTTCTTGATAAAATTTTGTTGTATATTCTAATGTTTTTTTATAGTTTATATCTTCTTCACTCATGAAAGAGATATTTTTTCAAGTCTTATAATTATTTCTTTTAAATGACTAATTTCATTTGTTATTTTTTCTATTTGTTCTATGATTTTTGTTACTACCTGAGTATTTTAATTTCTAATTCTTTAGGTTTTTCTATTATAGTTTTTACCAGTTTTTCTATTTCTATTTTAGAAGGTATTTTTTCTAAGTCAAATTTTGTATTTAGATATTGAATTTTTTTTTATCTATTTCTAGTTCTTGTGCTTTTAAGAAGTCTAAATTCTTTTCTAATTTATCTAGTATTTTAAATTGTTTGTTTTGTACTACCTCTATTTCTTCTAAAATTTTTATTATAATTTTATCTTGTTGTTGAATTTTTTCACTAAGATTTATTGTTAAGTCTATTAAAATATTATATTGCTTATCTTCTGAGTGTGGTATATGTTCTCCGTCAGAAAAATTACACTGTAGGAAATTATTTTTATGTAATGATCTATATTGTTTCTCCGGGTGTATTTTTAAGTCTAAATATTCTAGATGTCTTAAAGAATCTATGTTTTTTATCCTAATGAACTTTTAACTTGGCTAATTCTTTTATAATGTTTTATTCTATTAGTAGTATATTTTATATTTAATTTAATGTTACTAATTTCTTTGATTACGTTAGCTTTATGTTCTATCAACAAGTCTATAGTACAAAATTTAGATATTTCTTTGTTAGCTAATTCTTCTTTTGACCAAATTAAATATTCGCTTATTTGTTCTTTTCCTAATTCTTCGTCTACCCAACTTAGAAATTCTATTAATCTTGTTAGAGTCTGTCTAAGCTTAATTCGATATTTTCTTTCGTCGTGGAGCCAATTATAACTTTGTTTTATTCTTTTAATATCTTCTAAAGGCATTTATGTTATCCAAAGTGTATATTTTCAAGTGCCTTTTTGTAGTATTTTATGTGTAATTTAGAGAGATTTATTTTTTTCTCAACATGGTCTAATTCCCTTTTAAGATAATGTATGTCGTAATATGATTCTTCTAAAGTTAATTGTCATCTTAGTTCTAATTCTCTGTCTATGAGGTATGTTTGATCTAATTTTTTCTTCTATATGTCACTCTTCTATATATATCTTTTAATTATAGCTTGCATTTACTATCCTAATAAAATTGCTTCTCTTTTTAAATTCCTATTTATACTATCTATTCTATTATTACACCAATCTATGTCACTATAGTAACCTATTATTTCCCACCTTATATTATTTATGAATTTCGGGTCTAATATGTTATCTAAATCACTAGTAGTCTTAATATTATATGTATTTTCTATATGTCTCTTTCTAGCTACAACTACTTTTTTAAGGTTATATTCTCTATATAAATTCCAGTATATAAATCTTATATTCTAAACGAAGGATGTCTTTTCATGTATTTTTATGTACTAACATGATCTCAAAAACTTCTCACTTTGATACCAAATATGTGACACTTAGATGAGGACGCTTAGATAAAATAATAGTATATATCAGAAGTATAAATATATGATACTTCGATGAGGACGCTTAGATAAAATAATAGTATATATCAAATGTATGATAATAATAAAGATAAATAATAAGGATATAATGATTTAGGCAAATAAAGATAAATAAAGACTTAGGCAAATATAATGTAAATTCTACTCAGTACTTCCTCTCTCATTTGGTTAGATCAACGTTATTTATGACTTAACTTTCCTAATTTCCCCTAATTTTTCGTTTTAGATTTTTTTTTTATTATTTATCTTACCCTATTCGTATCTTCTTCTTAACCTGTGTTCTTAACAACTTCATCTTTAACCACACCCCAGATACAGAAATTGGCAACAACTTTGTCCTTTCATTAAGCGGACTATAAAGGCCAATAATCCTAGGAATTTAAAGGTTAATCCATAGTCGTTATTAGGAAGTTAAGGAGCTAACCATATACTTAGGATAATTTTTTAACACATGTACAAACATTTACATAAAATTAGCAACTTTAGAAAATTAACATAAAAAGATTAGGCTAACATAAAAAGATAACATAATTTTTTGGGGGAAATTTCGGGAAATAAGCATCATAAACTTACATGATTAACAGAGAGAGGTTTCCCTTTCGGGAACCTCGAAGGACTTTGAAGAACTTGAAAATAAACTAAAACTCAAACACACTTATTATTATTTCACCAACTTTAATATACAGTAGAGGATTTTTGGTACATAAAGGAGTATGGAGGGAAGAAAGGATATTAGGAATTTTCTTACTCTTAAGTTTTTTGCTCTATTATTGCCTATATGACAAAAAAAAAATCACATAATGAAAATACTAACAGAGAAATGTACAAATATACAAATACAAAAACAATTAAAACAAAATGAAATGAACTATTGCAAAGCAATGATATACACTACCCAAAGTTTTGACAAAGAACTTAGTAAAACAAGAAAAATTGAAAGAAGAACCAGATATACCAAAGACCCTATAGATATAAAAAATATTTCTTAAGAAAATATTCAGCTAGAAAACCATATTTGAATAGAGATAGACATGTTAGAAAATATAGAAATGATAGAAATTATAAAAATAAATTAGAATGTTATACTTGAGGAAGTATAGAACACTTAGCAAATACATGCCCTAAAAGGAATAACATGAAGACTAGAAATTCTCAATTAATAGAAGATTTTCAAGAAACATTATTAAATGTAGATGAATACATGTTAGACATAGAAAGTATATACTCAGTAGTAAGTATAGAAACAGACGAAATAAATATTCAATCAGACACATCTAACTCAGAAGATGATAATTTAATTAACGAAATAGGAGCAGAAAGAAATCAAGATTTCCTAGATAATATAATAATAAATACTATGATGAATATTTTATCAAGAATGTAGTCATGAGTTCGAAAGACTAAAAGAAATAGATAGTAACCAATGTAATATATGTAAATGGCATCCTAGTAAAATAAATAGGGCCAAATGTAAATATTGTTATATGGAAGTCTGTATTAGTTGTGTAGAAAATAAATTAAAACAAAAAGTAAATGAAAATGAAGAACAAGTTCATATAAAAGACCAGGCTACTAATCTAAGACTAATAACTTTAGAAACAAGAATAAATGACTTAGAACAAAAAATAACTAGATTAGAAAAAGGAAAAGAAATAATAGACGAAAAGACTACACAGTCACAAAGTACAATACATTTAGAAAGTGAATTAATGAATATAGAAGAAAATAATACTAGTTTTATGCATAATGAAGATAAAAAGTTTGGAACAATAAAAATACTAGTAAGAATAACAATAAAAGATATAGAAATAGAAACTTTAGCTTTAGTAGATACGGGTTGTACAAGTTGCCTACTTAATAAAAAGATACTACCAAATAATTTATTATCAACTCTAAAAAATTTTAAGGAACCTATACAAGCAATACAAATGGATGGAACATATAGTTTTTACGACCAATACATAGAAAAAGCACAAATAAATTTTATAAATACTTGCAATGAATTCTATAAACCAACATATAATATATATAAAATATTAGTAAGAGATCTTAATATTAAAACTAACTTAGTATTAGGTTTACATTTTCTTATACAAAATAACGAAAGTTGTTTATTCTCTAGAGATGGAATAATGTTGTTTAGAAATACAACATACACTCTGGTACAAATAAATAAAATCCCTACCAAAGAATTGCCTAATAATAAAGACAATAAAATAAAGAATGAAACAACAACTCCTTGTTGTGACGATTGTGGCAATAATGGTAGTTATTCTTCAAAAAATCTATATGAAAAAGAACAAGAAGAAAATTATATAGAAGATACATACATAGAAGACATAGAAAAAGATTATACCTTAATAAATATAGAAACAAAATTTTACAATTTTCAAAAGGGAATAAATACTACAGGAACAATAAAACACCCTAAAGATCTAGAAAATATAGTAGCAATATTAGCTGAAATGGAAATAATAGGAGAAAAACCCTTAATACATTGGGTAAGTAATAAAATCATGTGTAAATTAGACATAATAAATCACGAATATACTATAAAAGCAGCAACAATAGAAGCAAATAATGAAGACACTGAAGAATTTACTAAACGGATTAAAGAATTACTAAAACTAGAAGTAATAAGAAGATCAACATCTAGACATAGATTAGCAGCTTTTATGGTTAGAAACCATAGTGAACAAGTACGATGAAAAGCTTGCATGGTAATAAATTATAAAAGATTAAATGATAATATCAGAACAGATGCATACAAATTACTTGATAAAAGTGAGTTAATTAATAGAATACAAGGTAAAAAGATATTTAGTAAATTTGACTATAAATCAAGATAATGGCAGGTAAAAATGCACCCGAAAAGCATAAAATGGACAGCCTTCACGTGTCTAGAAAGACATTTTAAATAGTTTGCTATGCCTTTTGGTTTAAAGACAGCTCCGTCGATCTTCCAAAGAAAGATGGATGAGATGTTCGGAGACTATAAGAATTTTGTATTAATATACGTAGATGATATCCTAGTGTTTAGTAAAAATATACAAGAACATTTAGGACACCTATAGACAGTATTTAGATTATTTGTAAATTTCGGAATAATAATTAGTAAAAATAAAATGAAACTGTGTAAGACACATATAAATTTCTTAGAAGTAACTTTAGGAGAAGGAAAAGTAAAATTACAACCACATATAGCTAAAAAAGTGTTAGAAATGCCAGATAAGTTAGATAATACAAAAGAATTACAAAAATTCTTAGGCTTAGTAAATTATGCAAGAAATTTCATTCCAGATTTAGGAAAAATAGCAGGACCATTATATGCTAAGACAGGTAGTAAAGGACAAAAACACTTTAACATAGAAGATATAAAATTAGTCCAACAAATAAAAGAAAAGGTTAAAAATATACCAGACCTACAAATACCTTTAAAATCAGATTACCTAATAGTCCAAATAGATGGAAGTAAATTAGGATGGGGTGCTATTTTAAAATCTAGACCTAATAAATATAGTTTCAAAATTGAAGAAAAAATATGTGCCTACAAAATTGGACAATATAAAGAAAAAGGTAATATGAGTAGTATAGATGCAGAAATATTAGCTGTAATATATGGACTGAATAGTTTTAAACTGTATATATTAAATAAACGGGAAGTATTAGTCAGAACAAACAGTGAAGCAATAGTAAAATTTCACGAAAAAATAAATAGTAAAGCTAGTAGTAAAAGAAGATGGTTAAATTTTATAGATATAATATCTATATATAATAATATTATTTTTGAATACGTTAAAGGAAAAGATAATGATTTAGCAAATAAACTAAGTAGACTACAATTAAAAACTAACTAATTTCTATTTCAGTATGAGACTAAGCATGAGACCAACTGGTCAACAGCCAGCAGACAAAGGCAAGGGCATTGCTCAGCCAGATACTTATGCTCAAACTTTATTAGCAAGACAAAATTTTAGACATTAAATACAACAGACAATTTAATGAAAAGAATCCATTTCGGTAAGTACAATCTAATTTCATACCCTAAGTGTAATTTTGTCATTTAAAGTAATTTAGACTGTAATTTAGACAAGTCTCAGCAATGTTTAATAGATAATCTATGGATAGCATATAATAAACAAGACACTAAATATTTTATAGCAACCTCTAATGCTTTATGCCAATATTTTTCAGATAAAAATAGAGACAATAAATTTAAATATTATGTAGTTATACATGGAAAAAATAAAGGTATTTTTCAGACTTGGATAGAAGTAGTTGATTCTATAAATGGGGTTAAAAACCCACTTTTTAAAGGTTTTAATAATTTTACCGAAGCTTTAGACTATGCAAGAGGAATTGGGCCTAATTATTATATTTCACCAGCTCTCAGACAAAGCCCAAACCAAATACCACAATATAATATACAAAAAGACTCAAATAAAATAATTTTTTGTGACCATTGTTCATCTATGACGAAGGATTTCAAAAGACTCAATACAAAAAATGAAATCCTTATATAAGAAAATATGAGACTCATGAAATAGCTCGAGACCTTTCAGAGTAAATATGTTCTAAGAACATATAATACCAAAGACTTGAGTTCTACATCTTCTTTAAAAATGGATGAGACGGGTGTGCATTCCCCTCTGAATGCTAAGAACTCTACTGTATCGGAGAATGATACAGCTAGTACGGATCAAATGGTAATCGGTAAAGACTTATCAAATCAGTTAAAGGATGTCACTTTGCCAAAAAGTGAAGAAGAGAAGTCTTCTTCCTCACGAAGGAGACTACCTATATATTTTCAAAAAGACTCATTAAGAAAGAATGAAGCATTAAAAAAGAAGAAAAAAAGAAAAATTAGAAAAAAATAATTAAGCAAACTTTAGAAAAATTCTTTCAAAACAAAAGCCAAGACAAACATATTATCAAAGACATTCCCAGTCCAAGTAATGGTTCAGAAGACAATATTCATAGTCCTTCATTATCAGACGAGGAACAGATAAATAATATTCAAGACTCACAAGAACATTATGAAGATGATGACTCAGACATGAGTGTTGATACTATTGCACTACACAACTTAGACACTTAACCATATTCTATTCCAAAGACTTTATTATTCCTATTATTCCTAAGAAATACTACGTAAGACAAAGAAAAAATTTCCAGATAGATAACTTACAAAGAGACAAGAAAATATGTGCAAGAAATGGGCAAGCAAAGAAGATATGGGCAAGGTATGGCAAGCAAAATTGGAAAAAGTTAAAGAAGACAAAAATGTAAATTATGGTAGAAAATTTTTTATGGTAGGTGGGGATACCCACTATGTGTCTTGTAAATTAATCAGAGTTAGGTGGGAATACCCACTACGTGTCCTGTAAACGTGAGTGTATTGTCACTTTATCACTACCCTCCAACAAAGGAAAAAACTGTTGACATAACATGCGTCGGTCAAATAATTGCGTCTGTAATATAAGTCAAAAGATGAACTTAATGATGCATGTGACGATGGGGCCCAATGGTACCGGACTTGCATTATTAAAGGAATCTTATCAAGTTGTCGACCATTAATAATTAAGGCCACGTAGCAAGTCTAGAAGCGTCCTTTAAAATTTTATTTGCCTATATAAGAAGGCAGTAGACGAGAAGAAAAAGGGAGATCGAAAAAACAAATAGAGCAAAAAACTTAAGTGTAAGAAAATTCCTAATATCCTTTCTTCCCTCCATACTCCTTTATGTACCAAAAATCCTCTACTATATATTAAAGTTGGTGAAATAATAATAAGTGTGTTTGAGTTTTAGTTTATTTTCAAGTTCTTCAAACTCCTTCGGGGTTTCCGAAAGGGAAACCTCTCTCCGGTAATCATGTAAGTTTATGATGCTTATTTCCCGAAATTTTCCCAAAAAATTATGTTATCTTTTTATGTTAGCCTAATCTTTTTATGTTAATTTTCTAAAGTTGCTAATTTTATGTAAATGTTTGTACATGTGTTAAAAAATTATCCTAAGTATATGGTTAGCTCCTTAACTTCTTAATAACGACTATGGATTAACCTGTAAATTCCTAGGATTATTGGCCTTTATAGTCCGCTTAATGAAAGGACGAAGTTATTGCTAGTTTCTATATCCGGGGTGTGGTTAAAGATGAAGTTGTTAAGAACACAGGTTAAGAAGAAGAGATGAACAGGGTAAGATATAAAAAAAAAATCAAAAACGAAAAATTAGGGGAAATTAGGAAAATTAAGTCATAAATAACCTTGATCTAACCAAATGAGAGAGGGAGTACTGAGTAGTATTTACATCATATTTGCCTAAGTCTTTATTTATCTTTATTTGCCTAAATCATTATATCCTTATATTTACCTTTATTATTATCATACATCTGATATATACTATTATTTTATCTAAGCATCCTCATCTAAGTGTCATATATTTATACATCTGATATATACTATTATTTTATCTAAGTGTCCTCATCGAAGTGTCATATATTTGGTATCAGAGCGAGAAGTTTTTGAGATCATATTAGTATATAACAATACATAAAAAGACTTCATTCGTTTAGAAATATAATATTTATATACTGAAATTTATATAGAGAATATAACATTAAAAGAGTAGCTGTAGCTAGAAAGAGACATATAGAAAATACATATAATATTAAGACTTCTAGAGATTTAGAAAACATATTAGACCCGAAATTCATAAATAATATAAGGTGGGAAATAATAGATTACTATAGTGGCATAGATTGGTGTAATAATAGAATAGATAGTATAAATAGGAATTTAAAAAGAGAAGCAATTTTTTTAGGATAGTAAATGCAAGTTATAATTCAAAGATATAAACAACTAGAAGAGTGACTTATAGAAGAAAAATTAGATCAAACATACCTCATAGACAGAGAATTAGAACTAAGACGACAATTAACTTTAGAAGAATCATATTACGACATACATTATCTTAAAAGGGAATTAGACCATAATGAGAAACAAATAAACCTCTCTAAATTAAACATAAAATACTACAAAAAGGCACTTGAAAATATACACTTTGGATAAAATAAATGCCTTAAGAATATATTAAAAGAATAAAACAAAGATATAATTGGCTCCACGACGAAATAAAATATAGAATTAAGCTTAGATAGACTCTAAAAAGATTATAGAATTTCTAAGTTGGGTAGACGAAGAATTAAAAAAAGAACAAATAAGCGAATTTTTAATTTGGTCAAAAGAAGAATTAGCTAACAAAGAAATATCTAAATCTTATACTATAGACTTGTTGATAGAACATAAAGCTAACGTAGTTAAAGAAATAAGTAATATTAAATTAAATATAAAATATACTACTAATACAATAAAACATTATAAAAGAATTAGTCAAGTTAAAAGTTCATTAGGATAAAAAACATAGACTCTTTAAGACATCTAGAATATTTTGACTTAAAAATACACCCTAAGAAAAAATATAGATCATTACATAAAAATAATTTCCTAAAGTGTAATTTTTCTGATGGAGAACATATACTACACTCAAAAGATAAGCAATATAATACTTTAATAGACTTAACAATAAATCTTAGTGAAAAAATTCAACAACAAGATAAAATTATAATAAAAATTTTAGAAGAAATAGAGATAGTACAAAACAAACAATTTAAAATACTAGACAAATTAGAAAATAATTTAGACTTCTTAAAAGCACAAGAACTAGAAATAGATAAAAAAAATTTCAATATCTAAATACAAAATTTAACTTAGAAAAAATACCTACTAAAATAGAAATAGAAAAACTAGTAAAAACTATAATAGAAAAACCTAAAGAATTAGAAATTAAAAATACTCAGGTAGTAACAAAAATCATAGAACAAATAGAAAAAATAACAAATGAAATTAGTCATTTAAAAGAAATAATTATAAGACTTGAACAGATATCACTTTCATGAGTGAAGAAGATATAAATGATAAAAAAACATTAGAATATACAACAAAATTTCATCAAAAAGTAGTAGGATATTCTAGTCATGTTCCCTCTAGCCAAACAGACAAAGTAATTCTAAAACAAAATAATACACTAATAGCATTACTAATAGAATTAAACATAAAAATATATAAAATATTAAAAGAAAAATAACCTGAACAAATTCATAAAAATACAGTAATAGACGAATTAATAACTCAGCTTAAGAAAGTAGAAATAACACCTAAACAAGAGAAACATAAGTTAACTAGAAAATCTCAAAAATGGACTTTCTTTCAAACAAACGAAGAACCCAAGAAAGTAGACCAAGTTTCTCAGAAAATAGAATAGGCAATAATTTAATTTCTAGAATACTGTCTATAAGACCTTCAACTATAGAAGAAAATCAAGAATTAAATTATATTATAGATATAAATAAAGATTTAAAATTTTTTCAACAAAATCAACTAAAATTATTAAATCCATAAACATTATATAATGTAAAAAATTTCTCTAAAAATAATCAATTATATAGACACTATAGAGAAGAATATATATCAGCAATAGGAGAAGAATTTGCAATTTTAGACTTAGTAAACCCAACTGTCATAAAGACTGTAAAAAATCCAAAACTTATGTTAATGCATATGGGATTAATAGTAATAGAAATAAAAGGATTAACTCGAAAGAATCTAGGATCTAAATTTTTAATTGCATTATACGATGATAGATGGTCAGACTTAAAGAAATCTATAATAGGATTAACCGAAGTAGACATGACAAATAATGGTGGAATATTTTATATTAGCCCAGACTTTTTAATAAATCTAAAAGAATTTGGCAAACATTTTAAAATAAGAATCCAGACTAAAGGATATGAAGAAATGAATAATGGAAATAATTTATTAATGTGTGTAGATGTTATTGGAAAAATGACTTTAAGTAGTAACACAACAAAATCTAAACTCTAAGTAAATGATGTAGTAGAAATAATGGGTAATAAAAGAATAAAACCAATAAAAATAAACCCAGAAGAATGCGCAGGATTAGAATGGAATCTAGATAAATTAAGTAAACCAAAAGTATTTGCTCTCGAGCAACATTTAATGTATACCAGCTAAAAAGGTGAAACATCAATTAGGTTTACAGACTATAATTATACAAGTAAAAAAAACTTAGATAATACTGAAACAGAAAGTACCATAGCAACAGAGCAAGAGGAATTTATGAATATAGAATTAATACAAGAAGGGTATGAGGTAGAAAGAGCTATAGAAGAAGCAAAAAGACAATACCAAGAAAATAGTCTTATAACTTTTAAGTGTAAAGGATGTAAAAAGGGTAAAATGGATATAGTGGAAACAATAGAACATTTTAGGATATGCCAAGAAAGAGAAGATAATTTAGCATATAGAATAGAAGAACCCGAAGACATAAATGAAGAGAAAATAGATACTTTATCCATAAGTAGTTACACTGAACTAATAGAAGAAACAATTAGTTCATATAGTGCTAGTCCGTTCCAAAGAACTAGTGCAACTCCGAATATTAACTACAATACAGGTAATCTACCTAGAAAATCATGGATATGACCTGATCATGAAACAAAAGATAATATTAAACCAATAGGAAAAAGAATGCCCATAGAAGAACCTATTAGACTACAAGAAGGAGGAAATAAAGGAAAAATATTAAATATAGTAGCATATGATCCACAAATGTGGAATACAGTAATAGATTTATGGAAAGGAATAGTGGTAGCAGATTTTATTAAAAATTATCAAGAAACTGTCGCTGAGACTATATATAGATACTTATAAACATTTTTAGGAGAATCATGTAAAGCATTATGGGAATCTTATAAACAAACCTATCCACAAGAATTTCAGAGTTTAATAGAATTAGGACCAAACCCATACAACTTTACAAAAAAAATACATGTATTATTAACAGGCGAAGACCCAAATAGTGGACTAGTAGTATTACAAAGAAATGTTGTAATAAAATTAGAACAATTAAGTATATCTAATTAGATAAACATAAAGAATTTTTTTAAAAACTATTTTTATTATTGTACTATTAGTGGAAATATATTTAATGAAGAATTAGGTAAAAATTATTTAATAAATTACCAGGAACTTTAGGAAGAGAAATAGAAGAAATATGGTATAAAAGAAATGGAGCGGTACAAAACCCCACACTATTATGACTTATAGGGCAGAAAATAAATTACATAATGAAAATACTAACAGAGAAATGTACAAATATACAAATACAAAAACAATTAAAACAAAATGAAATGAACTTTTGCAAAACAATGATATACACTACCCAAAGTTATGACAAAGAACCTAGTAAAACAAGAAAATATAAACGAAGAACCAGATATAACCAAAGATCCTATAGACATAAAAAAATATTTCTTAAGAAAATCTTCAGCTAGAAAACCATATTTGAATAGAGATAGACATGTTAGAAAATATAAAAGTGATAGAAATTATAAAAATAAATTAGAATGTTATACTTGTGGGAATATAGAACACTTAGCAAATACATGCCCTAAAAGGAATAACATGAAGACTAGAAATTCTCAATTAATAGAAAATTTCCAAGAAACATTATTAAATGTAGATGAATACATGTCAGACACAGAAAGTATATACTCAGTAGTAAGCATAAAAACAGACGAAATAAGTACTCAATCAGACATATCTGACTCAGAATATGATAATTTAATTAACGAAATAGGAGCAGAAAGAAATCAAGATTTCCTAGATAATATAATAATAAATACTATGATGAATATTTCTCAAGAATGTAGTCATGAGTTCGAAAGACTAAAAGGAATAGATAAAAACCAATGTAATATGTGTAAGTGGTATCCTAGTAAAATAAATAGGGCCAAATATAAATATTGTTATATAGAAGCCTGTATTAGTTGTATAGAAATAAATTTTAAAAAAAAGTAAATAAAAATAAAGAACAAGTTCATATAAAAGACCAGACTACTAATCTAAGACTAATAACTTTAGAAACAAGAATAAGTGACTTAGAACAAAAATAACTAGATTAGAAAAAGGAAAAGATAATGATTTAGCAGATAAACTAACTAAACTACAATTAAAAACTAACTAATTTCTATTTCAGTATGAGACCAAGTATGAGACCAACTGGCCAACAGCCAGTAGACAAAGGCAAGGGCATTGTCCAGCCAGATATTTATGCTCAGTCTTTATTAGCAAGACAAAATTTCAAATCATTAAATACAAAAGACAATTTAATGGAAAGAATCCATTTCGGTAAGTACAATCCAATTTCATGCCCTAAGTGTAATTTATCATTTAAAGTAATTCAGACAATAATTTAGACAAGTCTCAGCAATGTTTAATAGATAATCTATGGATAGCATATAATAAACAAGACACTAAATATTTTATAGCAGCCTCTAATGCTTTATGCCAATATTTTTCAGATAAAAATAGAGACAATAAATTTAAATATTATGTAGTTATACATGGAAAAAATAAAGGTGTTTTTCAGACTTGGATAGAAGTAGTTGATTCTATAAATGGGGTTAAAAACCCACTTTTTAAGGGTTTTAATAATTTTACCGAAGCTTTAGACTATGCAAGAGGAATACTTGGACCTAATTATTATATTTCACCAGCTTTCAAACAAAGCCCAAACCAAATACCACAATATAATATCCAAAAAGACTCAGATAAGATAACTTTTTGTGACCATTGTTCATCTATGACGGAGGGTTTCAAAAACTTAACACAAAAAATGAAATCCTTATTCTAGAAAATATAAGACTCGTGAAACAGCTCGAGACCTTTTAGAGTGCATATGTTCCAAGAACATACAGTACCAAAGACTTGAATTCTCCATCTCCCTTAAAAATGGATGAGACGGGTGCGCATTCCCATCTGAATGCTAAGAACTCTACTGTATCGGAAAATGATACAGCTAGTCCGATTCAAACGGTGACCGGTAAAGACTTATCAAATCCGTAAAAGGATGTCACTTTGCCAAAAAGTAAAGAAGAGGAGTCTTCTTCCTCACGAAGGAGACTACCTAAATATTTTCAGAAAGACTCATTAAGAAAAAATGAAGCATTAAAAAAGAAAAAAAAAAAAGAAAAATTAGAAAAAATAATTAAGCAAACTTTAGAAAAATTCTTTCAAAACAAAAGTCAAGACAAACATATTATCAAAGACATTCTCAGTCCAAGTAATGGTTTAGAAGAAAATATTCATAGTCCTTCATTATCAGACGAGGAACAGATAAATAATATTCAAGACTCACAAGAACTTTATGAAGATGATGACTCAGGCATGAGTGTTGATCTATTGCACCACATTACTTAGACACTTAACCATATTCTATTCCAAAGACTTTATTATTCCTATTATTCCCATGAAATACTACGTAAATACAAAGAAAAAATTTCTAAATAGACAACGTACAAAGAGACAAGAAGATATGGGCAAGGAATGGACAAGCAAAGAAGATATGGGCAAGGAATGGGCAAGCAAAGAAGATATGGGCAAGGTATGGGAAAGCAAAATCGGAAAAAGTTAAAGAAGACAAAAACGTAAATTATGGTAGAAAATTTTTTATGTTAGGTGGGGATACCCACTACGTGTCTTGTAAATTAGTCAGAGTTAGGTGGGGATACCCACTACGTGTCCTGTAAACGTGAGTATATTGTCACTTTATCACTACCCTCCAACAAAGGAAAAAATTGTTGACATAACATGCGTCGGTCAAATAATTGCGTCTGTAATATAAGTCAAAAGATGAACTTAATGATGCATGTGACGATGGGGCCCAATAAGTACCCGACCTGCATTATTAAAGGAATCTTATCAAGTTGTCGGCCATTAATAATTAAGGCCAAGTAGCAAGTCTAGAAGTGTCCTTTAAACTTTTCTGTGCCTATATAAGAAGGCAGTAAACGAGAGGAAAAAGGACAGATCAAAAAAACAAATAGAGAAAAAAACTTAAGAGTAAGAAAACTCCTAATATCCTTTCTTCCCTCCATACTCCTTAATGTACCAAAAATCCTCTACTTTATATTAAAGTTGGTGAAAAAATAATAAGTGTGTTTGAGTTTTAGTTTATTTTCAAGTTCTTCAAAGTCCTTCGGGGTTCCCAAAAGGGAAAGCTCTCTCCGTTAATCATGTAAGTTTATGATACTTATTTCCAAAAATTTCCCCCAAAAAATTATGTTATCTTTTTATGTTAGCCTAATCTTTTTATGTTAATTTTATAAAGTTGCTAATTTTATGAAAATGATTGTACATGTGCTAAAATTTTATCCCAAGTATATGGTTAGCTCCTTAACTTCTTAATAATGACTATGCATTAACCTGTAAATTCCGATGATTATTGGCCTATATAGTCCTCTTAATGAAAGGACAAAGTTGTTGCCAGTTTCTATATCCGGGGTGTGGTTAAAGATGAAGTTGTTAAGAACACAGGTTAAAAAGAAGAGATGAACAGGGTAGGATTAAAAAATAAAATAAAAATTTAAAACAAAATATTTGGGGAAATTAGGAAAATTAAGTCATAAATAACCTTGATCTAACCAAATGAGAGTGCGAGTACTGAGTAGGATTTACATCATATTTGCCTAAGTTCTTATTTATCTTTATTTGCCTAAATCATTATATCTTTATTATTATCATACATCTGATATATACTATTATTTTATCTAACCGTCCTCATCCAAATATATGACACTTAGATGAGGACGCTTAGATAAAATAATAGTATATATCAGATGTATGATAATAATAAAGATAAATAATAAAGATATAATGATTTAGGCAAATAAAGATAAATAAGGACTTAGGCAAATATGATGTAAATCCTACTCAGTACTTCTCTCTCATTTGGTTAGATCAAGGTTATTTATGACTTAACTTTCCTAATTTCCCCTAATTTTTCGTTTTAGATTTTTTTTTTATTATTTATCTTACCCTATTCGTATCTTCTTCTTAACCTGTGTTCTTAACAACTTCATCTTTAACCACACCCCGGATACAGAAATTGGCAACAACTTTGTCCTTTCATTAAGCGGACTATAAAGGCCAATAATCCTAGGAATTTAAAGGTTAATCCATAGTCGTTATTAGGAAGTTAAAGAGCTAACCATATACTTAGGATAATTTTTTAACACATGTAAAAAACATTTACATAAAATTAGCAACTTTAGAAAATTAACATAAAAATATTAGGCTAACATAAAAAGATAACATAATTTTTTGGGGGAAATTTCGGGAAATAAGCATCATAAACTTACATGATTAACAGAGAGAGGTTTCCCTTTCGGGAACCTCGAAGGACTTTGAAGAACTTGAAAATAAACTAAAACTCAAACACACTTATTATTATTTCACCAACTTTAATATACAGTAGAGGATTTTTGGTACATAAAGGAGTATGGAGGGAAGAAAGGATATTAGGAATTTTCTTACTCTTAAGTTTTTTGCTCTATTTGTTTTTTTTTATCTCTCCTTTTTCCTCTCGTCTACTGCCTTCTTATATAGGCAAAGAAAATTTTAAAGGACTCTTCTAGACTTACTACGTGGCCTTAATTATTAATGGTCGACAACTTGATAAGATTCCTTTAATAATGCAGGTCGGGTACTCATTGGGCCCCATCGTCACATGCATCATTAAGTTCATCTTTTGACTTATATTACAGACGCAATTATTTGACCGACGCGTGTTATGTCAACAGTTTTTTCCTTTGTTGGAGGGTAGTGATAAAGTGACAATACACTCACGTTTATAGGACACGTAGTGAGTATCCCCACCTAACTCTGACTAATTTACAAGACACGTAGTGGGTATCCCCACCTAACATAAAAAATTTTCTACCATAATTTACATTTTTGTCTTCTTTAACTTTTTCCAATTTTGTTTGCCCATACCTTGCCCATATCTTCTTTGCTTGCCCATTCCTCTCCCATATTTGTTGGACTAATTTTATATCTTCTATGGTAAAGTGTTTTTGTCCTTTACTACCTTTCTTAGCATATAATGGTCCTGCTATTTTTCATAAATCTTGAATGAAATTACTTGCATAATTTACTAAGCCTAAGAATTTTTGTAATTCTTTTGTATTATCTAACTTATCTGGCATTTCTAACATTTTTTCAGCTATATGTGGTTGTAATTTTACTTTTCGTTCTCCTAAAGTTACTCCTAAGAAATTTATATGTGTCTTACATAGTTCTTGTATATTTTTACTAAATACTAGAATATCATCTACGTATACTAATACAAAATTCTTATAGTCTCCGAATATCTCATCCATCTTTCTTTAGAAGATAGGCAGAGCTGTCTTTAAACCAAAAGGCATAGCAAGCCATTCAAAATGTCCATCTGGACACGTGAAGGCTGTCCATTATATGCTTTTCGGGTGCAGTTTTACCTGCCAGTATCCTGATTTACAGTCAAATTTACTAAATATCTTTTTACCTTGTATTATATTAATTAACTCACTTTTATCGGGTAATTTGTATGCATCTGTTCTGGTATTATCATTTAATCTTTTATAATTTATTACCATGCAAGCTTTTCCTCGTACTTGTTCACTATGGTTTCTAATCATAAAAGCTGCTGATCTATGTCTAGAAGTAGATCTTCTTATTACTTCTAGTTTTAGTAATTCTTTAATCTGTTTAGTAAATTCTTCAGTGTCTTCATTATTTTCTTCTATTGTTGCTGTTTTTATAGTATATTTGAGATTTATTATGTCTAATTTACACATGATTTTATTACTTCCCCAATGTATTAAGGGTTTTTCTCCTATTATTTCCATTTCGTCTAATATTGCTACTATATTTTCTAGATCTTTAGGATGTTTTATTGTTCCTATAGTATTTATTCCTTTTTGAAAATTGTAAAATTTTGTTTCTATATTTATTAAGGTATAATCTTTTTCTATGTCTTCTATGTATGTATCTTCTATATAATTTTCTTCTTGTTCTTCTTCATATAGATTTTTTGAAAAACAACTACCATTATTGCCACAATCGTCACAACATGGCGTTGCTGTTTTATTCTTTATTTTATTATCTTTATTATTAGGCAATTCTTTGGTAGGGATTTTATTTATTTGTATCGAAGTGTATGTTGTATATATAAACAGCATTATTCCATCTCTAGAGAATAAACAACTTCCGTTATTTTGTATAAGAAAATGTAAACCTAATACTAAGTTAGTTTTAATATTAAGATCTCTTACTAATATTTTATATATATTATATGTTGGTTTATAGAATTCATTGCAAGTATTTATAAAACTTATTTGTGCTTTTTCTATGTACTGGTCGTAAAAATTATATGTTCCATCCATTTGTATTGCTTGTATAGGTTCCTTAAAATTTTTTAGAGTTGATAATAAATTATTTGGTAGTATCTTTTTATTAAGTAGGCAACTTCTACAACCTATATCTACTAAAGCTAAAGTTTCTATTTCTATATCTTCTATTGTTATTCTTACTAGTATTTTTATTGTTCCAAACTTTTTATCTTCATTACATAAAAAACTAGTATTATTTTCTTCTATATTCATTAATTCAATTTCTAAATATATTATGCTTTGTGACTGTGTAGTCTTTTCGTCTATTTTTTCTTTTCCTTTTTATAATTTAGTTATTTTTTGTTCTAAGTCATTTATTCTTGTTTCTAAAGTTATTAGTCTTATATTAGTAGTCTGGTCTTTTATATGAACTTGTTCTTCATTTTTATTTACTTTTTTTTTTATTTATTTTCTATACAACTAATAGTGGCTTCCATATAACAATATTTACATTTGGCCCTATTTATTTTACTAGGCTACCATTTACATTTATTACATTGCTTACTATCTATTCCTTTTAGTCTTTCGAACTCATGACTACATTCTTGAGAAATATTCATCATAGTATTTATTATTATATTATCTAGGAAATCTTGATTTCTTTCTGCTCCTATTTCGTTAATTAAATTATCATCTTCTGAGTCAGATGTGTCTTATTGAGTATTTATTTCGACTGTTTCTATGCTTACTACTAAGTATATACTTTCTGTTTCTGACATGTATTCATCTACATTTAATAATGTTTCTTGAAAATCTTCTATTAATTGAGAATTTCTAGTCTTCATGTTATTCCTTTTAGGGCATGTATTTGCTAAGTGTTCTATACTTCCACAAGTATAGCATTCTAATTTATTTTTATAATTTTTATCATTTCTATATTTTCTAGCATGTCTATCTCAATTCAAATATGGTTTTT
Source organism: Solanum bulbocastanum (assembly GCA_037074985.1). Lineage (NCBI taxonomy): Eukaryota > Viridiplantae > Streptophyta > Magnoliopsida > Solanales > Solanaceae > Solanum > Solanum bulbocastanum. The sequence goes on along the minus strand of CM073599.1, from coordinate 34,989,908 downwards.
TAGCTGAAGATTTTCTTAAAAGATACTTTTTATGTCTGTAGGGTCTTTGGTTATATCTGGTTCTTCTTTTATATTTTCTTGTTTTACTAGGTTCTTTGTCATAACTTTGGGTAGTGTATATCATTGCTTTGCAAAAGTTCATTTCATTTTGTTTTAATTGTTTTTGTATTTGTATATTTGTACATTTCTTTGTTATTATTTCCATTATGTGATTTATTTTTTGTCCTATAGGCCATAATAGTGTGGGGTTTTGTATCACTCCCTTTCTTTTATATCATCTTTCTTCTATTTCTCTTCCTAAAGCTCCTGGTAATTTATTAAATAATTTTTTACGTAATTCTTCATTAAATGTATTTCCACTAATAGTACAATAATAAAAATAGTCCATAAGAAAATTCTTTATGTTTATCCAATTAGATATACTTAATTGTTCTAATTTTATTACAGCATTTCTTTGTAATACTACTAGTCCACTATTTGGGTCTTCGTTTGTTAATAATTCATGTATTTTGTTTGTAAAGTTGTATGGGTTTGGTCCTAATTCTATTAAACTCTGAAATTCTTGTGGATAGGTTTGTTTATAAGATTCCCATAATGCTTTACATGATTCTTCTAAAAATGTTTCTAAGTATCTATACATAGTCTCAGCGTCAGTTTCTTGATAATTTTTAAAAAAATCTATTACCACTATTCCTTTCCATAGTCTATTACTGTATTCCACAGTTGTGGATCATATGCTGTTATGTTTAATATTTTTTCTTTATTTCCTCCTTCTTGTAGTCTAATAAGTTCTTCTATAGGCATTCTTTTCCCTATTGGTTTAATATTATCTTTTATTTCTTGATTAGGTCTAGTCCATTGTTTTCTAGGTAGATTACCTGTATTATAGTTAATATTCGGAGTTGTACTAGTTCTTTGGAACGGACTAGCACTATATGAACTAGTTGTTTCTTCTATTAGTTCAGTGTAACTACTTATGGATAAAGTATCTATTTTCTCTTCATTTATGTCTTCGGGTTCTTCTATTCTATAGGCTAAATTATCTTCTCTGTCTTGGCATATCCTAAAATGTTTTATTGTTTCCATTATATCCATTTACCCTTTTTACATCCTTTACACTTAAAAGTTATAAGACTATTTTCTTGGTATTGTCTTTTTGCTTCTTTTATAACTCTTTCTACCTCATACCCTTCTTGTATTAATTCTATATTCATAAATTCCTCTTGCTCTGTTGCTATGGTACTTTCTGTTTCAGTATCATCTAAGTTTCTTTGACTTGTATAATTATACTCTATAAACCTAATTGATGCTTCTCCTTTTGGGCTGGTATACATTAAATGTTGCTCGGGAGCAAATACTTTTGGTTTACTTAATTTATGTAGATTCCACTCTAATCCTACGTATTCTTCTGGGTTTATTTTTATTGGTTTTATTAGTTTTATTCCTTTATTACCCATTATTTCTACTACATCATTTACTTGGAGTTTAAATTTTGTGTTACTACTTATAGTCATTTTTCCAATAACACCTACACACATTAATAAATTATTTCCATTATTCACTTCTTCATATCCTTTAGTCTGGATTCATTTTTTAATATATTTGTCAAATTCTTTTAGATTATTAAAAAGTTTGGGGTAATATAAAATATTCCACCATTATTTGTCATGTCTACTTCGGTTAATCCTATTATAGATTTCTTTAAGTCTGACCATCTATCATCGTATAATACAATTAAAACTTTAGATATTGAAATTTTTTTATCTATTTCTAGTTCTTGTGCTTTTAAGAAGTCTAAATTCTTTTCTAATTTATCTAGTATTTTAAATTGTTTGTTTTGTACTACGTCTATTTCTTCTAAAAAAATTTTTATAATTTTATCTTGTTGTTGAATTTTTTCGCTAAGATTTATTGTTAAGTTTATTAAAGTATTATATTGCTTATTTTCTGAGTGTAGTGTATGTTCTCCGTTAGAAAAATTACACTTTAGGAAATTATTTTTATGTAATGATCTATATTTTTTCTCCGGATGTATTTTTAAGTCTAAATATTCTAGATGTCTTAAAGAATCTATGTTTTTTATCCTATTGAACTTTTAACTTGGCTAATTCTTTTATAATGTTTTATTCTATTAGTAGTATATTTTATATTTAATTTAATGTTACTAATTTCTTTAACTACGTTAGCTTTATGTACTATCAACAAGTCTATAGTATAAGTTTTAGATATTTCTTTGTTAGCTAATTCTTCTTTTGACCAAATTAAAAATTTGCTTATTAGTTCTCTTTCTAATTCTTCGTCTACCCAACTTAGAATTTTATTAATCTTTTTAGAGTCTGTTTAAGCTTAACTCTATATTTTATTTCGTCGTGGAGCCAATTATATCTTTTTTGTAATCTTTTAATATATTCTAAAGGCATTTATTTTATCCATAGTGTGTATTTTCAAGTGCCTTTTTGTAGTATTTTATGTGTAATTTAGAGAGGTTTATTTGTTTCTCAATATGGTCTAATTCCCTTTTAAGATAATGTATGTCGTAATATGATTCTTCTAAAGTTAATTGTCGTCTTAGTTCTAATTCTCTGTCTATGAGGTATGTTTGATCTAACTTTTCTTCTATAAGCCACTCTTCTAGTTGTTTATATCTTTTAATTATAGCTTGCATTTACTATCCTAATAAAATTGCTTCTCTTTTTAAATTCCTATTTATACTATCTATTCTATTATTACACTAATCTATGTCACTATAGTAACCTAGTATTTCCCACCGTATATTATTTATGAATTTCGGGTCTAATATGTTATCTATGTTATCTAAATCTCTAGTAGTCTTAATATTATATGTATTTTCTATATGTCTCTTTCTAGGTACAGCTACTCTTTTAAGGTTATATTCTCTATATAAATTCCAGTATATAAATCTTATATTTCTAAATACTAGTAAGAATATGAGACGCTTATTATATATGACAATTAGATGAGGCCATAATATAAACAAGACACTAAATATTTTATAGCAGCCTCTAATGCTTTATGCCAATATTTTTCAGTTAAAAATAGAGACAATAAATTTAAATATTATATAGTTATACATGGCAAAAATAAAGGTGTTTTTCAGACTTGGATAAAAGTAGTTGATTCTATAAATGGGGTTAAAAATCCACTTTTTAAAGGTTTTAATAATTTTACCGAAGCTTTAAACTATGCAAGAGGAATACTTGGGCCTAATTATTATATTTCACCAGCTCTCAAACAAAGCCCAAACCAAATACCACAATATAATATCCAAAAAGACTCAGATAAGATAATTTTTTGTGACCATTGTTCATCCATGACGGAGGGTTTCAAAAGACTCAATACAAAAATTGAAATCCTTATTCAAGAAAATATAAGACTCGTGAAACAGTTTGAGACCTTTCAGATTAAATATGTTCCAAGAACAGACAGTACCAAAGACTTGAGTTCTCCATCTCCCTTAAAAATGGATGAGACGGGTGTGCATTCCCCTCTGAATGCTAAGAACTCTACTGTATCGGAGAATGATACAGCTAGTCCGATTCAAACAGTGATCGGTAAAGACTTATCAAATCCGTTAAAGGCTATCACTTTGCCAAAAAGTGAAGAAGAGGAGTCTTCTTCCTCACGAAGGAGACTACCTAAATATTTTCAGAAAGACTCATTAAGAAAAAATGAAGCATTAAAAAAGAAAAAAGAATGAAAAATTAGAAAAAATAATTAAGCAAACTTTAGAAAAATTCTTTCAAGACAAAAGCCAAGACAAACATATTATCAAAGGCATTCTCAATCCAAGTAATGGTTTAGAAGACAATATTCATAGTCCTTCATTATCAGACAAGGAATAGATAATTAATATTCAAGACTCACAAGAACATTATGAAGATGATGACTCAGGCATGAGCGTTGATACTATTGCACTATACAACTTAGACACTTAACCATATTCTATTCCAAAGACTTTATTATTCCTATTATTCCTAAGAAATACTACATAAAGACAAAGAAAAAATTTCTAGATAGACAACTTACAAAGAGACAAAAAGATATGGGCAAGGAATGGACAAGCAAAGAAGATATGGGCAAGGTATGGCAAGCCAAATTGGAAAAAGTTAAAGAAGATAAAAATGTAAATTATGGTAGAAAAAATTTTATGTTAGGTGGGGATACCCATTACGTGTCTTGTAAATTAGTTAGAGTTAGGTGGGGATACTCACTACGTGTCCTGTAAACGTGAGTATATTGTCACTTTATCACTACCCTCTAACAAAGGAAAATACTGTTAACATAGCACGCGTCAGTCAAATAATTGCGTCTGTAATATAAGTCAAAAGATGAACTTAAGGATGAATGTGATGATGGGGCCCAATGAGTACCCGACCTGCATTATTAAAGGAATCTTATCAAGTTGTCAGCCATTAATAATTAAGGCCACGTAGCAAGTCTAGAAGCGTCCTTTAAAATTTTATTTGCCTATATAAGAAGGCAGTAGACGAGAGGAAAAAGGGGAGATCGAAAAAACAAATAGAGTAAAAAACTTAAGTGTAAGAAAATTCCTAATATCCTTTGTTCCCTCCATACTCCTTTATGTACCAAAAATCCTCTACTGTATATTAAAGTTGGTGAAATAATAATAAGTGTGTTTGAGTTTTAGTTTATTTTCAAGTTCTTCAAAGTCCTTCGGGGTTCCCGAAAAGGAAACCTCTCTCCGTTGATCATGTAAGTTTATGATGCTTATTTCCCGAAATTTCCCCCAAAAAATTATGTTATCTTTTTATGTTAGCCTAATCTTTTTATGTTAATTTTCTAAAGTTGCTAATTTTATGTAAATGTTTGTACATGTGTTAAAAAATTATCCTAAGTATATGGTTAGCTCCTTAACTTCTTAATAACGACTATGGATTAACCTATAAATTCCTAGGATTGTTGGCCTTTATAGTCCGCTTAATGAAAGGACAAAGTTGTTGCCAGTTTCTATATCCGGGGTGTGGTTAAAGATGAAGTTGTTAAGAACACAGATTAAGAAGAAGAGATGAACAGGGTAAGATAAAAAAAAAAAAAAAAAAAAAAAAAAAAAAAAAAACTTAAAACAAAAAATTAGGGAAAATTAGGAAAATTAAGTCATAAATAACCTTGATCTAACCAAATGAGAGAGGGAGTACTGAGTAGGATTTACATCACATTTGCCTAAGTCCTTATTTATCGTTATTTGCCTAAATCATTATATCTTTATTATTATCATACATTTGATATATACTATTATTTTATCTAAGTGTCCTCATCTAAGTGTCAAATATTTATACATCTGATATATACTATTATTTTATCTAAGCGTCCTCATCTAAGTGTCATATATATATATATATATATATATATATATGCGCGCGTGTGTTTTCTTCACGTTTTGCTTTACATTTTGTCCACAGATGAACTTGTTCTACTTTCATTAGTTAGTTTAGTATATAAATGATTGCATTATGCATAAGTTAACTATACGTAATTGAGTTTAAAGTTGTTAGGATTTTTAATGTAGTTCAAATAAAGAAAGAAGTAAAATTTTAGTCAATTTAAAAAAAAAATATTTAGAGGTCTTATCAATTACAAATAAATAAATATTTAATAATTATAACTTTAATTACTTTCGAAGTATAAATATTAGAATAATAATTAAATACTAATAATTATTTGATGAAATCTCTTTATAAAAATAGAGGATTCATAAAAATAAAAATAAAAAGACACTAATTAATGTTTTATCAGGATTTCCCATATATCCATATATTTTAATAGTTCTTTTCCCATATATTTTAGGACATTAGAAACCTTAACCTACCTTCAAATTCAATCACGTACACAAGCAAAACTTCTCATGTTTCCATATATTTTAGTTCACATATATTTAAGACTCACGTACGTAAGCAAAACTTCCCATATTCGTAGACTCACGTACGTAAGCAAAACTTCCCATATTCGTAGACTCACGTACGTAAGCAAAACTTCCCATATTCGTAAGAGTTTTCCTAATTATTCTAGGATCCCTTCACGTACACAACCTTCCCATATCTTTATTAGAAAATTTTCAAACATTTTATCTATTGAAGAGATTTTTAATAAAGGAAAAAATTTTAATCAACATTTCTAAAGAACTTTATGTTTTTAATATATATATATATATATATATATATATATATATATATATATATTATAAAATGATGAACTTCTACAATACAGTACACCAAATACTGGCATAAAAAGTAGGTAATTTTACGTAAAGAAAACGAATACTGATAACAATTATAAGTTAAAAAGAAACTAACAAAATATTAACGGTTGTTACTCCATTCATTCGCTTTCACTAATCATATTTGGACTTGACATACTCATTAAGAAAATAATGATTGACATGACTATTTTGTCAGATTATCCCTATTAATTGATATTTAGTGTAAAATCTTTTGAAAATAATTTGGAAATAAGTAATTGATGATATGAGTAAAACTTGAGAAAAAGTATTTTTCCTTCCTATGTTAAAGGTGACAAGTAAAAGTGAAATTTTTTTTTTGAAATACAAGACAAGTACTAAAATTGAATAGTTCTTATGCACTTTTAGTTTTTCTTTGTCCACTATTTTAAAAAGAGATAACTATTAAAAACACACCTAAACTATCTCTTTTTTTGAGTTTCATACCTAAATTATTGGGATTGTGAGTTTCATACATAAACTATCACTTACTAGTTTAAGAAACACACATCAATGGTGTGTATAATACACTCTCTCTCTTTTATTTGAAAAAAAACCTTGTCACATGACATTCCACATGGATAATATATTCCGCCTTGACAAAAATTAAATAATAAACTATTAGTATTAAATAAAATTAAAGATTAAAGTATTACTATCCCTAAAAAATATTTTTTTTACCCCATTCCACCACCTTCCACCAGTGGCGAAGCCAGAAAATTTAATAAGGGGGTTCAAAATCTGACAAGTAAACACACGAATTAGTGGAAAGGGGTTCGACATCTATTATACATACCTAAAAAATAATTTTAACCATGTATAAATAATAATTTTAATCATGTATAAATAGTAATATTTTTCGCCGATAGGGGGTCGGATGACCCCCCTCATTATATGCTGCCTCCGCCCCTGCCTCCCTCCCCCCTCCCACCCCGACAATCCTGATCCTTTTATTTTTTAAAATGTTTGTGTAATATATTTAAAAAATTCATACTGCACCACTTCCCCCCCCAACCACCCACTCATTCCCAAAAACAAATTGATATTATTTTATTAAAAATAAAATAAAATTCTATCCCACCCTATCTAATCCTCCGCTTCTATTTTTTTTTTTACATTTATGTCTTTTTGTGTTACATATGTACATATATTTTAGGAATATTTTTCTACTTGTGTACCGAATATTACATAAATAAAAATTTTATTTTAAAAAAAGTCCTGTGGCCAGCAAAAAAAAAAACTTTCTTAAAAAGGTAGGTATATATCTAACACAAAACGAGAGTGGAGGGTTTGGTGGAATGGGGTAGAATTTTTATTTTTAAAAAAAAATATCTAAATTATTATTTGAAGGGGGAGGGGTAGATGAAGTTAAAAAAGTGTAGTACAGACAAAGAAGAGAGTGTAATAAAAGAGAGGTGTGTTTCTCAAACTATTAAGTGATAGTTTAAGTATGAAACTCACACTCTCAATAATTTAGGTATGAAACTCAAAAAAAGGGGATAGTTTAGGTGTGTTTTTGACACTTATCTCTTTTAGAAATAGATTTTCTCTTTTACTTATAACTTTTAACATATCAATTTTGTAATGTTATATCTTGTAATGACCCTCTAGGTCACTTTCTTTGTAACGAGATATTTCGTCACTAAAGGCTTTCCTAGAATGATCCCAAGTCATATATGACTTGTCTGGACTGACAGTTTTGTCAACTGATCGTTCTGTTGATTTTTATGTAAGTTTCTATGTTTTGGAGCTCTTGAAGTTTAAACGGTTGACTTCAATCAAAACTTTCAGGTAAATGACATCAAAATATGGTTTTTATGGTTCTGTTAGCTTAAGAACATTGAGTTTTGTCTGGAAAGACCTTTGGTTCAGGTCCCAAGGCCTCGAGCTCATTTTGAGCTACCTTGTGGATTTTGGCTAAATAGTGCCTTGGGTGTGGGACCCACTTTTTCAGACCATCTTTGATATAAATTTTGACATCTCCGTTGTGTTTGAAATATCAAATTTGGTAGGGTAGCATAGTTCATTTGCATGCATAGATTTCCAAACTTATCCCGAACACTCGAGTGGAGTCTGTTAAGACTTTGCTAATTTTTTCTGGTGCCTGTGCTGTGTAGCTACCTAAGAGGCATTGGCACCGCTTTAGTGGCTAGGGAATTGATTTAGCAGGGCTTGCCAACAAGGGACTAATCGCTTTAGCCGCCCTAGCATCACTTTAGCATCCAGGAAACTGCTTTAGCAGAACCCATTAGGGAGGGCCTAGCCACTTTAGTGGCCAAGGCATCGGTTTAACGTGGCTAGTAAAGAGGCCAAGTGAACGCTATAGTGGTCATTGTTTTTAGTTTATATCTGTTTTCACCCTCATTTCCTCTAAGTGTTATTCGATTTCGGGACTTAAGAGGGCTCGATTCTGTGGGAAATCAATTTTTGATGTTGGCATTAGTTAGGGACTGCACTAAGGCCTTGTTAGACTCATGGATTACGCATTTAAACCTGGAAGTTCCTTCTCTCTCCTATTTTTAGTCTTCAATGGTGAATTGTTGAGTATATGGGCGTGCATGATCTGTTTCAGCTCATTTTAAAGTTCGGGTTGTGGCCATTTTTGAGGCACAAGTACCTTGAACTGAATGGGATCTATTGACCGTGTCAATTTCAGAATTGCTTATGCTTACTCATTTTATTTTCATCTTAAATTGTTGTGAATTGGATGTCAAAACATACATATTGACGTTATGATCATTTATTTGTTAGCGTGGTAGCAATCGAATGCGGTTTAGAAGGGTAAAGCTCCAGCTTAGGATTCTTTGGAGCGCTCGTGATAGACTTCGAGGTACGGTACGACTTACTGATCTTATATTATGATTGTGTTTGTATTTACGTGGTGTTTAGCTAGACTTGGGAGGGTTCTTAGCATGTTTCATGTTTGGTTGATAGAATTCCTATCTTTGCCTTCTTTTTTGGGTAATTTTGGGGAAATTAAGCATGTTTCATCATATTCATGATGTTTATCATGTCATGTTGTTGCTTTATATGCCTTTTTGTATTGATGATTGTGAATTATTCTTGACCCTAGTCTAGAAGTAGTCTAGTGATTACCTTAGAATTGCTATTTGGAGCCATTATGCCTTAGAAATCCTACGACGTTGTTTAAGACGGTTCTAGCTCCCTGTAGATTGATGTAGAAGATTTGAGTTTGATAGTATGAACCCTTAGCTCAATGAAACATATGCTCTGGACTTTCATCCATAACTTTCCTATTTTATGGCCCTGACTTGTTTCAATTGTGATTTCGGTCCTTGTTGGTTACATTGAATTAGATGATGTATTTTCAAGCTAGAGTAGGTCCCTTGTGACTCCAAAGATGGTTTTTTTCTACGGTATTCATGTGTGACGATGAACATGTGATTTTGGATTTCTTCAAAGTGTATTAGCCACGATTCGAAGTCCGGGTGCACTTCTATTAGCCATGGTTTGTGGTTTAGATGTAACACCTCGGACTTCAAGAAAAGGCTAAAAGGGAAAATTTACGCAAGTCCATGAATCCAAAATGGACCGTGGACCATTCACAACATCATAGACGGTCCGTGTAGGGGACCACGATTCATTAAAGATATCGTGAGTGACCATCCAGGACTGCCCCAGGAGGGGTCACCTAGAAGGTGCCCTACATGGCTCATGGTAACTTGGACAGCCCGTCTAGGGGTCCGTACAAGTCACCCAGTCAAGGAAGTTGCACCCAAGTCAGGTCTTGAGTGTTGGAGCAACTTCAAATAATCACATCTTTTGGAACAAAATGAATTTGGTGGCCTAAGACCTATCAAATTAAAGGTCTTTGAGTCATCTTTCCAACACCACCAAGTTTGCCTAATTCCAAGCCTTGAGTAAAAGTTATGCTCGTTTTAGTAAATCCATGTCAGGCAGAGCATCTTCATGACCCACTTGACGGGTCATGGTGCTCTAGACGGCCCATGAAGCCTGTCTTAAAGTCACTTTGTTAGCTCTTCAGTGAGGTTGAACCCCCATAGTCATTGGTTAAGTGCCACAAACGTCTAAACGGACCGTGAAGCTCCACAGGACTGTGAAGTCGTCCGTGATATCGAAGTTAGAGTTTAGAGTCAACTTCAAACAATTATATCTTTCGGCACAAATGAATTAGGTGGCCCATGACCTATCAAATAAAATATCTCTGAATCCTCTTTCCATCGCCACCAAGTTTGCCTAATTCCAAGCTCGAAGTAAAAAGTTATGTCCGAAATAGTGATGCCATTTTGGGCAGAGCATCTTCACAACTCACTTAATGGACCGTGGTGCTCTAGACGGCCCGTGAAGCCTATCTTAAAGTCATTTCGTCAGCTTTAAGTTAGAGTCTTTTTGGTCTTTTCCCCTGTGTGTTGGGCACTTAAACTACGTCATTTGATACATAAACTACTTCATTTTACTCAGTCTAAGCCTAATAATCTAGTTAGAAATTACCTAGAATCCTCATTCTCCTAAAATCACCTTGATTAGAACGAAAAGAGGAGTAAAAGTCGACAGTTTCTCACAAGAACAGTCATTCCTAGATTTTGTCACCAAGTATGTGGGATTTCACTAATGGGTTCTTTCACCCATTAGTTTCCTAGAGATCAGTCAGTTCTTTGATTCTTCATAGCTTGTTTAGACATATGATTTCTAAAATCTTGGAGATTCATTGTGTTTTAAGTGCTATAGTTTCCATAATCTAAATAACATGTTTCTTGGAAATTTTGCATATTTCTATCTATAAATTTAGAACCCTAGATTACATTAATCATTAGTACTCATGAACTATAGTTGCTAGACAGATCAGTCATAAGGTCATGCTTTAGAATTTGAATGACATTCCTGTCAGTATATTTATGTGCATTCCCAGATAACATGTCCATATTTTTAGCTACTCCGTACTTCAATGCATTTTAGCTTTTCATTCAGTTTAGAGTAGACTTAGCACCGAGTTGGACTAGGGGTCAGCGTACCCTCACAGTCCCAGAACTACGTGACAACGTAGGTTCAGAAGTCCCTTCTGTTGGGCACCAATTTTAGTGATCACACCATAGTCATGCCTCTATACCCCTGGCAAGATATATTGGATCATCTCGATGGGGCGTATACATCAGACTCCACGTTTAGCTCACGTGGTTTATGTTGGTTAATAGTAGCTCCCATAGTCATACTTGCATTGCATTGACCATGTTATCAGTATTCATTTCACTATTCAGTTCAGCATATTAGTTATATGATTAGTACTTGGTCATTGCATTTAGCTTAGATTTTTCATTACACTTCAGTACAATTTATTTCCATGCTCATTATTATATTGCTCAATTAAATCATTATTCAGCTTCGTATCTATATCCTGCATGCTCAGTACATTCCAAGTATTGATGCATATCACTGTATCATTTTATGATGTAGGTTCAGGCACTCAGCATCCAGCTCATGCTTAGTTTGATTTCCAACCTATACTCATTAGCTTCAGTGGTGAGTCATCATAGTTTGAAGATGTTTCTTTATGCTTGGCTTGTTTAGTTTATTTTCAGTATTTTAAGAATTATATGGGGACTTGTCCCAACAACGCGTCAGCAGTAGAGGCTTTCAACATAGAGTCAGTATTAAGTTGTTTGGGGTTGCTTCCCATTGACATTTTCAGAATTATTAAAGGTTTGGAGTACTTAGTTATAGACTCATTTATTAGTTATGCTTTCGCATATCTTTGTTATCTATTCAGTATGCTTGTGATATGTCAGACTCAGGATTAGCCTGGGGTCACTCATGACCCTAGGTCCCGTGTTAGGTCTATGGAGTAGCCTCGGGGAGTGACATTAGACATATGCTTGCTAGTCGTGGTTCGAGGTTTGGTAGTAGTTCTTGATAGTATAGTTCTATTGGGGTGTTTAGGTGGGTTAGTCATGGTTCGAGGTCTGGGTTTCAGTGTCACTATTTTTGGAATATATCTAATCTCTGTTGGAATTAGTTGTATCTCTTTTGTGTACTCATCGAGGTTATGGGGGTTCGTTTGGGCCATTTACATTTCAATTCTACACTAGTGTACATTATAGGCTTATGAGGATCCATTTAGGTTATAATTAGCTGCTTTACTTTAATGTTGTGTTCCTACTAGATTATTGAGGTGCATAGTTAGAGTTTCAACTATAGTTCCGTTTAGATGACCCTAAGAGACTGTTTATTTCCTCGCTTTTCATTACGCATTTAGTTTGTCAGCTCAACCGACTTATGATGCCTACTGGGTACCTATTATTTTGGTGCTCATGCTACATTCTGCAACTATTTTTTATGCAGATTCGAGCTCTAACCAACAAAGTTGATTCTATGCAATAGCAAGAACTTTCAAAGATAGAGGGTGAGTTGATGGCGTCCTAGTTTTACTCATCTCCATCTCCGTATGTATATAATTTTTAGCTAGTCTTTTATATTCGAGACAAGTCTGTATTTATTGTAATGGTGAAAGAGACATAACTTTGGGCTTTGTTGATTTACTGCGAGATGATTTTGTTGAACAAGATAGAAGTTGCGATGTTTATTTCATTCAAGATTGAGTCTTTTTAACAGGTCCATCTACGGCTTCAGGAGGTATTCGCATTTGGCGATTCATTGGTAAATTGATTTTGGTTTTCTATTAACCACGTATTTGAAACTTGTACTCATTTTAGTAGTTTTGTACCATCATCCACCAGGTTATGGAATTGGATCATGTGGTATTGTATATATTTATGCCATTCCCTTTTCGCAGTTCATTTCTTTGTTATGTGGTTATCTTTCCATTGTTTTAATTTTTTTGCCCAATATGCTCGTTACTTTTCATTCCAGATTGGTTGGCTTACCTACCAGATGGGTTTTGATAGGTACCATCATGACTTGACATACCTTCAGTATTAATTACTTATTACACAATTTTTTTCAAGACCTAATACTAATCATCAAATAATATGAATACTATGATAAAATATACATATCAATTATTATTTCTTAATTAAAGGCCATGCAAAGTCCAACGTACATAAATAAAAGTGAATGAAAGGAGTATTTGTCAATTTAAAAATTTAAAGAACATTAATATTTTTTCAATTTTATCAAAAAGATTAATTATTCTAAATTAAGAGGTATATAAATAGACAAAAATTAAATATAAAATGAAAAGTTGTGTAAAATCTTATGCTAACAAGTAAATACTAAAAAACTAAGGGAGTAATAAATTAACTTCATCAATAATGTAGAAATATACAAATCCTAAAAATATAAAAATTCTGAAATTAGATTTATAACTCGAACATAACTCATTACCAGATCATTAATATGCCAAAGAATGTGCGACGACCTCATCTATTTGTACTTAATAAAAAAAAAAAATCAAATGGTCTAATTGACCCCTATACTTGTATGAGTTTTTATTATGGACCCTTGTACTTAACCATTTACCAACTGAGCCCTTGAAAACCCCTATGACTAATGATCATGCTTATGTGGCATTAAAATGGTTGAGTTGGCGAGAGTGTGTGACCACAACACAAGTGAACAACATATTTAAATTTAAACAAAAGTCAACATTATATAAGAATAAAATAATAAATTTTAAAAAGATTTATTTAAAAAAAAAAAAAAACTCTCTTCTTCACTCACTCCACCTACTATTTCAGTTATCCCCATCCTGGCCCAACCCATTTTTCATTCTTCTCCACACCGAAATTGTCATCTTCTTTAGGTGGTCTGGTACGCTGGTACGGCAAAGGCAAAGAGGGAGTTCACTGGCATGCTGGGACGCCGGAGAGGTTACAAAGGATAGGTGGTTCCTAGGGGTCGTCGTTGGTGTGGAGAAAGAAAGACAGTGGAGAGAAGAACGAAGTGGGTGAGGATGTGAAGAGTTGGTAACAATGACGAAGAGGTTTATCGGTCAGAGTTGGTGGTGTGGCGGCTTAGGATTGCTAAATTTGTGGAGGTTGGTGAAGGGGGAAAGGAAAATGGTGAGGGTGTGCGGTGGAGATGGAGACGATTGAGGGAAAGAGTATAAGTGGTCTCTCCGGCAACAGGAGTGGTGGTGGTAGCGGCTTTTTTGGGTGGATTTTGGCCATTTCACGGTGGAAATAGGGAGAAGATTTGTGGAGTCCCAAATTTTACTTCAAAGAATAAATTAAATTTATTATTTTACCTTTTATTTTTTAATTTTGGTTAATAATTGTAAAAATAGTTAATGAAGATTATTATGACATATTATTTGTAATGGCCCAACCCGCTAGTGATATTGTCCGCTCTCGGCGTATGCTCGCACGACTTTAAAACGCGTCTCTATTGGTAAGACATGCTTACTTAAATACTCAACATCTCCCTTTTGTTTAACCGATGTGGGACTCCTGATCTTAAGATGGGGCATCGGTTACACCCCTTCTATGGACTAAGCGTCCTTGTTGAGGTTTGCCCCACAGTATGAGATTTGCCTATACTCAGCACTAAGGTTTACCCCCCCCCCCCCCCCTTATCGGGATTTGTTTAAACTAAGTCAAACTTAGCCCACATCGACAAGGCTAACACTTGAGTGACTCTAATACCATTTGTAATGGCCTGACCCACTAGTGAGAACAGTTTCGAGTGAATGGATACCCCGAAATAGAACGAGAAAAATTGAATTTGATTAATTCAACTTATAAAACTTTGGAACAATTAGAAAATTACAAAAACGAAATGATTCAGTTTGAACAACAAAGGGTGATTAATTTTATCTACTCTAGGCCTAGGCTCGCATAACTTTAAAATGCGTCATAAGACCTGCTTACATAAATATCCAACTTAAGATTAGATGTCCCACATTAGCAAAACACAGGAGATATGTTGGGTATTTAAGTAAGAAGATCTTACCAACTAGTGACGCGTTTTAAAGCCGTGTGGGCTTAGTCCCAGAGCTATAATATTACTAGTGGGCTGGGCCATTACAAGTTGTAACAGAGTCACTCATGTGTCATTCTTGTCGAGTGATCCAGAGTTCGACTAAGTTTAAACAAACTCCAGTAAGGCAGAACAAACCTCACTGTTCAGTATAGAAAAATCTCATATGGTGGGGCAAACCTCAGCGAGGATGTTGAATCCATAGATGGGGTGTATGTGACGCCCAACTTAAGATTAGAAATTTCACATCAGCAGAACCCAAGAGAGATGTTGGGTATTTAAGTAAGTAGACTTACCAACCAGTGACACGTTTTAAAGTTGTGCGTGCCTAGGCCCAGAGCAGACAATATCACTAATGAGTTAGGTCATTACACTATTAATTTATGTGAAATGAATTTTACATGTCATGTATTTAAGGCGGATGAACTACATACACAGAGGCAAAGCTATAGTTAATTAGGCTCCTTAGCTATAGTTTACAAATTTATGGACTATAGCTATAGCTTACTCGTTTGTATAAATTGCACCTCGTTTGTATAATTCGCATGTGTTTGTATAATTGAGTTATTTTCGTCCGTATTTGTATAAGTAAACTTTTGTACTTATACATTTTGTATAAGTAAAATATAGAAATATACAATTCGAATAACTATATACAATTACGGATTTATACAAATATGGGTATAGTTGTAGATCTAAAATCAAATCTGATTTTTGGAGTAATACAAATTCCATAATTATACAAATATGATAATTGATTTAATAAAAAACACATGCCAAACGTATATAAACATATATATACACACAAATGATTGAAAATACACAAATAAGTAAATGTATACAAATGCTGAAATTGTACAAATAATAACTGGAACGTTTACTACTAGTAATATATAAATACAAAAGAAGTAATTGTGTATAATTGTTAAAAATATACAAATAAGATCTAAAAAGATCAAAATGCCGCAATAAACATTGAAACGCTAAATCCATAGAATCGTATACAACATAATGTGAAATATATTGATAGAAATACAAATAAAAAAAATATACAAAATAAATTATACAAATATCTTCAATTTCTTCACCATCATCTTAGTCCATTAATCCAGTAACATCTTATTCTTCTTCTTTAGATGTTTAAGAATATGTATAATTATTGCATTTTCATTGAGTCATTACAATACTTGGATCTAATTTCTTGTTGTTAGCAAGAGAATTTGCAAAATAACAGTGCCATCGAACGATAAGAGTGGTATCCATACAACAAACAAACTAGCCTCAGGCCTTAAACACCACACGTCCTTGCACTCTCTTTTTTTTTTCCGCAAATTTACTACTAGACAATGTCTAGTGGCCTTTTATTAAAAATAAAAATATCAATAGGGATAAGTGCAAGCAAGGGGGGCTAGGCCTTACCTTATTAATCCTAATGAAGTACCTAACGTCTACTACCTAACAAGTATGAAGAAAATAAGAGCTAGAGAGAACTAAGTATTTTCTGATCATCACATAGTTTGTAATACACTCTATGATGATATTACAAATGAGGATGCTTAAATAATGTAAAAATATGTCAATCAAGAAGAAAGTTGAGTTATCAGCCTCAAACTTTCTATTACAAACACATGAATTAAAAAAAAAAATTGATTGCCCATCAAAAATAACTTGAAGTATTTTTCTCTTGTCTTATTCTTCAAACCTATCCAACAACACTTGATAATTCATACTTTTTTTATGGATTTATTGGATCGTGTTGAACCTATTGATACTGTCAAATGGTTCTGCTTTGCATGTCGCATCGGTAGGTGCCTTGGAACAAACTCTTCAGTCATTTTACCATCCCAATTATGTTGCCTTCCATGTGTCTTATTTTTGCTTTTGTTGCTTCCACTTCTTTATTTCCTAGGTGATATGTCTCCTTCCCTAGACACTCTATCAAAGCATATGTCTAGCATATCTTCCTCGTCTTTATCAAGAGAATCCTCACCCAAATCAAGCATATTGTCTTCCTCATCTTCATTAAGAGAATCCTCGCCCAAACCAATTGTATTTGACATTAAGGCCCTTGACTCATTCTTCTTTGCAATCACACATTTAGGCACAAATACGGGAGCTTCTGGACTTAATTTGCTATTCAAAGTAGGTGGTGAAACCTATTTTTCTTGGATCAAATTGTTGTCATTCTCTGTTAACTTTACCTGTTTTCCAGTAGTATTCGATAAAGCATCAAAGCTATTCGAACATAATAGGTCTCTTGAGGCATTACTAATACCTTGCCTCTTCTCACTGTTATGAAAATATCCAGTCGCACCTTTTTTACTATATGGAGAATTATTTTGACTAGTCGGGAAACAGCTCCGTTACTAGTTGAATTTTTGTGTGCAACCAGTGTCCAATTTTTGTTGCATTCTTGGTTTCAACTTGCAAAACATGCTGCCCATAATTTTCATCATCTTCAACATCAGATGTATCCATTAGTTTGTGTCTTGAATCCATTATTTTTTTGCCTGAACCAACTCGAGGCGCATCAACCCCAACTCTTGGCATTCCCCCTTTGTTTTCGATAGTTGTTTGAACACCAATATTACTTGTAACAACATTCATTGAGTGTGCACGATTTTGCTCAAAAGTGACAGCAACCAACTGTCGATCTAAAGATGTAGCTTTACTTTGATCGACATCTACAACTTTTCTTTTTTCATTTAGTATTTCTCTCACATCACCTTGATTAGTACCTTTTGAAGCAACTTCTATGGTATCATCAATTTGTTTGTTATTTTGTTTTCTTTTCGAGATCAAACGACAATTATCTTCATGATGAACTTGGCGCTTACAATAATTGCTATACAAAGGTAGATTATCATATACAATCTCCTATAAAACCTCGATCAACTTACCAGATTTTCCATCCACAAATTGCAATCTTATACGATTTGGAAGCTTTTCCATTAGATCAAGTATAACCTTGACCCTAGGTTTGCTAGGTCTTGACTTGATTTGAGTAGCTTTATCTATAGCTATTGGTTTCCCAAATGCCGATGCTATAGATAACAGAGACTTCTTTGCAAATAAATCTGGAGATAAGTTCGGTAAAGAAATTCAAACCACAGCTAACACCATTTCCTCCTTAGGATTATATCCAATAGACCATGGAAAAACACTACATTGGTGTTACTCTCCATTGTAGAGAAAATAATTAACTGAGCGAGATAAAGGTAGTACATAATCTTCATATTGATCAAATCTCAACAAAATTTGTCTTGGAGCAAGTAAGTCAATTAAACAATTGCCCTTGGTACCAAGATGTTTCGGTAAAATTGACCTTAATGCCTTCAAATCTGGCGCACCATGGGATAATTTAAACACCACTGCTTGATGGTATCCTTCTTCAATCATAAAGTCTTGCATTTCCTCCATTGAAAACGTGATAGTAGGTTCTCCATGAATTATTTCAATTGATTTTGCAATTGTTTTTTAGTTAATTAGGGCAGATTGTTTAGGATTTATAGTATTGAAATTGAAAAGTGTGGCGTATGTGGTGTTTTGGGATGGTGGGGTGGGCTGGACAGCCTCGAAAAAAGGCCGTCCAATGGCCGTAGCAGCCATGAGAGCTGCACAGCTGTTGGCTAGGAAGAAAACCCTAGGTCAGCCGTTCTTTTAAGAGAGTTTGGTCCCACGTCCTTGCACAGACTTTTCATGGAATTTAGATCTTATGAATACAACTATTAAGTTACCTGAAATTATGGGAGCACGATTTAAATTTTCAAATTTGATTGTGCTTGAGTTAATTAAGGAGAAAAAAATAGTAAAAAAAGATTAAGATGGGAGAGAAAAACAATTTGTATAATGGGAAACAGAAAATATGGTAGTATACGAATCCGAAAGTGGTTCTTGGTAAATAGGAAGAAAGGTTAGTGGCGTGGTAATTTTTTACAATGATAAATAGTTAAGTAGTATATGTTTGCTTTGTCATGTAATTTTCCAAAGAAAAATGATAATTTGGCTGATCTTTCAAATACTTCATCGGAGCTGCCAAGGAGTTCGTCCGATTTGCTACTAGACGGTTCGAACCGATGCCGGAGGTCAAGGAATCCCACTGTAACCAAGAGCAAAGAAAAAAATTCTATTTCAAATTTGTCACCATCCCTTCCTCAACAATTCATCGGTATTATTTCTAGCCATTGGATAGAACGATTCTCCAAGATTTGCCTTTGAGAAGATGAAGAAATTTGAGATTTAGAAAACGGCATACAGTGGATTTGATTGTAACCTTAGAAAAAGACTATATTTAATTGGGAGTGATGTAGGGTAATTTAGTCATTTTAACTTTTTATTCATGTATTAGTTATTTCACCTTCTACCCGCATAAAACAATA
This sequence comes from Solanum bulbocastanum, assembly GCA_037074985.1. NCBI lineage: Eukaryota > Viridiplantae > Streptophyta > Magnoliopsida > Solanales > Solanaceae > Solanum > Solanum bulbocastanum. Next base: position 34,970,360 of record CM073599.1, on the reverse strand, counting down.
TATATATTGACTTATAACTTATTATGTGACATTTTAATTTGCTAACCAAACATAGTAATATGTGTGTTGAATTTTTGCTACCAAACATGGTAAAGCTTATACAATGTTTTATACATGAATAACTCAACCCTTATCCAGTAACCGAACTTCCCCTAAGGCGCGTTTGGTAGCTAGATAGAGTTATGTATGTATTAGTAGTGTGGGTATTAGTTTTCACGCCCCGAGACTACTCCTTAACGTAACACGGGACCTAGAATCACGAGTGATCCTAAGCTAACCCTGCGTCTGGCATATATCAAGCATATTGAGAATAACTGAATAAGACATATACTATGCCGAAGCTAAAACAATGGATAACGAAAAAAATGGGAAACCCGAACTAGCCTGAATGTATAAACCATGTTAAGAGTTTAATAACAACTGAAAGATAAACTTAAAAATTCAAGTTGATTCTATTACTATGTCTGAAAAGCCTCTAACTGAGTTAAGTTGTTGGGACATGCCCCCCAGCTAACTCTAACAAAACTGAAAATTGAATAACAAGACTAAAATGAAAAACATGTCTATTGTCCTCGAAGTATAAGGACTCAACACTGAAGCTGCTGAAATGCGGACCGAGAATTGATTTAAGCGCGATCTGGATATTGAGTACCTGAACCTATATCATGAAAGGATGTAGCGCAAAGTATGCGTCAGTACTTGGGATGTACTAAGCATGCAAGATATAGATACTAAGTTGAACAAAGCATAATTGAGCAATGACATAAACTGAGCATGAATGTAAATACTGAAACATAACTTAAAAGCTAAGTTAAATGCAATGACCAAGTACTAATCATGAAAATAACATGCTAAACTAAATGCTGAAATATATACTGCAAACTTGGTCAAATGCACTAGGAGTCTGACTGTGGGAGCTATTATTAACCGACATAAACTACGTGAGCTAAATATGAAGTCCGATGTATACACCCCATTGAGAGGACCCAATATACCATGACAGGGGTATAAAGGCATAACTAGCGTGATCACTAAATCTGATGCCCAACAGAGGGGACTTATACTCCTACGAGGGCACGTAGTTCTGGGACTATGAGGGAATGTTGAATCCTAGTCTAACTCGATGCTAAGTTTACTCCCAACTGAATATGTCTATGACACAAATGTAACTGCAATACTGAATAGCTCAAAATACTAGCATGCAATCTGAGAATGCAAGATTTATATACTGATAATGTGACCTTCAAAATCTGAAGCATGATTATCTGTTTAACTGACCTAGCAAGTGTAATTCATGAACTAAGAGAATCCACACAAACTACAGTTCTGAGTTTTATGCGAGGAATTATGCAAACTTTTCAAGAAACAATCTATTTCGATTTAGGATACTACAACAGCTAAGTCACACTAAATATCCAAGGTTTTAGAAACCCTAGGTCTAAACAAGATATGGAGAATCAATTCGCTGATTGAATTCTAGGGACCTAGTGGATGAAAGAAATCCTCTAGTGAAATTCCACATACCTGGTGACAAAATCTACGGAGGAATCCTTCGATTTCGAGGCTAAAACTTGAAGCAAACCTTCTGATTGTTCTTGGGAAACTGACGCCTCTTTCTTCTCCTCTTTGCTCTAAGTTTAGATGATTTTTGGTGAATAAAGGTTTTGGGTAGGTTCTGACTAGATTATTAGGCTTAAACTGAGTAAAATGACATAGTTCAGGTATTAAACGACGTAGTTTAGATGTCCAATGCATAGGGGAAAAGACCAAAACGACCCTGACTTAAAAGCTGACGAGGGCTGACCATGGAGCCACTGACAGACCGTCAAAGGGACCACAGCCCGTCAAGTAAGTCGTAGTTGTTGGCCAATGTCTACTGGTTCTTGGCACCCCCATTTATGGTCCACTTCACGAACCGTGTGAAGGACCACGGACCGTGAAGGCCTCCATGGTTTTTCACTTGGGGCTAGAGGTCTGCTGGCTCAAGATGACGGACCCAACCACGACACGTCATTGAGACCACGGCCCATGGTGGGATTCATAGTTTGATGCCTGAGCTTTGCTGGTTCTGCCTCGCTTCCACGAGCCATACCACAACTCGTGTGGAGGTCCACGGCCCGTGGAGGGCTTTATGGTCCACCACTTCTAGGTGGGTGGGAACCACGAGCAGGTCGACGGACCGTGGTTCCTTTCACGATCCGTGAACCCTTCCGTGGTTCACCAAAATTTCTGTTGTTCAGGTATGTTACATTCTGAGGTGTTACATTAGTTATACATATATTAGTTTTGCAGAGTTTAGTTATACATGTATTAGTTATGCACGATTTAGTTATACATGTATTAGTTATACAGGGTTTAACTATATATGTATTAGTTATGTTGGGTTTAGTTATACATGTATTAGTTATGCAGGGTTTAACTATACATGTGTTAGTTATATAGGTATTAGTTATGCAAGGCTTAGTTAGATAGAGATTACAATATATTAGTGAATCAGTTTTTATTTCTTAATTTCAAAAGTTATTAGTGAGCTAATATTTATTAGGGAAAAAGGACAAATATATCCCCGAATTATCGTAAATGGTATGTCAATACCCTTCGTTATACTTTAAGGTTATATTTACCCTTACCGTCAATAATTTAGGTTGTGTATACCCTTGAGACTAACGGCTAGACACGTGGCTACATCTCAATAATATACCTAATATTTATTTATTTTTATTCGAAATTTTAAAAAAAACCCACCCATCTTCCCTAACCCATCCAAAACCCGAATTAAAACCCATTTCCCATAATAATTCTCTTCAAACAATTCTGTTGCTGAATCTGAGGATGACCCTAATGCTAAGGAGTTAGAGAATATAAAGAAGAGATTGAGGATGAAGCAGGTGCTCTTCGCGAAATGCAAGCTAAGGTCGAGAAGGAAATGGGTTCTGCACAAGGTTTTACTCATTTGGCAGTACTTTTCAAATAATTTGCACTACTCACATGTCTGGAAACTCCAATCCTAACTTAAATTAAGAAATATCCCTTGATTCCCCACCCTCTTATCTTCTACATCAAGAAATTTCGGTTCATTTAAACGGTTTGAACTCCGGCATACTATTGTTGGTTGTCGACGACAGTTTTCCAGCGGTCTTAACGAGCAAGGTCAATGCCAAGCTGGGCGCCTCTCCAAGGTGGACACAACCCACAAAAAATCACTGCATTTCATCAAGAGAAATGCCACGAATCTCATTTCTAATGATTCAATGTTTGTGTGAACTTCAAAGAAGAAGACGATGGTGGTGGCCAATCACAAAATTAACTTGATGGTTCTGTGCGCAATCGAAATCAAAAACACAAAAAACATGGCTAATGTTAGTGAAATTTTTTATTTGTGAAACAATTTTTTGAGAATTAAAGAAGAAAAGAAGATGAACAATTAGCATTGTTTGAAGGGAATTATTATGGGAAATGGGTTTTAATTCGGGTTATGGATGGGTTAGGGAAGATGGGTGGTTTTTTTTTTTTTAATTTTGGATAAAAATAAATAAATATTAGGTAAATTATTGAGATGTAGCCACGTGTCCAGCCGTTAGTCTCAAGGGTATACACAACCTAAAATATTGACGGGAAGGGTAAATACAACCTTAAAGTATAACGAAGGGTATTGACATACCATTTACGATAATTCGGGGGTATATTTGTCTTTTTTCCCTATTTATTATAACCATTAAAATAACCAACTTTATAAATAATACATTAAAATTAAATAAATACCAATAGCTAAAAATAGCAAAGTAAATATTATCAAATTACTAAAAGAAATAAGTAATTTGTATTCAATATGATTAAGTAATTAAGTTGTATCTAATTTAAATTTAACTAAATAATAGATAACTAAAAAATTAAAACTTATATTTTAAGCAAAAAAAATAAAATAAAAACTTGTATTTTTAAGCAAAAAAATTAAAACTTGTATTTTTAACTAAAAAGAAAACAATTAACAAGAATTTAAGCAAAGAAATTAAGCAATTATCAAGACGAAAAACTCAAAGAAAAAAATGGTAGTGCATTTTTTAATATGTATTAATTATTTGATTAGTTATATATATATATATATATATATATATATATATAAGAGTAAATTAATAGGGGTGAATGTGTAATTTACCATTTTAATACATGTACAACTAATACCCACATAACTTACTCTACCTTTTGTCCGGCCTAAATTATACATAGATTCCCTCATAAGTTATACAAGTATTAATTATGTAAGATTACAAGAAAGTCAACCAAACATTGTACAAAATTAATACATGAATAACTTTTATCCTATTTGCAAACCAAACATGGTATACAATTAATATATGAACCAAGTTATTCATATATTAGCTTTGGCCTTATCCAGCTACCAAACGACCGTAAGTGTTTTATTGTAAGGGATTTATCCATAATTGAGTTATAGTATAGAGTTGTTCTGTGTAGTTAGCTCTTTTAATTGTTTCCATTCTCCTATAAATGTATATTGTGCTGCCATCTTGTTTATAACATCAGAGAAACAAAGATGGCAGTCTGTAGCAAAAAAGATGATTTTCAGACCACAATTCAGAATGGTTATGACAAAATGAGTGAGCTAAAAGCCTTTGATGATACTAAGGCTGGTGTCAAAGGGCTTGTTGATGCTGGAATCAATAAAGTACCTCAAATATTCGTTCTACCTCCCAAATACAGGGCGGAAACATGTGGAACACACATCAGTTTTCCAGTGATAGACCTCGAAGGCATTGATGAGGATCCGATCAAGTATAAGGAGATTGTGGACAAAGTTCGAGATGCATCGGAGACATGGGGTTTCTTCCAAGTGATTAATCATGGAATTCCAACATCCATCTTGGACAAAACATTACAAGGAATACGACAGTTTTTCGAGCAAGATACCGAGGTTAAGAAACAGTATTACACTCGAGATATTGGGAAAAAGGTGATTTATACTAGCAATCTTGATTTGTATGGCCCTTCTATTCCAGCTGCAAGTTGGAGAGACTCAATTTTATTTTTCATGGCTCCGAATCCTCCTAGTCCACTAGAATTCCCAACAGCGTGCGGGTACATTTCTTATATACCATAACCACAGAGAGGCAACCAAGCATTCTCTGTTACTTACTCTGTTTTGTTCTCTTTTTTTTTTTTTTACAAATATGTCCTGTTTCAATGAATTTATGTAGGGAAATTCTAATGGACTACTCCAAGGATGTGACGAAATTGGGGTTCTCCTTACTTGAATTATTGTCTGAAGGTCTCGGTCTCGATCGTAGCTATCTCAAAGATTATATGGATTGTTGTCATATAAGTTGCTTGTGCCATTACTATCCATCATGCCCTCAGCCAGAACTCACCATGGGCATCAGTCAACATTCCGACACTGAATTTATCACTGTGCTTCTACAAGATGATATCGGTGGACTCCAAGTTCTTCACCAAAATCAATGGTTTGATGTTCCTCCTATACCTGGTGCTCTTGTCGTCAATATTGGAGATTTTCTGCAGGCTAGTACTCTTTTCCTTATAATCCTATATCTGATGAACCCCGACCATATGCATGAGAACAAAATGAATCGTTGAAGCCATTTGAAACATCTTTGTTTATTTTTGTACTAAAACCAACAAGTCGTGCTTATTTTTGTTCCAGCTCATGTCAAATGACAAGTACACAAGTGTTGAGCACAGAGCAATTGCAAACAAAGATGGATCAAGAATGTCAGTTGCGTGCTTCTTTGGCGAAAATCCATTGCAATCTTCAAAGCTGTATGAACCAATTACTGAATTGTTATCAGAAGATAATCCTCCAAAATATCGCGCAACCACAGTGATTGACTACAAAAATTATGTCCTTAATAAAGGCCTAGATGGAACTTCTGCGCTGTTGAGTTACAAGATCTAATCACAATAATAATGTACCAATAAGTGGTGTTACACCCCTTGATCAAAATAAGGGTTGTTTTTATCTTTTTCAACGTATTTATCAAGAATAAGTTGATAAAAATACATCTTAATATCTAAGAATTAGTAGTTTTCTTTAAGGGTATGCCAAAAATAAAAACATCACTTGTTTGGAAACGAAGGAAGTATTTGTTTAGTTGTTGGGTGTGAGTGTAACTACTACTGCTATTGAATAGTGAAAACAAGTTTTGTGTATTTCATACTTACAAAATGTTATTTGGTTTGTTACACAACTTTCTGGTCATGTATTAGATTTACATTAATACTTGAAAATATTTGTATCGATATGAATGTTGGTGAAATAAACATCTACTAAGATAGAATTATTTGTATCAATATGAATTTTGGTGAAACGATACCCACCTTTTGTTGGTCGATAAAAATGATGATTAATTAATCATTGATAATGATAAGTTCTGATTTAACACAGGAGGCTATGAATCGATTGGACCTGCCAATCGAATGAATCGTAACACTCATAATGATCGACTTTACGAAGATTCCATTGGATTCCGGAAGCTCTGTAGGGGAAAGTTATTCTAACAGCTAGTTGAGTGCTCAATCGAGTGCCCCATAGAAAACACAATCTATTCCATGTGAAAATGAAAAGAAAGGAAGTCCAGCTTGATTTACTTCAAAGTGTATGGTGTTTGACTAAGATGCAAGTTCCTAAATTCAAAAGGGTAAAATAGGATCAAAAACTATTGATTGTGTTTTCATAGAATATGCCTTCAATAATAAAGGATATCAATTTCTGAATCACAATTCAAAAAAATCGGACATTAAATTAATACAGTGATTATCAGACTATATTATGAAATTATTATGTTTATGGTGGATGTTGATGAGGTAGTTAGTGAATCTTTTCACATAACGCTAGTTTCGTCTCAGTAAGTACTAGTTGATTGAACTACTCATTGTGTCTTTTTATTAATCATGCTCTTCAATTTCGTGAATAGATGTAACTTGAAACGCTGTGAATTTTCATAATAAAATGAGTTTGTTGAAAGACCACCTTTTAAAAAGATAAGACAGTTCATTGGTATAATTAAAAAAAAAACAATTGATGATAAAGACAAAAATCAACAATAACTTTGATTACACATCATGAAATGTGTTATTAGTTGAAAAAGTATCTGCACATTTGTTTTAGGATCAAGTTTAGCACATAGTGATAAAGTTTTGTATTGTATTCATTGATCCCTAAAATGGATAAAAGTTGGTACCTATGAAAAATGTTTGAAATTTGACTCCTTGTAGATGTCCATGGACTTGTTGGAATATGGAAGTGCTACTTATGGTTGGTCCAACTACCTGCGATTCCCACAATGAGCATGAATAAAGAAGAAGCCTTGTACAAGTCCCTCCTCATTTCGCGCATATCTACTAGTTTTTTGTGACTTTTCCAACTTGTCAGCTCTTCAGTTTTTGAGATTTCTTTTAGAAAAATTAAATACTCATTGCAGAAGTTATGGGAAAGTTTGAATAAACATCAATATATGTGGTGGAATAGGATCCTCTTATTCTCAAAGTTATCACACTAATGCAAAAACTTAAGTTCAAATTCAAAAGTACAATCAGCAGAAGTATGAAATACACAAAAGGAAGTAGTAATAATGCTTACATTACTATGTTGATTAGATCTTGAAACACGACAATGCAGAAGTTCCATCTACGCCTCTAGTAAGGATGTAATTAGAGTGGTCATTCACTGTTGTAGCGCAATATTTTGGAGGATTATCTTCTGACAACAATTCAGTAATTGGTCCATAAAGCTTGGAAGATTGCGCAGGACTTTCACTGAAGAAGCACGCAACTGACATTCTTGATCCATCTCTGTTTGAAATTGCTCTGTGCTCAGCACTTATGTACTTGCCATTCGACAGGAGCTGCAAAAAATAAGCAAAGGTGTTTGAAAATGTTTAGTATAATTTTCAAATTGCTTAATATTGTATATGCGTACTAACCTGCGGAAAATCTCCAAGGTTAACCACAAGAGCACCAGGTTCGGAGGAACATCAACCCAATGATTGTGGTGAAGAACTTGGAGTCCTCCGATATCATCTTGTAGAAGGTCCGTTACAAAATCAACATCTGTATGTTGAATGGTGCCCATGGTGAGTTCTGGCTGAGGGCATGGTGGATAGTAATTGCACGAATAACTGAGTTGAAAACAATCCATATAATCTTTCAGATAACTACGATCAAGACCAAGACCTTCAGATAATAATTCAAGCAAGGAGAAGCCCAATTTCGTCACATCCTTGGAGTAGTCCATTAGTATTTCCCTGCACACATTGATTGAAACAGGAAATATTTGTTAAAAATAAACAGAATATGCTTAATGACCCGTCTTCTGTTCAATTTTAGATAGTCAACTATCTGAGCTACTGAGATTTCCCTAACAATATACTCCAAAACTCATATTAAGCATAAGTAAATCATGTGTCATGCTACGTTTAATATATTCGGATTAAGAAATTAATATATATACATATGTACCAGCATGGTGTTGGAAATTCTTGTGGACTGGGAGGATTAGGAGTCATGAAACAGAAAAATGCGTCTTTCAAACTTACAGCTGGAACAGAAGGACTTTTTTCCCAGTATCTTGAGTGTAATACTGTTTCTTAACCTCATTATCTTGCTCGAAAAACTGTCGTGTTCCTTGTAACGTTTTGTGAAGGACAGATGTTGGAATACCATGATTAACCACTTGGAAGAAACCCCATGTCTCCGATGCATCTCGAACTTTGTCCACAATCTCTTTATGCTTGATCGGATCCTCATCGATGCCCTGGAGGTCTATCACTGGAAAAGTAAAGTTTGTTTCACATTTTTCCGCCCTGTTTTTTGGAGGTGGAATGAATATTTGAGGCACTTTAGTGATTCCAGAATCAACAAGTCCTATAACACCAGCCTTAGAATCATCAAACGCTTTTAATTCACTCATTCTGTCATAACTTTGCTCAACTTTAGAGACTGACATCTTTTCTGCTCTGGTGTTTTTATTAAATTTTTACTGCAAAAAATTCAAAAATATGATTGATTTCTCAAAATGAGGATGACATATAAGGAGCCTAACTAGAGCTACCTCAGGGGCGGCTCTAAGGCTTGGCTAGTGAGGCCATTGCCTTATGCCCCAAAAATTTGAAGGCCCAAATTTGTTTAAATTATTATTATCAATTTTATTATATATTATATATTATATATTATATATTTTATATAAATAAAATTGTTATTGTATGTTTTTTATTATTACTTGCTTGAGAGTATTTTATACTAATAAGTTTATAAATTCTCATAATCTTTTCACTCATTATTTGATATATAATTTTAACTTTCAATTTTAAATTTTATCCTTTATATAGGAACTAAGTTATATATATCGATAACAGAATTAATTTGTTTTCAATCTTTTCTTAAACTGTGTGAAGACAAAAGCATTCATGCACAAGTTTCATTTTCGTTTTAATTTAATACTTCCAATGTCCAACAATAGTTGTGCTCTATACTATTTTGGGATGTCCAACAATATTTGTCCACTTTATAAAATCAATGGACAATTTTACACTTAGTTTCTAATTTACCCTTTTCATTAATTATAGTTATTTTCCTATTACATTTTTCAAGACATTGTATTTATTATATTCAAAGGATAATATAGTAAAATTACCCTTTTATTTATAGTTTTTAAGGAGTGTGTCAAGTCAATAGTTGGACAAAGGGAGTATATCATATGAAAAATTTATAATTTATTTTCAATATTAACCGATGAATGCTACTTAATGGAATGAATTATGTCATTTAAATTGATCAGAAATTTGATAAGAAGGTGTATATATTTTGATTCTATCCATGCTCAAAACTTCAACTACTAAGTTATGTATGTTCTTTTCTTTTTCTTATTTGTGATGATAGCCAAATTAAAATTTCAATTTGAGTTTTGAAGCTTAACATCGATAATCCACCACTTTATTTTTTGTACTCTTCTTCCTAATATTTTTTTTGTGTGTGAGAGAAATTTTTTATTCTTTTTCTTAATGATTAATCTGTTGCGTAGACAATAAATTTTCATGTTAGTGTATAAATTTTGATAAAATAAATTTAAGGGCCTCTTAATATAATTTTGCCTTAGGTCACGAGATCTGTTGAGCCGCCGCTGAGCTACCTCAACCCGGCAGGAGCGGAGTCAGCATATAATATAATAATAGTGAGGGGGCTTTTTTTTTATTTATTTATAAATAATTATTTTTAATAAAAGCGACGGATTGCATTGCTATCTATATAAAATAATTAATTATTAATTAATTTTTTATATATATATATATATATATATATATATATATATATATATATATATATATATATATATATATATATATTAAAGGAATAATAAATTCTTCAAGAATTCTCTTGTGTTGTTTGTTCTCATGATAAAATTCTCATTGTATCAGCAAAAGATTTGGATTGTATCTCCTCAAATTTTGAAATGTATAAAAAGGTGAATATGGGTCACCGCCATCTGGAGCATTTACTATTCAGTGATTTTAATAGACGTATGTTATGGCACAAGTGTTTTATTAAAATGTGTTTGAATGAATAATAATTCTGAATAATTTTATATTCATTATATCGTCCAATTATGTCATTTCTCTTTGCTTTCATTGGCTTATAAAAATTAATTTGAATTGATGATCCATAATGAATCTTACAAGAATATAATGTCTACTAATACTGTATTTTGCAATTTAAAATAAAAGTAAATTAATAAAATTGTTCAAGGATTTTCGTTCTAGTTTCCTCTGAAATGTTCCTCCCCATATCTACAATCTTTTATTTTGTTTAAAGGGAATTTAGAATACTCATCTTCCTTTTCAATATCTATTACTATATGTATTTTAGCTTATGAAGGCTACATTAAATTTTCGCGGTTTTGGGAGCGGGGCAGATTCGTGTTGCGGTTCAACGGTCTCAAACGGCGTACATTTTAGTTTTGGGAGATAACTTGAAGACCCTTGATGAGCATTTAATAGCCTTGCCTTTTAGCCAAGATGGGCCCCAAGAGGAGGGGATAAGGCCAACTTGTAGGAGAAGTCTTCCACCTTCTCCCACTTAACCTTTGACTTTTATAAAGACATAATTTTAGTCTTTTCTTTTGGAAATTGTCCCATTCCGGTTTTAGGAGTATTTTTACAGCTTGTATAAGCGTGAAGAACACTTAGAGAAATATCAAAGAAAATTGGCACTTGCCTCCCAAACTTGCTCTTTTATTTTACCGTCTTGTTGGCTGTTTGTGTGGACTGTTTTAGGGACGTTTTGCTGCTGCACTTTAGTGCTTATTTGTGTTAGGATTGAGCTTACGAGGAGCTGTGCAAGCCCTCCTTCGCTGTCCCACGAGACCTAAGAAAATAGGCCCGTGACACCACATGTCAATAAATTAAAGTGCATCAAAGAATATATTCTCAAGAGTTCTTATATTGATGAAAACTTTAATTAGTGATCGATCTTACTTTTATAATTTTCTATGACTTTTCAAATCTATCTTTCATTGTTCGTACGTGTTTCTTTATTTGTATCCTCCTCGAGAATAATAATATTAAATCAAATGATCTTGTCTGATAGTAAATCTATGCAGAAATAAATCTCATTATATCACGAGGCAAAGTTGATCTAGAAATCTAAAAAGTTCTATGTTATAAACCAATCAACTGAAATCAGTTTTCCAACCTAATACCAAGATGAGATACGGAAATAAGATACATTGCCAATTAATACTGCACATTCATGTCACTATATCTCCTTGTTCATAAAATTAAAATAGTTCTAAAATATTTGTTGAGATTCAAGTAGGCTTAATTACAATTTTAAATAATTACTCTTTTATCCAAATATTATAGTCTCTTCATACTTGTTTTCTTTCTTCTTTTTTTTTCTTTTTAATATTCATATTCTTCGAAAGTTGTTATTTTTTCTCTTTAGCTTGACTAATTTTTACTACAATATGATATACTATCTATTTTATTTATATAAAATGAATAGATTGAGAGATACATAGCATCAATTACGCAAAGAATATAAAGTATTCAAATAAATTAAACTCAAAGTATTTATATTTATAAATTATTATTCCTTTAATTCTTTTTATGTTAGTTAATATTTCTAAATTCTTCTAAAAGGTAAACATAAACAAAAAATGGGAAATTTTTTAATACTCAAAATTAATTTTATTAGTAACAACTTTACATAAGAACACAAGAATTAAATTCACTTTTATGAAGCAAAAAAAACATATACAATGTTGAAGCAATAAAAAATCTTGAACGATAATGAACAAAACGATTCATGCCTTCATGGTTAAAAATAATTTACCTGAAATTTCAAAAATAATATTTAGAATAAGAATAAATTAAAATAAATAAATAAATAAATCTTTGTAGAAGTACCAAGGAAGATGATCCTAACCTCAAATATTTAATTTATAGACATGGCCAACATCCACACTATACCATCGAAGATTAATGGACAAAATAGCAATGGAGCCGGAGGGGATCATTTCCTCGTGTGTTCATCAAACTTAAACTTAAATTCACAAATATTATTATATGCTCATTTTATCTTTCACCGTAAATAATAGAACTTATTCACAAAAAATATGCATAGAATAATAAATATAGTAAAATCACCAATAATGGGGAAATAAGCAACACAAACGAAAAAAAGAAAAAGAATAAGAAAGAACACTATAAATAAGAGACATCAAACAAACTAAAATGAGAAAAGTAACATAATCTATAGATGATAAAATTAACCATAAACAAAGTGTTGTATTTTAATATAAATATACTGAAGAAAGGGGGAAAAAGAAGAAATCTTTCCAATTGGTGAAGATGATATAATCTAGTATTTATAGTAATCAAAATAAATTTGTAATTTAATTGAATAATATAAATTAAAAGAGTACTATAGTAATCCATAAAATTGTTACTTACATTGATATTAAGTGTGTTAATTGTAATTTAGTAATATCTTTAAGAAGGATAGAGAAAGGTATTAGGAAAAGTGATTGATGATGTTAAATGGTGAACAAAATAAATAAAATTATCATTAGTTTATGCAAAATAGTAAGGCTAGAAAATAATAAAAAAGGCACAAAATCTAGTAAGAAAAAAAAAAAGGATGAACAAGCAAAGGTTTTATGAATTGGTTAGTTGAGCTGACTAAGGAAAAATCTTTTTTGGGATTTATTGATTTGTGATAGTGACCTTTTCAATTCTACAATAATCTATATAATAATTAACAATTAATGTAATAATTTATAGACAATAAATTAATGTGGTTATTAAATAGAATATGGTTAATTCTTTAATTAAAAAATAAGAAAAAATAGAGAAAAAAGAGATAAAAGATAAATAGCGATAAAGGCTTAGAAATGTGTCACATCACCTTGTGTACATGCATTTAATTTTATATTATATATAGATATAGATATATAAAGGAGAAATATACTCAAAATATTCAAAAATATTATCATTTTATACTTTATAATTGGAAGAAGGGAAAAAAAAGATTTTTATTTTATTAAGAGTAGAAATTAGAGAGGTGTGAGCTATGAATAATTACTCATTATAAATCGGCATGTGAAGTTCCTCCTTAAATAAAATAGTTATTTGTAATAAATAAATTAATTTACTTTTATAATAAAATAAATCATTTAAATTCTAAAATAAATCCAAAAAAGGAGAAAAAAGATAAATGACAGTGGAGGTCGAGGTGCAATGTCACCTTTATATATATATATATATATATATATATATATATATATATATCCATTGAATTTAATCGTGGGTAACATGATTGGAGACACCATTTTCCTTGATTTTTTAATCTCCTAATTGGTTCTATATAATCAACATTGTATGTCAATTATTAACATCCTTATGGTATTATATTATATTGAGTAAATTTTAGGTTTAGCAAATAAAAATCACATTTGTATGATATAGCTATAGTTTGCATAATTGCGCTATATAGCAAATTTTATATTTGCTATGGAGCATCAGATTGTATAACCCGATGGCAGTAGCATCAGATTTGTATAATTTGGCTGGCAGACCTCTCGTTTGTATAAATGCACGGCAATTATTTATGTATATCAGTTAGATAATTGTATATATGTAACTACTATGTATATGATTAATGATTGTATTTGTATATTGTATGCAATTGAATCGAAATAAAATATTTGTATATCAAATTTCTCTCTCTCGCTCGCTTTATACAACATAAATTATACATTGTAATTTGTATAATTTGTGTTTGTATAAAGCGAGAATGAGAGAAAGGCAAAAGAGAATTGGGCAGGAGAAGATCTGTATTTATATAATTATAAGTGTATAAGACGAAAATATATGTATTTGTATTTGTACATACAGTTTTCTCTCGGGTTATATTTTTATAATTATAAGTGTATAGGACGAATGACAACTGCTTGCTACGGATTACAATTAAATCAAATTGTGATTATAACATTTAATTTGAATTAATAATTTTCTACTTCATACAATTTTCCCTATTATATTTCCATTGAATTTAATCGCGGGCAACATGATTGGAGACACCATTTAATTTTAGTGATTTTAACTTTGAGGTATGGCATATTTCCTTGATTTTTTAATCTGCTAATTGGTTCTATATAACCAACATGGTATGTCAATTACTAACAAATAAAATCTGTTAAACTAAATAAAACTCAAAATAACAAGATTATATTAAAACATAAAAAGGAAATATTTAATGCTAAAATTGTATAAAAATTAGTATGGGAAATGTACTAGCATAAAAACAACATCATACATCACATACTCTATAAAAAAAGAAAAATGTATAAGCGCACAAATTTATTCAAACAAAATAGAAGAAAATTAAGATATTCAAACTTTGAACCAAATGATTGACATACTTAGCTTGATTTTGTAATCAAGAATGCAAATGGACTGAAAGTCCTAGTAGACACAAGCCGGCGTGGGCAGTGCCTGTGAAAGAACTTTGGTGTGCCTTCGACACGTTTACAACCCCCAACGCGCTATGGCGGGGATTGCATCAGCTTTACAACATAGGCATCAACATAGGTGCACGACATCTTATGTCGGGCGTCGGGGCGAGTGTTGGGCGAGCATCAACAAAGCAATTCACGTATGGTGCATGAGTGGCGTTCAGCTTATGTGGTTAGGTAGTACTTTTACAAATTTGAATTTTGAACTGTCACAAATATTTTCTTGAATCAAAAATCAAAAACTTGAATAGGACCCAATTTTTTAAATAAAATAAAGGAAAGACTTTTTTTGCTTGTTCTTTCCGTGTGTCACTCTATGCGCGTGATGCTGTTGTATTTTTGTTGTTCCGTGTGTATGTTCTCTTGTGTATGTTGTCAATGGCTGTCACTTTCTTTTTTTGTTTTCCTTTATACGTGTACGTTTTTGTGTTCGATTTTGTGGGTAGAGTATATATGGACATATAGTTGCGAGGAATTATTAGGATTGTGTAAGAGTGGAATTTTCAGAGTTTGAACAATTTTAGAATTGTGTTTAAAATTTTAGATAAATTTTATGTAATTTGAGATTAGTGTTAGCATGAAAGTTCTTTAAGGATGAAGACTAATTTTTACGAATTTTTTCCCATTTTTCCTCCCACTTTATACGTGTGTTTCTTTTCGATTTTTTTTATTTTTTTCTTTTGCTTCTCTTTGACGTTTCTTTTCCCTTTTATTTTCTTTTTTTGAACGTTTTTTCCCGTTTATTATTTTTCTTTTCTTCTTATTCTTTAAAATATAAAATTTATTAGAAAATGCCAATGGACTATAATATTTAATTAAAAAACATACTATTTTTTTTTGTAGATTTTCATTTTTAAAAAAAATTATAATAATATTAAAACAAAACTTATCCTTAAAAGTGATTCTATTTTTGTAGTTTTCAAAATTTTTAATATAAATTCACTAGAAAGAAGTAAAAGTACAAGAAATAATTTGAAAACTGAAATGGTGCAAAATCTCAGGTTCAACAAAAAAAAAAAAAGGTATTTACACCTACCACATATGTTTATCCAGATAGTAATATTGTCGGGAAGATAAGAAATAGGGGGAGTTCAAGAACTCAAGAAGGAGATAATTTACATGGACCACTCGATTATAAAAAGTCTTTATCATTTGAAGAAGCAAGAGGAGTCCGAAGAAATTGGTGAAATTTTCACCAAGACGTGGCTCAAAGCTCCATTTGAGTTCTTCCAAGACAAGTGTGGGGTAGTCTTCAAAAAATCACTTTAAGAAAGAGTGTGAAAAATAAAGATGATTTTTTGGAGGTACAAATAATCATGGACATTTAATAGAACTTTCTAGAGTCATGTAAAGTTATACCTTAAGTACTTGATGTATCTCACAATTGTATAGACGTTCTAGATTAGATATTTGTGGTAAATCATAAAATAGTCTAGATTCTTGTTAGATAGTTAGAAGATAAGGTTATCTAGATTGTTCTTGTAGATGTATCTAGAATAGGTATTTAGAACCATCTTTACACAAGTATAAATAGCGATGGTCTTAGTCATTTGTAACTAACCTAAATTAAAAGCGACTAAAGAGTGTTCTTCCATAACAAAGTTCTCCTATCCAATATCATCCTTCTCCTTTCATAACGTTCTTGGGCTAGTAGAATGTTTTTAATTTTCCTAATAGCTCTTACCATATATTTTTTTCTTAATTTTTCTAATACCTCTTACCATATATTTTAGGATTCTTTAATTATTAGTTCTCTTAGTATTTCTGACCAGTGGCGGACCTGGGATTTTCGCTCAGGGAGTTCAAAGTATAAAGAAGAAGTTCAGGTGGTAATGCAAGTGCGCGGTGAGTGTAGTAGCCCCTTGACATGCTCTTTGTACATGAACCATAGATATTTCATTGGTTCATAAAAGTAAAGACTAAACTAATCAAAGATATAGAGGACAAAGATATATTCAAAATAATTTTAGTGGATCGACTGTATTATATAAGTTAATTCCTAAAACACGTGAAAATTAAATGACGAAAAAGGGAGCGAGGTGGGGAAGAAAGATATTTACCTTATCATGCTAAATTTAACTTACTTTATCATACAATATTAAACATTTCTTTCTACTTTTATCATGCTCCATCAAGCATTCTTAAAATTTCTTGTGCTTTTATACTTTTATTTTGTAATGTTTTAATTTATTTTTCACTTTTAAAAAGTTTAAATTAGCATTCATTCAATCACATATTACTATAAAAATCGTCAAGATTCTCTAAAAGTGTGTAAGAATAGAGTTACTAATATTATAATGCATATTCAAAAGATAAATAGCATCATCAATTTTTTAGTTCATATAGTTCAATTTACTAGGTTAATCATAATTTGTAAAAAAGACAAATAACAAATAAATCAAATAAGTTTAGTTTCCATCTATCTAAAACATAATTAAAAATATAAAAGAAATATCATGAATTCAATAAATTAATATTCTTAAAAGGAAGTCAACGATATTTAAGTTTTTTCGTTCTATTACATCTAATTTACCTTTTTTAAAAAAATAAATTATATTTCTATCTCAATTTCAAGTTAAATATAAGAAAAAATCCTTTTGGCCAGAAAATTTGGCCAGAATGGTAAAATAACATATTTCACACTATGTTATTTTACCTTTTTGAACATTTTTACCTTTTTAACTTTAATATATTTTAATTAAAAAATGGAAAAAATATCAGTTTATTTTAAAATAAAAAAGATATTATAGATTTTAAAAATTTTTGGCCAAATTTTCTAGTCATTTAGCATTGTCCAATATAATTCATCATTTTTTAAAAGAGTTATTCAAGGTAGTATATGAAAAAAGAGTTACATTGAAACAAAATGAATAATAAATATAAAAAATAAAAAAATAAAAATAAAAAGAATGTGTCTAATAAGTTTAAATAAAAACAAATTAAAAAGAAGAAATGGAATAAAAGGAAAATATAATGAAAAAGAAGAAGAAAGTGCTAAGCCAAAAAAGTTCCATTTTCCAAAGCTAAAAAGAGGGGAAAAATGTTGTCTATTGGATTTGAACCCGTCTAGGTGCATTTCTTGAATCATTCATCCACTAAGCCAAGCCTACACTTTGTTTTTATGAGGGACATTTTAACATATATACGCATAAAATCAGAATTTGACATTATATATACAGTGTAAGATGAGGGGGTTCGGGTGAACCCCCTAGGGTCCACCTAGGTCCACCCCCTGTATCCACGAGACACTAGTTGTATATGAGATACACGTATATTAGCATCTGCCCTCTCTCTCTCCAAACTCTCAATCGCCTTTCTCCTCTCTAAAACTCTTGCTAAGAATTGTAATTGGGCAAACTATAACTATGTCTCATAATTATGGTTCAAACTAGATTTATTTATGAAATTTCTCATAATTCTTTTTCCATCTTAGTCTTACCATGACAACATTTTCTATGGACTATATGTTGGGCTCAATGTGCTTGAGTATTCCGAAATTCAGCCCATACTTTATTAGTGGCGTGGCAATTCATTAAGCCAGAGTCCAAACTAGATAGGTGAACCCAACTTGTACATGTCCATATTTTGTTTTCATAGGCCTGGTTTGTAAATTTTGGAGTTTAACATTTATTTCTAAATAAATATATGAAGTACAACAAATTAAAGATATTAATGTAGCAGCTTTAAGAAAAAAGAATTAGAAACTAATCAAACTACAGAGGTTGACACAACCCTTCATTGAAAGTAGTCCTTTGATTTTTAGGTTTGATTTGATATCCAGACGTGTTTAGAACACACGTTTGGTTATCTTTTTGCGTATGTGAATCATAATTAATTTACAATTGGTAAAAGAAAAGTTTTTGTGATGAGTGGTGAAAGCTTAGTGAGGAGTTTGAGATGACACATTGTGGACCTATCCTCATGGTTTGGTTGGCAAAACGACAATCATTATTTTGACACTTTCTTCACAAGTGGGGTTTTTATTTTGGAGTAGCCATTTATCTTTGAAGTGACTACTGTCTTGTTCTTCTCCTTTCACCCCTTGTTGAGGTGACTATTTTTCCTAATTTTTCTTTTATGTTTACATATCAATCATTTCAGTTTCTCTTAGTATTGGATTATTAATCATGTAAATTGTATTCCATCCATTTCAATGGTTTGTTAGAGTTTAAGAAATTAACACTACATTAAAAATAATCTTTAATAGCAATAACTTAATTATCACTTTTAGCGGCAATTAGTACACTTTGTATATGTTTATTCCTAAAAGACGGTCACTCCACCGTAACAAAAACTATTTAAATTAAAGACTTGGAATTAAAGAAAATCTCAAGAATACAATTGTGTCATAGAATTGCATCGTTTATATATGCATAATAATGTTTACTAGAAAAGAAATGCAAAAAAGGAAATTCGAATGCCAAATGTCTCTTTATCGAGGGAAGTAAAATAGGGCCTTTTTAAAAAAATTAAAAAAGTAGGGCCATTTTAAAGTTAAGTTAGTTCAAAGCGTGCATATTGATAGACGATTACGACGTTTATTGAAGTGGGATAGAACTGATTTTTCTTTTGAGAATAACTGCACATCAACAGCAATTATTAGGATAGGAGGTGGGGCATGAAATCACCAAAATACTTATTACTTACCTAGTCATACTTAGGGTAGTTTGGTATAGATAGTTTCGATGTGAGTTATGCAGGTATTATATTCTGTATAAGTAATATTATGTTTGATAACCGTAAAATTAATGCATGTATAAGTTATGAGAGAATCTATATATATATATATTTTTATGCAGAATAGAAGGTGGAATAACTAATACATGAATTAATTCATATATACATAACTAATATCTGCATAAAATAATACATAGATTTTCTTATAATCAATCCCTTTGAACTAAATCATGATATTATCTAATGCTGAGTAAAATTATAGTCTAATATGTTCAAAAAGATATTGTGAATAGTATTTCAAAAGAAAGTGTATCTCATTTCAGAGATTCAACAAAAATGTGTTCTTCTCTACTTTAAAGTAATTGGCATTTTTTCTTTCTTCTACCAATTTCTACTTAAAAAAATTGTTGAATTTGGAAAATACAACTTTATCGATGAAATATCCTTTAAGGATATTCAAGCTGAAAATTCCTGTGTATCTTATGTGATTAATTTCAATAATTTCCCAAGAATATAATTAGTATAGGTAGATGGACTTCAGTTATCTAGCCTATTTACTTGGGTAAAATAGAACTATAGACTATAGTTGACCCTATCAAAATTTGGTTTTATCTCCAATTTTGTACATCTAAATATAAAAGATGTTTAGGAGAAAACCCCATCTTCCTATTTCCAAACATGAGATTCAAAAAGAAACTAAGGGTGTTTGAAAAATATTTTTCTCAAAAACAGGTGAGTCGTTTTTTCCTTATTTTTTTTGGTATTGTAATGATCCACGTAATCGTTTTGTTCTTTTGGATTCGTTCCCCAGTTTGAACCTTTTTGTAGTTTCATTATGTTGTTTATGACTTGTGAATTGCGAGAATGGGCAGCATAATTTCTGAGGTGATAAGACACCTTTAGAGGAAAAAAAAAATCAATTTTGAAAGTTGATCTAAGAGTTGAAAAGTTTGATCCAAATCAACATTCTGAATTAACAAAATTGATTTTTAGTTCTGACGATTTCATTAGGTCAAAGATACATATAAAACAAACAATTAATATTAAGAATAAGGAGTTAGACATGTGCATACAAACGTCTATATAAGATGAGAAAATATATATCCGCTATTATGTCCAATGTTCCTGCTGCAATATGATGAGAGGCTATTCCTCAAAATAGCCTCTCTTTTTTGTGAATCAATAATAATACCCATTTATGTACAAAATATTATTTATTTATTTGCACTTATAATTTCATCCAGATTTGAAGAGATAAAAGGATTATCAATTGGGCGCCACAAAAGTTGGGTACAAAATGTGGGGTCGTTTGGTTGGGAACAAGTTATCCCAGGATTAGCTATCCTGCGATTATCTATTCTGGAATAACTTATCCCACCATTTATATACGATAACTTATTCCATCACTATGGTATAAATTGTGGGATAAGTTATTCAAACCTGGCAACCAAACAAGACATTATTTTATTTCATCACTATTTTCTTATCACATGATTATTTATTTTTAGGGAAAATTGTATAAAATAGCAAACTATTAATTCAAATTAAATGATATAACCACAGTTTGATTTAATTGTAAATCATAGCAAACAGTTGTCATTCGGCTCTCTTCCTAGGTTTCTCGCTCGCCACTCTTGCCAGTCTCTCCCTCGCCTCTCTCACTTTTATACAAACACAAATGTATAAAATGTGTTTGTGTTTGTATAAAGCGAGAGAAAACTGTATATACAAATACGAATACATATATTTTTGTCTTATACACTTATAATTATACAAATACAGATCTTTCTCTGCCCAATTCTCTTTTGTCTTTCTCTCTTTCTCGCTTTATACAAACACAAATTATACAAATTGCAATGTATAATTTGTGTTGTATAAAGCGAGAGAGAGATTTGATATACAAATGTTTTATTTCGATTCAATTGTATACAAATTCAAATTTTATGCAAATATACAAACAGATAAAATTGAATTGAGAGGCTGCCAGCGATTATACAAATGAGAATCTGCCAGCGATTTATACAAATGGCTTGCCAATGAAATTATACAAATTTGAAGCTTTTGCTAGCGAGTTATACAATCTGATGCTCCATAACAAACATAAAGTTTGTTATATAGCGCAATTATACAAACTATAGCTATAATATACAAATATGATTTTTATGTTTGCTATATGTGAAAATTATTTTTTTTTTATCCCTTAATTACACCAACCGACTAGATTTTTATCCCTTATACCAACCGACTAGAGGGAAATTTAGGGACTTCACATACGTCCACTTAAATTACCTAACTGATACCGTACTTTAGTCAGTCAAGTACGTTAGGATGGTAGCTATAGTTAGGAGTTAGTTAATTAGTACTCAATTCTAATTCATATTAACTGAATTTTTGAGACTTTTTTCATTGTTTAAAATAATTGAATTGTCCAAAGTTATGTTTGAAACTTTTTCTGTATTTATCTTTTCATTACTAAAGTTTTACATTTTCTAGTTCTTAAATTACACTACTTCAAAATGTAACGCGCTCTTAGAGGAATAGAGCACTGAATATACATTTTTACAGTACATTATTTATAATGAGATGAATACTCCTCACTGTTTCATTTTTTATTTTATTTTTACAAAGAATTTCTAATAACACTGAAACTTTTGAGGTTCAATGCTAGCTCGTTGTCAATGGCTAAAATGAGAGGAGGTTATTTATATCACCAAGACGAAACCAGCTTTAGTTTTTATTAATTTGGACCCTTACATGACAAATACATAAGGAATATATGAGTTTTAAGTTGATTGATAGGCGCTCTTATAACATACAATTACTAGATCATTATTGAAATTAATTTGAAGGGCTAAGAATACTATATTTTTTATTTTTAAAAAAAGTCCAGGAAGATCATAGTTAGGAGCCTAGGACGATCCCAACAAAATTTAGATGCGTAACTAACAATTCACTATAGTTCAAGTAAATTATAATATGAAGACGGCAAAATGATGGCATGAGGCTCAATTTACTATGTCAAAGATAGCTTGAAGACGCATACGCACCAGAAGAAGCCAACTCTTGGCTTTGATGGCAAATAAATGTCGATCAAATCTCTAGAAACTATCTTCGAGAATAATTTCCCACTTTCCTAATTTCTTTTGGAAATAATTCCATGATTGAAATACTAATAATATTACTTCCCAAAAACAATTGTAATTATTTGATATACACCTTTTTTATATTGAAAATTCAATCTTTTGTAACTAGATTAGGAAAGTAAAGTCTAATTAATCCAATTCTTAAAAGCTACCTAACAAAGTAGTGATAAAATAAACTTCAAATGTGTGGGTTTGACGTTCTGAGTAAAATGATATAATGCTCAAATAATGTTGTAAAGCAACTTATGTGGTAGAAAAGAAATACGATAGACTTCTTGAGACGAATCATTTCTTAGTAAATAAAATACTGGTGATCGATATGATATGATAATGACAGACTTAATTAAGTTTATCATCTTGGCTGGATAGCATCATCACACCTACCATGTTTGATTTAACTCAATCGACAATTAATACATATACATGTGAGAGTAGGGGCGTTCAAAGCAAAAGTGAAAAATCAAATTGAATCGATAACAATATATTTAGTATAATTCCATAAGTAAAGGTTTGAGGAGATCGACACTATAACAAAAATAACTTTTAGCGGCAATAAATAGACACATTAATAAAGAGCGCTAAAGTCTTTACAGGCATTAGTTAAATGTCATTAGATTTAATGTCGCTAAAGCCTTTAGGGACATATACAAAGAGTGTTAATTGCTGCTAAAAATACATATTTAGCGGCAATTGAGCTATCGCCGCTAAAGATCATTTATGTATTAATATATATATATATATATATATATATATATATATATATATATATATATATATATATATATATATATATATATATATATATATATATGCAACTTTCTATTATGAGAAATAAATGATTTTCGATTAACCTTGGCTCAAATAAAACAAAGCATATCAAAAATAGATTTAATGTTTTTTTTATTTTGGTTTTGCAAATTTTTTTTAATGAAAACTTTGACAATATTGATTTTGTTTGGTATTAATCTACAAAAGGTCAAATCGAACCAAATATATCTTGTTCTTAAGATGTTCAACATATACTTTTTTCGAAGAAAATTATTTGTTTTTTTAAATTAAAAAAAAACATATGTACTACGTCTGAGGGGTTATGTTCAGTATACAACTTTTCTATGTTTGGTTGGTCATTCAAATTGTTGAAAAATATTTTCTCTAAAAAATTAAGTTTCTTTAAAATCAGAAAAATATAATGTCTTTAGTAGATAGTAGAAATATATAACAAAATAAATACTACAAGTGACATTTCATATTAATTGTGTCTTCCAACACATCATACACACCAAATATTCACTTATCCGTGTAGCCCTTAATCTCACCTCCTCTAGTATGTGGAGCGAAGAGTTGATTATAGTTTCCTAATTGTAATGTCTCAGCTACAGATGGAAATGCAAATCATTATCAATGTGAGTCAAAATTATTAATAAATATTTTTTAATTTACATATTGAAAATTAAGTAAGAAATTAACATTATCCTATAAAATATTTTTCCCTCGTTCTCAAACTCACCCCTAAAGTCTGAATTCGACACGTGCCGTTATCTTTATAAAAAAAATAAGTTCATCCAGATAAGATAAAAAGATTTGGTATGTTTCTAATTTGTCTATAATATTTACATATCTTAATACTATTTAAGTTCTGTCTTAACCAAATTATAAAGTAGTACTTCCTCGGACACGGCTTATATGATTTACATTTTTTTTTTTGGTTAATCCCAATAGAAGGACCTATTTTATATTTTATAACAATCTAACTTTAAAATATCTCTTGTACGGTATTCTTAATGAAATGATTTAGTCACACAAACATCTGTCACTAATTTTAGATCATAAGTTTCAAAAGTCTTTCTTTCTTAAATTTTGTGTCAAGTTAAATTAACTCATATAAAATAAGATGGAAGGAGTAATAAATTACTACTACTTAATAAGATATTTGAAGATTATGATTTATTTGTTGGGATAAAAATAAAGATCCTGCGAATTTGGAGACATGTTCACTTTTATTCCTTTCAAATTCAATCAAATGCAATTCACTTCTTTGAATCTTTGTGTAGCTATAGGTATTAGGTTTCCATCTTCTCTACATATAGGGTTTCCTATTTTTGTGAAATCTCTCATCTTTCATAATCAATTGTTGTAACATCTCATCTTTATTTGGGGATTTAATCAACATGTCCCATCCTTCACCCTCAACATATCAAAGGTGTATACTGTATAGTAGTAGTTTTTTTTTGGTTGCTTTTTCCTTGAACTATCATCTCCCATGTTATTTCTTCGAGACACACATACCCCATCTTTAACTATTTCTCTTCCACTACCCTTTTTATTTGTCAGTAAAAGGGATCAGATTCCAGCTAGTAACACTTTTTTTTTTATTCCTTTTAACAGAGAAAAGAAAAGAATATAATCAAAGTTGGATCATTTCAGTAAAAATGAAAAAAATGGCCCATGTAGGTCTTGAACCTGTGACCTTCGCGTTATTAGCAAAACGTCTAACCAACTGAACTAATGGGCCAATTTGTTAGTACAGTAATGAATAGTTTATATATTTGGTATAAGACATTGGTGAGGAACCCTATAAAAGAAGAACCAAAGTTGTGTGGAACTGAAGTTTTTTGGAAAAAGGGAAGCTAGCGATGAAAAGTAATGAGCCTCGTTCAAGTTCTTCTTGTGCAGCTTGTAAGTTCTTGAAGAGAAGGTGCACTACCACTTGCCAATTTGCGCCATATTTCCGATCAGACGAGCCGAAGAAGTTTGCTAATGTACACAAGGTGTTTGGAGCTAGCAACGTGATCAAGATCCTGAATGAAGTGCCACAAGACCAGCGAGAGGACACTGTCAACTCGCTGGTCTACGAGGCTGAGGTGAGACTTAGAGACCCGGTTTACGGTTGCATTGGAGCTATAGCATCTTTGCAGAGGAAGATGGTGGAGCTACAACATGATCTGATGGTTACTAAAGCACATCTTGCTTACTATGAAGCCAAGCCCAGTAGCACAACTTCTAATTGTTCACTCTTGGATTATGATCCTCTTAATGTTAATATCATCAATACGCCTTCTTTTTTTGTGGACACTTCTGGTGGATTCTTGGATAGCTTCTGCCAGAATACCTTTGCCATGGACCAAACTGGATCCAACAATGAATTTGGCCAATTCCCATTTCCATGATCACTTCTCTATTTAATAATGTACGTTTACGCATTTCCTTGTATATATATATATATATAAGAGGAAGAGCGGCTCATTAAAGGTAAATTTCTTCGATTTTGTACATTGTTGATGATGGATTTGCCTGGTAAATGAAAAAAGACTAATTTATAAGCTATTTGCTTCAATAGCCACATTATCTTTAACATACTTGGAGGATGAAAGGCCCAACTAAAAACGCACAAAATTTCGAAACCCACTGGTGCTTTGAGCCCATTTTCATTTTCTAAAAAGAAGCAAGAGTAAACAAAACTCCACAAAATCACAAGGATATATTTTGAGCTATAGTACAGATATGATGGATACAGAAGCACTCTACCGATAACTAATTTAGTGCGATCAATGACAATCAACAAAATTGTGAAGTATTATTATACATCAACGTTGATTTCTAATCATGATTTTATACAAACTACGTTTTGATGATAATCTAGTAGCATTTAACATATTGCAATAACAGAAAAAATTATGAAGTATTTCTTAAATATTTGATAACTGAAGCTCCACAGAAATAACTCCACGAGTATCCAGAAGCTACTGAGAAGTATACCAGTTAGCTGCTGGTACAAAGATAATAGAATTCTTTTATGGTGTGCCTGAAACTCCATCCAGCTTGTTAGTTGTTAATTTTTATCTAGTAATATGCCCACCATGTGATAGAATCCTGCCAAGCTTCAGTACTCAGCAGCAGCAACGATACAAAAGGAAAGAGGCAAACTACGGCATCAGGTTTTTTCCTCAAAGATAAAATCCATGCTGTCAATTCCTTGCCAGCGTGCAATGACCTGTTTGATGGAGCAAAGAGGAGAAGTACAAGTACAGGCATTAATCATCCATCAGAGATGAGCCTCAAGGTGAATTTTCACCCTCAAAATATCTTCCTTTTTTTACCTTACAAAATGACAAGTTATCACGCAACAATTTACAAGCAACTAAGTGAACTTCATTGATTGTCTGCTGCCAATAACTACAGCTTTTCTGAAAACAAACTTAAAATTGAAATATATAGCAACATTAACAATATCATTGAGAATTGCTTATCCAACTGCCAATCATTAGGTAAAAAAAGGAAAGTTGAAGATCTTACCACCAATCCAAAAACAAGTGGAAGTTTAAAAAGGGCACATAGAGAAATACTTCATACTATGTCCCATGTGCAAGTAAGAGACAAGGAAAGAAGGAGAATCCTATGCTCAAAAAGTGGTACAAAGTACCATTGCACCTTTACAGGTACAAACACATAATCTCATACTTACAGTAACCTTGAAATTGATATGCACAAAATGATACTAAAGATGACACAATTCTGATTACTAACTCCAGCAACTAGTTATTCTGACTAAAATCACTACTACAAAGATGGAGACCACAACTCCGGTTCTGTGGCTTCTTTTTTCTTTATATGACAAGGAAAACTCGCAGCCGCTACCCTTTGGGCGCACCTATGCAACAGCTCGCGAACCACACAGGAGAGGTAATTTGCACTAATTCGCACTAGGCAAGCCCGATGCGACGAGCTCGACCCAGAAAGCAAACCCAGGCAAGGGGTTTCAAACTTGAGACCTCCGGAAGTCCCAAGCCCAAACCACTGGGCCACCCCGAAGGGTTTGGTTCTGTGGCTTCTTTGAATGCAAATAAAAACTATGTTTTACCAGGATGACACTAATGAATTAATGGGGAACTCATACGGACATGAACAATACTCTTTTTTCTTTTAAGTGATGTATATTTATTTTAGTAACAAATAAAACTGATCTCACTGTCGGTTTGGTAGTAACTTGACTCCCTACAAGTTCTGATAAAAACACAGGCCTCGTACCAGTTGTCATACTCAACAACCAACCACATATACTAGCTTCTTCTTTTTTGAGGAAGAACCACATATACTAGTTTTCTGAATACAGTTCCCAAACCATACAAGGAACCGGATATTGGTATTTTCCTGATAAATAATAAAGCGACATTATTGATGTGAGAAAGCTACCAACCTTAAGGAAATGCTGGAGCAGAATTACATCCAAAATAAACTTCACATGTGTAGAGAGCAAACAAAGTCCACAATAACATCCGACTCTAAACAACCGCCATAGCTGTGTGCACCAAAAACTATGCAAGAATATACACTTGTGATTGAGATAAATGACATTATCCTTTGTAAAAATATGACACTTGTGGTCTATCTCAGCCCCAAAGCTTAGCTCATAGGGGAAGGATTGCCCAAGTCCATATAAGTAGACCACCAATCGATTCGCCAATTAATGTAGGACTCTAACCCACTCTAACACCCCTTTCACACCTACGCCCAACTAGAGTGTGGACCGGGAGCCCAAACGAGGATGAACCTGGTTATGATACCATGTAAAGGTATGACACATGGACCTAACTCAACCATAAAAGCTAGCTCATTAAGGGAGGATTGCCTAAGTCCATATAAGAAGACCACCATTTCACTCTCCAACCAATGTGTGACTCTAATCCACTCTAACATCCTTCTCGTCGTAAAAAATACAAGCATTTCTTTTTCTCCATATTATCCACCATACCACCGCAAAAATAGACTTCATTTCTTTGGAAGATTTGGATAAGTCTAATTTATGCCAGAAGTTAAGAAATCACAGTATTTTCCAGTATACACAACTGGATAGCCGATAAAGGGACCGGAAATTATGCCACAACCCAATCAAGCCTCCACTTTGCTTATACCAGTGTGGCTCTAGCAAACTCCAAATTCAGTAAAAGAATTCATCATATCAAAGAACTACTGGTCCGGCATATACTAATAAGTAGACGTGTCATTCCCAAAAGTAAACAGAGGTAAGACTTTAAGGAAGTAAAGTAGGTTGTTACAGGAACCGTGATTAAATTTGAACTGAATGGTAGAAGCAGAATTTAGAGGATAAATTTAACCATTTCTGTTCACATGAAAGCCCAAAGGCAACTTCTAAGATAATACCTCTTAGATCATGTGTATCCAGTATTTGCCAACAAGCTGGTTAGGATAAAACTGATCAATCCAAATCACGTATTCCTAACATCAACATTGATGGCAATCTTCAGTTTTTCTTCCCAGGGCAACAAGTACCACGCCAAAACTGAGACTTACAAGTATGAACAACATTGGCATCTCAAGAAGCATCTACCATAACGAAGAATTTAAGACTGCCAAGGTTCCAGCCTTAATTGATATTTGCTCAGCTTTCATTACCCACCTTGTAAGCGCACTCAAGGAGTAAAAAAACCAAACTAAGGCTCAGCCAACTCAATCCTGTAGAAATCAGGTATCACATTGAATTAACAACAAAGAATAAAAAACCAAAGATTTTAGTCAGCCAAAGTGTCTGATTTACGGTTTCTGGACTTTCGAAAGTAAATACTAAACAACCAATAGAAGTCGCTGTGCAAAAATTTGGCAAATGAATGGAAATTATAGAGTGATAGAGCCATAGCATTGCAGCCGTTTATGCTTCCCTAAATTTAAGCTCCAGTAATTTAAACACTAACGCCAAATGGAAAAACGTGGAGCAAAATATCCTGGGATGTATGACAATCTTTTAGCAAAGCCATAACGAACTATATGCAGCCAAAACCAATATCTAGCATTAATAACTGCAAACTTAAAAGGGCTTATACAGTAATAAGAAACACTAAAAGGAGATAATTTTAAGGGAAACCTTGTCACACTTGTGGGATCACAGGGCTGCCCCACCTCCCTAGTATGTTGTTGTTGTTGTAAACCTTGTCACACTTCCAGTAATGTCGAAGGACAGTGATGCTTTATGTTCGCATATGATAAATTGATCATGTTCTCATTGAAAGATACAAGTCAGGTTGATTCAACATCATTGCTGCAACATAAAATGGATATAACTAACTTGTGAGGACATGAGTTCAAAATTGGGACTTTGGGTAAATATTTGCCCTTACATGGTGTTTACACCTAACCAATTAAACCTACCAAGGTTAAGTGATTTAATGAAGTACATATGTACATTAATTACCTATCGTTTAAGTGATAACTGTATATGGTCAAATACATGTCATGCATAATTGGTTAGATGTAAACACCTAGAGCCAGTAAGTTGGCTTACCGACAAAAGCAGGGTTTGCAGACAAAAGTTTCAATCTTTCAAGCTCTGATAGACCTTCGTCAACATCCTTTAAGTAGATATTTCCCTTTTCCAACTCTATTATTTGCTGCTGCTTCAAGTCTCAGATCTTTACATGCATCCTCTCACTTCAATGTTTACCAGAGCAAAACCTTTTTCACTATTGTATACTTTTAGCATTCCCTTGAGGTACCTTTTTATAAACTATTGACAATGTAGGACAATGTGTTTGTAGCCACATTGTTCTTTAAAAACTGACCATTCCAGAAAGATCTTAAATTTGGACAAATCAATCCAGTAATAAATTCTCCTTTTTGTTTATCTTTCTAACTATTTGTATCAATTAAACGTTCCATTATTATGATTCAATTCATAAACTATACGTCATCAATGAATGATCCATGAAATTTTCTTTTTACCTAACATCCAACAAAACCAAGTCTTTACATATCAAAAATGCTGCATTCATACTCAACAATTATCTCAAACCATCAGATCTAACATACAATTCATAGAAATCTTTCAATCTCGGACCCATTACCAATCTCCTTTCACTCATCTCTTTAACCAGTTTCTTAGCTTCCTCCAATTTACTCCGAGTGATCAATCTGGTCGCCAGTATTCCAAAATTTTCTGCATCCAATTTCACGTCTCTTCCTGCATAGCTCCTAACAAACTCTACTGCCTGTTCATAATAGTTATACTTCAGAAACGCTCCGATAATATGGGCATGTGTGCAATACAATGGCGGAACCCCGTCATCTAGCATCCTCCTCACCACTGCCAAAGCAGCATCCAATTTCCCAGCTCTACAGGCGCCTAAAACCAGGGCGTCGTAAGTCCTCGTATCCGCCCCCAGCTCCTCCTCCTCTATCTTTGCTAGAACACCAGCAGCTGATGCCACATTTCCGGCAAAACAATAACCAGTCAGCAGAAAATTATACGTCGTCAAATCAGGAGAAATTCCGCAGGATTTCATCACCGCCACCACTTGCCAGGCTTCTTCAAATTCCTCCTTCTTCGTCAGAGCATTAACTATGGGATGAAACGTGACATTGTTTGCTTCGTGACCTTTGCTCACCATAGCTTTGGCAACACGCATAGCCTCCGAAATGCAGTGCATCTTCGAGAGACGCGCAATGAGACAGTCGTAGGAGCTCTTTCTCGGGAAACCACTATCTAACCGAGCTATAATTTCCAATAGATCATCGAGTATGGACACATTATTAGTGGAAATGAACTTGAACGTATTGTTGGTGTTGAACAAGCCATCGCGCGCGCGCTTGTTAAGAAGGTGGTGGACAGTGGTGAAATCTCCTTCACGGCCAGCTTTGTTGATGCGTTCATCGTAGTTGGTGCAACTGGGAACGTCTGGAATCGTTGAGGAGCTGCAGATAGGGTTTTGAATAGCGAAAGAAGAGAGAAATCTTGATGACTTTAGGGTCAAGAGCTTGCGAAGTGCTAGCATTTCTAGGGTTTTTGATCAATGGAGAATTATCGATGATGTGGGAAGGGGATTCGGGTTGTAGAACCCAATGCCGTTCGCTTTTGAGTGCGTTATTTTGGGCCACTTAAGGAAGCCCGTAAGCCGAAGCCCATTCACTGTATACTTCGCGAGAATAGGAAAATTTGGTACTTCAACATTTGTATTTACAATACGCCATATAATTTGTTGTTATAGCTAAGTTTTTATAGCATAGCTCTTTCTTCTCTTCTCCTCTCTCCCTTGCATTTTTGCACTCTTGCTCGCCTCTCTCCTTTTTCTCTATCATCTCTCTCACCTCTCCCTTCTCTATCTCCTCGCTCTTGCCTTCTTCTTTTTCTCACAATACAAATACAAATGATAAATGTCAATAATATAAATATAAATGTTAACAACAAATTAAACAAATACAAATAATATATTTCAATTATACAGATCCTCTTCAGTGATACAAAATACAAATATATATGGCAACAAAGGAATACAAATACAAACACATATAACAATAGATGAATACAAATACACATGTCAATAACTAAATGCTCTCTTTGAGTGATACAAAATTCAACTATACAATGCAACAAAAACACATGGCAACAGATACATACAAATATATATGAATATAAATACAATTATTACAGAATATAACCGTCACAGAAATTGTAATTCGTTATACACTTGAACTTGATACAATATTGATATGATTGTATTCGTTGGTACAATTTATTCATTGATATAAATTATATTCAGATACTAATTATATTTGTTAATACAATTGTATCCATTGATACATATATATATTGATTACATATATATAATTATCCAACATATATACAAACACACTTTCCGTAGCTGCTAATGTTCCTAGTGCAACAGGAAAGGGAGAGGGACTGGTGTGTTAATGTTTCAGCTATCATTTAAAGGGAAAGAGGGACTGGTGGTGTTGCTAATGTTTCGAATTTTTGACCAAAATAAGCTATTTTTAAAACCAATTCACCTAACTAATATATTTTTAAATTTTTTTTACAAAAGTAGTATAAACGTACTTCATGTAGTTTTAGGTTATTTTTATTTAAAAAAATTTAATGAGAAAAGGGACGGACTACTAACGATGTTAAATAATAATACGTAACTGAGAATCACGTTTTAACTCTAATACGTTATTGGTAATAACGTTTTAAGCATATATCTTTTAATCCTATACTAGAACAAAAAAACCCAATTTAGTGATACTAATTGCGGAAGAAAAAATGGGAGATTCACGGAAGACCCAATAAAACCCTCTTCTTTCTCCTAACCCACCTTCAGGTTGCAATTATGGCGATAAACAAAAACCCATCTTCTTGCTCTTAAAGAATTGACGCTTAATCTTTACTCGATTTGAAACCCTTTTGTTCTATACAAGAGATTTGAAAGTTTTGTTCGACTACTGAAGATTAGACACACTACAAGAGATTGGAGGTGAAACTTTCAAAAATTTGAAGGACGCCTGCAGATTTGCTTAAAAAAGGGTCAAAAATCTTTGAAAAAGAAGAATTCTTTTGTGATTGAGGTAATTTTGTCATACACTGATATAGTTTATCTTATAGTTGATGAATTTGTTGTTTTCCTTTTTGTTAAAAAATGTCATTTTAGTTTCTGTTTTTTTCCCCTTTTAATGAGAATAAGAAATTATATGTACTTGAAACTATTTGACTGATGATATTCAATTTCCTCAATAATTGCGACTCTTATAGAAAAGCTTATATTTTAATTGATATGATTGAAAATGTTCGTGGTGAAGCATTTAAGGAAAGTTTCTGACTTACGTTGTACTTGAGAAAATCTTATATTTTAATCTTTGTTGTGTTGTACTCCACCATGTCTTGTATCTTACCTTCTTTTCCTTAATTGCTATTGTTGCAACTAGACGGAGGGATCAATAATTTTATCTTTGAATCCCTATATGAATGTCATATTTTATCCCTCTGTATGCTCTGTTCACTGATTCTTGATTGGCCTTGTTCGTCTTAATGTAGGTATCTGCGCCTTGTCTGAATTGAGAATGTATTTTCCTTTAGTAGGTAGACTTGAGAATGTATCGAACTGAACCACTCCTACTGATCATATTGTTGTGTTTGCTATGAAGTCTGCTAAGTTGCTCCCCTCCCTCAAAGTATGTTGAATCATTTGGCTAGTAAATCCTTTCAACCCTTTCGCAGTAAAAACAGTTGTGCAGCGGGATTGAAAAATTTCTCAGCCCCACAACTCCATTTTCGGCCGATAATTTGTGGATGTAGAGGAGGTGTGAAAGAACAAAACATAGAAAGACAATGAATGGGTCAAAACCTAATTTCGTGGATAAACAATAGCTCTTCTATTTCAAAATCAATTTTGGGGATTTCTTGTTATATCGAGTTTCACGATAAATTACGACTATAAATCTTCCTAAAAGCTTGGAATCAAGTTAGTTTTTCTGTGTTAGAGCCTTGAGGTTTTTTTTTTCTTACAAAATAGTAGAAGGAATGCTTGAATTTTCGAATTTCTATCTTCTCGAATTTATATCATTTTGGTTATATAGAATAATCACTCAAGAAATTATGATCTGTATGTTGTGTTTTCATTTTGAATTCATGCATCTTGTTGATGCAAAGAGAAACAGCGAAAAGAGAAACAATGAAAAAAATGTTTACATGAAAATGGACTATAACAGGTGGACCTGCAATCAGCCTCTACTAAATTTGAGTTCATTTTCCAACTTTTTTATGAAACATTAGGTGACAGTACATTTATTTTGATTTGCTTGTTATATTTTGGACTAACATTTATATTTAATTTACTTTCATACATTTTTTCATTTTAATAGATACGTATATGGTTGGTTATAGTGCATACTAATTAGATCCCGATCCACTTGAACCATCAGTATTAACTCAACATACCCATAGGTCACGAGATATATGGGATGGAAGTGTTAATATGATTTTAAATACGAGGAGGTGTGATGGAAAATTATGGGACCTTGTAAAAAAATATCCCATTCATCCACGAGTTTTAGAAGTGATTGAATTATCAGGATTATATGGTGTTTATAGATCAAATCAATCTATTATTGATCGTAGCTTGATCACTTCACTAGTAGAGAGATGGCGTCCGGAGACTCATACGTTTCACTTTAGAACGGGTGAGGCGACAATCACCTTGCAAGATGTAGAAGTGTTGTATGGCTTACCTGTGAATGGTGATCCACTACTTGGTGATGAGTCGATGAGGACCATAGGGGATTGGCAAAATATTTGTCAAAGATTGTTAGGTTTTATTCCACGTCCTCAAGACTTCAACCGTAGTAGCCTCAAGGTAACTGCACTTAATGCGCATATACTCGAGCAACTACAGTTACCTGACTTGGCAACACTAGATATAATTAATCAAATGGCTAGATGTTACATGTTTTGGATGATTGCTGGTATAATGATGACAAATACAGCTGGCAACTATTTAAAACTTATGTACCTTCCTATGCTCGAGGATCTCAATGTAGTTAGCTCATATAGTTGGGGTAGTGCGACCTTAGCGTGCTTTTATCGCTTTCTCTGTAAGGCTTCATAGAGTAGCCAAAACGAGATAGCTAGATTTCTACCACTACTCCAGGTATACTTAATAACTACATCAATTATTTATAAATATTTCTTCTACTTTATAATCTCATAATTATATATTTATATATTATGTTTAGATTTGGGCATGGCAGAGAGTTACCGTCCTCAAACCTTAGGTAATAACACAAAAGGATATCGAAAATAATTTTCTTGCTGGTTTACCTAGGGTCCACATGCTACTAGATGGTTTGCACATTTTAGTTGGACTGATACCACTAAGCATGTGTTGAAAGTTTTTAGGGATGCACTTAATTCCATGACAGAGGATCAGGTAAGATGGTATACAGGTTTTTTAAAAAATATTTATGTATATATTGTAGTTGAAACTCATTTCTTTTCTCTTTATGTAGTTTGTTTATTTGGGAACCATATTCGAATGACTTAATTGAGAGTCTTCCTGACTATTGTCGAATTGGACGAGACATATGGTGTGTTAGAGCTCCAATTTTTTATTGGGATGTCGTTGAGGTTCACTTGCCTGATCGAGTTATGAGGCAATTTGGATTAAAACAAATGATACTAACTCCATTTCTATTTGACGCCGCACATTTTCACCATGATCGTAGGGGCAGACCAAATACAAATTGAAAGATAGAGCATGCACAATGGTTGCCTTGTTGGATCCAACGGCTTCAATATATTTGTGATGCACCGGTTAATCGTGAACCACTTCGCTATGATGACCCTTACCTTATTTGGTTTAGACGCATTACTCGTCTTGTTATCAGTAATCTTACTCAGCGTCCTCAACAACAAGAAGGTTATGTGCCAAATTCAACAGCATATGAAACAATGGTATATATTATATTCTATGTGTTTGTGATTTATCTTTTGAGGATATATCAATAGAAGGGTAAATATTACTTCTTCTTGAAAATTTTGACTTGGAAAATTGTTACCTATGTTTTTTCTTAGAAAATATTATATATGTGCTTCGGATTGATCTTTGTTTGAGCATCTATTAGAAAAAAGAATAAAAAATGCTTGTTAGAAAAAGAATTGATCTTTGTGTAGGTGCGTCATATTAATTTCATGGTTGATAGAGCAAAAGCACTTGGTAATCAGCCATCAATAGAGGATTTATACATATTTCATGCAATGGTCCGGAATGAAGGAGAAAAATGCTTGACATATGTGCACGAGGCTGCTAGGATTAATGTACAAGCTGATTATAGAAGAGATGAGGTACATGATAATCATTTACATCCCCCTGTTCATAGGCGAGGAAAAGGTGGTGTTGCTGGTAGGATGGCTCGTGCTGTTGAGAAACGACGAGCACTTATTGAAATGGACGAATCGGTCTTCGAAGATGATCACACAACTTCTGATATTAGTTCCATTTCAAGGGGCCAAACTCAGGAGTTCACTCCCGGGGCATCAGGTATGACATATCAACCAACAAATACTGATATTGTTCCATACACGACGTCACAAATATTAAGGAATCCAAGTCTTCCGTCATTTGAGAATGTATTTGGTGGTTCTCCGCCTCAACATCTTGAGAATGCCCCCAACTTTAATTCATCACCTGGGCTGCCAATGTCCATTGAGACACCTGATGTTGTTAATCATTTAGAGGACTCCAACAATAATATAGAAAGTAATGAGTTGGATGATTCCAACGATGAAGTGGAGAATGGAAACGAATGTGGTGAACCATCAGTGAAGGAGAAGCGCACGATTTTTCCTAAGCGTTGTGGGACTAGTACTATTAACATCTTTATATTATTTTTCGACATAAATGCTCCTCTTTTTAGTTGAATAATTGAAAATTACCTTTGCTTGTCAGGGAGTCACTATCTTTACCAGCATGGCAAAAAGAAACAAGCAAAGAGAAACAAAGAACTGTAATTGAGAGGTTCCAGTATAATGATTCCCCCTGCTAGCTTGTGCAATGCTATTTGGACGAAGTAAATGACATCAATTTCTAGCGTTGGATTTCAATTTTGGAGTTTCTACTAGAGAGTTGTGTGTCCCGGCATTTATTAGACCATGAAGTATTGAAAGAGAAAGAAGTGAAAAATCATGTAAACCAATCTTGTATTAGCTGTGTATCTAATTGTATAATATCAAACATTTCGAGTTGTTTGAAGTATTAGCAATCTGAGCATTTCAGTAGATAACTGAAAGGAAATCTGGAAATCTGAAAATCTGGAAATTGGAAATTTGGAAATCTGGAAATTTGGAAATCTGGAAATTACATTACAGATTACAATAGATAACTAAAAGGAAATTTGGAAATTGGAAATCTGGAAATCTAAAAACACAGAAATCTGAAAATTTGAAAATCTGAAAATTTGGAAATTTGGAAATCTGGAAATTGGAAATCTGAATCTGGAAATTACATTACAAATTACAGTAGATAATTGAAAGGAAATCTAGAAATTGGAAATCTGGGAATCTGAAAATCTGAAAATCTAAAAATCTGGAAATTAACACTAATAATTTTTCCTCTATTAGCAATCTGGAAATCTGGAAAAATTTATGCACTAATAACATAATTGCAAAAGATTAATGATTATTTAGTTACATTACAGTAGCTAACTGAAAGGAAATTAACACAATTAGACATCGACCCACAACTATTCACTTAAATTTAATTATGATTGGGACATCAACACCTATCATGTCCAGTCTGCCTACATAATCCACAAGATCGCTCATACACTGTAGAACCACGATCCATTTCATTAGGTATTCTAGTTGTCCTTGGCCAATTAGGACGACGATAAAATTTATTACTTCTCATTATAAAACTTGGAGATGGCCAATATGCCTCATGACCAATTGGTAAGAATGACCTAAAATATGTTGCAACATAATTCTCTATTGTGAAATGTTCGCTAACAAAATTTCTAGCTAGCCCTCTCATTCTATCAGTTACCTTCATGACATGTGAACATGGGAAGTGCAAATTAACCCATTTTCCACAATCACATTTTCTTTCATTCAGTGAAGCACAATGAGGATTACCACCAGTACCATCAACCTGTATAGATCTAACCTCGTATATCCCTGTGGGTATATTCCAATAAAAAAATGAAGTGCCTTTTTGAACTTTCATAATTATTCTCCCACTTTATTTTGAATCTCCCAGTCCATAATTCATTTTGTTCTGCAAGTTGGTGCGCTATTTGAGACCTACGAGTATACCGTTCAATAGTTTGCTCCAATGAAAGTCTAACCATAGCAGTGATAGGCAACCTTGTGCTTTTTTCAACACTCTATTGAACGACTCTAAAAGATTTGTTGTCAACACTCCCCATCTTTTTCCACCATCATGGCTAACAGTCCATTTGTCCAAGGGAATTTCCATGAGGTATTCATGTGCTTCGACATTTTCTTCTCTAATTTACCGCATAAAGGATTCAAACTTTCTTACTTGATGGGTTGAAGCAGCCCTCCACATCAATCTGTTGAGGTTCTTGTTTGGAAATTTAGATTGAAAGTTGCTTTTCAGATGCCTTACGCAAAATCGATGGAAGGCTCGAGGCTCTTGAAATCGCCGTAACTCCTGCAAACTAGTCAAGATTTCTTTTACCCTATTAGATATAACACATACATCTTGTCTACTTTTTATCACATGGGCACTCAAATTTTTAAAAAATCACTTCCATGCCTCTTTTGACTCTTTGTCTACAATAGCAAACGCTAAAGGAAGAATGTTATCATTTCCATCAATTCCAACAACAATTAATAATTTGATCTCACACTTTTCATAAATATGAGTTCCATCTACTGAAATAACAGGGTGGCATGTTTGGAATCCATCTATGCATGGCTTGAAAGCCCAAAATACAAATTTAAAAGTTTTTATCTCTGATGAACTCATAGACTTTCGTGTTTCCATTCCACAACTGTTCCATGGTTAAAGTGTTGAAAAACTGCAAAAAATTTAGGTAGGTCACTAAATGATTTCTCAAAGTCACCATACACCAATTCAAATGTGCGTTGACATCCAAGCCACGCTTTTCTGCGTCCAAGCCACGCTTTTCTGTATGTCACTTGATGACTAAATTTTTCATGAACCTTTGAAATGACATCTACCACCAAGTACTTAGGATTTTTTCTAATTTGATTTAGAAATAGTGATGCAATCAAATTGGTATTTAGATTGGCGTGACCACTAGAAAGCCCTTCAGTCTCACATCTATGATTTTCAACATATTTTCCTATCTTCCAAAGGTTATCTCCAACTTTTCGACCTCGAAGAAACCACAAGCAACCCAATAAATTATAAAACTTACATCTCACAACCCACAGACTCTTGGTAGATGTTACCACCTTGAACTCCTTATTTTTGTGCAAACTCCAAATAGTTACCGCTCGTTTCAATTTTTCTTTACTACTAAAAAAAAAAATACCTTTTTCAAATCCTTTTTGCTTCCTTAGACCAAACTGAACAATATTCCATCTCAGATTCACATGTAGACATGAAAATGTCTTCCTCATTCTCTAATGTCCTGAAACAGGGTATGCCATGATTTTGTATTTTAGGCACGCCTTGTTCATGATTATGAAGATTTACACCATTCTGAGAAAAATATCTAATATCATTGATATCTTCATTAGGTTCACTTTCATCACCATCTTTTGAAGGTTCATCTTCCTCCGAACTTTCATCACTAATTTCAGCATTTACATCATTATATAGATCAATGTTGGTCTCATTATCTCTGTAAAAAATTATTAGTTAAATTCTATCAAAATTATGAATATAGAAGCTTGTTTTAAAAGCGATAATTTATACTCTAAAAGGTTATTTCTTCTAATAATAAGAGATAATTTGTGTATACTGACAATAAAAAAATATCTTATTGAATTGTTACACTAAAATTCAGTAAAATATAAATTTGTTGTTTTACCTGGCCTCATATTCCCTTTGACTATTATCAATATGCATTTGACTACTTGATCTTTCATCATCCATCGACAATTGTTGGAATGGTGGTTGAACAATCGGTTCTACAAAATGATGTTGATTGGCCGTGGTAAAACCATAATTTTGAGCCAATAAATTCATGTGATAACCATGATGACCACTAACTTGAAATACAACATTTTGATTTGTTGATTTGGTCTTTACATACATCTCCAAAACATTTATATCAATCTTATCCGCAAATTTTTGAGGTATGAAAAGAAATTGTAACAAAGATTGGTCATTCTCAATTTTAAACTCAATGAACCTTGTATTGTTACCTTGAATTGAACATGGATATTTTCCAGAAATATTCATATGAATATTTTCACTATTTGTTCCAACTTTCTCATGCAACAATCCAACCAACTCAACATAGTTAGTTGAGGTAGACATGCTAATAATCATTCTAGCACATTCAGTATACCTAAATCCATTCATATCCATAATTATTTTGCCACCCCAATACAAAGCAACCATCACATTATGTTCAAAGCTCGTCATCTTTATCCTACACATACAAATAAGATATTTTTTAAAATAATATTAATAAATTAGAAAAGTAATTTTAAATCTATAGTAAGAACTTAACATAATATGATAAACTTGACTTATTTAATTCATACCTGATGAAGTTTTGTGAATATTATTTTAACAATGGGCAACACAATTAAAAATTTTGTTGAAAATTGTTGGAATATGCAAAACCTTCCTTACAACAACATTTATTTTATAATCATTTGTGGTCATTTTAAAAAATGGAGGAATATGACTTTATCAGTATGACAATCACGTTTTTTAGGCTAAATTTGCAGGAGTCGAAGACCCGTGATTGGATTCTTAGTAAATGTTACTCATATTAACGTTTTAAATTTGTAGGATTTGATTATCCATTTGCAGGGTTGGATGTGATTAGATTCTCAATAAACATTATTGTGAATAACGTTTTAATCCTAAAACGTTATTCGCAATAACGTTTATTCATTTAACGTCGTCAGCTCCGTCAGTTTTTGTTCGTTGAATTTTTTAAATAAAAATAACCTAAAACATTACCATGAAGTATGTTTATACTACTTTTGTAAAAAAATTTAAAAACGTATTAGTTAGGTGAATTGGTTTTAAAAATAGCTTATTTTGGTCAAATTGTCCTAATGTTTCTGGTGCTACTGAAAGGGGAAGAGGGCCTAATATTATTGCTAATGTTTTGGAAGCCATTGGAAGAGGAAAAGGGAACATTTTAAAAGATCAAGAATGGTTGGAATGAGAATCAAGGGAAATTTTGACTCATAATAGTAATTTGATAGCAACCAATGCTACAATATATACATGCACATGGAATAATACTATTTCCTTATATTGTAATGATCCTTAAGCTTCTTTACTAATAATATTATTAATCAAAAAAAAAAATCTACATACACAAAGTGATTTTACAATCCACAATGTAAGTTGTCTTAATTATTTTACGCACTTTTCAATTTAAATTATCAAGAAGACAATATATTTCTGTAAATCTAGCATGGAATGCCTATGAACTCCTCTATAGTGATTGAAAATTTTGGGCATCATAAACAATGATTAGGTTTAAAATGAAAAGAAAGATTGTTGTAACTCAACATGGTCTTCAAGAAATGACAAAAGAACGAGGATAAAGTCTAATGCTGGTGAAATAAATCATTTGAGCCAAACAAGCTCAACCACTTTGCAATACATGGAGAAGAGAATGATTTCCCTATTTTATCTATTTTGGAACATTTATGCAATTATGACTGCACTAATTTGATCTATGTGTTTTAAACAATTATGTCGTTATGATTGCATTAGTTTGATCTATGTTTATTTCTGAAGTAATTATGCAGTTGTTACTACGTTAGTTTGATTTATGTTTATTTTAAAATAATTATATAATTGTAACTATATTAGTTTGATGTATGATTGTTTTTGAATATAATTATGCAATTGTAACTGCATTATTTGTATAATTATGCAGTTGTATCTGCCATTTAATGTTTATATTATGAAGTTATAAACTTTTAACTTTTTAGTTATTGATGGTTAATAAACTTTGATTTCTAGTGTATATATTATGCAGTTAAGACTATGCTTATTTCATGTCTATATCTAAAACAAAAGAAGAGATCTCAAAAAATAAAATGCACAAACAGGCAAATTACATCAGATTAAGAAACTAAGATGGAGACAAAGTTCATTACAAAAAAGGCTATACCTAATTGATTACAACACAAACAATGCTACACTAGACCAACGTTGATTTTATAACATCAAGAATCTAAGGTAACTTCATTGAACCTTTCTTCATATATATCACTCTGAACCAATAGCTTATAGCTATAACTACAATACAACAACAAACCAAAACAAAAAGGAGTACATTTTCCCAAGTTCTTCTCCACTTCTTCTCCTTTTTTTTTTCATCTTTTTCAACATCTTCTTGCAACATTTTTAATTTCATACTTAGAGAATTATCATCTTGTTTGAAATATCTAGGCTTGTCAACTTTTTTAGAAACTTTAGCGACATGTTCCCGTCGTTATGAAAAAGTCAATGGGGAAAGAATTTGGGCCAAAACCTTTTGAGTAGTGACTTGGAAATTTTTAGCATAGTCCAGATTTGGACGAAATCTGAGTCAAGTATGGTCTAGGGAAATCTGGTAATGAATGGGGGATATAATTATGAATTTGATCACATGAGTGGATAGCTAAGACATTAAGGAGACTGTACGGCTTTACGAAATCAAATTCGGGCGAGTAAGACTCTTGAAACTGATCTTGGTGTGAAAGGGTAGCTTTAGAACGTCCTGATTTGAAAGTGTGTTGTGAAATGGGGGCTTGGAACTCAAATTACGAGCTTCTGTCTCCGTGTAAGCCGCCTGGGCGGGATTATTTCCGCCAAGGCAGGGCCTCTGTGGCGGGTTGAGGTCCGCTGTAGCGGGCTAGTCGCGACTTAAGTCGAAAA
Source organism: Solanum bulbocastanum (assembly GCA_037074985.1). Classification (NCBI taxonomy): domain Eukaryota; kingdom Viridiplantae; phylum Streptophyta; class Magnoliopsida; order Solanales; family Solanaceae; genus Solanum; species Solanum bulbocastanum. Next base: position 34,927,167 of record CM073599.1, on the reverse strand, counting down.
AAATCGCAATTTCGTTATTTTCTGCAAACTTCGTTCTTAAGAGATAGGAGATGACCCAGGGCGATTTCTTGATAGTTTTCCACGACTTTTGGTGCTAAAGGTAAGGAATTTACTTCCTTAATCCGTTTTTCAATCCGTAGAACTTAGATCGTGGGTGATTATCATCGGGGGAGGGTGGTTTTGGCCTAAGTTGATGGTGGGAAAAAGCCCTAGCCGCACATTAGGATCATGGGTTTGGTCTTGGGTTATTAAGGTTGTTATAATTCGAGTAAATTAGACCTTTTTTTATTGATCTTTGTGTTAAATTACTCGTTTGTAGACCAAGAACAAACAGAAAGAATCCGGAAAGGGAAGGCTTACGAGTCTTAGGAAGATTCAAGCTTGGTTTCGAGGTAAGTGATAGTTTGATTTCATGTTTATGTGATATATGCTGGTAATTGCTTTGTTGTATGCATGCATTCATGAGAATAAGGAGTGTAAACTGAATCTAATGCAATGAGTATATATTTATATGATTGATTACACACCATGAACCCATTATTTGATTGTATGACTATGAGTATTGTTCATTATGAGTGTGATTGTGATTGTGATTGTGGTTGTGCTGATTGGATTGGGTGCCACGTTCTAACACATCTATTGGATCGAATGTCACGTCCCGACACATATATTGGATTGGGTTTCATGTTTTGACACATATATTGGATCGGGTGTCACGTTCCGATACATCTATTGGATCAGGTATCACATTCCGATACACTAACAGTTTGAATATGGGTTCCATGAGAGAACTACTTGTGATTGTTTTGTTTATGTCTACTTGTCATTGATAATGGAAGACTGTATGTTGTTCTGAAATGATAACTGAACTATTTTTTGTATATGTGTGCTTACTGTGTTGTGATTATTCGTTGTATATTTATTAATTATTACATTTTAGAAAGATTAAATTAAATATTTAAACAATTAAGTGACAACTCTAATTAACAGCAACCCAAGAGAGTACTCACTCGTTAATGTTGTAGTCTTGTGCTCCTGTTATGACGGTGAATAACTTGCGAATGAATTTACATTTGTTATTAACATTATCTCTAATTAAGTAATTTTATAAATTTGACATGTTTAAATAAATTTAAATTACGTATTAAATAATATAATAAAAATCTAGCGTAAGAAAATTGAGTTTATTTGTCTATTTGAAAATAAAGACCTAATTAACGAAACACTAATCCACCGATCCATCATTTCTATTCAATCATTGAATGATATCGATATAGCAATATAGAAATTTAATTATGTATTACAATTTGTACAGGTGCGATAGAATCCTATATAAAATGTCGAAGAATGTAGATAGAAAACCCCAGAATAATGATTCTTACTATATTGTAATATTAGCTGGATCAATTTTACATTTTTTTTTTTTTTTTTTGGTTTTTCTATTCAGTGTTTGAAACTTATTTTGGAGCTCGAATTAAATTTAAATCGCACACTGCATGATTTATTTGATGGTGGCGATTCCAACATGATTTTCTTTATACTCAAAACTCAAACTTAAGACTTCTATTTAAGGGCGAAACAATTTCACTACTATCCAAAACCCTTATTATTCACAACAAAAATGTCAATGCTCATGGGCAGCTGGAAATACCATAAAGTCGTGACAAATGGTTTCTGAGGGAAAAATTTCAATGGTTTTGCGAATCCAGGAGCCACAATAAAGTGTTTTTTCTTTGACGGCCTTAATTAAGTATTCTTTGCATTCTAGAGAAGTTTATTTTTTTATTTAAAACAAAAATTTATTTTGAAAAAACAATCTCTTTTTTGCGCCAATTTTTCTTTCTAATTTTTTATATGGCAGGTATAAAGTTATAAGATTAAACGACATTATATTATATAATTATATTATATTATATTATATTATATTATATCTACTAGATCAAGATTCAAAATTTTCATTTTACTTTTTTGAACTTAGTATTAAATTAAAATGGTACAAGCTAACAATAAGTTGATAAAAGTTAAAGTTGTCGTGCTGCGGAATGGAGCCAAATATAATTTACGTGTTTCTACTTAATATTAATATATTAATAAACGAGATTTAAAATGTGTGTATTCCTCCGTTTTAATTTATTTGATGCAATTTGAGTTGACACAAAATTTAAAAAAAATATAATTTTATTGAACATTCGTGGTCTAAAATAAATTATAAATATTTATATAATTATAATTCATTTAAATTAAATTAATTAAACATAAAAATATGCCATTTTTTAAAATTGACTAAAAAGTGAGTTTTTTTTTTATATAAATAAGAGAGAGTATTAATTTAAAATTCAAAAGATTAAAATATTAAACTCATACTCCTTTTAGCTCTAATTACTTGTTCACTTTTAAATTGACATCTATTAAAAAAATAATGATTGACATAATGACTTTACAATTTTACTCCTATTATTTATTATTTATGATGTGGATGAATTAAAAATTTAAAATTTTTAAGATTTTTTAAAAATTAATTAATTAAAAATAAAATAAGTAAAATAAATTTATCATTTCTTAATTTGTCAAAAGGGACAATTAAAAAAGAAAAAATGACCAAGAAATAAGTACGGACAAAGTGCCGCTAAACTGCCAGAAATTTTTGGATAAAATTTGGCCACAAACATGTAAAAGACTATAATAATCTTTTCTTTTCAAAATAAAATTAAAGTCTTCCCAAAATAAAATAAAATTGTAGGATGCATTTATTATTTTAACCACATGAACTCTTTGGTCCCACTTATTAAAGCATTTAATAATTAATTCTTTTTTAAATTCTTTACTCTTCTTTTTTTTCTTTGCCAATTTACTTCTGCTTCTCCTTTTTATAAAATAAAATTTTCTGTCATGGTCTCTAAGTTGTTAATTATGATAATTTATAGTACCTTTTTACTTAATTTTAAAAATAATATATATTACTTTCTTTGTTTTAATTTATGAGATTTCAAAAATTGGCCATTTTTTATGTCTTTTAAATATATTAAATTGTTAATTATTGTAATTTATATTATCCTTTTAATGTAATTTTCAAATAGTACATGTCATATCCCATATTCCAAATTATGTGGCATTGATAAATTTTTTGAAGTAAAGTGATTTTTTTATATGTAATTTTAAATTTTTTTTAAATTGTTAATTATTAAAGGTCTATCTTTGATTGAGTCATAGTGTAGAAATGTTAAGTGTAGTTAATTAGGATCAACACTTTAAAGTAATTTAAGTTTTGATAACATGTCAAATTTATTGAATTACTTAATTAGAGATAATATAAATAACAAATATAAATTCATTCGCAAGTTATTCACCGTCATAAGAGGAGCACAAGACTACAACATTAACGAGTGAGTATTCTCTTGAATTGTTGTTAATTAGAGTTGTCACTTAATTATTTAAATATTTTAATTTAATAAATATAATAATTAATAAATATGTAAAACTTCGGCATTGATGTGTAACTTTCTTGGGTTGATGTTAAATGAGGTTGATATCCGATAATACTCATGAACTATATGATATTTATGATTTCTATAATGTTTTGATATCTACCATGTTTAAAGTTTTTTGAGTTATGACTGTCGTTATTAAAATGTTTTCAAAATGCATTTTATAAATATATTTAAAGATGTAAGATTTTAAATTTAAAACTCTTAAATATTAGAAATTCTTTCCTTTATTCATTTTCTTATCATTTACATATAGTTTTAGTGCAAAATTTATATAAGGTGAGATTTTAATAATATTGAATTTTAAGTGTCATTAGTTTTTATATTGTTCTATTGATAAAATATTTTGGTAAAATTTTCAAATAGCATATCTACTTTTTCACGTCCTACTTCTAGAGATGGATAGAAAAAGTTTGAAATGAAATTTTATTTTTAAATTATCAACAGAAAAATTATATTATAAATAAAATTGCATAACTTAAATCATAGCAAAAAATGCTTAAACTTTTATGTTGGCAATTTCACTTATTGCTTATTACTTGTAATACTTAAGTAAGAATTATATTTTAGATTTCTTTTCTTACAATGTGTTGATATCTACCATATTGAAGGTGTTTCAAATCTTTGACTGTCGTTATTGAAATGTTTATTAATTATATTTAAAATTATTTAAATATATTTTAAATTTTTTAAAATATAAGAACTAATAAAACTACTTAATTAGAGGTTATATTAATAATTAAGCAATGATTCACAAGTTATCAAATAGACATAACAGAAAGATGCAAAACTACAACATTAATACATGATTCTTTTGGGTTGATATTGACCAAGATGAGTACATATGAACTATGTGATTCTTATCATTTTTATTGTCATTGTCGTTGAGTGGATAGTATATATCACATTTTAATTTTAATTTTTTTTTTTTACATATTTCATTATTTTATAAATCTTAAATTTGAATTAAGTGTGAGTAGATTTATTTTGTATTTAATATTATTAATAAGATTATCTTGTAATTTAATTTTTAAACTTTATCTTCTAATTTAATTCAAACTTTGATTTCTTTATTGATAATTTTATTTAAAAAAGAAGAAAGAAGAAGAAAAAATTATAAACATATTGATATTTGGCCATTCTGAGCCATTCTAAAAGAAATTGAATAACATGCTTCATGAAAGTTATAAAATATGGGAAATTAGTCCATCCCTATGTGTTGAGAAACTTTTTTATTATTAAAAAATAATTAATAAATAAATTTGTAAAATAAAGTAAAAATATTAATACTCCGTCCCATTTTATATGTCATTCCTTTCATAAATAGTTGGTCCATAATATTATCTCTGTCCCATATTATAAGTCACCCCTTTCTAAAAATAATTGGACCACAAGATATGTCATTTTATAAAATTTATGCATAAATTACCATATTTTACCCATTATACCCTTGATTGATTAATTAATTAATCTTAAAAATGTATTTACTTTGACTAACCTAGGAAATCTACAAGTAATTAATTTTAGTGGGTGAGCATTTCATTCATTAATTAATTGTTTTCTTTATTCATTACTTATTCTATAAAATCTGATTTTGAAAAACAATATCAACAAACAAATTAAAAATAAAAGATGAAAAAAAAAAATCAAAAATAATCTTGAAAGTTGAAGCTTCAACAAATTTTATCAAGGAGGATGACATTTCAAAAATTTCAAATGATGTAAAAATAGAAGACTCAACCAAAACATGTGAAAGCCAAATTGAGAAAAATCAAGATCCAAATAAAGTAGTTATGCACCATTTAAATCAAAAAAAAAAAAATGATTTGTTGAACTAGAACTAAAATTCATTTGTCAGCTAATTTCATTATCAATAACATCAAATTCAGTAGGAAAATTTAAATCAATATGAAGTAATGGAATTTGAATATTTTGTGATATTGTCATGTTTGTTTTAAGAATTCATATATAAAAATATAAAAAAAAAATACACAAAATATATAAGAAAATTGAGGTGGTGAAAAACTTGATTTAAATTTTTTTTTGGATCAATTGGTGAAAAAATTTGACTCCAAAAAGTAAAATTTAAATAGTCATCCAAATGCATTTATATTTTTGAAATCTAACATTTCAACATTTATTACAAAGTTGTCATAAGCAAACATTAAATAAGGGCATAAAGGTAAAATTACATTATTTCTTAATACAAGTGCAAATGAAAAATGTGACTTATAATATGGAAGTCATTTCATAAAATCAATGCATAAATTACCATATTGTTCCTTTTTTACCCTTGTGAGTTATTAGCCTTGCAAATATATATTTGATTAACTTAGAAAAACTAAGTAAACGATTCATGTTCATTGATTAAATTAATTAATCAAAATAAATTAATTCATATTCATTGATTGAAAACTCGAGTTTCAAAAAAATTAGATAAGAGTAGAAGGATAAAATTACATTAATTTTTAATACAAATATAAAATAAAAATATGACATATAAAATGAGAAGGAGCAACTACCATATCAAGAATATAATGTGAATATGTATTCTTTTATGGCCAAAATTATTCTGGTCAAAACTGAATTTTGTTTACGAGTTCCGAAGTTAATTTCTGCTCTTCACATGCTCTCATAGTTTATGGCGACACGACGTGTCTAGCATGCAAAATTGTACAACTAAAAAAAAAATCCTCCTCCATCTATTTGGTATCGTTGACTTTACACATCTTTTAAGCAAATTTTAACAAAAAATAATTTTATTAATAATATTTTAAAATGTTATTTAAATTATTATTATTTTATACAATTACATAATACTAAAGATAGTAGGAGAAAAAATAATATAAATTCTTAATTTATTAAAATAAACAAGTAAATAAATAATATATTCTCTGTCTCAATTTGTGTGATTTACTTTCATCGTTAGTCGGTTCCAAAAAAATGACGGATTCTTATATCAAGTATTTTTTCTGTACATTTTTACTTGTCCACTATGTTAAAAATAATTGTTTAATATTACTTGTCTAATTTAGAAAATCAAGAAATAATTTATCTTTTTATGTCTATTTTATCTTTGTTATTATATCTAATATATTTTCAAAGCATTAAATCAATATATAGTATACTATCTCTATTATTTATTGTTTCTTAAGACAAATATCAAATTAATAATGACCAACTATTATTGAATAGAAAAAATAACAATTTAACTTTAAAATATTTATTTTATACTTAATAAAATAATTTATAGCCATACAATTATTTATTATTTTTATACCATAAATTTTAAAAATCTTTATTTCTTTTTTATATTTCATGTCAAGTAAATCTAACTTATATAAAATGCAATGGAACGAAGAGAGTACTTTAATTGGATGATTTAATATAATTATTAAATGGGAATTTGGCCGCAAAGGCAACACTGTCTCTATGGCGCAATTTTCAATCTTGCAGTGGAAATTAAAGTGGTTCTGCAAGAAAGTTCAGAATGTGAACGACACACTGAAAAGAGCACCATCAAAACATGTAGCGCAATCACGGGATTGTTCTTTTCTTAATTACTCTGGTTTCATATTTTTTTATTCCACCCGCATTAAGAAATTAAATAAATTTATTATTTTACTTTTTTTAATTTTTTTGAAATCTCAATCAATAAATACTTATTTTGTTCCTAATTACTTATCACTTCTTATTTTATAGTTTCTCTAATTACTTATTCATTTTGATAAATTAAGAAAGAACAATTTTTTTTTACCTATTATACTCAATTAATTGCTTTAAAAAAGGTAGAACTTTTTGAAAATCTTACATTTTTAATTCATCTACTATTTCATAATTAATAGGGGTACAATGATAAACTCACTATATCAATTTTGTTTTCTTAATAAGTGTGTCAATTCAAAAGTGGACAAGTAATTAGAGACAGAGGGATTATAAATTAATTTATTTTGATTAATTAATTTGACCAATCAACATGAATTATTCACTTAGTTTTTCTATGTTGATCAAATATATATTTTTAAGGTTAATAACTCATAAGGATAAAATAAAAAGAATATTGTAATTTATGCATTAATTATTTAATTTTATGAAATGACAATTATTATAGATCAATTATTTATAGTAAGAATGACATATAAAGGAACAAAGGGAGTATAAATTTTGAATTTAAATTTTAAATATATATATTTTTAATAAAAAGTATTTTCTTTTCAATGAAATTTTATGTAGCATGAATTTAAAGTAATCAAATTTTAATATGAATATTAAACATTCGACATCAGAAAAAAAAAAGGCACCGCAGAGAGCCAGTATACGGCCATTTGATGACTAAACACCAGAAGGGAGAAATTACATCTACTTTACACATGTATATTTGATTTGAGTAAAAACTAATCTAACTAACGTAATTTAATTGGATATATTAGGTATGTTTGATCATGCACTATGAAATTATAATATAAAATTATAAAATGAAATTAAAATTTTATTTAAACATGCAATTTAAATTTTTTATATTATAGGTTTTATCATAAACATAAAACCTCCCATAAGTTATAAAATCATTAAAATTATCTCAATTTTTTATATAACCTTACCAAATAAGTAAAAATTTATAAAATCACATAATACACTATCACGAAAATATTTTAAATAAAATACAACACTGATTAATCAAACCTTAATTTTATAAATAAAATTGAACATAAGTTATAGTGTTCAAGTTGTTAGCAACTAAGAAAATTGTTTTTTCCAATTAATGTCACATTGATTAGTCTTGTCTACTCAATATAATGATGAAAAGTTATTTTTTATTAAACATTTCTTTGAATAACGTAGTAATAAATTTGATAAAATTGGTGAATGTAAATGATAAATTAAAAATTGATTTGTAATAAAAATAAATTTTATATTGACGAAAATAATCATTTATATGAGATATAAACGGTTTAAAAAGTATTGATATTAATTATAAATTTTATTTACATATGAAATATATATATATATTTCATATGTAAATAAAATTTATAATTAATATCAATACTTTTTAAACCGTTTATATCTCATATAAATGATTATTTTCGTCAATATAAAATTTATTTTTATTACAAATCAATTTTTAATTTATCATTATATATATTAAATGTATAAAATATAAATTTATGGGTTAATTTTTATATTTAAAAAACTCAATTCATGATTTAAAATTTTTTTAAATCATAATTTTTAAAAATTTGAATTATATTTCATGTATAAAATATAAATTGTGGGTTAATTTTTATATTTAAAAAACTCAATTCATGATTTAAAATTTTTTTAAATCATAATTTTTAAAAATTTGAAATATATTTCATAATATGAAATTATGAAATGAAATCAATATAAAATCTCATAATCAAACGTCTACTGAAAAGGTATTCTCTATTGTTAAAAGAAGTACAGTTAAATTTGTGTTATGTGATTTAAGGAGATGATAATTAAATTATTTTTTATAACAAAATAATAATATAATATAGATAACAATTGAATGATAACAAGCCTCAAAGTGCAATGCGAAATCATTTTTCCCCCATGAATTTTCATTTACAAATTCTTCACTACAAATTTTAAATAACATTAAAATCCACCCAATAATGCCTTGAATCTCTTGAGTTTTTCATTTTTACTGAGTATAATCTTTTGCTGAGAATTTTATTTATTTATTTATTTTATTTTTATAATTTTTTTTAATTTTTTTAATTTTTATTGTAGAATAATAAGTATATCAATTAATCGTTCTTTCATATTTTTAATGCAAACTTAATGATCGTTATTTTCGTTACTTATATATTTTTATTATCATAATCTTTAAAATAATTAATAGTCGTATTCATAACATTATTTGTTATTCTTATTATTGTCCTATAATTGTAGCACAGTAAAATTTTGTAAAAAAATGATCATATTAGTCTTTTAAATTGTTATGTTTTCGGCACTTATTTTATTCATATTTTAATTTGACTTGAAGAATAAAATGAATGCTATTGAATGCTGATCGGTTTGTGGGAATTGATGTCAACAAGAGCTCGAAAAATTGTGTACTGATTTCGTATTTTTCCTTTTCATTTTTTAATGATTAAGATTATAAGAATAATGTTGCATTTTTTTTTGTTCTCTTTATGATTTATGTTTGTTTTGTATTTATAATTTTCTTTATTGTCGTAAGCTTATATTTTTTTCTGGTTCAAAATAACATATAACTTTGTTGAAAGTCATCTAACAATTAACCAAATATTTTTCTCTGTGACAACAATATATGTCTAAATAAATATATATTGATATCATATCATCTATCATAACCATGCGAAACAATGACAAATTCACTAGTATAATATATAGTTAATGAGGGATTCGGCTCCCCTCCATTACCTCTTCTTTCCATTTCGTCAAGTGCATGTCTAGATTAGAGATATGTGTCTTATTTAAAGTTTAGAGGTCAAGATTATATCATATTAACAAATATCATAATCATAGTTAAGTCAACTAATTTTAAAAAACTACTCTCCAAATTTGGTTAGAATTACAATATATTTCATACAAAATTTGATATTTATTAATATCATTAATTTCATCTTATATTTTTATATTAAAATATTAAAATTGTAGAACATGAAATGTTAAATTTTATGTAATAAATAATAATCTTCAGAAACATTTGCATTTTAAAAAACGTTTTCTTTTATTTCACAAAAAAAAAAAAAGATAAAATATTTTTTTAAAAAAAAATATTTTCCCCTTCTAACACAATAGCCACATTTTCTCCTTAGAATATTTTTGTTATTTCACGTTTTTATTTCGTGTTCTTTTATTTTATGATTTTTTTAACATTGATAATTCTTCTATCTTTTGTTTTGTTTCTCAACATAGTATAATATTTTAAGAATAAAGTTTACTGGTATAAAAAATTGTTTATTTGATTTTCACCTTAATATTTAAATATAAAGTATAAGATGAAATTAATGATATTAATAAATACTCCCTCCGTCTCATTTTGTGTGACACTTTTCGAATTTCGAGATTCAAATAAGTCTAACTTTGACAATAAATTTTTCATAGATCTTTTAAACATTTTGAATTACCAATTGTTGTGACTTATAGTACTTATTATCTAGTTTACAAATATATAAATTTCATTTCAAAAAAGAATTAAAGATTTCATGCGCAAATTTTCGATCAAACTTAAACTGTTTGACTCTCGAAAAATGCAAAGTGCCATATTAATTGAGACAGAGGGAGTATCAAATTTTGTATGGGACATATTGTAATTCTTACCAAATTTAGAAAATAGTTTTCTAAAATTAGTTGAGCTAACTATGATTATAATATTTGCTAATATAATATAGTCTTGCCCTTTAAACTTTAAATAAGACACATGTCTCTCATCTAGATGTGTACTTAACGAAAGGAAGGAAAGAGATAATGAAGGAGAGCCGAATCTGTTAATGAGTTGGTATGTACTTAAAAAAAAAAAGTACTATAATAGAACTAAAGTATCAAAATTTAAGAAATACCAAAAATAGCCTCGATTGGCAAGCTGGTAAAGACAACTATAAGAGGTGCTTCATACCTCTTCTATATATTGTTAGTAAATTTGACATACAGTTGCTTCAAAGGAAGTTGCCTACTCTTATAATGGCAAATAAGCTCAGGTAATTAAGTATTCATTTAAATTAGTGGTGCTAATCTATATATTAATTAATTACTTCATCCGTTTCACAAAGAATGGTCTAGTTTGACTTGGCACGAAGTTTAAGAAAATAAAGAAGAATTTTGAATCTTGTCATCCTAGATTAAAGTTATGTCAAATGTACAAAATTGCTCTTTAATCTTGTGGCTTAAACATGCCACGTAGAAAGCTGAAATTAAAATATTACAAAAAAAAAAAAGTTTAATTTTTTTTAAACTGACTAAAAAGAAAAAAAAGTAATTAAAACGGAAGAGTACTATTTAGTACAGTTATAATTTCTTTCTTTCTTTTCTCTTGCATGCTCATTCTGTTAATTAATTAGCTAGCTGTCTCAAATTGTGATAAAATGTGTATTGTTAGCTTTAATCAATTTTTCTTTTTTTGTGGTATATATATATATAAGCATCGGACCTGTAGGTTGGAGGGCAAAGTGGCTGTAATTACGGGTGCTGCAAGTGGCATTGGAGAAGCAAGTGCTAGATTGTTTGTCGAACATGGTGCTCGTGTTGTCGTTGCAGATATTCAAGATGAACTCGGTCTCCAAGTAGTTGAGTCCATCGGAACTGACAAAACCACCTACCGACACTGCGACGTCACAGACGAGAAGCAAGTCGAGGATACCGTAGCTTACGCGATAGAGAAATATGGTACTCTTGACGTCAAGTTTAGTAATGTCGGGACGCTGAATTTCTGCAGCGTCCTCGATATGGACGTGACAGCATTCGATGAGACGATGGCCATCAACGTACGAGGATCCGCGTTAGCGGTCAAGCACGCGGCTAGAGTTATGGTTGATAAGAAAATTCGGGGATCCATTATATGTAACGTGAGTATAGAGGGTATTGTAGCTGGGGCCGCTTCGTTAGCCTACATTGCGTCAAAACATGCAGTTGTAGGCATTGTGAAAGCGGCCGCACGTGAACTAGGTCCACATGGGATAAGGGTGAATGGGGTGTCGCCTTATGGAATAGCGACGCCCCTGGTGTGTAAAGCCTATGGGTTGGATGCGGCTCCACTGGAAGCAGCAATAAATGGAAATGCAAACTTGAAAGGTATTACGTTGAGCACGATGCATGTAGCACAATCAGCACTTTTCTTGGCGTCTGATGAATCTGCTTATACAAGTGGTCAAAATTTGGCTGTCGATGGTCGACTTAGTTCTATTTTGAAGCTACATTAATAAATTGTCAGTCTCTTGTGTTGGTGTGCTGTGATGATGTTGGCCTTAATTTCTCTTTTGGAAGCTACAATAAATCCTCACTCTCTTGTGAGTGTAGTACTGTTTCACCTTGTTTCGTTTTGAATTTTCAACTTAAATAATACATTATTTACTGCAATTAACAAAAATAATTAGTACAATATTTTTTAAAATTTACGTAAATTGATTAAACGTATTTATAAGTCACGTTTTAGGGAGCAACATTTTACTGAAAAATTCTGACGCCAAAGCTGTAGATTGACAGAGTAAAGAAGTAGAATTTCTCTTTCCTTATGATCACTTTTTGGGGGGCAAATAGTTGTCATTTCCTCCACGGTCTTTTCTCTTTCTACTAGACAAAGCTTAGGTCTCCGTGCAATGTTTTAATTCTCTCTCCCTGTCTGAGTTTATGTGTTTTTTTTTTAATCATTTCAAAAAATTGACATATTTTAATTATTTAAATGATTTATAGTCACATAAATTTTTCTTATTTATTTTAGATCACAAATTTTAAAAGTCTTTTTTTTTTAAACTCAAGTCAAAGTACATTACATAAAATGAGATGGAGGGAGTAATATTTTCTTATTTTAATTTATGTGATATAAGTAGGATTTTAATATTATTTTTAGATATTTAAGGTTAATTACTTTTTATTTGTGCAAATTTATTATGAAAATGTCAATTAAGATATCTATAATTAGAGTATTTTTCGTCATGATCGTTGAGTTTTTACTCAAAGTAGTTACAAAATATAAACAAATATTACGGACATTCAAAATAATAAAACAATACCTAAAGCTATGAATTTAAAATTAAAAATCATAGCAAAAACGGATTTCATAATTTCGAAAAAATTATACACTAATCAAATTAATGTAGAACAAAAAAAGTAATTTTTCTTAAAAAGATTTCCGAAAAAGCTGAGGCAGACACTTCGACGGAGATGTGCCTGCTTTAGCATGAAGTCTTGATTTTAAAACTAAAAATCATAGCTAAAACAGATTTAATAATTTCAAAAAAATTGTACATTAATAAAATTAAATAGAACAAAAGAAATAAATTTTTAAATTTTTTTGAAACATGATGAAGCAAGCACATCAATGGAGACATACCTACTTCAACGCAAACTCTGTATAAGAACTTTTTTTTTTGAAACACGCTAAAGCAAGCACTTGGAAACTCCCTCTTATATAATAAGAGAATCTTCTCCTCTCTATAAAAAATGGTGAATGCAAACATTATTATAAAATATGATCATCAAATACATTTGGTTACGTTACTTAGAGTAACAAAATACCAATAAAACGTTACTCGTACTTACGATTTTACTTTGTCTGACTCATTTTATGTCTGTTAAAAAATTTTAATAGTAAAATATTATAAAGCATTATCATCTAATATATTTATTCTATTTATGTAAATTTCAAAAAAATATATATTATTTTTGTTAACTGCTTTAAATAATGCATTGTTTAAGTAAAAATAGGATAGTTATCAATCATGGGTTGCTGATTCGTGCGTCATTCACAGTTTATTCAGTTTATTCAAGGCATAATACATAAATATACTTTTTCATTTGGCCTCATTTCACATTTACGCCTTCTAATTTTGAGTATGCACAAGTAAATACTTAAACTTGTATAAAGTTGAACAAATAAACACTTGAGTCTTACGTGACACAATACACGTAGGACACCATGTAGGACAAAAAAATGACATATAGAATGTCATGTATGACATGTGTGTCTATTTGTTCAACTTTACATAAGTTTAGTTGTCTACTTGTATACACCCAAAATTAAAAGGCATAAATATAATTTAAAATCAAGTAAAAAGACAAATTTATGTATTATGCCTCTGTTCAACATTGAAATGTGACAAATAAGCATCATCTACTATTTGAATAGTCTTTGGCTTTATACTTCAATCATAGATATGATTTCAAATTCTATCTATTTTTGAAAGTCTTTTTAGGATAGGATTCTCTACGGGAAAGAAAGGTTTATTTCTTTAAATTCAACTTTGAAATTTTCTTGCCATTATTAGTGTTATTTTTATAGTAAAAATGGTCCCAAACTAGCATATGTTATAATCAAGAATCATAGCCATTTTGACATTGTTAATAAAAGGTCAAAAATATTTTATTTGAGGAACAAGATTTTTATTTTGAAAATTAAGGTGTGTTTGGCTAATCAGTAAAATTACTTTTAAAGAGCAGTAAAAAATATTTTTTTCTATGATTGGAAAGAAGCTAAAAAAACAAAGGCAAAAACAGAAAATTATTTATTTTAAGATCAAAACTATTGTCATATATACACATTTATCAATAAATATGTTCTTTATATTTATTTATTTTTTGTGGTGAATTTTTCATATGTAGTAATTTAATTGTTGAATATTTTTTCAAATTTATTTTTCTTGATACTTTTAATTATATTTAAATATATCAATATTTAATTTATTTTTTGTTCATCTATATATAATATTGATTGCAAAATTAAATATGTAGATTTTAATTTAGTAAAAATTTAATTAATTTTTTTATCATAGATATTTAAAATAATTTCTATATATAAAATAATCTTAATATTAAGAGTGCATTGACAATCATCCTTTTTTATTTGCAATTTGACTCTCAAAAGTACATTTTAAAAAAGATTATTCAAATACAATCTGCTTATCAAAAAACACTTTTAAATGAAAATTAGTATATCACAATTTTTTTTTTCAAAAACACTTTTCTAAAAAACTATTTTCAGAATGTACTCAAAAAATAAATGTTTTTAGTAGCAATGCGAAACAATTTTTTGAAAGTGTTAGGATTAATATTTCAATTAATTTTGAGATAGTTCATCCGATAAAAAAAATCTGGATTTTCAAAAGAAGTAAATATTAATTGAAAATTTATTTTTTATTTAATTTTTGACATTTTAGATTTTTGAAAGATACATTTATTTGTAATGTTCACGAACCTATTAATAACTCCTTTTTAATGAAATTTGTTTCCGTTCAAAAACATTTATTCTATAAATAATGTTTCTTTTCTTTGAAAATATAATAACTTCAAAAATACTTTTTCTTGAAAATATTTGAGAGGCATTGATCAGGAAATGAAATCTTCGATTTAAGAATAGAAAAACAAAATTTTTGGGTGTTTACTTGTTTTATGGCTTAGTTGAATTTGAAGATAGAATTGTTATTTATTTTTTTGTTTGCTCATGGGAGAGACTTCAATTGTCTTCAAAAACATATTAACGTGTTTGTAAGCTAAGAGAGTTTAATTTTTGAATTTCTTGTACAATCATTGTTGTTCTAACAATTTGAAGATGACTGTCTCAATGACTTCTACATCAATATAGATAGTGCTCTATCTTCGCCTAATTCTAATTTTAAATTATTTGATGATAAAAACTTCCTCAGATGGTGTGAAAAGATGAAATTCTTTTTAAGATGATTGAAGTTGACATATGTTCTTGAGAAATCTTATTCTGACGCTCTTGATTCTGAGATAGTAACTAACGAGACAATTTTAATTAAAGAACAAATTGTCTAGTAGCAAGATGATGATTATTCAAGGAAGGATTTTATTCTCGAAGGAATGTACAACAAATATTATGATCAATATAATGTTAAATACAAATTTGCTATGGGGAATTGAGATACTCTCCAAGCTATGTGTTTAACAGAAAAGACGAATTCAAATAAATTTCTTGTTTCACATTATATGAAATTCAAAATAGTTGATGTCAAATCAATCATTGAACAAGTACAAGAATTTCAAATATGAATGCAAGAATTTCTATGGAGAAACCAAGAAGGTCCCATTTCTTCTTGGGTTGGTGTCTGCACTTTGTAGACGAATAAAGGGTACCTAAGGATGACACCAATAGGGTGGAAAAGATGGACTACAATTTCAACCCTTTAATGGTAAGGACACATCCTTTTGAAAAGAGGAGGAGGAGGAGGAGGAAGAGGACAGGCGAGGTAGAGAGTAGTTGATAACTCCATGAATGGAGGTTGAGAACTAGAAGCAATTACAGAGCATTTGAAGGAAGAGGAAAGAAGAGAATATTATTGTCTTGATTCAATGAATCTGTACATGTATGCCCTTTTATACTACACTATCAATGAAAGAGTGCAAAATATCTCGTAACAACTTTGAAACTAACTACTGCCACCTCATTAGCTTGTAACTAACTTTTAAATACTATACCTAACATAACCATACAACTTGTTAGCTCTTCACTGCACTTGCTAACACTCCCCCTCAAGCTTACGATTGAAATACATTCTTCATTCCAAGTTTGCTTAGTAGTAGATTGTGTTGTCCTTGTCCAAGACTCTTTGTAAGTAGATCAACCAGTTGATTCTTGGTGTTAATGTATTCTGTCTGCAGTACTTCTTGATAGATTCTTTCTCTCATAAAATGACAGTCTATGTTTATGTGTTTTGTACGCTCGTGAAAGATAGGATTGACAACTATTTGGATGGTTGTCTTACTATCACATACCATTTTAACTGGTAATGTTACATTGACTCCCAGCTCCTTGTATAAGCCTATTAACTAAGTTATTTCAGCTGCACATGTAGCCACGCTCTTGAATTTTGCCTCAGCTGAGCTTCTTGACACAGTTCCTTGCTTCTTAGACTTCCAAGATATTAATCCTCCTCCAAACTTCACCAGATACCCTGTAACTGGCTTTCTTGTTTCAAGACACGCCCCTCAATCAGAGTCACAATAGGTTGTTAGCTGTGTGGTTTGTTCTGCTGGCATTAGTAGTCCTAGACTAGGGGCTTTTTTTGATATACCTTATTGCTCTTAATGCTGCTTCCATATGTGATTCCTTCGAACAATACATGAACTGGCTAAGAACTTATGAAGTAAAAGCAAGATCAGGCCTAGTCATGGTTAGATAAAGGAGTTTTCCTACCAACTTTTAATACATTGTGGGATTAGCAAGTGGCTTATCATGATCAGGATTTGAACCAGTCACATGTTCATAAACTGATGTGAGTTTTTTGTTTAGCTCCAATGGTGTATTAGCAGTCTTTGCTTCTCCTAGGTCAGTCTCAGAAATCAGCTCCAAGGCATATTTCCTCTGTGTCATCAGTATACTCTTGTTTGATCTAGAAAACTCAATACTTAAGAAGAATTTTAGTTCCCCTAGGTCCTTCATTTTGAACTTCTTTTGAATCTCCTGTCTTGTGTTACATAGAAGTTGGTGATTGCTTCCAGTGATCAGAAGATCATCTACATATACTAGCACCACTACAATGTCACTTCCAGTTTGTTCTGTGAATAGAGAGTAGTCATAGTGGCTTTGTTTGAACCCCATCTGGACTAGTGTCTCAGTTAACTTCATATTCCATTGTCTAGGTGCTTGTTTCAAGCCATATAATGACTTGTGGAGTTTGCAGACCTTGTGACTCTCCCCCTGTCTGGCAAAACCACAGGAAATCTCCATGTAAACCTCCTATTGCAAGTCACCATTCAAGAAGGCATTGTGGACATCCATCTGATATATATACCACCCTTTTGATGCAGCCAAAGCTACCACAGATCTGATAGTCACCATTTTGGCTACAGGACTAAAAGTTTCACCATAATCAAGCCCATCTTGTTGATTGAAACCTCTAGCCACAAGTCTGGCTTTGTACCTTTCAACCTCCCTTGAAGCTAATAACTTAATCTTATATATCCATTTGCATTCAGTAGGTCTCTTTCCAGGTGGTAGATCAACTATGCTCCAAGTCTTATTACTCTCTAGGGCATCAATCTCTAATTGCATAGCCTGTCTCCACTCAGGATCAGTAGCAGCTTCTTTAAAAAAACTAGGTTCAGAGACAACTGAGTAAGCATTTAAAATCTCTCTATAAGTGGATGATAAGTGTTTGTAGGACAAATGATCTGCTAGGGAATAAGAACAGGCAGAAGACTTAGGCTTAGTAACAAAATCCTGCAACCATAGAAGAGGTTTGCTGGACCTAGTTGACCTTCTAGGAAGTGCCTCAGTAGTAGGAGGTATCTCAACAATAGACCCATGTGGGACAAGACTTACAGTGTCATCTACCCCATGTGGATCCTCAAGTGAATTAGGTGGAGGTGAGGCCATAGGTTCTGAGGGAATAGGAACATAGTCAATTACTGGAAACATAACATTTGGTGAGGCTTGTAGATGTTTGTAGGGAAATAACTCTTCTTGTAACACAACATGTCTATTAACAAAAAACATTTTGGCATGAAGATCATAAAGAATATAGCCCTTTTGTGTTGAGGAGTATCCTATAAATACTACAGGAGCAGCTCTGCAGAGAACTTATCAGGTTTCTTAGGACTAGTAGCATAACACAAGCAGCCAAATACCCTTAGGTGAGATAGGTTTGGAGGATACATATACAATTTCTCAAATGAGGATTTGTAGCCTAGTAACCTGGTAGGAAGTTTGTTTAAAAGATACACAGCTGTGAGGACACACTCTCTCCAAAACCTTAAAGGTATAGATGCTTGAAATCTTAGAGCTTTGGCCATATCAAGAATGATTCTATGCTTTCTTTCAGCAACCCCATTTTGTTGTGGGGTATATACACAAGTAGTCTGATGTACAATGCCCATTTCACTCAATAGATTCTGAAACTCAATATTTAGAAATTCACAATTATTGTCAGACCTAAATGTTTTAACACTTGTGGAAAATAAATTTTGAACTCTGGTAAGACAATGTTTGATTACAACTATTGAAGAAATCAAGAACACCCAAGTGTATCTGCTAAAATCATCTACAATTATAACAAAGTACCTCTTTCCATTATGAGTAGGAACTTTATAAGGTCCCCACAAATCACAGTGAATCAACTCAAATACAGTAATAGTGTTACAAACACTTAAAGAAAATGGAAGTTTTGATTGTTTAACTACAGGACACACAGTGCAATGAAATTGTTCTGTGAAGTTTAGAGATCTAAGAGACTCATGTCTCTTTATTACATCAATTGGAGCATGTCCTAACCTCTTATGCCAAACATCACCAAAAACAGACTTAGCAGATATAGGAACTGCAATAGTAGTATTGACTAACTTCTTTGGAGTGTTACTTGGTTCTTCATGAATAATGTAGAGTCAATGCTCTTCTTTACCAATCCCCTTCACCTGACCAGTGGAGAGTCCTGGAAAACACAAAAGTCAGGAAAAAATGCTACCATACACTGTAATTCTTTGGTGATCTTTGAAACTGATAGTAAGTTGCACTTGAACTCAGGAATAAAGAGAACATTAGAAATGGATTGATTTGTGAACACATAAGACTTGCCAACATGTGATACTGACACATTTTTTTCATTTGGTAGATGTACTCTATTATCTGTATGAGGAGGTGTCTTCTTAGCTTTGTCAACAATATCCATGTTAGATGTAATATGAAGAGAGACTTATGTATCAATAATCCATTTACTGCTACAACTATTACTACAAGATAGAGCTGTAAGAGTGCTACCTGCATTTGTAACAGTGGCAATGTTTGTAGAGGACTCTCCTACCTTGTCACCTCCAGATTTTGTAAGGAGTTGTAGTATCTATTGGTATTGATCTGAAGTGAAGAATGTACCGGTTTTTGACCCTGCACCAGCTCCTGATTGATTTAAAAGTGAATTGTTGTTTACCCTAACCTCATGTCCACACTCCTCTGAAGCAGTAGCTTGATTAACATACATGTTTGACTTTTTCTTAGATTTGAAATTTGCAGGATATCCAACAATTTTATAGCATTGTTCCTTAGAATGACCTTTACACCCATGGTGTTCACACACAAGCAATGACTTCCTGGCTTTATAACTTCCTCCAGCAGTACTGGGACCACTACTTTATCCACCACCAGATCCTCCTGAATATGAACCACCTGCTCCACTTGGAAAAGAGTTTTTAAATGTACATGTTCCACTACGGTAGGTGTTGCTTCTATGAGTATACAGTGTTGTTCCTTCTATCACCCCTGAGCTATTAGAAGTAGAACTGCTAGATTTCTCTGACTCTCTTGGTCAATAATAAGAGCATAAGCCTTGTTAAGTGTTGGCATATGACTCATCATGAGAATCTGACTTCTAGGAGTTGAGTAGGACTCATTTAGTCCCATAAGGAACTGTAAAAGTCTTTGATAGTCATAATGTTCACCAAATTTCTTTGACTCTGGATAGTGACAACTAGGACATGGAATAAGAACATCATATTCATCCTAAAGATCTCTTAGCCTAGAATGATAGTCAGCAACAAACATAGTTCCCTGTACCAGTGTGTGAATCTCTCTATACAATTGAAAAATCCTAGATCCATTTACTGTATCAAACCTCTCTGTCAGATTTAGCCACACTTTTCATGCATCTGAAGCATACACTGTAGAGCTTAGAAGTCCTAGTCGTACAACATTTATAATCCAGCTTAATACTACAGCATTGCACTTTTCGCACTGATCAAACAGAATTGGTTCAAACATGGACTTAGGAAATCATCTATCTACAAAGCCTAGCTTGCCTTTCCCTACCAATCCAATCCTAAAAGACCTACTCCACAAAGCATAGTTTTCTGAACCAGTTAACTGAAGAGAGATCAAAGAACTACTTGGAGTATTAGTGTGTTGAAGAAATAGTGGATAATTGTGATCAATTACTGGAAATACAACCTGATTTGAAGTTCCAATTTCAGTGTTTGTTTCCTTAGATGCACTTCCATTCGCCATTGTTGTTTAGCTTTACTTTTGATGCTTCCTTTCAGTCCACCTTTAAACAGTGGTGAACCTTAACACCTTTTTCTTAGCTACTAATTGTTTTAACCCTTTGCGATCGAGCTCTGATACCATGATAACTCCATGAATAGAGGTTGAGAACTAGAAGCAATTACAGAGCATTTGAAGAAAGAGGAAAGAAGAAAAGATTATATTAATGTCTTGATTCAATGAATCTGTACATGTATGCCCTTTTATACTACACTATTAATGAAAGGGTGCAAAATATCTCTTAACAACTTTGTAACTAACTACTGCCACCTCATTAGCTTGTAACTAACTTTTAAATGCTATACCTAACATAACCATACAACTTGTTAATTCTTCACTGCACTTGTTAACAGTAGTTATGCCACATAGGGTTCGGATGATAAGGATGAGGACACCCTACCCCTACTTCTTAGTCCCAACAACTATTCTCCAGACGCCTAGAGGATGACTTGATTGACGTTCGAAGATCCGTGGGAGTTGTCACTGTTGGACCTACAAACCCGCCTCCCTTCGCCCAAAAGTGTGTAACACTCTGCAGGGAGATGGATGCAGAGAAAAAGAAGGGCCATTTTCGGGACCATTTACTTGCCAGGATGTGGAGGACCATTAAGGTCATTTTCAACTTTGTGGCCCCATAGCAGGAGCTTTTCCATCTT
Organism: Solanum bulbocastanum; assembly: GCA_037074985.1. Lineage (NCBI taxonomy): Eukaryota > Viridiplantae > Streptophyta > Magnoliopsida > Solanales > Solanaceae > Solanum > Solanum bulbocastanum. The sequence goes on along the minus strand of CM073599.1, from coordinate 34,905,337 downwards.
ACATGGGAGGACCTTCAGGAGTTTCCCTTCTTGAGCATTAAGAAGGCAAAAGATACCGCTCTAAGTGGTGTTGGTGCTTCCAGCTAGGACCCCTTACTTTGATATATTAGACTTGTTTTGGGTCGTTTGCCCTATTTAGGGCGTGTACTAGACATCTTCCATTTTCATGTTTTCCTTATTTTTGATGGTACATGAATATTCGATTCTAACTCTAATCACCATATATAAATGTTATGGTTGTTTTTAATCTATTTCTACTATCGCAACAATGATTTATACATAATTTAGTTATTTTTAAACCTCCCGTAAATAATAAGCAAAACATGAAAAAGCAAGGCAGGGGTTCTATTCCGCCCTATTACATCGACTAAGCTGCACGTCGTTACAATGACTGTTTCTATAGCGAAAAAATTCTTGTTGTAGTGGGAGCACTATAGCGGGTCAATTCCGCTATGGTGGCCCGAGGAGGTCAACTAGGAAATTCAGTTTTTGCAAGATTTCCAATTTCCAATTTCAAATATCAAAGTAAATTAGGGAATCACAACATAACCTTGAAAATAAATCCAAGATCGTTCCTAACAATGTATAGTTCTAACTTTGTATTATTTAAAACATCAGTTATATAAGCAACACATCCGAAACTTGTTCAAAGAATCACAACTCAATTCAATCATAGAGCAAATCATTTTGAAGTTATTATTCTAACCTTAAATGGTCTGGAATACAATTTCACAGTCATACAAGTAAATATACTTTAGAAATTTGTATTTATTCAGATAATACCAAACACATAATAACAATCATCAAATTGTATCACTACATCAAATTAGGTTTGTTACATTCTCTTCGCCACTCGCATCACGAACGACCATTAACTGACCATTTATGGATTTACATGACCCTTTAAGCTACAAATTGGAACTTTTCTTGTTCTAACTTTCCTTGCTTGTATTCCTTTCGTTACAATGACATTCAATTTACTTCGTCGACATACTATTTGAAATCCGGAGATACCAATTGAATAACCTATACAAGCAAGAAATAGACCACAAGAAAGGAGTGAAGAAGTGAGACGACTTCTTAGAATGATCCATAGCCCCCTAAAAATTAGATGAATAAAGTATCCTAAAAGATGAGGTCTCATTTACTTTCTTAAATTTCCTACCAAATCAAAATCAAACAAATATATTAATATAATTTTTATGTATATACCAAACATAAAAAAATTCACTTATTTTTCACAAAAATATTTTTCAAAACACCCTCCTTACTTGCAATTTTTACTCTTTGGGTGTGTTTGGTATGAAGGAAAATGTTTTCCATGGAAAATATTTTCCTAGAAAATGTTTTCTTGGAAATGAAGTGAATTTCTAATTTATTTTTTCATGTTTGGTTGGTGAGTAGAAAATATTTTTTAATATTTGGTTGGTGAATGAAAAATATTTTTCAGAAAATATCTTTTATTTTTGGTTTAAGACTAGAAAATATTCTTTAGAAAAATAATTTCTGATCCAAAAATCAACGCCGATAATTGATCTAGGACCCCACCCTAACACCGAAACTAGGACAAGACCCCGATTACCGTTCCAAAATCCAACCCTAAGATTTGACCCAAAATGTTTTTCAAAAATAATTTTTTTTATTGGGGTGCTGGGGGAGGTGTTGGTTGGGGGATGGGGTAGGGATAGGGGTGACATCAAAAATGATTTTTTTTTATATTTGAAATATTTTTCAAAAAATGTTAAAAAAAAAAATAAAAATTGCCAGAGGTTGCCTGGATAGGGGGTGGGGGTGGCGTAGATAACAATTTTTTTTTAAAAAAATTGAAATGTTTCTAATTTTTTTTTTAAAAAAAATTGACGGGGATGGCTTGGGTAGGAGGTGGCGTAAAAATGTTTTTTTTTTTTTTTAAAATTGAAATATTTTTCAAAAACAATTTTTTTTAAAAGAAGGTTTTCGACGGGCGTGGCCTGGGTAGGCGGGGGAGGGGGGGGTGACGTAAAAAATGAAAAAAAAAAAATTGAAATATTTTCCAATTTTTTTTATGGGGGTGGCCTGGGTGTGGGGTGGGATTAGGGGTGGTGGAGTGGGGAGGGGGATAGGGATAAAGGGTGAAAAATGAAGAATTTTTAAATTTGAAATATTTTTCAAAAATAATTTTTTTTTAAAAAAAATATTTGACGGGGGTATCCTGGGTTTGGAGATGTTAGGGGATGGTCTTGCGATGTGACATGGAGCGGGGGTAGCGAAAAAATGAAAAAAATTTAAATTTGAGATAGTTTCCCAAAACATTTTTTTAAAAGAAAAATTGATCGAGGGGAGGGGGAAGGAGTGGTCAGAGCATCGGGTGGAGTAAAAATGAAATTTTAAAAAATTGAAAAAAATTTCCAAAACATTATTTTTTGTGGGGGAATAGGGGTGGGGTGAGGTAAAAAAAAATTAAAATTTGAAATATTTTTCAATAATAATTTTTAAATTTTTTATTGTTTGGGGAGGGGATTGGGGGTTGGTTTGGGTGTAGGGGTAAAAATATGTTAGAAGGGAAGTCATTTTCTTTGAATTTGAGAAAAATAAGTTGATTTGAAAAATATTTTCCAAAACATTTAAGCCAACCAAACATGAAAAAATTAAAAAACATTTTTTTAAAAAAAATTTCCTTCCAAACACACCCTTTATATCTTCAATTACCAAGTCTCAAGGAGTAATTGTCTTAGTAACACTAACATGCTCATCTTCTACATACACACCCTTTATCTTCAATTACCAAGTCTCAAGGAGTAATTTTCTTAGTAACACTAACATGTTCATCTTCTACATATTAAACGACAATTATTAATTCCAAGGCAGTCAAAGATTTGAAAAAAATTATCTTCCTAGAGCCTTCCAACTTCCAAGGAGTAAATGAGATATAGTATTTGCCTCTTCCCAACGATCAAAGTCGGTCTCAAAATGTGGCCAATGAGGAAAAATCTTATATATGAATCTTATACATATGAAATGTTTGGTGAAAAATCGAAGTAAATTTATTATAAAGTAATTCTTCATAAATTCGCTACGAAATAAGACACAAATCAATTTTCAGATTTTGAAACTTTTTAAATAGTAAATTTAAACTACCAATAATATTAATATTACCTCTATCTCCATATATGAAAGTATTGAAAATATTATAACAAATTATATAGCATCATTATGAAATTATTTATCTCAAAATTATTATTCTAATTATCTTTCTAAGATAATGTGGTTTTGAACCAATTAACCACTACAAATAGTGAGGAATTTAGAGAACTTGAAAACTTTTAGCTAGGTTAGCCTTAGATGGAATCTGGCAAGGTGATGTTTAGGGTCATCCGGTAAAGGATGGGGCCTTTTATTTAGATTTGACTGATGTATACTTGTAGCCAAGTTATTAAAGAATTCATAAGGTCTTTTGGCATCAAATCCGGATAGGTAGAACTCTCAAAATTTAACTTTGTGTGAAAAGTATGAGCCGAAACATCAAGGGAAGAGTTTGTGTTGTAAAAAAGGTCTATTTTCGAATATTGAGCCACAGGAAATTCATCGACCTTGCATAGAGGACAACTTCTCGTTATAGAGTTGTTCATACCGCTATTGCGAGGTAAGTTATCGCTATAACGAGACTGGCGTTGCCATAGCTAGAAAATCGTGATTTTATGCAAAAAAAAAAAACAACCCAAAACACTTATTTTTTGCAATTTGAGTTCTTGAAGCAGAGAGGAGCGTTTTGGACAACCATTATCAACTTTTCCATGAAAACCACTGGTTAAGATAAGAATTTGACTCCTTGATCTTTTTAATTGTTTCTTAAGCCTTGGAAACTAGGTGGTTAACATTGGGGAAAAGTTTTGAACATGAATTCATGATGGGAAGAAGCCCTAAGTTGGGGAAGAGAATCTCATTTTGGTTGGGGTTGAAATTTGTTAGCAATTTGGGTAAACTAATAGGACATTTGTGATTGATTGAATGCTATAGCGTTTATTTTAGATCAAGAACAAACCAAGGCACTTCACAAGGGAAAAGCTCAGACTATTTAGAGTTTCAAAGGGGCTTGATTCAAGTTAGATGGTGGTTATATGCTTTTGGGATATGTGTATTTGCATGTTTATTACTTGTAGAGTCATGCTATGCAAAGTTGTAACACCCCTAAATATTAAAGCCAATATTCACATTTCAATACACCTTTTCTTAATTACTTCAATATGTTTTATTCTCATTTTAGAATTTGAAATTTTGCGATATGTACAAATTTTCTTAACATGAATTTGTGATGTAATTTGAGGGATTGTATTGCGGTATTTACGTAATATACTAATTATAATTGCCTATAATTTGATAAAAGAAGGTGATATATATATAGGTATTTATGTATGTATTTTGGGCAGTCAATTTTTTCACTCTTTGGGCAGCCACCTTTTCACACCTCCTTTAGAGAATTTGTTTTCCTGAACGCTAAGGAACCTTGAATACTCTCTCAAGACCATATTAATCCACAAAATATTAGGAAAAACTGTAATACCTCGGTTTTTGAAAGAACTAGAATTAGAAAGAACTATTTTGAGAAAGAATAAATTTGGAAATTTTGGCAAGTTATTCTAAGTAAGTTTTGGGTCACTTTCAAATGACCATAACTTTCAGTACAAGATGAGTTATATGGGCCATAAGATATCAAATGAAAGGTCTTGGAATCCTCTTTCCAACGCCACCAAGTTACTAATTTTCGAGTTTGTATGAGGGAAATATGCCTGTTTGAAGTCGGGTTGTCTAGTTAAGGAAAGTTACACTGATTTAATAAGGCTATTTTGGTCATTTCCTTACCCTATTAGATTAATTTCATTTTTAGTTATTAATTAAGGGTTTAAACTGATTGGGTTCAGTTTACACTATCATAATTCACGCTAGTGTTTTAGAAAAGATTTTAAGAAGAGAAAAGAGGAGAAAAGAGAAGAAAGGTCAAGTTTTCGTCAAGTTCTTGAAGTTTCATCGCGGATTTCGTCAAGGGTTTGATCCCTAAGAGGTATGTGAGTTCACATAGCATTGAGTTAGTTCACCCATACGTCAATCATAATTAATTCATCGTAATTTCGTTCTTGAAAGTTGAGGATTTGAGTTCCTGCTAAGTTTTGTTGAAGTTTCTTACAAAATCTTGATTGTTGAAGTTTTGATGAGTTCTTGAGATAATCGTATGAGTTTTAAGGTGGTTTTTGAGTAGATTTTTATATTCTAGTGTTGGGTATTCAAATCAAGGTGATTGGAGGAAGAAATCATTTGATTCTAGGGTGAATTGGAGTTAGAAAACGAGCAAGAAAATTCGTCAAGTTTTCTGGGAAAAGGGGTGGGTCGTCTAGCCACTCAGTGAGCCCCAAGTTAATTGCTGTAGTTTTGGCTCTGGGGTTCCACGTCACTCAGTACGCCATGACTTTCCTTATGTAGTTTTGGCTCTGGGGTGCTACGCCACTCAATACGCCATGACTTTCCTTCTGTAGTTTTGGCTCTAGGGCGCTATGCCACTCAGTACGCCAAGGTCTCCAGGTCCTTTACTCTTTCCCACTTTTTTCAGTTTGGGTTCCCTCTAGTTGATTTCTACACTCTAAGTTACTTCTAAACATCATGAGATCATGATGTTTACACATGGATGATAATTCCGCCGGAGGGAGGGCGGTGGATTCAGGGTCGAGGTCAAAAAATTGGCAAAAGTACCTCAACTTATCCGAGGAAAATGACTCCACTGCATCAACCCCAACCCTAACATCCTCAGATTGGTCAGCCTTATGGTAATTTCCAAATATCGAGGTTGACCCCCAAATCAATGCCGGGGGGGGGGCCAATCCATAACACGAGATCATAACCCTTGAATCCATAATTCAAATTCAAGGTAGAGCTAAGATCTGTCAAATCTAGAGAGTTCTTAGAGTCTTTTCAAAAGTCTTTTACAATTGTTTTAAACTTTTTTTAAAGACTTAAGCATTGAGTTTGAGAAAGAGTAGAGTCAAGTTCATTTCTTTAAATTGTTATATGGGAACTAAGTATTCCCAAAGAGTAAATGTTTTCACATTTAAGAAGAGAGGAAACACAGATTTCCCAAAGAGTTTTCATGAGCAGTTTTAGTACCATCTCTTCTAAGAGAAAGATATTTTGAGTAATAATCTCAAACCACATAAAAAGTTATGTTTTTAAACATATGAACTAGTTACATTTTGGAAGTAGTATTGAGCACCGATATGGGGACAAGTTCAGATGACTCAAGTCTCCATAAATCATATAGCCAATGTGGGTATAAAGGATCATACTTTTTAGATGATTCCTTAATGCATTTTAGCATATACTAGTAGATCCACTTAGTTGATGAGTTCTATACCCTAACAAAGAATATGACAGTTCTGGCAGCGTGGGCGACACTCTATATCATTACATAGCTCATAATGATGGTTGTCGGTTAGAGAATATCCCATATAGTTACTTGTATTTTCATATACAAAACTAAGTTATTATTGTGTCTTTCAATACATTGAGTTGTTATCTATATGTTTTAAAGTTTTTCTTTATATTGCATCTTTGTTACTGCTTTATATTGAGATGATTTGAGTGTAGACGAGGTAAGTGTTTCTTTCAGTTCCAGTTCAAACTTATGTCTTGTTTAGATTTCTCATTACATGCTCGTACATTTCATGTAATGACGCTATTTGGCCTGCATCTTTTATGATGTAGATACAGGTAACCAGGATCAACATCCAGCGTTTCGTTGATCCAGTTGAGCTTCATAGTTATTGGTGAGCCTCCTTGCTTCCAGAGGATCCCCTTTATTTTATTTTATCCTTTTAGTTAGTAGGATGTCGTGGGTCTTGTCCTGACATCCATCTCAGTTATTAGAGGCTTCATAGATAGATATTTATAGTTCAATAGTCTTTTCATTTTCATTCCGTTTATGTTGAGACTTGAGTTGCCACTTTGGCTAGTTGAATGTTTATTTCTAAACATTCTACGTTTATTTTGAGACAATTGAGCAAAGTTGCATTTGATTTATCTTATTAATTCTTAAAGTCTTTTGCTGAGAGTCTAGCTAGGCCGATGGTTCGCTTGGGGCCAACAATGGTTCTCGAATGCCAATCCCGCCCAGGGTGTAGTCTCAGGGCGTGACATAGAGCCACCTTATTCTCAGGGGTACATCCGAATCCCCTTCGGCAAAAAATTATACTATTTATACATGGTTAAAATAATTTTTTAGGTATATATAGTAGATGTGGCACCCCCTTCGGCTACTTCGTGTGTCTATTTCTTCAGATTTTGAATCCTTTATTGAAAATCCTGGCATCATCATTGACTGAAGATACACCATATTCTGTCTAATCACCTTTCGCCATACTTTTTCACTTTACAACTACTTTTTCTTAAGCTTTATAGTGCCAACCTATCCATTGGGGCTTGATGTTTGTCTTCTTCACATGTTCCAATCAATTCAGTTTTGCTTCTCTCATTTTGTCCACTATAATTAAATGTCACTAATCGCTATTTTTTAGTCATTAATTATTTTCATATTTAGGAGTTTTTTGGTATAAAATTAGTAATATCATTAGGATAACAATTTTGTTCGAGATTTGAAGTCTTTTTGTACGAATAAATTAGACTTAGATCATTCTATTATTTCCAACTTTCTTGTTAGACAAGGTTTTCTTGAATATATATTTTTCTTATAAATAATATATAAAATAACATTCACAATGTAAACTAACATTCACAATGAATGAGTTTTGTTTAGAGATTATTCTCAAATTAATTAATGATTTGTTATATTGTTATTATGAGTTTTTATATTTTAGATACTTTTGCAATCAATCTTTTTCTTAAATAATTATTTTATTGAAATGTATTTTGATTGACGAATATGATTGTTTGAACATAATATTATGCTTATTATTACCTTAATAACAATGAGTTTCTATATAAATATTGTTGTAGATGAATTGATAAATTATTTGTCCCGTAATAGGCAACTTATATACTCTTTTAAAAGAGTTTAACTACATAAGTCCACTTATTTTATATTCTAATTACTAATAATTCCGATAGTTTTTGATATTATGTTCTATATTATTTTTGGTTGTGGGATACACGTATTAAAGACAGATTTAGAGGATCATTCCATATCAACTATTACCAGTTTTACTAAAAACTCAATATCATAAACCTTAGTAATTCTGAAATTGTGAACTTCATCTTGTGTATCAATTCCTTCCTTTGAATCTTCAATTTTTGAGGTTTTTTCCAAATAGATAATATCATAGTATTGTTGAGGCAATCAGATTCATGGGTCGCTGAAATCAAATAGGAATATTATAGAATTGATGAAATACTTTTGAGAGATAATGCAACCTACAATGATCTAGTCGACGAATTTCAATACAATTAGGAATCAATTGTAAACGTAAAAGCATGAAGATCAGATACGCATTGGAAGACAATTTAATTCCAATGAAAATTCAAAACAAGATGGACATGAATTTTTCTATGGAATTGCAAAGACGTCAATCCAATTACGGATTATATCCATTGTGCGTAACAATTAAAGAGCAAAAATTTGATGTAACAGTAATGATGAAATATCTTTTGAATCAGTAACATTAATTGTTCAAGGAGATGAAGACAGGAGACATCAATTCGTATACTCCAAGCATGACATAGGAATAAAGTAAAGAAGACAATGGGAACCGCACCTCAACAAGTGTCTGCTCAAATGCAACAGAAAAATGATTCTCCTGAAAAGAAGGCAAAACAAATTTAGAGAAAATTCACTATTGTCGAGTTATTTACCCAGATACTGAGAGACCAATTTAACTAACCAGTTATCCAGCAACTTCAGGTAGTTCTGGTAGGGAATCGTAATGTATATGCGTTATGTTTTGAATATTAATTTGGATCATGTTATTGACGATTGTACTTACAAATTTGTTCAAGTCGAGCAATCATATAAGGACATAAATACAACTATGACTATTTAAAAATGACTATTAAATCCTTAGATACACACATCTTACCTTCAATTCAAATTAATAATCTGTGTATTTCAGCTTTTAAAACTGTTGGATATATATATCAAGCCTTTAATGATACATGTATCTCGCCTTTACTATCAAAGAAAAAATTGATAAAGAAGTTAAAATAGTTGAATACACGTATCTCACGTTTAATTCAAATTAGTAACTTGTATATCTCAACTACTTGTTTTATTGAGCATTTTTATTCTCTGAAGCAAAACTTGAACAAAATAAAAGTAAAAAAATAAAAAATTATTGACCTATTTTACTGACGTGATAGACTAACAAATTGAATGGCATTTGTTATACTTGGTCCCATTAGGTTGTAATTCAATAAAATTATAATACAATGCATTTAATTGAAAATGGTTCTATCGTTTTAAATTTCAAATTCCTTTTTAGAAAATATTAACCCCATAATGCTTATGATTTGAAAATTGAACCTCCGACTTAGATACACGCAAGTGTTTAAGCCCAAGATACATTACAATGTTAGCGAGAAGCTGAACAAAATCTTATTTTATCTCTTTATATAATGTTGATTATCAAAAATTAGTTAATAAGTGGAGAAGGTGGATGTGTGTGAATTATGTGGGGAAGGGGGTGAGATACAGAGGGGTAATGGGATTGGAGAGGGAAACGACGGATGTGATGTGAGAGAAAGTTAAATTTGAATTGTTAAAATTCACTAATTAAGGAGATTAGATTTTAAGATAATTATTTAATATATATATATATATATATATATATATATATATATATATATATATATATATATATATTAGGGATTTGTATATCTGATTTTATTTTTTAAAATATATAATATGATTATTAAAAATTGGTATTATGTGTAATTTTTTAAAGATATGTATATATCATGATAGTAAAACATGTTTAGTTATATAGTTTTTTTTAATCATTATAAATACTTATTGTATCCAATATTATTTAATTATTTATTAAATCAGATATAATTAATTACTTTTTTCTATTTTATATCTGGAAATAATAATAACATTTAAAAGTTTAAAAAAAATTTGAAAATTTAAAATTATTTTCCAGAGACTGATATGAACAAATGACAAAATTGTAAAGTTTATTTTAATTAATTTATTAGTAATTGTGTAATCACCCAATAAAATATTAATATGAGACGAGAAAGTAATTTTTTAGCCGTCTTACAACCTGGGGCGGCTCTAAGGCTTGGCTAGCAAGGCCATTGCCTTAACCCCAAAAATTTGAAGGTCCAAATTTATTTAAATTATTATTATTATTAATTTTATTATTATATATTTTATATAAATAAAATTGTTATTGTATATTTTTTATTATTATTTGCTTGAGAGTATTTTATACTAATAAGTTTATAAATTTTCATAATCTTTTCACTCATTATTTGATATATATATTTTAACTTTTAGTTTTAAATTTTATCATTTATATAGGAACTAAGTTATATATATCAATAACAGAATGAATTTGTTTTCAATCTTTTCTTAAACTGTGTGAAGACAAAAGTATTCATGCATAAGTTTGATTTTCGTTTTAATTTAATATTTTCAACGTCCAACAATAGTTGTCCACTATACTATTTTGGGATGTCCAATAATATTTGTCCACTTTATAAAATCAATGGACAATTTTACACTTAGTTCCTAATTTACCCTTTTCATTAATTATAGTTATTTTCCTATTACATTTTTCAAGACATCGTATTTATTATATTCAAAGGATAATATAGTAAAATTACCCTTTTATTTATAGATTTTAAGGAGCGTGTCAAGTCAACAGTTGGACAGAGGGAGTATATCATATGAAAATTTTATAATTTATTTTCAATATTAACCGATGAATGCTACTTAATGGAATGAATTATGTCATTTAAATTGATCAGAAATTTGATAAGAAGGTGTATATATTTTGATACTATCCATGCTCAAAACTTCAACTATTAGGTTATGTATGTTCTTTTCTTTTTCTTATTTGTGATGATAGCCAAATTAAAATTTCAATTTGAGTTTTAAAGCTTAACATCGATAATCCACCACTTTATTTTTTGTACTCTTCTTCCTAATATTGTTTTTGTGTGTGTGAGAAATTTTTTATTCTTTTTCTTAATGATTAATCTGTTGAATAGAAAATAAATTTTCATGTTAATATATAAATTTTGATAAAATAAATTTAAAGGTCTCTTAATATAATTTTACCTTAGGTCATGAGATCTGTTGAGCTGCCGCAACTTACAACATGTTCTTTATTTCTGTGAAGAGCTATCTTACAGAAAAAAGAACTTGCTGGCGAAGTGAGGTAGTCCCAAGCTTGACATAATGACAGGTGTACACTTACACAGATATATACAGCCTCTAGATGTTCCTGTCACAACAATAAAAAAGAATTGTTAAAACGAAATGGAATATGATTTGCATTTTCAATGATTTAATTCACTCGTCCTGCACTTTTGTTCATATTAACATTCTATCTTAAAGAGCATCTTCAATTCAATTTTATTCTCTATTTTATTTTATTTTTTATATATTTAGAGTAGTGTTTTAAAAGATTTTATTGGAATTTGTTTCGGGTTCGTTTTAGGGCGGGGTTATAGTAAAACGCTTTGAAATTCAAGTATGAAGCTTAAATTTGGAAGACTTATAGTCTAAGAGTTCGACTGCATGTCTTAAGCACGTTTAATGTCTAACATTTGGGGTTCGCCTAACAGATCTTATACATTTTGTGTTAAAATCTTTAGTCAACATTTTTGACCTATAGTTCTTGAATAGGTGATTAATACTTAATAATTCTTAATCTATAAATATAAGAAGATTGAGTAATGTAACTAACCAGTTGTAGTATCACATCTTTACAATTTGGTAAAACTCTGAAGATGATTATATATTACGTAACATTTCTTTTTAAAATACATAGCAATTTTCTTTTACTTATTTTTGGTCTTCGTAGTTTTTCATATGTCTCAAAATTATTATATTTTGTTTAGCTATTTGAAAGTAATTTTATTTTTATTCATGATGAGGTGGTGCTTTTATTATAATACTTTGTAAATTTTAAGAAATTTTATTGATTATTTTCTTTTAGAGGGTAAATTGTATAGTATGATAAAAAAAAATATTTTTACAAATAATGAATCTTTTATTATTAGAAAAGTTAAGATATTAGATTATTTATGTCACGACTTGGACCGTCGTGATTGAAACACACACTAACCCTCTAGTGGGAGAACCATTACTACAACCCAACCAAGCAACTGAACGAAAATCTAAACATTTAAAGATACGGAAGCATGTTTAAATGTCTAAAGGAAAATGGAGTTCCCATAAACTCGGAAAGCCTACCAAAACAATTACCAAAACATTTGTGGAAAACAATGCCTAGAACCTGAAAATCAATGTGCCAAAACTCTGCTGACGACAAGTCTAAGAACAAAGGTACCACTCCGAAACTAAACAAGCAGATATATAACGTACTAGTCTAAGTTCGAAGAAAATGGGCTAAACAAAATGAGAACTCATGGCAGCCTAGAAGAACTGACTCACCTTTAAATTTGATCTCGATCAGTGATCTCCTAAAAAAGGTTTGTCAGTAGTCGCCTAAAGATGTCCTGTACTCAACAAAGAAAGAGAAAGTGCAGTATCAGTACACAACCACAGTGTACTGGTAGGATCACGCGCCTATTTTAGTAAGCGAACATATACAAGCAATCACAACATAGTTAACACGCATATATATACAGAATATATATAGATCATTCATCAATTCAAGAACAATGTACAATTCCACATTCTCAACAAGAAGTAGACATAACAGTATATGATCCTCTTATGGAACCCACACCCAAACTGTTAGTGTGTCGGAACGTGACACCCGATCTAATTAGTGTCTCGAAATGTGACACGCGATTCAATGTATGTGTCAGAACGTAACACCCGATCCAATATATGTGTTATAACGTGACACCCGATCCAATATATGTGTTAGAACATGACACCCGATCCAATATATGTGTCGGAACGTGACACCCTGTCCAATCAACACAATCACAATCACATTGACACTCATAATGTACACACTCATAATCATACAATCAAGTGTTGATTCGTGGCATACAATTGTTCATTCATACTCATTTCATTAGATTTGATCAATAGTGCCTCATCACATACATGCATGCAATACAATGAAGCAATTACCAATATATATTACGCAAACATGAAATCAAACCATCACCTACTTCGAAATCAAGGTTGAATCCCCCTAAGGCACTTGAATTTTCCCTTTCTGGATTCTTTCCGCTTGTTCTAGGTCACAAACAATTAATATAACGCAAGGATCAATAAATTAAGGGCTAATTATCCGGATTATAACAAACGCAATAACCCAAGAGCAAACCCATGATCCTAAGGTGCAACTAGGGCTTTTGCCTCGTCAACTTCAGGCCAATACCTTCCCCCAATAATAATTACCAATGAAACTAAGTTCTACGGATCAAAAAACGGATTAGGGGAGTAAAATCCTTACCTTTAGCACCCAAAATCGTGGAAAACTGTCAAGAACTCGTCCTGGGTCGTCTTCTAACTCTTAAGAACGAATTTTGCAAAAAAAATAACAAAATTGGAGTTTTTCCCCGACTTAATTCGTGTCTGACCCACTACGGAGGCCACCATCCTGCCATAGCAGCCCCGCCCTAACGGCTTACACGGAGACAGAACCTCAAAATTTAAGTTCCAAACTCCCATTTCACAACATACCTTCAACCCTTGATGTTCAACAATTACCTATTCACACTAAGATTAGTTTCGAAAGTTCTACTCGCCTGAATTCAATTCCGTAAAGTCGTATGGGTTTCTTAATGTCATAGCTATCTACTCACGTGATCAAATTCATAATTAAATCTCTCATTCATTACCATATTTCCCTAGACCTCACTGACTCATATTTCGTCCAAATCTGGACTAGGCTAGGAATTCCCAAGTTACTACTCAAAAGTTTTTTGCCCCCAATTCTTTCCCCATTGGCTTTTCTATAACGACGGGAACCGGTCGTTACAATTTATTCTTGTATAATCATCTTAGAAGTTTTATTTTCTATGAGTTTCCTTAATCATGTTTGTAATTATATCAAACTATTGATGTATTTTTATAATTTTGTGTTATTATGTCATTATACAATATTGTAAATTAAAAATTTAAATATCCATAGGACTTACGTCTCGCCTTATACTAAGTAAAATGCCCCACCTCACGCTCCCATCTTTTAAAACACTAATTTAGAGTGTAAAATAGAAAATGCCTTCTTCAATCCCTTTCCATATTATTCTCTATTCTATTTCATTTTTAATTATTTTAATATAATTTCTACGATATTATGAATTACATTTTTATTATTTGTAATTACTTTCTAAATATAATATAACATTTAAAAATATATTATAACCAATTACTACTTCCACCTGAATTAATAAATTTATTACTTTAAATATGTAATTTAAAATTATTTTAATATTATTTATATTTTATGAGAATATTAATTAAGTCTATAATATTTATAGCTATTTTTTTTTAAAGTTATATAAGATCTAAAAACATATTATAAATAAGTATACTACTTTCATCTCGAATTAGCAATTTTTTTCATTTGATTTTTAAATTTTTTTTGACACTTTAAATATGTAATTTAAATTATAGTTATTTTTCACTATCAAGAATGTACAAAATTTACATGATAATTCAAATAATTCAATTTTATGTTATAGTGATAAATTATTAAACTACACTTTTTGGTGAGTTTGAAAATACTTGATGCAATAATTCAAAATAGAATAGGGGAAGTAAATTTGTATACAAAATAATTGGATATAAGATAAAATTGTTGATTTAAATAAATTTTAGCTACAAACAAAAAATAAGGACAAAAAATTACTCATTTTAAACTTCGTAATGCATTAATAGAACATTTATGGGAGCAACAAAATAGTATTGAAAGTTGAATATTTATGTAAAATTTAAATAAGTTTTGTGATTATGCAATATTTATTATCTAATTGTATTTTCATCAATGATTTCACTTTGATTTGAATTGTTCGTTAATATGTATTATATTATAATATTTGTTGCAATTTATGTTATTTAGAAATTTAGAATAAAATATTGGTTTATATTAAATGAAGAATTTGAAAAGAATAAAATTATGTTACATGAAGATTATAAAGATTATAGGGTGATTATTTGCAAAAATAAGAAATGATCTATATTATAAAGTAAGAAAATAAAATTGAAATAGAAATAAGAATATAATATTGAAGAGAGAGAAAAATATTTTCTTTAGAGAATAAAATAGAGAATTGGATTAGAATTGGTTGTCTTGAAAAATAAAAAACTCTATATTTGAAGAGTAAAATAGAGAATAGGGTTGGAGATGCCCTAAGTGTCATGACTCAAATATGATACTTGGGTTGTGATCATTGACATTCGTTAAGCATTTACCCTATAGGTGCCAACTGTTCTAAAACTATTAGGGGTTGTTTGATAGTTGGTTAGAGTTATAAATAGATATTAGTAATATATGGATTAATTATGAGAAAATTTATAATTATAGGTAAAAGTAAACATAGCAGAAGAAAACCATTCTTCGCTTTCAAGACAAAGTTTAAGAAGTTTAAAGTTGTTCTCAAATCTTGGAGTAGAGCGGTGTTTGTGATATTTTTAAGCAATTAATAATTAATTATTAGAGAGGACAGTATCAAAATCAAGGAGAGATTGTTTGAAGATGACCCTTCGATGTGAATGGAGCGATTATGCAAAAGGCACAAGCAAATTATCAGAAATATCAACACTATGAAGAGGAGTACTGGATACAAAAAGTTGGATTTATTTGGTTTGAGAAAAGAGACAGAAATACTAGATTCTTTTACAGTCTAATGAAGGAAAGAAGAAAAAGACTAATGTTGACAAATATTCAGAATGAGCAAAGTGAGCCACTGGAAGATAAAGGATAGCTTTGTGATGAAGTTGTGAAGTATTAGCATAAGTAATTTACTCAACAAAGGGACACTTCTAAGTTTTCTCTTATAAGGATCTAAGTGTAAAATTATCAATTAATTTCATAAAGTAGACAAGTATTGTTGGACATTTATTTTTAATATAAGTGGACAAATATTGTTGGACAGAGGGAGTATTTTTTCTTTATAGACCTAAAAAGAATGACATATTTTTAATATTTAATAATATTTAACTTTAAAATACACATTTTATCCTTAATAAAATGATATATAGTCATACAAACATCTATCACTTATTTTAGACTACAAGTTTTAAAAGTTTTTCTTTCAAACTCCATGTCAAATCAAACTAACTCATATAAAATGAGACAAAAAAAATTATATATTAAGGTAGATACTCAAAGTGAAAACTAATTATATTTAGCAATAACTGCAAAGACGTCCAACAATTTTAGATAAGGTGCCAGCGGCGGCTCAACAGATCTCGTGACCTAAGGCAAAATCATATTTAGAGGCCCTTAAATTTATACACTAACATGAAAATTTATTTTCTACGCAACAAATTAATCATTAAGAAAAAGAATAAAAAATTTCTCACACACACGAAAAAAATATTAGGAAGAAGAGTACAAAAAATAAAGTGGTGGATTATCGATGTTAAGCTTCAAAACTCAAATTGAAATTTTAATTTGGATATCATCACAAATAAGAAAAAGAAAAGAGCATACATAACTTAATAGTTGAAGTTTTGAGCATGGATAGTATCAAAATGTATACACCTTCTTATCAAATTTCTGATCAATTTAAATGACATAATTCATTCCATTAAGTAGCATTCATCGGTTAATATTGAAAATAAATTATAAAATTTTCATATGATATACTCCCTCTGTCCAACTATTGATTTGACACACTTCTTAAAAACTATAAATAAAAGGGTAATTTTACTATATTATCCTTTGAATATAATAAATACAATGTCTTGAAAAATGTACTAGGGAAATAACTATAATTAATAAAAAGGATAAATTAGAAACTAAGTGTAAAATTATCCATTCATTTTATAAAGTGGACAAATATTGGTGGACATCCCAAAATAGTATAGTGGACAACTATTATTGGACGTTGGAAGTATTAAATTAAAACGAAAATGAAACTTGTGCATTGTCTTCACACAGTTTAAGAAAAGATTGAAAACAAATTCATTCTGTTATCGATATATATATAACTTAGTTTCTATATAAAGGATAAAATTTAAAATTGAAAGTTAAAATATATATATCAAATAATGAGTGAAAAGATTATGAGAATTTATAAACTTTTCAGTATAAAATACTCTCAAGCAAGTAATAATAAAAAATATACAAATTTTATTTATATATAATATATAATCAAATTAATAATAATAATTTAATTAAATTTGGGCCTTCAAATTTTTGGGCCTAAGCAATGGCCTCACTAGCCAAGCCTTAGAGCTGCCCCCATAAGGTGCAAAAGCCACAAATAAAGAAAATTAATCTGCTTATATTATAAGTGAAAGAGGAGAGAAAAAAATGCATGACATAATTAACCTGATCAAAGAAAGCAGTATACAGATAACGTTTCTGTTACATCTCAACTAATTTAAAAGCAGTAGAAAATCCTTCAGCAGCATCTTCCGTTGAATCAATGCCAAAGAGCGCATATTTGACCTACAGATTTGGGATATGAAACACTTGCAACTACTTGTTTAATTTGTTGTTGCATGTAACTGGAAATCTTGACTTTAATTTCTTTCAAAAATCAAACAAGAATGGATCATTTCCATAATCCCAAATTTCAGCTGGGTTGTAATTATAGTTATCATCAGTAATAGGAGGCCAGAAAACCGGAGATACCACTGCCGCCACTGGATCGGAAACAACCGGTGCAGCATCCAGTAATGTGTTTACGTTACTATCATACAAACAATTATGTTGATGCTGCAATTGCTGATATTGTTGATTGTGATCTTCTTCTCTAGAGTTAGGGTTAGGGTTTGAATCAGACCATATCATTCCAGATGCTTTAGTGGTGAGATATCCATTATCATCAAAAGTTTGTTTCTGAATTGAGTGGTGAGGATTTTGTGAGATGTCGTCAGCATATTGTACGGCAGGGTAAAATCCGTACGGTACGTAACTATTAGCAGCAGTCACTATGTTTGGAGGTAGCAGCGTAGAAGAAGAAGATAATGACAAATCAAATCCAGAAGGAGGTCTAGGAAGTAAAGGCCGAAGAGTTTGTGTAGTAGAGGATGAATTGGATCCGCATCTAGAAGAATTTGATGATGAGCTACTAGCGTTTGCACCTGAAGGTTGAAGATTGAGCTGAGCCTTTGAACCATAGAGTATAATAGCCGCACGGTCATAAGCTCGAGCAGCATCTTCAGCCGTAGCGAAGGTACCGAGCCAACGGCGTGTCCGTTTACGGGGCTCTCGGATCTCAGCTACCCACTTGCCCCAGCTGCGTTGTCTAACTCCTCGATACCTGAATTTGTTGTTATCAGGTCCTCCTTTGCCTTTACCTTTCTTGTTGCTACTTGAACTATTCTCTTCACTGCTGGTTTGTGTGGTGATAGAATCAGTAGTTGTTTTATCTTCTTGGGTGGTGCGGTCCAAGTCTTGGGCAGGGTGGGGATTATTACTACCTGCACTGGTGCTATTCATAGTTCCAAAGAGATGCCTCGTTGTTTGTTTACCCAATGAGTCGAGAGAGAGAGGACAGTGGAAGGCTGGTGTCAAAGAGACAATATGGTATTTGTAAATGGTGGATGAGGGCGGTGCTCTTATATACACAAAGCATGCCTATTCTTATGCACTACTATGAAGGCAACTTCCTTTTGTCATTACCAAGTTTCTTTTGTTTCAACTTCGACTTGAAGTTTTTTATTTTTTACGTTCGATAGTAGGAATAAACTTTTATTTTAATTCTTATATTATTTGATTAAAGTGGTGCATTTTTAATACTCAATTTTTTCAAGCATCATCCCATGTATAGGTAAAATACTCCCGCCGTCCCATTTTATATGTCATCTTTTTACTTTGTACTTGCATTAAGAAATGATATAACTTTACCTTTAATTTCTACCCTTATTTAATGTTTTCTTAAGTAAACTTTATTAATAAATGACAAGATTAATTAACTATTCTATCAAGGGTATAATAGACAAAATATGTAATTTATGCATAAATTTTATAAAATGACAAGTATTAAAATTCAACTATTTATAAAAAAAGATGACATATAAAATGAAACGGAGGGAGTATATATAAGTTCGTAAATCACCATCAGAACCTTTATTTCAAGTTTGTTTAGTCTAAATGTTGACTTTGATTAAGTTTTTAAGTTTTTAAATTACTAGCTAGTTTTTTTCTTCTTCTCCAATATACATTCGATTGCCTGGGGAATAGTTCCATTCGTCTCTGCAAGTCATAATTTAAATTTCGAAGATATTGGAAGGGTATTCATTTAGGAAAAAAGGGTCTTGATACTAAAAAATAAAAATGATCGGATGAGTTGTTACAACTAATAGTTAAATTTGAATCAACGCAACATATGCATGTAATTCATACAAACAATTAATATTTTCTCGATTATGTTTACTTGTTTACTATACTATTATAAACGACTAAGTTTCATTTTTAAAAAATAGCAATCTTTTTCATTTCTAAAAAATAGCAATTAAAAAAGAAAATACCAACAAATAATAATATTTACATTTGAATGATTTATATCAAGTTTATAATCATTATAAAATCTAATGAAAAAAGATGCAATCTCCTACCTTTTCTCTTCACGATTGTCAACTCAACAACTTTACATCGCTTTTGAATTGATGAAATTTCCGCGGCTGAACACTTAGAGACGAAAACTTCTTTGTTTGTTGAAGACTTGCAGACTATAACGGAAGAGCTAAGGATTCTCTATGTGTTTTTCTGGTTTTATGAACACCCTTCATATAGATGTGTTTGGATGTTAGGTGTATTTTAGTCTCCAAGTAATCTAGTGAATCTTGGGTTTGAAAAGCATGAGTTGGACTCGTTTTGTCAACTTAATAGACTAGCCCAAATGTAATTTGGACGTTATTTAAGTCATATAATTTTAATTTAAATATTAATTCTACTTTGTTAGGAGTAATTTATTTGGTCAATATATCATGAATTTAAGATTTAATCCAAATTAAATATGTATTTATCAATAAAAACTCCACTGCCTACAATTTTAAATACATTTTTTTTACTTGCCACATTTGACATACGAAGAGAACAATTTTTTTTCTTTTCATTTTTATCCTAATCATTCCTTTTTATAAATAGTTGGACCATAATACTTGTCATTTATAAAATTAATGCATAAAATAATATCTTCTTTCTATTATACCCTTGATAGAGTAGTTAATTAGTCTTGAAAATATATATTTTGAACAACCTAGAAAAACTAATAACTAATTAATATTATTGGAGCACTTCATACATTGATTAATTACTCTCTCCATTAACTATTCTATAAAATCTAATTTTGAAAATAAACTCAAAAATTTAAATAGTCATCCAAATGGATTTTAATTTTTGAAATCTAGCATATTCATCTTTTATTGAAAAGTTGAGTTAAGAAAACATTAAATAAGGTTAGAAGAGTAATTTACTTATTTTCTTAATGCAAATGCAATCTAAAAAGGTGACATATAAAAAGAAATAGAAGAAGTAATTATCTATTTGTCGATTTGTTTTTCAAGACTAGCTAAGACTAGACATCAATTAATGACTTCCCCCTTTATCTTTATTAGCTTGACTTGACACTATATTTAAGAAGTAATAAATAAAAAAAAGATAATTTTACTATATGACTTTTTAAATAAAATAAAATAAAATATTTTTAAAAAATATATTGGAGAAATAACTATAATTACTATAGTCACACTTATACAATGTTTTTTCCAATTATTATTATACGTCTTGTAGTATTTTAAATTGAATTGTATGCATACAGTTTATCTGAATAAATTTTGTGACAAGAACTATCGGAGTATCTACATCTTATGAACACTCAAAAACTTTATATGCAACCCAAGACGAATAGTATGAAAGTGTCATATTGATACCACATTGTCTTTTGCTTTTTCATTGAGAATTTTCATTTGAATTTAATTTGTATATTCTGATTATAGAATGGATAGTAATATTTTGGTTCCTTTATTATTTATAAATTTGAGTTTTATTAAAAAGTGCTTTATTTCTAACATAAAATTTTTCGATGCGAATAGAGACTTAATCATACTCCAATACGTGGATAACCAAATAATCTTAAATTAATAGAATCCTAATTTTTAATTTTTTTATGCATAAATTTTGTTACATAGAAACTATTTTAATATATAATCTTTAAATATTAAGTACAAGTATATTATTATAATTTGGGATAATTTAACTTGGGATGATACTAGAAAAAAAGATTTAATGTGCACCCCTTCAATTAATTAAAAGTTAAAAAATTATTCCTACTACCGAACGTAAAAGAAAAAACTTGTGGTGGAAGATGAAACTTGGTATTGACGAAAGGAAGTAAGTTGGGTTGAAAGTGTATAAGAATAGGCATGCTGTGTGTATATAAGAGCACCGCCCTCATCCACCATTTACAAATACCATATTGTCTCTTTGACACCAGCCTTCCACTGTCCTCTCTTTCGACTCATTGGGTAAACAAACAACGAGGCGTCCATCTCTAAATTTTCATCTCTTTGGAACTATGAATAGCACCAGTGCAGGTAGTGATAATCCCCACCCTACCCAAGACATTAACCACCAAGAAAAATCCACCAGTGAGGAGAATTGCAACAAGAAAGGCAAAGGCAAAGGAGGACCTGATAACAACAAATTCAGGTATCGAGGAGTTAGACAACGCAGCTGGGGCAAGTGGGTAGCTGAGATCCGTGAGCCCCGTAAACGGACACGCCGTTGGCTCGGTACCTTCGCTACTGCTGAAGATGCTGCTCGAGCTTATGACCGTGCCGCTATTATACTCTACGGTTCAAAGGCTCAGCTCAATCTTCAACCTTCTGGTGCAAACGCTAGTAGCTCATCATCAAATTCTTCTAAACGCGGATCCACTTCATCTTCTACTACACAAACTCTTCGTCCTTTACTTCCTAGACCTCCTTCTGGATTTGATTTGTCTTTCTCTTCTTCTTCTACGCTGCTACCTCCAAACGTATTGGCTCCTGCTAATAATTACGTACCTTACGGATTTTACCCAGCCGTACAATATACTGATGACATGTCACAAAATCCTCACCAGTTAATTCAGAAACAAACTTTTGATGATAATGGATATCTCACCACTAAAGCATCTGGAATGATATGGTCTGATTCAAACTCAAACCCTAACCCTAATCCTAGAGAAGAAGATCAAAATCAACAATATAATCAGCTGCAACATCAACATAATTGTTTGTATGATAACGTAAACACGTTAGTGGATGCTGCACCGGTTGTTTCCGATCCAGTGGCGGCAGTGGCATCTCCGGTTTTCTGGCCTCCTATTATTGATGATAATGATAATTACCATCCAGCTGATATTTGGGATTATGGAAATGATCCATTCTTGTTTGATTTTTGAATCAAGAGAATTAGCATGCAACAACAAATAAATAGTACTATCTAGTGTTTGATTTCTGAAATCTGCTATTCTGGTCAAATATGCACTTCATAGCATTTAATTTTAAATGCTTCTGAAGGATTTTCTACTGCTTTTTAATTAGTTGAAGATATGACCGAAACATCAAAAGGAACCTCATTTGTATACTGCTTTCATCAGGTTTAAATTTAATTATGTGATGCATTTTTTTTCTCTTTCTCCTCTTTCACTTATTAATAAGCTTTTTTTATGTCTTTTGCGCCTTCTCTAAACTTAGTTGTTATTGTTGGACCTTCCATGGTTGTTGCTAAATATAATAGAGCTTTCATTTTTAGTATGTAGCTTAGGGGTACTATTTGATTTGGTGAATGAAATAAGAAAATTTTATTGATGAAATATTTGTATATATATCCATTTCCAGTTCATGAATTTTGCTTTTATTTTCACATTTCAATTTCTTGTTATGTTTTGTTCAGTAGAAATCAACAATTCTAGCAGATGTCTCAATCACATTTGAATATCTGTGTATTACTCTCTCTTCCGGAGTTTTAAAAGACTTTGTTGGGACTCGCCCTGGGATGAGACTCTAGCAAAACACCCTGAGACATAAGTGTGGATACCCCAAAACTTAAGTGTGGGGCTTAGTTCAATTAAACTTACGTTCCAAGCGCTCAACTGCACGCCATGCCCAACGCTCGGGGCTCGCCTAATAGATCTCGCACAAATTATGTATTAAAATCTTTAGGTAACATTATTGACCCTCATCATTTTTGAATAAATGAATGGAGCTTAATAATTTTTTAATTTATAGAGATAAAAAGATTGAGAGTAACTCAAATAACAAGTTGTAGTATCACATCTTTACTATTTCATAACACTGTGAAGGTGATTATACGTTATGTAACATTTCTTTTAAAAATACGTAGTGAAATTTTATTTTTTCACTTATGATTGGTTTTTATGGTTTTGTCATATGTCTCAAAATTATCATATTTTATTTAGCTATTTGAAAGTAATTTTATTTATATTCTTGATGGAGTGACGTTTTTATTATAATTCTAGTAAGTTTTATTGATTATTTTCTTTTAGGGGGTAAATTGTATAATATGATAAAAATATTTTATTTTTTTTAGAAATAATGATTCCTTTATTATTATAAAGTTAAGATGTTAGGTAATTTATACTTGTATAATCATGTTAGAAGTTTTATTTTCTATGAGTTTCTTTAAGGAAAAATTGTATATAATAGCAAACTATTAATTCAAATTAAATAGTGATGTTTTTATTATAATTTAGGTAAGTTTTATTGATTATTTTCTTTTAGGGGGTAAATTGTATAATATGATAAAAATATTTTTTTTTAGAAATAATGATTCCTTTATTATTATAAAGTTAAGATGTTAGGTAATTTATACTTGTATAATCATGTTAGAAGTTTTATTTTCTATGAGTTTCTTTAAGGAAAAATTATATATAATAGCAAACCATTAATTCAAATTAAATGCTATAACCATATTTGATTTAATTGTACTCCACAACAAACTGTTGTTATTTCGCCTCTCTCCTAGTGAATTTCACTCGCCACTCTCATTCGCTGGGCAGTCCCCCTCGCCTCTCTCACTTTTGTACAAACTCAAATGTATAAAATGTATTTGTGTTTGTATAAAGCAAGAGAAAATTGTATATATACATATATTTTCGTTTCCCTCTCTCCCATCTCTCAGATCTCGCTCGCCACTCTCACTCACCTCTCTCACTTTGTACAAACACAAATGTATACATTGCGTTTGTGTTTGTATAAAGCGAGATAAAATTATATATAGAAATACAAATGCATATATTTTCGTCCTATACACTTATGATTATACAAATATGATCTTCCCCTGCCCAATTTTCTTTTGTCTTTCTCTTTTTCTTGCTTTATACAAACACATATTATACAATTGATCTTTTGTATATGTATACCGAAACAGATTATACAATTACTTTCTTTTGTATATGAATAGCGAAATATACATATTTATGGTTGCTATGGAGCGCAATTATGCAAATTATATCTATAATATACAAATATGATTTTTATGTTTGCTACATGTGAAAGTTGTTATTTCTTTAATCATGTTTGTAATTATTTCAAACTATTAATGTGTTTTTATAATTTTGTGTTTCTATATTATTATACTATATTATAAATTAAAAATTTAAAGATCTATAGGGGGCTTACACCCCATGTCTCAAAGCTTACGCCTCGCCCTATACTAAGTAAAATGCCCTACTTCACGCCCCCGCCTTTTAAAGCATTGCTCTCTTCTCAATTTATCTGACACATTTTGAATTTTGAGCTTCAAACAAGTCTATTTTGATCCTTTTTCATATATTTTTTTAGATATTTTAAATTACCAATTATTATTACTTATAGTACGTATTTTTTTTACGTAGTTTACAACTATATAAATTTCATTTTTAAAAAATGTGAAGATTTTTTGAGCAAATTCTCAATAAAATTTAAATTAGTTGACTCTTAAAATACGAAATGCGTTAGGTAAATTAGGACAAGCGACTAAGATTTCATGGTCGAATCTAAATATATTTTTAAATATTAAAATATTACATTAATATGTAAATATTAAATAGTTAAAGACGGTTTGTTTTCTCTTTTTCATTAAAAAATAACATATAAAATTTAAAATATTTTTTTATTCATTTATTTATTTAAAGAGCTGGAAGAAGGCTAATCTATTGAAAACAAAGGAATAAAAGTTCATTTGGGCCCAAAGTAGAAGACCTGGACTATTGATTTTAATCTAGAAGAAGAAACTCCCTTAACTTATGTTTGGATTCACCTCCCGGACATTATTGCAAGACATAATACATTAATATGCCCTTTAATTTGGTTTTAAAACTTATTTATGCTCTTCGATTTTGGGTGTGCACAAGTAGTCACTTAAACTTGTATAAAGTTGAACAAATAGACACGCATGTCCTACATGACATCCTACATGTCTTTTTTTGTCCTACGTGGTGTCATACGTGTATTATGTCATATATGACTCGTGTGTTTACTTATTCTACTTTATACAAGTTTAAGTTTCTACTTGTGCATATTCAAAGTTGGAGGACATAAACGTAAAATGAGGCAAAGTTAAATGGCACATTTATGTATTATGCCTAATTACAATTGAGACGCTCTAGCCTTTATTACCTCTTGTTTAATAACTCTTTTGAAGATTGATAAAGCAACCGAGTTCAAATTCAAATTAAATTTTACTAAAGTTCTTTTTGAAATTGACCACACTAAACAGAAGAGAGATTCTATGAGGTTTGGTATTAGAAATGAATAAGGGGACAAATGTGGGGGTTTTATTAGCCTATTGGATATGATATTTTCCTAGATTATTGCTTCAAATGTTAATATCATGGACATTCTGAAGATAATTGTATGACATCTTTTAAAGGCGACAAACATGCCCTCAAAAGGATTAAATTGGATCATGTACAAACTAAGGACCTTACCTAAAATCATATTGATGGTATCGATATACTTAACATCAACAAGAACTCTGTTAGACCACAAACACATGCTCATAATGCACAAATACCACAATCTGGGCTATATATATAATTTTATGATACGAAAAGTTCAGAACGATCTCAGGCCACAGTTGTTTCAGAGTTGTCAATTATGTTGGTCTGTCACCAAACACTAATGTTGGTATCTCAAGACGTGCTCCTGCCCCTAAAAAGGCAAATGATAAGAGAAGGAATTAACAATATACAAAATAGTGTTAAATCCAAGCTTGTTAATGAGAAGGTTATGCAATGAAGAGCTAAAACTCCCAACCCACTAGAGAAACAGAAACAACTCAAACAACTTGTAAACTCAAACACTGTTGTCAATATTGATTCTCAGAAAAAACTTTCATGATGAAGGAGAAAGAAATGTGATAGAACATTTTAATGCAATGTTTTTATATATAGTGTCACTTGCTACTTCTATCCAAGCTAGCCTCCACACAATCATATTGAATTTTATCACGCTAACAAAATATAAAAATATTCTATTTCAAATGCTCCTACTTATCCCAACTCCCTCCAATCTCTTGATGCATGTGGTTATCAAGATACTTCAGTGTCTCATCTCAGGACAAATAATTTCTCTCGTACGTTCAACTAGTATTATGCAAATGTCTCATAAATCTCTACCAATTAAAATTCTCTTTCAAATAATTCAATGCTTCTAAATGTGGCTGTTGAAGACAATGTTACTTTGAAGAAGTCTCTGACTCTGAATTATGGAGAAGGCAACGAAACAACAGGCCATTAGTTTAGCTGTTCGACTATATATGTAGCTATGATAACCATAGATTTAATACTCCTGCATTAACATCTGAAGATATATTTCACTTACCATCTTCACAAATTCAAACAAGAAAATCTCAATGATTTTGTGGGAGAAAGTAGTAACGATGGAAACAATATTAAAGAAGAAGATAAAGATGATGAGTATAAGGAATGTAATTCTTGTTGGAATTAATGCATTCACACCTTGATGTTTAGTCTTTCAATATTGTTTTTTAGTTTTTCAAGAAGTCTTTTAGGAGTTTATAATACATGTATCTAATAAATTGTGATACATGTATCTAGTTAATTGTGCAAGACTTTTTGTTTTCTATTTTGAGTAGTATAAATAGTGATATAGTTGATGATTGTAATCATCTCAAGTGGCCTTAAGTAGCCTGTATAAAACTTGAGCATTCTCTAAAGAAAGTATTCTCCTTCTATATTTCCTACAAATTGGTATCAGAGCAAGTTTTCGTTCTTAATCTGCGGTTAGGTGAAGATATAAAATATGACATCCAAAACAAATGATGGAACTAATTTTGAATACTGGAAGATAAGAATGAGAACACATCTATAAGCTGAAGGTTTGTGGACTATTGTTGTAAATGACTATGAAGAGCCAAAAAACGATGGTGAACTTTCAGTAGCAGAGATGAAGATTTTTGAGGCTAGGTATCGACAAGATGCAAAAGCCTTGAGCGAAATTCAAATGGGAGTCTCAAGAGCATATTTTGTAAAAATTGTTACTTGTGAGACTGCAATGGAAGCTTGGGAGTCTCTAGAAACAGAGGTATATGGTGACGAAAAGGTACGCACTATAAATCTTCAAACTCTTAGAAGAGAATTTCAAAACTTGAAGATGATAGAATCTGAAAAAATAGATGAATATTGTTAATGAAATGAGAAATCACGGTGATACAATATCTGACCAACTAATTGTGGAAAAGATTCTAATTAGTATCACAAAAAAGTATGAGTACATTGTTGTTATCACTGAGGAGACAAAAGATCTTTCTAAGCTTTCTATCAAAGAGCTAGTTGGATCATTTCGTGCACACGAGAAATGAAGATTTTTCGTGAAGATCAACCCAAAAAGACAACTTTTCAGTCCAGAACAAATGAGAATTCTCAAAATTTCTCAAAAAATTAACAAAAGAAGAATTACAATTCAAAAAAGAAGCAGGATCATGATGATTCTTCCAAGAAGGTTGAAGTAAGAGGTGAGAAAAATTCTAGTCTTTTTTGTAAAATTTGCAAAAAGACTAATCACAATGCAGAAAAATGTTGGCACAAAAGCAAGCCCAAATGTAACTTTTGTAAAAAATTTGGGCACATTGAGAATGATTGTTGGCACAAGCAATAGGAGCAAAAAAATTTCTATGAAGAACAGAAGGAAGAAAATCTTTTCTTTGCTTCTCAATATGATGTTTCAACAAAAACCAATGAATAGTATATTGATAGTGGTTGTAGCAATCACATGACTAGAGATGAAAAAGTTTTCCTCTCAATTAATAGTAGCATCACTACTAAAGAGAGAATGGGGATTGGAGCTTTAGTTGATGCAAAAGGTATAGGTACCATTTCGATCAACATAAAAGGGAGCGGTAAGCAAATTTATGATGTGCTTTATGTTCCTAACTTGGAAGAAAATTTGCTTAGTATTGATCAATTCATGAAAAATCGTTATTCTCTTGTGTTTAGAGAAAATTATTGCAAGATTTATGATAAAATTGAGCCAAATCAAGTCATCGTTGAAGTAGAGATGACAAAAAGAAAATTTCCTTTACAAGTTCAGTACAATGCATTCAAAAATGAAGTTGTAGATGATTCATGTCTTTGGCACAAAAAATTTGTCACTTGAATTTTCATGATTTGAAGCTTCTCAAGTAAGAAGACATGGTGCAAGGCCTTCTTGAGATACATACTTAGAGATTAAGGTAGAGAATACTTCTATCATATCTTTAGATGTGTCAAATCAAGAAGAGGATGAGAAAGAGGAGGAAATCTTAGATTCAAATGATGAAAAACCACCTCCAAGAGGAACAAAAATGTTGAGTGACATTTATCAAAGATGCAACTTTGCTGGTGTTGAGAAAGAAAATTATGAGGAGGCAATAAAGCATGATGATTGGAAGAAAGCCTTGGAAGAAAAAATTTGAAAGATTGAGAAAAATAATACTTGGAGTGTGTGAGTATACCCAAAGAAAGAGAAGTTGTAAGTCTAAAGTGGATTTACAAAACCAAACTCAATCAAGAAGGAGATATTCAAAAGCACAAGAGAAATGCGAAATTTAGTTGCAATTATTGTCAGACTAGAGAACAACTTGCTGACTTCTTCACCACAACACTTCCAAGTGAAAAGTTTTGCCATCTTCGAGAAGACATTGGAGTTGTCAAGCAAATGCATTAAGAGGGAGTGTTAGAATTAATGAATTCACACCTTGATGTTTAGTCTTCCAATATTGTCTTTTAGTTTTTCAAGAAGTCTTTTAGGAGTTTGTAATACATGTATCTAATAAATTTTGATACATGTATCTAGTTAATTGTGCAAGACTTTTTGTTTTCTATTTTGAGTAGTATAAATAGTGATATAGTTGATGATTGTAATCATCTCAAGTGGTCTTAAGTAGCCTATATAAAACTTGACCATTCTCTAAAGAAAGTATTCTCTTTCTATATTTTCTACAATTCTACATATAAAAAAGATTTGATTAGAACTTTTGCTTCCAGTACTTCATGGTTATATACATAACCTAATGATGCGTAGTCATACAACAAAAGTATTTCTCTAGACCTCACAAGGGAAGAAATAAATGTATCCTTAAGCAATGCCTCAACAAAAAAGGTTATTCATGATTAATACAATCATTAATTAGAATATAGAGGGATAAAATTTCGGGGGCCTTTTGAAAGACACAAATTTCTCAATAAAATGCATAAATTCATTTTCAAAGAGGGTTGTCGCACCCTGTTTTTCTCAAAACGGGTTTCGATACATGACCTAACAACTCTTTTGCGTTTCGAGTAGATGAAGATTCGCCACCTAACGAATTAAGGTGCGTTAGGGCACCTATCTAACCTAACTAATCTAACTACAGGTCAACGAACCAGAGATCGGGTAAGGGTTCAAATTACCTTGAGGGGAAGGTGTTAGGCATCCCTCGAAGTCCACAAATGTGGGTTCTGGCCATATCTCATGCAATATGTGGGGATTACAAATAGCAAATAAGGTCACTTTGTTATTTAATATTTAATTAAACATGTCTGCTAGGTGATAACGATAAATAAACAATTAATATTATTTTAAATAATTATTATCTAATCCATTATACTTTCTAAGTGATAAGATAATATTTAACAATTAAGGACTTTAATTATTAATTAATTTAAACATGCAAGTCTAAGTAATAATAACAACAAATAAATATCAAACAATTAATAAAGAGATAAGCAAGGAGATAGAGATTACACAATTAAATAGGATAATCAGATTTTTATTTTATATTAAACTACCCTAAATAATTATAATTACACAATATAAAGAGGCTAAAGGGGAGGGAGACTCTAAAGGACTTTACGGATCAGCACTCGACTTTTTATGTTATTTCAATAGGCTTCCGTATAGGAACAGACAAAACCAAGGTTTGTCGCTTAAGCCTGAGTCGATGTCATCATATCCGTAGGGCCTAAACTACCCCTACCCCACCACAGCATGTTTTTCGTCCTAAAAGGTGCCTAGCGCCCCGCTTAATGTCCAAGAGGCATTGGACTACTATTAGGGTGGTTTAGACAAAAATAAAATATATAGGCTCACCTAGACACCAAGTCAAACATGTTGGACGAGCATTTAGCACATAGGTTTCAAGTTGGCCTCTAAATTTAATTATTAGTATACAAACAAACACATAATTAGTGAAATGTTTCATGCTTGAGTGTGTGCAAACAAACATATAAACAAACATTATAACAATATAATAATTTATTTATTTATTTATTTTTTAAGAGCAGAAGAGTAAATACAGAGCAACAAACAATTTATTAGTTGACTTGAAGTGGCAAAACAGTATGCATATTACTAGGCAGGTTTTAATTAAAGGGCAGCAAGTACTTCAAGCAGTTCAGATTTTTCAGCATGATTATTATTAAGCTAATTTAATTTTTAAAATGAGCAAGAAAATAATTAAGCATTAATGGACCAAAAACAATCATGCATAAAATAATTATTCAATTATTAATATATTGAGAATAATTGTCGAAATCTACATACAAACTTGAAACCTCATGCAAATATTTATTAAAGTCCTATAGGCATGATTTCTAATCAATTTACATGCTGAAAGATATTAACATGCTAGAGCTTCTCAAACCCTGACAAGATTATTAGAACATGCTAAATTTATATAATACAATTAGTTTTCAAGTGTATGCTGAAATTTATTGATCTTATAGGCAGGATTTCTATGTGAATGACATACATGATATCTAACTCATATAACATCAAAAAGAATTAATATAAGCTTATACATGATATCTAAGCGCAATTAACAAACTGAAATTCCAATAATATTTAAACATGCTTTCTAAGTAGAGCAAATATATGAAATATTTATTTGAAGCCTATGTGTGTAGATTTTATACCCGTTAGCAAGTTGAAATCTTATGAACACAATGTCTAATTATACTATTAGTCAATTTTCGAATTTTACAAAATTACAAATGAGGCAAGATTTAAATAAATTCAATATGTTTGGATGCCTTATGATTAAGTAATAAGCAAGTTATCTATAACAATCACACATAATAAAATAAAAAGATAAAAGAACAGTTAGCACATATATCCCTTCCCCCTTTTAGACGATCCCCAAATTATATTATATAGAGTTAGAGAGAGTTAGAGAGTTATTACAAGATTATTACAAAATCGAATAAAGAACAATGAATACATAATAAACTTAAAGTAAATTAGTCCCATCCGAAAGTCTATCCCCCGGCGACTCTTCAAACTAGTACTCAAGGTTTCCGGTGTCCTGCTAATTAAGAAAGAACAACACACTACAAGCAATACAAAAATAATATGTGATAGCAACTATTTACACTTAGGCAGGATAGGACAACAAATCACACATATATAATTACATATAGAAAAGGGAAGAGAAAATTGACCCGGATGTTTTCCTTTATTTACCAATGTCCATTTTGGACTTATGCATACCAATAAGTAACTAAAGATGCACGAATTAAAGATACTAATTAAATACATGTGTGAAAGATACTAACCAGTTAAACAATAAAATAATAATCAGCAATGAAGACAAGTTGATTTCACACTATTCGACCCGAACACAGCAAGAAAAAGTGGAGAAGTCCTTAGAATTCACCGGATATTACTTTAGAGAGAGCAAAGAGTATGTTTTATTGTTAAAGTGTGTAAGCCAATGTGAGAATGTGTGTTGAAGTCTATGTGTGTATGTTGTGATTGCGAGAGGTGTGATTTATATAGTGAATAGGGGGACACCTATTAATGGAAGAAAATTATTTAGGAACAATTAAAATATTTTCCTTATTTCAAAGGAGCCAAAATTAGATTTATTTTAATTTATTTTCTACCAAATATAAAAGCATCTACATAAGACAAGAATAATTAGGATCAAACAAATATTACTTTTCCTTATTTAAAGAGAACTAAATCAGTAATATTATATTTAGTTATTTTGCTCAATCAGATATAAATTTACTAAAAAATACAACAGGTAAGAATCAATTCATCTTCAATTAAGGAGAGGGGCAATCAATTAACCTTAATAAATAAAATAATAAACTAATTTTACCTTACTAAGAGCTGGAAATCTGCACAAAAATCAACTTAGCATAAATTAATCCACAACATGCCAAATCAAAGTGATTAGAAAAGGCATAAGTCAAGCAATAATATTTTTATGACAACCATCAAACAAGTAATAAGATAGACAAGAATCAATTATGGCCTAAAAGAAATCAATTTGCAACCTTAAACATGCATATATGATAACAGAATCAGTTCTTTTGATACAGATCACTCAAATCAGCAATTAGGTTATATTAATTGAAACTCACTGTTCTAACTTTTATCACCAATAAACTAAACAAAGAGGGAGGAATATTATCAAAAACATGATAAATGAAAGAATTGAGTAAGATTTCAGCATTATTCAACAACTTGAATCAAGGATAATAATTCCGCCAGCAATTTGGTTCATACGATCACAAAA
Organism: Solanum bulbocastanum; assembly: GCA_037074985.1. Classification (NCBI taxonomy): domain Eukaryota; kingdom Viridiplantae; phylum Streptophyta; class Magnoliopsida; order Solanales; family Solanaceae; genus Solanum; species Solanum bulbocastanum. The sequence goes on along the minus strand of CM073599.1, from coordinate 34,872,032 downwards.
TAAGATGAAAATCATAGAAATTATCCAAGCATAAAAATTCTAGTTATACACATGTGTGAATCTTCCAACCCACAACCCACACAAATTAGAGTCTAAAATCTACGTAATAATTCATGATGTTTCCCTGGGACATGGGACAAATACAAGTAATAATCATAGATTTTGAACAGAAAAATCACAACTCAAATATGTTTTTCTAAGAATCGACAACCAACAAGTAATATTCAAACCACATTGAATAGGGCATTAGACAAACATTTCAATTAAATCGAAAAATAAGGAAAAGACTGAGATGATAAAATGGATTATAAACCAAATCGGGACGGATCTAAAAAAAATCCGTATAATACGAAATCTCAAAATGCAAGCATCGCCTAAGCTATTGTTGTTTCTTGCCTGCGCCGGACGGATCGATTGGAGCTGCTGCTCGCTGGTGGCTCGCGACTGCTGGATGGAGTTGCTGTTGTCAGCGGCTAGAGCTGCAGCCAGCGATGGGGCTCGCTGGTGGTCTTCGCCGGCTAGGGTGTTGCGGAGCAGCTGGATCTCGCCGGTCGTTGTTGCTGCCGGCACTTGCTGCTGCTTGGAGTTCTCGCTTGGAGCTGCTACCGACGACCTTCGCCGGTGGTCTTCGCCAGCTGCTTGCTGGCGTTCACCGGTCGCTGCTCGGAGCAAGGAGGAGAAGAAAAGAAAGGGGCGAAGGGAGAAGAGAGGACAGCGCCGGGCTGCTGCTGGCCGGAACAGCTGTTGCTGCTGCGGATTCTCGCGCCTGAGAGAGGAGAGGCTGGGCGGCTATCTGTTTCTTGGAGGAGAGTGAATAATTCTAGGGGTTTAGGTCTTTTGTTAGATTTTAAAAATAGGAAATAAGAGGATAGGTAGATTTAATCTGAACCGTTGGATTAGCATTAGATGAGCGGCTAGAATTTGATCTGAAATTTAAATTAAGGATGGACGGACGAGATTAAAAGGAAAATATGAAAATTGAATTGAAATGGTCAAAATTGAAATAAAAATTGGCTAGAATTGAAATAAAAGGTGGCTATAATTGAAACACAATTGGAATTGAATATGCTAGAATTAAAAGGAATTTGAATAGATTAGGCTAAAATTTAAATGATTTTAAGGGAAGAAGAACGAAATGCTATTCAATTAATAAAATACTACATATATCATAATATTTTCATATAAATTATATACATTTAAATCTTAAAACATTTGAGGAAAGTAATTACTTCGAGCTTAACTATCGATAAAATATAATAATGAAATAATTACAATAATTTTTTGAAATCATGCGTACTAGAATATATAATTTTAAGACGAAATTGATTAAAATTTTAAACTAGAAATATATTTTAAAAATATGCATTTAATCGAATAGCATTCCAAAAATGGTTAAAGGTCGGTCAAAATTGGGTGTCAACAAGGGTCTAGGTTCATTTTCAAAGCAAATCCAGATCTAGAATTATGCCTTGAATCACATTTTGGGGCAAGTTGTAGACAACATGCATAAGCAAGAATTTAACTCAAGGGTCAACTACAAATTAAACGTACATATCTCCTAGAATATAAATAGTTATGTGTCTCATTACACATGAAATTAAAAATCTCTGAATCTTTTTTTCAATGTCACCGACCATTTGTGAATTTGGAAAAAAGAGTAAAAAATTATGATCGTTTTATAAGAGACGCTCTTGTCTAAAATTTCAGTTCAGGTACTACGGGTCATCAATACGACTCGTGCTTTGAGAGTAAGGTCTGTGATTTGACTCATAGAAAACTTCATAGAGTCCCAAAATTCAACCTGGGAAACCACAAGTCATACCTCGACTCGGGGTATCAATGTACGTAGCGTATATGTCCCATATATCATGTATATCATTTGTATATAAAGGATTTTTACTCCAAAGTGTATGGTTTTGAATTCCCTCTATCTCCAATCGTTGATTCTTGATTCTATTATCAAAATTATGATATTTCATATCATTAATGATATTTATTTCATGGTTCATGCTTATTAATTATACCACATGAATTTCTTTCTAGCCAAAACTAACTGAAAATTAACTTGTCATAGTATTTCAAATATATTGTTTTCATGAGAAAAGTAAGTTTAAAGGTTTTTAAGAATTATTTTATGAAAGTATATTTTGTTTTAAGTGCACTAATTTAAAAGGATTTCAAGAAAGTATTTTACTTCAAGTACATTACTTTAGAAGAGTTTCAAGAAAGTATATTTTACATCAAGATGCATATTTTCAGAAAGAAAGTATGGATAATTTTTAAAATAAAGCATGTTCAGTTTAAAAGAAAGCATTGTCTAATTTTCAGAAAAGCATAGTCAAGCTTTTTCAAAGTAAAGTTTAGTTCAGTTCAGTTCTAAAGAAGCATTATGGGGCGTAGACTCAAAGTATCAAATTTTTAGTTTCCCCCCCTAAAGGGGGACATCTTTACAGTTATTGGTAAACAATGCATGTTTTAGGAGTAGTATTGAGCACCAAGTTCGATAAGGGTTCAAATAATCCAAATCCTGAACTACGTCGCTAGCGTAGGATATGATCGTGTTGTTGATTCGGGCGACTCCTCAAAAAACCCCCAATAAGGCTCAGAGATCAGATCCATTACCTCATTTTGTCCTTTAACTTGGCAAGGTGTTGGATGACTTGTATCATCATAAGGCTCACGTTATGGTTGTTGGTTACTAAAACTCTCCAATAAAATTAAAGTTACATTATTTTCAGCATTTACTATTATTCCATATATTCAATTTTAAAGTTTTGTTGTTAAAGCACACATACATGCATTACTACTCAGTTGACTTTATTTCAATCCATTTTCAAAGTTATTTATTCAGCTCAATATATTTAGTTTTAGTCAATTAATTCATTCAGACATTTTACATACCGTATATTTCATCTATTGGCATCATATGATGCTGCATCATTTTATGGTACAAAGTTTTTTTTTTGTTTTTCACCTGGTATTCGGTGTGCACATTGGAGCTTCGACTAAATTCGGATCATGCACTGCAGGGCCTATTTAGGGGTAGTGCTCTCAACATAATTTTCTCCATACCCAGGACTCGAACTCGAGACCTCTGGTTAAGGGTGAAGCACTCCCACCAGTGCATTTATGATGAAGTCTTAGGAACTCACAACTGTGAACATATCATTAGGATCACTTCCATCCATCTTTGGTGAGACCTTATTGCTTTCAGAAGGCTCTAGTTTCATCTAGAGTATTTATTGTTTGTATATATATTATAGTCTAATATTTAGTTAGCTTAGGGTCTTTTCCCAATAACTTTTCTTTAGTATGTTTAAGGCTTCATAGACGAATTAGTTGAATTATAGTCTTAGTTATTTTACAAACATATGTATATTATACAAATTTCACAATTTTGAATATAAAGTTATTGAGTTTGTTTTTTCTAAGCTATTGCATGCTCATCTTTTAAAAGCTTCTGCATAGTTCGAAGTATTTAGTTAGTAGTAGGTCAGACCAAAGATTCACTTGGAATCAACAGTGCTAATGAATGTCATCCACATCCAAAATGTAAACTCGAATTGTGACATAGACCAAGGTTCAAGAAATGTTCAGGGGATAGCAACAAAATAGAAAAATACAAAAAAAAAACTTGGGTTTGATTATGCAGTCTCTAATAATCATAGCAAAATTTGGTGCTTTTGGAACTCTAAGAAAAGCTGCAACACTTTTGCTAAGAGTAGAAAATGGACCACTCTTAAATGCAACATAACAGGGAGTTTCGATAACTTTTGGATCACTATTGTTTATGCCAGGTCTAGACCCTCTAAAAGAATTTACCTTTGGGACAAGCTTAGAACTCTCAGTCGTATGATTGATGGTCCCTAGACTATTAGAGGAGATTTTAATTCTATCATTGATGCGGAAGAAAAAAGGGTGGTGTGCCTTTCAATATTAGTAAAGGCATTGACTTCATCACTTATATGGACGACTGTGGGATTACAGACGCTGGCTACATAGGCAATATACATACTTAGTGCAATGGGAGGAGAGGGTGGAATAGGATTAACCTAAGACTAGACCGAGTCCTTCATAATGATGATTGGGCAATTTTATTCCCAAACATTAAAGTGTAACATCTAGATAGAACAGGCTCGGACCATAACCTTATATTGATTTCTTACACTAAAGAGACTCATAACTTCCTTAAATACTTTAGATTCTTGAATTTTTGGACAGAACATGAGGACTTTCTCTCTTGGGTCAGGTCTATATGGAAACAACGGTACAAGGCAATCATATGTGGTCCTTACAACAGAAACTCAAAACTCTTTCCAAAGAGCTTAGTAAATGGTCTAAGGAATGCATAGGTAGTGTTTTTGATAAGGTGATCACCTTGGAGCAGGAAGTCAGCAACCTTGAAGAACTATATGATCTTGATGACTCAGACCAGAATAGGAAAACCATTCACAAGACTCAAACAGAATATATCAAGTGGCTAAATAGACAGGATTCTATCCTTAGACAAAAAGCAAGACTCAAATGGGCTGCTGAGGGAGATACAAACTCCAAGTACTTTCACAGTGTTATTAGAGATAGGAGAAGGAGATCTCAAATTCACAAGATTAAAGATAGACATGGAACGTGGGTGGAAGGCACTATGAGCATATCAAAAGCACCTATAGATTTCTTCAGTAATATGTTTATTCAACAACCTAGTAGCTCCAATATGCACATCCTCAATCATTGTCAACACTTCTTTATTGAAAGTGACAACACAATGCTCCATTCCACTCTTACAAAGGAGGAAATTCGAGATGCAATATTCTCCATGGACCCAAATAGTTCAGCCAGACCTGATGGATTCAATGGACCTTTTTATCAGGTAACTTGGAATGTTATAAAATTTGACATTATTAACTTTGTTGTTGCCTTTTTAAGGGTGCTGAGTTAACCAAAATTTTCACACATACATTCCTAGCATTAATCCCCAAAGTTTCTTCCCTGGACAACTTCTCTCAACTAAGGCCAATAAGTCTGTGCAACTTATCCAATAAGATCATATCCAAAATCATTGCTATAAAGGTGAACAACATTTTCCCTAAGTTGATATCTGTAAACCAATCACATTTTTTCAAAGGAAGGTTGATTACAAAGAATATCCTTCTAACTCAGGAAATCATCCAAGGGTCCAAAATAAAAATCAAAGAAGGAAATGTGGTCATAAAACTATATATGTCCAAAGCATACGATAATCTCTCATGGACATTCCTTTCTAATGTCCTAAGAAGGACAGGATTCTCTGAGAAATTTATTGAAATAATCTTCAGACTTATCTCCAACAATTGGTACTCTATCATTATCAACGATATTAGGTTTGGTTTCTTCAAGTCTACCAGAGGTATCAAACAAGGAGACCCTCTTTTTTCTGTGCTATTTATTTTAGCAGCAGAAGTTCTTTCTCAGGCCCTTAATTCAGTTCATCATAGAGAGGACTTTATTGGGTTCTCCATGCATAAAGAGGTCCTCAAATTAACTTTTTAGGCTATACAGATGACTTAGTCCTCTTCACTTCTGGAAATAGAAGGTCCATCAAACTAGTTATAAAGTAATTGAGGAATTATCAAAGGGCATCTGGTCAGGAAATCAACAATAATAAAAGCTTTTTTCTCACTCATGAAAAGACTGATAGACTTATCAACCTTTCCTTTTACATATCTTGGATGCCCCATCTATTCAGGAAGGAAAAGAATTAGCTACTTTATGGACATCACCAAAAAAATCATGAATAAGGTAGCAGGCTGGCAAGGGAAGACGTTCTTTCCAGGTGGAAAAGTTGTCCTCATTCAACATATTCTCCAGTCTCAACCTCTTCACATACTCGCTGCCCATATGCCCTATGCCACTATCATTAAAAAGATTGAGATGCACTTCTCAAATTTCTTCTGGTAAATAATGATGGCAAAAACAATTATCATTGATCTTCTTAGGAAAACATGTGTTATCCAAAGATGGAAGGGGGCCTTGGCTTTAAAAGCTTACATGATATTTGTCTTTCACTTTCTTTTAAAAGATGGTGGAGAATTAGAACAGAGAAATCTCTTTGGGCTGAATTCATGAAAGCTAAATATTGTCAAAGAAGCAACCCCATGTCATAGGTGGCTACCCGTAAAGACTCCAGTAGTTAGAGGGAGTTACTATTCGTGAGGGACAAGGTGGAAAAACATATTGTTGGAAACTCAACACAAGAAAATACTACCTTTGGTGGGATGACTGGACTCTTCAAGGATCTATATATTCATTGATACACCCATCCCCCAAGCTCAGTAACTTGAAAGTGGAAAATTTCTTACATTATTAATATTAGGACTTGGGCAATCTCAACCTAACAATTTCAGGAAATGCTGTGAATATTGTCGAGAATATTCACATTGGCAATAGAGAATAGGAGGACAAAGCCATCTGGAGATTGACCTCCAATGGCCAGTTCACATGCTCTTCAGTTTTTGATAACCTCAAAAAGAAAAGTTCTCCAAACTCTTATGATTCTATTATTTGGCTAAAAGAAATTCCTTTTAAAATTTCTTGTTTTATGTGGAAGGTTCTCAAAAATATAATAATTGTTGATGCTGCAATTCTTAGGTTTCAAACTAACTTAGGATCAAATTGCTCATGTTACAGGGTTGCCAAACAAGAGACGATAAATCATATTTTCATAGACAGTGACCTTGCTAAAAGAGTTTGGCGTCAAATTACCTACCCCTTGGGCCTGCAACTCACCGGAAGAAATATGAAAGACATGCTTGATCAGTGGTAGTACTTACAACCAAAAAATTTTATCCATAAACACTTACTCCGTATCAACCCCACTATGGTGTGCTGGGAAATATGGAAAGCTATGTGCATTATGAGATTTGAGCACAAGCAAGTTAGCACAAGTAACATTTGCCAACAAATCCTCTATCAGGTCAAAGTATCAATGGAAAAGAAGTTTAGCAGGATGGACCAACATTGGAACTGGAAGCAAGTGTGTTACATTGCTAAAAATTATAAAAGCTCAGTTAGTAGCTTAATGGTTTGTCGGCAAAAACCAAGTATGGATGCCAACAAATTAAACACTGATGGGACCTTCATGAAAGAACAAAATAAGGCAGGAGCGGGTGGAATTCTTAGGAATAGAAATGGGGACTTGATCATGGCGTTTGCCTATCCTACTGAATTCTACACTAACAATTTTAGTGAACCTCGTGCTGCTTTGATAAGTATCTCAGGGTGCTGCAATAATCATATTCAGAACATTGAGATGGAATTAGATTCCATGATTATTGTCAACATGATCAAAGTGAATGCAAAACCACCTTGGAGACTGCATAGTATGATTGATGATATCCGTCAGAAAATGCATCAAAGAAATGTCAAAATTAGCCACTACTTCAGAGAAAGCAATGAGGTAGCAGATGCCCTTATGAAAGATGACCTATACAAAGATGACCTTCCTAAGGAGGCTACTGGCCCTTTTTGAATAGATAAAATGGGGCTTCCTTCCTTTCAAAGAAGAGCAAAAAAAATTCATCGTGGTGCTACGAACCTCTCTGGCAACTTGCGAAAGACTGTATGTTTATGCTAGAGCTACATGTTTATATATTTTAAGTACTTCCTAGTGCAAGATCTTCTAGTCCTAGACAAAATATTAGAGGAGTTTACACCATTCTTAGCTCTATGTCTTGTGATCAGAGATGAGGTTGCCATGTAACCCTCTAAGTTTTGTATTCTTGATTATGATATCTACATGGAAAGTGATTTAAAAAAAAAAGACATGTTCAGGGTGGGTTTAGTTCTAGCCATATGTCATGACCCACCACTTTTCCTATTAAAATAAAATATAAATATAAAGGGGGAAGAAACTAGAGTTGCGTAGAGGTTTGTGGAAGATTCTAGAACTCCCTAGATATTTCCTTGGAAGGCTTACCTTGGAAGAAGAATAATCATTAGTGGAATATTCTAGAGAAATATGGATATTTTCCAAGGAAGGTTATGGAATCACATGGAAATTCCTTGAAATATTCTAGAGTTCTAGAGAATTCTAGAATAAGGACTAAAGTGTAAATATGTAGGAACTTGTGTAGTAATTTTTATTTACACTTTAGCCCCCTAGGAAGTAGTATAAATAGAGGAGCTCTCATTTGTAAATCATCCAATAAAGTTGTAAGCAATCTTCCAAGCAATAAAATGCCTCCTTCCAAAATTCTCTAAGTCTTTCTTTGCATTCTCTTAGCGATCTAGCTTCAAAGGGCTTACTTGATCTTACAAGATCGTGATAGATTCGTGAATAAGTTGTCAAGTGCCGCACGGAACATTAGTGAGACTTTTAGTCCGTGACAACGTGGTATCGGAGCGAGGTTTGGACTAAGAGAATGACCAACGAAGGAGACGTGAACGTTACTAACACCACCAACATCCGTCCCAAGGAAGGAAAGAAAAATCGCAAAGGAAAAAAGCACCAAAAGGGTAGTGAGGAAATACTGCTCGACCCCACACCCAGCGAGGCGCTAATATCTCATCCACCTTCAACCACCGAAACAAGTGACGATAAACTTGGCTAGGAAGCCATTGACTTCACCGTTGGAGAAGAATAAGTCACAAGGGTTGAACTGGTGAGGCAGGACGTGGAGATATTAGGTCGGCGTATGAATGTGGCCGACGAAAAGTTCAAAACTCTAGGATACTTCACCCTTGAAGAGATCGAAAACATCTGCAATGAGTTGAAGGGACGCCAGCGGGCTAAGTTCGAGATGAATGAGGCTATCACTTTCTTGGAGTGTCGTCTCATGCAGGCGTTGATCACAATTGAGACCATGAAGGCCTAGATGAAAGCACTCAAGAAGGGCGTAGAAATTGGAGGATCGTCGCCGTCTGACCAAGATAGGGAGGCCAAGATTGAGGCTCCCAAGCCACCTATGTTCAAAGGCATCTGGGACGCACAAGAGGTGGAGAATTTCCTTTGGCATTTGGAGGATTACTTCAAGTGTAGTCGGATGTAGAACGACGAGAACAAGATCAACATTGTTGTGTTGTATCTTTTAGAGATGACCATTCTATAGTGGAGACGCAAGGAGGCTGAGATAGGGAAGGGGACATGCACGAAATTTCGAGAAGAGTTCAAAAAAGCCTTCTTCCCTAACAACGTCATATATGAGGTTAAACGCAAGTTTAAGGAACTGAAGCAAATGGGCAGCATATGCACATACAAGAATGAGGTCACCACCCTCATGCTTTAGATTCCTAACCTCACGGATGAAGATATGTTGTTCCACTTCATGTATGGGCTGCAAAATTAGGCCAGAATGGAGTTGGAACGCCGACAGGTCAGGACTATTGATGAAGCTATCACGCAGACCGAAGCTTTAACAGTTCAGTCATGAGAAGCCCAATAGATCCGAAGGAGAAGAGAGGAGGTAGTCATGACCATGGTTGGGGAGATCGTGGTAAATTCGAGAAGTAACGTCCACATCCCAAGAAGCATGATACCTATAAGTCTGATGGCAAGAAGTTTGGATATCAAAGTAATGTAGAGAAAAAGACTGAGACTACAAAGAGGAACGGTTGCTACATATGCAGTGGGTCGTATGGTTGTGTGAGGTGCTCTGAACTAAAGAACATTGGTGCTATCTTGTGAGAGCGAAAGGAGAAAGATGCACATGAGCAACGACAAGGCACAGAGACGACGCAATTGGGCTTGATAGGACTATGTGGGGCTATCACCAAGCAACCAGGAAAGCCGAGAGAATATGGCATGCAGTAAGTTGACATCACGATCAATGGAAGACCCGCTCGTGCTATGGTCGACACGGGTGCAGAGGGCAACATCATGACCAAGAGGGCAGCAATAAGATTGGGGCTGAGTTGCAGTCTAAGTAACGCCCAACTTAGGATGGTCAATGCACCACCAACTCCCGTGTGTAGAGTCGCGCATGGAGTAAACATCACGCTAGGCGAGTGGCAAGGTAAGACCAATTTTATTGTCGCTCTTTTAGACTCTTCGATATCATTCTAGGGCAGGAGTTCTTCCAAGAGTGCTACGCGGTGATCGACCTTTACCTCCAACAACTTCTAGCTTTGAAGAAAGGAGGATCATGTATGGTGCCCTTGGTTAAGGTACTAACGATGTAAGGACGAGTGCGACTAACGGCCATGCAACTCGAGAAAAACCCTAAGCAGAAGGAGTCGACGCTTTTAACCACCATTACAAATTCGAAATAAGACAATGGTGCTAAAAGGTCTTTGCCACCGTGCACAGGGAAAGAGAACAATACCGTAATGATAAAGAAGCTATAAAAGTGCTTGCCTCTTAGGAAGAGGTAGATTATAAGACCGAGCTAGAAGGGATAAAAAAGATGTTGAAGGAGTTGCACGAGGGTCTTGATCGATTCAATGGACTATTAGTCGCGCATGCACAAGACTCGCTTATTTATGCAATGATGATGCGACGCGGTCATCGCAAATTCTGGTAGGGGAGAGTGTCATGACCCTCCACTTTTCCTATTAAAATAAAACATAAATATAAAAAGGGGAGAAACTAGAGTTGTGTAGAGGTTTGTGGAAGATTCTAACACTCCCTAAATATTTCCTTGGAAGGCTTACCTTGGAAGAAGAATAGTCCTTAGTGGAACATTCTACAGAAGTATGTGTTAGAAAATGAGATATTTTCAGATGTTTTTTGTTTAATTGTTCTTTTTTAAAAAATATTAAGTTAAGTATGTAAAGGAAAGGTAGTCCTTGTTTTATGGAATATGTTTTGTAAGAAAGACAATAGTGGTTGGATATGTATGGTCCTCTACTAACTTTGGAAAAGCTTATGTAGATATATATGTGTATGCCTTTTGAAAACTGAATATGAATGAAAATTACCTCTGTTGAACCTTATTTTTTTCTCAAAAGTTTCAAATCCTAACAGTGGTATTAAGAGCCCTTCTTTTTGAGGGATCAGTGAAGGCAAGAGAGCAAAGGTTTTTTCTCCAGTTCTTCTAAGGTGAGAGCTGAGCAGCAGTAACATGGCATCCATCAGCTTTTTGGGTGCAGATGGGTGATAAAGATGAAGACTTATCTCAAAGCTCTTAGTCTATAGGAAATAATTGAAAGTGAAGATGATCCTCTTCCACTTGGACCAAATCCAACTGTTGCACAAATGAAGAATTATAAAGATGCGAAGTCAAGGAAATCCAAGGCTCTCACATGTCTTCATTCAGCACTTTCAGATGTGATTTTCACAAGAATAATGACTTGTGAAACACCTAAAGAAGTATGGGAGAAACTAAAAGAGGAGTTCGATGGAAGTGACAGAGTGAAAACTGTCAAACTCTTAACTCTCAAAAGAGAATTTGAGATGTTAAGGATGAAAGAAGAAAATACTGTGAAAGAGTATACTGCCAAACTTGTGGAGATTGTAAACAAAGTAAGATTGTTTGGTGAAACCTTTCCAGATTTGAAAGTGGTGGAGAAGATGATAATAAGCCTACCAACAAGGTTTGAGTCTAAGATTTCAGCAATAAAAGAATCTTATGATTTGAAGACCTTATTGGTAGCGGAGTTGATCAGCAAGTTGTAGGCTCAAGAACAACGATCAAGTATAAGAGATGAAGAAGTAGTTGAAGTGGCGTTTCAAGCAAAACATAAAGGCAAGCAGCCATTGAAGGACATAGTAGGATGGATGAAGATAAAGTAGCAAAGGGGAAAACATTGAAGGAAAGTTTCCACCTTGCAACCATTGTAAAAGAACCAATCATCAAGAAAAAGATTGTTGGTTCAAAGGAAAGCCATCGATTCAATGCATGTTTTGTAGAAAAATGGGTCATATTGAGAAGAATTGTAGGCTCAAGAAGAATCAACCACAACAACGCCATGTCCAACAAGCAAATTTTACTAAAGAGTCCGAAAAGGAAGAAGAAAGCTTGTATATGGCTTCTCATGAAGAAAACACAACAAAAAAATCCTCATGGTTCATAGATAATGGATGTACGAGTCATAGTCACACAATGAGCTCATGTTTCATACACTTAACAAGTCAATCAAAACTATAGTAAGGATGGAAAATGGTGAGGCGGTAAATGCACTTGGAAAGGGTTCAGTTGCCTTTCAGACGACGCAAGGTACAAAGTTTATACATGATGTGTTGTATGTTCCATCTTTAACATGTAACTTGTTAAGTGTGGCTCAAATGATGTCTAAAGCCTATTTCTTATTTTTTAAGGACAAACATTGTTTGATTTTTAACTCTGAAGATAGTTTGATTGTTAAAGTAGAAACGGTGGAAAAAACTCTTCCTTTAGATGAGAGGTTTGATAGTGCAAACTTTGCAAATAAGGATGAGTCATGGTTGTGGCACAAAAGATATGGTCATTTTAACTATGCTACTTTAAAGTCTATGTATGAAAAGGGCTTGACTAAGGATGTACCTGAGATTTCATTGTCTAAAGAAGTTTGTGAGTCATGTCAGATGGGTAAGGTACACAGGAAATCATTTCCCAAAAATGCTACCTGGAGGGCGACTGAAAAACTTGAACTAATTCACAGTAATGTGTGTGGACCTATGCAGGCATCATCTTTGGAACACAATAAATATTTTGTGCTCTTTATTGATGACTTAACAAGGATGACTTGGGTTTATTTTTTGAATAACAAGTCTCAAGTATTTTCAGTTTTCAAGAATTTTAGAGCTTTTGCGGAAAGACAAAGTGGTTGTAAGCTATAGGCTTTGAGGTCGGACAATAGTGGCGAATACACTTCAAATGAGTTCAATAAGCATTGTGAAGATATGAGAATTGATCACAAGTTGACACTAAGCTATTCGCCCGAACAAAATGGAGTCTTTGAGAGGAAGAATAGAACAGTAGTTGAAATGGCCAAAGGTTTGTTGCTGGAAAAGAAACTGCCACAAAGTTTTTGGGCAAAAGCTATTCATACTACAATGTATTTGTTAAATAGGCTGCCAACAAAAGTTGTGGATGAAAAGACTTCTATTGAGGCATGGAGTGGAATACAACCATCTACCAAGCATCTAAAAGTTTTTGGTTCGATATGCTATTCTCATGTTCCTATTGTCAAAAGAAGCAAACTTGAACCAAAAGGTTAATTGGGGATCTTTATTGGTTATTCATCACAAGTCAAAGGCTTTAGAGTTTTCAACTTGCAAACAAAAAGTATTTCAATCTGAAGAGATGTAGTCGTGGATGAGCATGCTTATTGGAACTGGGATAATGAGAAAATTGAGAAAGATAATGCAGTTTTTCAGAACTTGAGTCCGCTTCCTGAAATCCAATCATTTAGGTCTGAAACTCTGGAAGAAGACAAAGAATCAGACGGGGAATCCTCACTTGATTCGCCAATTTTGAAGACAAGGTCCCTTTTCGAGATATATGAAAGATGTAATGTTTTAATCTCGAAACCAAATAGCTATCAAGAAGCATCAAGACATGAAGTTTGGATTGAAGCTATGAAGGAAGAGATTGGTGTGATAGAAAAGAATGATACTTGGAAGTTGGTTGATAAACCCAAAAACAGAAATGAGATCGGGGTGAAGTGGGTTTATAGAACCAAACTTAATCCAGATAGCTCAGTTTATAAATACAAATTAAGGCTTGTTGTGAAAGGTTACACGCAAGTTGCAGGTCTTGGTTATGGAGACACGTTTGCTCCTGTTGCACGACATAATACAATAAGGCTTCTATTTGCTTTGGCAACTCAGTCAAATTGGAAGTTGTATCATATGGATGTGCAATCGACACTCTTAAATGGACTTTGGGGGAGGAGATCTATATTGATCAATCAGAAGGCTTTCAAGTTGCGGGAATTGAGGATAAAGTCTACCGACTTCATAAGGCATTGTATGGATTAAAGCAGGCTCCTCGAGCATGGTACAGTAAGAGTGATGATCATCACATTCATTGTGGCTTCAAGAGGAAGTGAAAATGAAGCCACGTTATATGTGAAGAGGGCTAAAGGAGGAGATGTGTTTGTTGTGTCACTCTATGTTGATGATCTTTTGGTAACAGGAAGCAATAAAGCTATGGTGAATCGATCAGCTCATGCAAGAAATGGAGACCAAGTTTGAAATGCCAGATTTGGGTGAAATGAGTTACTTTCTAGGAATGGAGATTCATCAAGCTACTGTTGGAATCTTTATTTCTCAGAGAAAATATGCATGGGATATTCTTAAAAGGTTCAAGATAGAGAGGTGCAAGTCTGTACCTACCCCACTGGTTCACAATGAAAAGATTTCGAAGTTTGAAGGAGGTGACAGGGCTGATCCAACATTTTATAGAAGTCTGATCAGTAGTTTGCTGTATTTGACAGCAACAAGACCAGATCTCATGTTTGCGGCAAGTCTACTATAGAGGTTTATGCAAGCTCCAAGTCAAGTTCATCTTGGTGTTACTAAACGAACATTGAGATATATCAAAGGAACTGTTGATTATGGTATTTGGTTTAAAAGGGAAGAACAAGGGCAAATGATGGGTTATTCAGATAATGATTGGAGATAATGATTGGGCAGGAAGCGTTAATGATATGAAAAACACTTTTGGATATGCTTTTACACTTGGTTCAGGCATGTTCTCATGGAATTCAAAGAAACAAGAGGTGGTAGCTCAATCTTCTACAAAAGCAAAATACATCGTCGTTGCTGGTGCAACTAATCAGGCTCTATGGTTAAGAAAGATTCTACATGATCTGGAGCAAAATGGCATTGAAGCTAGTATCATTAAGGTTGACAACAAGTCATCAATATCTATGGCCAAAAATCCAATGCAACATGGTCGTAGCAAGCATATCAATGTGAAGTTTCACGCTATCAGGCAAGCAGAGAAGGATGGTGAAGTTCAACTTGTTCATTGCAGCTCAAATCAGCAGATTGCATGCATCATGACCAAGGCTCTTCATAAGGGGAAATTTGAAATTCTAAGGGCTAAGTTGGGAGTATCCAAGAAAAATCTCAAGGAGGAGTGTTGGAAAATGAGATATTTCCAGATGTTTTTTGTTTAATTTTTTTTTTAAAAATATTATGTTAAGTATGTAAAGGAAAGGTAGTCCTTGTTTTATGGAATATGTTTTGTAAGAAAGTCAATAGTGGTTGGATATGTATGGTCCTCTACTAATTTTGAAAAAGCTTATGTAGATATATGTGTGTATGCCTTTTGAAATCTGAATATGAATGAAAATTACATCTGTTGAACCTTATCTTTTTCTCAAAAGTTTCAAATCCTAACAGTATGGATATTTCCGAAGGAAGGTTATGGAATCACGTGGAAAGTCCTTGGAATATTCTAGAGTTGTAGAGAATCCTAGAATAAGGACTAAAGTGTAAATATGTTGGGACTTGTGTAGTAATTTTTATTTACACTGTACCCCCTAGAAAGTAGTATAAATAAAGGGGCTCTCATTTGTAAATCATCCAAGAAAGTTGTAAGCAATTTTCCAAGCAATATAAAGCCTTCTTCCAAAATTCTCTAAGTCTTTCTTTGAGTTCTCTTAGCAGTCTATCTTCCAAGGGCTTACTTGAGCTTACAAGATCGTGAAAAATTCATGAGTAAGTTGTCAAGTGCCGCACGGAACATTAGTGAGACTCTAAGTCCGTCACACATAGCTTATCTGATGGTTAAAAATGTTCTTTGAAATGTCCAGGGTGGGTTAAGTTCTAACCATAGCTTATCTGATGGTTAAAAATGTTATGTGTGAGAAATTTTATTGGAGTTACTCAATGCGAGGACAAAAATTTAGTTGGGAGATTTGAATATTTAAATTATTGAGGGGTTTCTCTGGAAGAGATGGAGATTGACTTTTTGAAGATTATATAAAGAAGGTGAAACAAATTTATTTTATTTGAAAATTTATGTCAAGAAAAGGCATTGTTAGGTGTTTGTGTATGGTGTTTTAGCATGATTGTGCTTTCATTTTCCTAAAAGAGAGTACAATTTTTTCCTATTTGAAATTTGCGAAGTTTGCCAAGTTAAAGTTGGACATGAAAATAAAATAATTACTTTATTTGATATTGTCAAAATTGGAATCGAAATATTCCTCAGAATAAAAAGATTTGGGCTCCTATAACTTTGAGACTCCTTCCTCCCGCTTGGTAGTTTTCATAACATAGCCATAAAATTTTTGGGAGTCTTGTTTATTGTGTATGTTTGTGGAATAAGGTACGGCGAACTCTTAACGGGCTAGGATAGAGCAACAGTTAAACGGGGTAGGATATAATAGGGCGGGTCAAAATATATTTTTAGAGAAAAATAAATCGGGAAAATGTTAGCTAAAACTGTATTTTTTTCTTCATATTTTAATCTTTTACTCTCACTATGATCTTTGGAATGATGTTTGAATTTGATTTTTTTTCTTTCTTGTCCTATACATAATAATTGTGCTCCTTATGTTTTTCCTCTTCCAACTTACTATGGTATTAATGGTAAATCATTCATTCCTCTAAACCTTTTATCAAATACATAGTTTTGATAATGATGAACATCTTTGATAAATGTTTATGTTTCTTTAGCAAGGTTTTCTTTGGATATTTGGTTGTCTTCTTTTTTTACCAAAGCAGATTTAGCTACAAATATGTATATTAGTTTTTAAAAGAAATGAGCTAAACAGCGCAAAGCGGGGCTTAATAGGGTGGGGCGGGGCAGGGCAGGGCAGGTTGAATCTGTGGTAGGTCAAGACTTCACTCGCCCTGTCTCATTCCATTTCATTCTATTGTCATCTCTAAATTTGTTAGATACATGTGTTACTTTATTACTTGTGTAATCTCATTTTTATTGAGTGAATTGGTGGGGTTATTTTTCTTAATATTTATACGCTTTTTCACTGTCCATCTTCGTTTGTAGATGTTGATAGATCATCTATTGACAGAACCATATTAAATTATTGTGTCTTTTTTAATATATTTTTATTTATTATCTTTAAAATTTTCTTTATTAGCGTCCGCATAACACTTTGTTATTTTGATTCTATGCATGCATTAGTCTCTCCATATATGTGTGTGATATGGAGGATAAATTGGGTGGGTGAGATTAATATTCAATCAATTAAAGTGGATTAAGTCAATTAAAGGGTAATAACTCAAACCATTATATAAAACGATTAGGTTAATTTGTATCTTAAAAAGAAGAGTTGTATCCTCGCTTACCAAAACCAAATCATTTACTCCCTCCGTCCAAAATGCTAGAGAAATCTCGAAGCTCAAAAATGCTTAAAAGTTGGAATATTTGGCAATTCCAAAACCGAAGAGATAAATTTCATATTTCACTGTCAATTGAAATGACAAAAATATCTCTTGAGCTCAAATGATGTGGACGTCAACTATGATATTAAGATAAATTCCCTTACTTCTAAGCTTTATCTGAAAAAGAAAAAGGCCTATTCGATCAGGATAAGTATTGAACTTAAAGCAACCAATATGTCACGATATAAATTCGGAAATTAATCTTAATAACTTAGTTGGTTGATTATTTGAACTTTCAACTCTCAACTCGTCGATGAAGAAATTTATATTTTGTAATCTTCTCCCCATTTTTCCTTCCTACTCCCATTTTTTTTTAAAAAAATAAATAAAAATAAATAAATATGTCACAATATAAATTCACGGTACATATTGTTTGCTTTTGATCACTACTAAATAGTTATTATTTTCTCTTTCATGTTTATTTGTTATTCATAGATATTTTGATTAAAGTACCAATTAGAAAAGAAAATACTGATATTTTCAAATGGAAAAATTTAGCAGTTTTTCGATATTTTAATGAAAATCAATTTCTTATCATGTATTTTTTTAATGAACTGATTCGACAAAAAATGAACAAAATAATCATATTTTATAATGTAAATTTTTCATTTATGATGGAGAAAGCCATTATTTTTAGTATTGGATCTAATTTACCCCGAAGGTAATATTAATGTAGTCGATTTTCCCTCCTTTTCATTTTCGCTACAGCATCAACTGTTGTAGCTAATTATCTATCCTTTTCGATTGTAATTTTTATGTTATGCGTGGCCATGACTAAAACCATATCTATTAATTGAAGTAGATTTTTATTTTGATTTTTTTTCGAAGCATACAACTTTCTAAATGTGAATGATGATATTTATATAGATTAATCTTATATACACCATAAAATGAAGTGTGTATATGATATTTATATAGTTGAATCTTATATACACCATCAAATGAAGTGTGTATATATATATATAGCAATGTGTGAATGAGAAATAAGAATAAATAAAAAATTAAAAAATGTGGGGAACCTATTTGAAGAGATTGAACATGAAAAGTCATTTAATTTATTTCAAAGGTGAGTACATCACGTGAACTTGTGTTAATTAGTTCTTATAAACCTCTCCATTTTGCTTTTTAATTTTGATGTAGGTCGATCCTCCTAAAGTGTCGTATGCTCCTAATCTTTAAAAGTGATTATTTTCGCATGAAAAAATTCAGAAGCTTCTTAATATTTCAGCGAGAAATTATTTTTCACCGTAAGTTTTATAGTGAATTGGTCCAATGAAAATTAGATGAAGAAATTATATTTTATGATATAAATTTTTCATTGACTCTATTTTTAATAGTGGATCTAATTAGTCGGCCTCCGTTTTTAATAGTGGATCGACTTTGTCCACTCCTGTAATTCTAAGGTAGTTGTTTTCCCCTCTTTTCATTTTCACTACAGTATCCATTGTTCTGGGTAATTACATATCTATCTGTTTCAATTGTAATTTCTATGCCATGTATGATTGTACCTAAGGACAATACGGTTGAAATAGATTTTTATTTGATCAATCAAATTTCTTTTTAAAATTATATAAGCTTTTTTCAAAGCATAGGGCTTTCTGAATGTTATGATCTTCTATATTTTGAATCTTTTCGTTTTATTATCTGAATGATTATGAAATTATGTTTGAGGATTTGTATTTTAAATTATATCATTGAACTCCGAAAGCACGTATACCATATAAAGGTTGATATGCCTTATAAAGCTATTCAATTTCGATATAAAGTATACCTAAAATTTCATGTGTCTATTTTTAGAAATTTTGTCAACCTAAAAGCTTATTAGTCTTCGCTTGAGCCTCCCTTCATTAGGGTGTCATATACAACATCCTCAAGAACCCAACGTCCTCATTGAGGTTTATTCGACCATTATATAGAAGGATTATTGGTTTTGATGACATATTTTTCACAATCCGAAATTCTGACATGTATTATCCGCTTTAGGTGTAGACTTGTACTATTTTATTTTTCGGGCTACGTTACATTAAGTTACAAAGATCAGTACACCACGTGAAACTTGCATTATATCTTATAAAACTCTTCACTTTTCTTTGTTATTATGATGTCGGATTTGTGTAAATTATCATGTGCTCCTAATCTTCCAAAGTATGCCAGCCTAGAAGCCTGGTCAGGGGCAGTCATGGTACAATATAAACTACTATTAAAATTTTTGATTCAATACATCAATTTTTTTAAAAAAAAAAAAATTTATATGATTATCATGTTAAATTATGATTCAATATATTTAAATTTATTGGCAAAGTACAGTACAATAAGTAGGTGTAGCCATGTGTTCCCAAAGAAAAAGAAAAGATCTTTGAAAAATGAATTCTTTTGATTCGATAAAATAAAATTTCTTCGGCTTATGTCGCTGGATTATTTGTGTTCTTCTTTATTGGTTGTCACTCTTGATTAGTATGTAGGCTTCTCTAATATTTACAAATAATAAAGAATAATAACTTCAATAATTCAAAAAATATCTTCAACATCATATTAATACTTTACCCATACTGAAATATTTGAGAAAAGCAAAAACAAATTTCCTTTCATTAATTAATATAAAAAAAAAAATATGTCAATCTGATAAACAATTATTATAAAGTTTACGTGATCTATAAGTAAGAAACAAAATATATACAACTACAACAATAGAAGAAATCATAAATATAAAAATAATAAAAAAGAGATATCCAAAATAAATATAAAAATAAAAATAAAAAAGATATTCAAAATTAAATTACTAAAACAAATACATTATGATGACATTCAAAAATATGGTCGAATGTATATGTTAAAATATAATTTCAAAAATTTAAATTTTTAAATTTAAATTCAAAATGTATAATCAAAATAGGAACTTCGTATTGCCTGTTTTCCATTTTATGACACCGTTCCTTTTCGTAATAGTAATATATAGGTAGAAAAGAATACACTTTCTTATATTAAAAAAATAATGCTTACGTACGACTTATGAGATATTATTCTATTCTTATTATCATAATTTGTAACATGCTAATATCATAATTAAATTCTTGTGATACTTTAAATATGTGTCAAAAGAAATTCTTCTATCTAAAATTATATAAAAATATTTTTAGTTAATAGTTTACTCTAAAAATATCCTTAAAGTCAATAATTTGATCCAAATATAGATTTATCATCAAATATTTGGTCCAAAATATCTCTATTGTTACTTAATAGATCAAACGTGAACCCTAATAAATATATATTATTTTTTTAAAACACATTTTATTTCTAATAAAAAATATTACTTTTAAAGAAACTTATTCTTATTCCTTTTTTAAAATTCACTTTAACTAATGATTAAATAGAAAGTCATTTATTTTTTCTTTTTAATTTCATTTAATCAATTGATATAAACTATAAAGTAACTATGTATATCTTTTTGATTCATAATATATATACATATATATATATATATATATATATATATATAAAAGATCGTAGTAAGTCATAATTTTAGTTTCATTTCGACAACGATAAATGAATATTCTTATAAAAATACATATTTGTATTTCTTAATCTTTTCTAAATTGAAGTAAAATATATAAAAAGTATTTTTATCCATTAAGTAAATACATAGACATTTTGAATTAAACTATTAATGAGATGCTTTTAAACCAAATTATTAACAAAATATAATCTTATTCCGTTTCACATATTTTAAAGACATTCTTTTTGTTATTTTCCATTTTATTAATAGAAATATAGAAAAGGTGTATTTGCCCCCATCATACATGACGTAGACTATTCAATCTTCAAATGGGCATCAATAAACAAAAAAGGAAAACAGAAAAGAAAAGAAGGAGAAGAAGACGAATTTCCCGTTTATGTTCCATATAATAAGTATATAATTCTATTTTTAAGATTCTATTCCACTTTTTATCTATATTTGTTTAGAATAATGACGTTCCAAACATAAAAGAGTCGTCTCCAATCTTCCATACTAGATACACAAATCGTGTCAACACAAGTCTAATATATATATATATATATATATATATATATATATATATATATATATATATATTTAATTTATATGATATAGTGGAAATTTAGTAAGTCCTTCAATATGTTATATCGTTAATTATGATTTATAGTATTTTTTTTTTATCAAATTTGTAAAAAATATATACTATTTCTTTTGTCCTAATTTATTTATGTCTTTAAATATTTTAAGTAATTAATTATTTGTGATTTATAATATCTTTTACGTTATTTTCAAGTAATATATGTTATTTTCTTTGTCCTAAATTATGTGGCACTAGATAAAATTTCGAGAGTCAACGGAATTTTTTATGTTTTTAAATATTGAAAGTTAATTATTGTGTTTTATAATACTTTTACGTCATTTTAAATAATATATATTACTTTATCTTTATAAATTTTTGTTGCACAGATAGAATTTTAAGATTCAACCCAATTTTTATGTCCTTGAAATATTTTAAACTATTAATTATTAGAATTAATAATATATTTCGCAATATTCAAATATATAACAAACTTAAGAAAAAAAGGAAACGAAAAAAATACAAAAAAATTCATAAATATTCTCATCTAGAAGGAGACACATCAACATAGAGAGGCGTGTGCTTCGGGTAGCTTATGTGTAGTAGTAAAGTAATAAGATAGTATAAAAAAGAATTAGTATGCAAAAAAAATTAGCTAAACCAAAGTCGATGGTTTTAGTTCTCTCATTGTGGAATGAGATTATATTCCATGTTCCTGCCTTCACAAAACTCAAAATAACAAATACTCCTAAAATTATTGGAATAATTATTTGTTTACACTATATTGATATTATACATAGTATTTGAATTCCCTAATGGCTTCCCAACCATTCCAATGGCACTATGCTGAGTTCGACGACGGAAACTACGAAATCCATGGCCAGGCTTTTTTCTTCATCCTCTTTCTCGTCGTCGTAATTCTCTTACTTACCATTCTTATCCTCTACGCTCGTTGCATATGCCATTGTCAAGGCCGGCCCTCTCACGCGCCGCAGTCACTACTTTCTCATCGAGGTCTGGACCCAACAACTTGTATCAGTAAATTGCCGATCACCTTATACGGAACTAACATTGGTGAAGCAGAGTGTTGTATATGTCTAGGTGTTTTTCAAAATGGCGATAAACTGAAAATTTTGCCGGTTTGTCACCATTGTTTTCATTCGGAATGTGTCGATAAGTGGCTCACAACTCGGTCTACTTGCCCGCTCTGTCGTGCTCAACTCCGATTCGACTCACTTGTTTGACGTCTATGTCAATGTGTAGATTATAGTTCTATACCACAAATTTCTTTTGTCTTTTCTACTCTCTTCGTCTTCAGTTAGTTTTATTCGGCATGAAGTTTAAGAAAAAAAGGTAGATTTTTGAAATTTATAATTTAAAATAAATGATAGATATGCGCGTGGCTATAAATCATTTAATAAAATGAGAATTTTAAAGTGAAATTGTTATTAAATATTTCTTCTGCCCCTATTTACTTGTCTACTTTTCCTTTTTTTAGTTGTCTCTAATTACTTGTTCATTTTAACAAATTAAGAAAGGACAATTTTTTTTACCTATTATATCCTCAATTAATTACAATAAAAAAGATAGAATTTTTCGAAAATCTTAAGTTTTTAATTCATCCATTTCATAATTAATAGGGATAAAATGGTAAAATCCCTGTGTCAGTTATTGTTTTCTTAATAGGTGTGTTAATTCAAAAGTGGATAAATAATTAGGGACAGAGGAAATATAGAAATATAAAACAGATTAAAAATGAAAATAAGTTATATAAATTGAGACAGAAGAATATGTTTTATCTTTACAAAAATTGGATAAATCATTTTGTGTGTGTTGTTATCCCTAAATACCCTTAGTTAAAATTTTCGGCAATAGTGCGCGCAGCTCCAAATAAAATATAGGAGACGATTTGAGTGACTTGTAAAATTCACTCTAATCAATCTAGAAAGTATTTCTTTCTCGTCGAAATTTATATATGATGGAGATATATATATATCTAATTTTGACTAGAAAAACAGTTCTTGTTTTCAACGGTCCTAGATTCATAAATTATGGATACTGTATAAATAGTGTAGAATTGTTATATGATGTATAACTATATATCATAGATGTATATATATTCATATACTATTTATACACGATTTTTTTTTTTCAATCCAAACCAATGCAAATCTCCTCTGAACAACTCCAATATTTTTAGCTATGAGTTCTTCTTAATGTTTCAAGTCTTTTATAATTCACGTTTGCAGCACATCAAATTTTAAAGTTGTGCTTTAAAGAAGTTTTAATAATTGGAAATGGAGTCTTTCAATTTTGATCAACTCAAGTCTCTTCTAAATAGTCTCAAGTTTTAAATGTGAACTCCTCTCGATGTTTTAATGATAACTTGGTTTCATCACCCTACCACTTATGTTTATAGGTTTTCAATACTGCAGTACTTATATTTAGTCTTCTTGCATTTTTTCCACTTTGAATGACTCATGATGCTCCTTAGCCTACTTTGAATAGAGTCTGGGACCGGAAGTTCCGGAAAGTTTGCCACAAATCTCTTTTCAAAGATTCAAGATGTTCTTCATTTTGTGGTTAAAGACTAATGCATTTTTCTTCAAAAGTAGATACAACTGCGCTCCCCCTATGAAGGACTCGTGCAAACTCATTTAAATTAGAAAAAAAAACTCTTTTAAAACTTTTGTCATGAAAAGTAGATGATATCTTTTAATTTCTCTCAATAAATGAAGGTGATTTTGTCTTGTATTTTGGCCCACCAATGATTCATCACTAACTTGCGACCTCTCATGTAGTGATCCGATAGGATTCAAGCTGGTTTGCGACATTACAAATCTTACCGGCCAGATTTTAGATTTCAAATGCATATATTTGGTGAGTCGAGATATTTAAATACATTTATTTCATCATTTCAATTTTTTGTAAGAAAAGACTTATACTCAACGTAAAAGAATTATTTGTATCATGTGAAAAGATTATTAAAGTATATATAACTAGCTACTATTGTTGACTAGTAGATTTTTATAAAATTGTGTGTATTTAAAAGTATGTAATCGCAAGTAATTATTGTTGTTTCATCTTGTATTTCTAAGATACTTAGAACAAAACTTTGAAGAATTTGGTAAGAAATAACAAAGCTTAAAGAGTATTTTCAGAACTAGAAAATTAAAACTATTAGAGAAAATAGAATCAGAAACAGATTAGAAACAATATACACAATATTTTTCTCAAAGAAAGAAAATCGAGTCCACTGAATGCACAGTGTCCCCTTAAGGAAATTATTCCCCTCAAGTACCCAAGGTCAATGGAATATATTCTCCCAGGATAGAACGATCTTACTCACCGGTGTATCGGTACCTAAAACCACGGTGTCAGTGAACCACTCAATGACTATAAAGTACACTTAGAATACTAGATTTAGTAGTAGCAGAAGAAGTCAAGAAAATTCATTCTCTTAAAATGAGAGGAAATCCCTCAATTTATAGAAAACAAAGGGTAGTGTGAAAAGGTTCTTATTGTACCTTATCAAAAATGTCACAACCCTTTGGAAAAGTCACAATCTTTTGGAAAGGTCACAACCTTTCATATAAGTCACAACTTTTCATAAAAAACACAACTTTTCATAAAAGTCACAACTCTTCATAAAAATTGAAACTCTTTGTAAAAGTCACAACTCTTCATAAAAGTCGCAACTCTTCATTTTTTATTTACACCTTTAATAACCCAACAAACCCCCGCATGAATGGGGAATGACTCCAAGAAAAAGAAACGAACAAGTCTGTGTACTTTACAAGCAAGAATTAATTGCATCTAGATAAGTAGGTTTTCCTTGAACTTTTTGTAGTGAACATATGTCAGATATACTCGGTCAATCGGTAGATTTGATAACCGTCAAGCTTTGGTGTGTACCTAGACAACCATATGTCATACAACCAATCCTTTACCGTTTATGGTTCTTACGGTTGTGTTCGTTTCAGCCATAAACACCTCCTGGTTTCAGTAGTGTATAGAGAGATGGACTTTTGACAATCATCCTCTTTGAAGCGGCTTATACTTCACACTCACATAGGTGATTTCTAACCGTGTTATCGCGTAGATACACTATTTGATCAAATCTGCCAAAACTTAGCAAATCATTAAAAATTTTAAGCTTTATTAACTCATTAACATGCCTTAATGTTGTATCCTTGTTCCTGAGCATTGCCTTTATCATGAGAATGGATTGAGTTGGTTGATAATGTCGAACCGTCAGTCACAATTTTGTTTTTCTGCTTGAACCTTGCTCTTGGGATCTCCATTCTGCTAGGTAGAGTTACTGCCATGATGACTTGTCCTAAGCCGTAAACCCATTCACTTAGATGATCTTTCAACTTTCTCTCTAGTTAGGCATTTTTTTAAGTGGATCCGGCACATTATCCTTTGACTTTACAGAGTCATTTGTGATAATTACACTAGAGAGTAGTTTTCTAACGATATTATGTCTATGTCTTATATGACGATACTTTCCATTATACATCATGCTTCACACCCTACCTATTGCATCTTGACTATCAAAGTGTATGCATACTGATGCCAAAGGTTTAGGCCAAAAAAGAATATCAATCAAGAAATTTCAGAGTCTTTCAATTTATTCACCGACCTTATCTAGAGCACATAGCTCAGAGATCATTGTAGAGTTAGCGATACATGTCTTTTTGGAAGATTTCCAAGAGACTGCTCCTCTACCAAGAGTAAATGCATATCCACTCGTGGATTTTACTTCATTTGATCCCGGTGATCCAATTTGCATCACTATATCCTTTCAATACTACTGGATATTGTTATAATGCAACACGTAGTTTTCAGTATGTTTTACATACCCCAATACTCTTTGCATTGTCATCTAATGAGTTCGATTGGGATCACTCGTGAATCGACTCAATTCATTAATAGCACATGCTATATTTGATCGCGCACACTTCGTGATATACATCATACTTTTCAATACTCTAGCATAATTCAATTGTGAGGCACTTTCACCTTCATTCTTTTGAAGTGCAAAACTCACATTATTGGAGTCTTGACAGTATTAAAATTCAAGTATTTGAACTAGTCAAGTACCTTTTCAACGTAAAGAGACCGTGACAATGCTAAACATTATGACGTTCTAGGATTCTTATACCTAAGATCACATCAGCAACTCCAAGATGTTTCATATCAAAGTTGCTTTCTAGCATATGTTTAGTAGCATTTATGTCATTAGTGTCTCTACGGATGACCAACATATCACCAATATACAAACAAACAATGACCTTGTGATTTTAATGTAAACACATTTATCACTTCCATCATTCTTAAATCCATTTACCAACATAGTTTGGTCAAATTTCTTATGTCATTGTTTGGGTGCCTGTTTTAGTCCATAGAGTGACTTAACAAGTTCACACACTTTCTTTTCATTACCAGAAATCACAAAACCCTCGGATTGTTCCATGTGAATTTCTTCCTCCAATTCTCCATTTAAGAAAGTTTCTTTCACATTCATTTGATGAATTTAGAGGTCATATACCGCAACTAATAATATTAACATTTGAATGAATGTAATTCTAGTTACTGATGAGTATGTGTCAACAAGATCAAGACCTTATTTTGTCTAAAGTCTTTGACACAAAGTCTTACTTTATATTTGTCAATAGTTCCATTGATTTTCATTTTCCTTCTGAAGATTCACTTTGAATCCAAAGGTTTATTTTCTGGAGGAAGATCAACCAACTTTCAATAGGATTGCTCAAAACTGAACAAATCTCACTATTGACACCATCTTTCCAAAATACTGAGTCCACAAAAGACATAGGAAATATTACAAACTCATATCCGAAGAAAGTAGATGTCCTTTGACATTTACTACGCCTCTGAATCTCTTTATTAAGTACATTCTCCCTTTGTTCTTTTCAAGGTTTTTTAGACCCTTCACTAGACTACTCAAGTATAATTTTACAGTCCACAGTCTTAGGTCCTATTTTATTCTTTTAGGAATAGAAACTTGAACTTTGGCTAGACACCCCCACACTTTGAAATATTTCAAGTTGGATTTCCTTCCTTTCCATTTCTCATATGAAATAGATTGTGTCCTGAACAAACAAAACTTTTTATTGCTTTTTTTCTGAAAAGAAAAAAAATTTTGTTGTTCCCTTTTGCTGTAAGGATAGCTTCTCTACACAAGTTTTGTAGTAAACCTGAACTTATAAGTAATGTAACCATCATTTCCTTCAAAGTTCGATTTTTTTTTTCATTCTGCAATTCCATTAGATTGAGGTGAATAGGGCAATAGTTTGATGGATAAATCTACTTTCCAAACATATTTCTGCAAAAGGAGATTTATATTCTCCATCCCTATCACTTCTTATCATTTTCCCAATTGATTTCAACTTCAATTCATCTTTACCATTCAGCAAATAGACATAACCGTATTAAATGCAATTGTCAATAAAATTTAAGAGATACTTTTTCTTACCATGAAATGGTATTGACTTCATATAAAAAATATCAGTGTAAATCAACTCTAACACTTTGTTTGGATCATTTTTACCCATGTTCATAAAATATTGTATTGTACTCTATTGTACTCTATTGTATGGAAGGTACAATGTTTGGCTAGACTGTATTGTTTGTTGTTGTTTAATAACATTTTAATTGTTTGGTTTGACTTTATCGTATTGTATTGTAATCTATAAATTTACTAAAATATCCTTAGTTATCTAGGGTAGGAGATTTGACTAGAATTGAATAATACAAGGTAAAGGGTAAAATAGTATTTTGAAATATTATGTAAAGATATAATTGGAAAAAGAAATTAAGTAATAATAGGAACACACCAAATCGGTTGTTCCATAAAATAGGGGTTTCATTGTTACATAACAACGAAATTTAACAATACAATACAATATATTTTAAGTAACAATCAAAACGAACATTGTAGGTATGGAAAAAATAGAATACAATGGGTAACAATGATCCAAACAGAGTGTAAGGGATTAGAATTTCTTTCAACAGATTTATAAGATTGCTTAGCATACTTAGATTCAATACAAAATTGATATTTTTATTTATTGCACTCAAAGTTAGACAAAACTTCATAGTTGATCAGTTTTTCTTACAATGTTTTGTAGTTGACATGTCTCAAGTGTTCATGTCACAAACAATTTGACTCCAGTAAGTAAGAACAAATAAAAATATTGAGTTTGAATAGCTCTACATGAGGTAGCTTTTTCTCACAAATATTTTGTTCCTACTTCTTACAATTTTGTGTGATACAAACATTGTTTAAAGTCAACACCTTGTCAAATGTCCTTTTCAGAAGGACCTTTCCTTAATCAATTTGATTGTTATAGAACTACTCATGAACATAGTTTCATCGGGTCCAATAAAGGCAATATAGTCTAAATGCTTCTTTTACAAAACATGACAAATGACTATTCACCAATTTTCATGTCTATACAAATAGTTATATTTTAATAAACATATCTTTTCTTGAAAAATCACAACATTTTAAGTGATGCTCTTTCATAAAAGAACACAATTATTTTGAACAAGTATATATATAATTTGGTATTTTTATACTAGTCATACCATATACTAGTAAAAGAGAAACTCAGCAACCACAATATCAAATATACTCCAAGAATTTTGTGGGTCTAACACAATGCAACAATATCATTAATTAAATTTCATATCTTGTGCTCCAAATTTAAATTTAGACACTAAGTCTAATTTTATCTTTAGCAGAAGCAAAGAACCCCATATTTTAAATATGATCTCAAAAATATATTTCAAGTATTTGAAAATAGTTTTTCCACATAATTTTTCTCATGCTATCGAAATATCATTGGCAACATGAAACCACTTTTGAAAATATTATTCTACAAAAGAATTATAGTGCTTCAATTCCCTTTGACAATCTTTACACAACGTCAAAGTTCATTCCATAGAGGCACAAAATCACAAACTCTAAGTCACTGGTATTTTTCCTCTATCACAAATAGATATACCACTTAGTATTTAGAATACTAACAATAAATACAAAAAAAATTATACAATTTGTTTCTATATAACAATGAAGTTTATAGAAAATCAAAAGTACAACACTGACTTATTATGTGAAGTTTTCATATTCTTCAAACCAATTGTATAGTCTAATTTATTCAGAGTAGAAAACTACAAAAGTTTTTAGTCTACAAAAATCAAACACAGTACAAAACTACAAAAGTTTTTATTTCTTCTTTTAGTCCCCAAACAGAATAAAACATATTATTAAATTATCACATAGATATGCATTTATTTTCAACTAGCCTTCCAACTATAACATTTTGACATACTATTTTGGCGGAATGACCTGAGAGACCCTTATACTTGGCCCTGTTTGTCAGCTGGACCATTCTACTCGCGACTTTGTCAACTGAACACTTAAAGTTATTAAAAACACATTATTTTAAACCCCTCTGATCATGTGTGTCTCTCAATTGCGCTGATGCGGATAACACCTCACAATCCACATTAGATCTATATTGTCACGTTATTTTTTTATTATAAATAATATTTTTTAAAAGAGATCTCCAACTAATCTCCAAAATCATTTCTTTCTTGATTTCTTTCCATTTTTTATTTTCTTGTCATATTTTTCATCTATTTTGCTACTTAGATTTTATGTTATCGTTTATTTTTTTTTCTTAGTGAATTTTTTACGTTGAAGAGGAATTAGAGATAAGCAAAACTTTGTTATTCTTTTATTATAAACTTTGTTGTTTTAATGGTGGTGAGAAATAAAGTGACTAAAATGGAGGATGAGAGAAAGAAGAGAAGGAGACCAAAAATGGGTCATTATAGAAAAACTCTTTCAAAATGCTCTCAATAAAATTGTATTACATTTAGAAAGAATCAAACATATGTTTTTCAAAAACTCATCTAAAATTCACATCTATTTCACAATTTAAAACCTCTTTTTTCCCTCTCTTTTAACAAAATCTAAATAAGTATATTTTTCCCCAATCATTGTAGAACTCTCAAATGATAGGAAGCATATGAGAAGAGAAAGAAGAAGAATTGTGTGTAAGAGCATTGTAAGAAATCGAAGAAGATATGGGTGTTGGACAGTGGCAGAGCCAGACATTTTATGAAGGGTGTGCAAAATTTTAAAAAGTAACCAACAAAATATTTAGTGAGTTTTGACTAACAAAAAAAGATGTTAAAAATTTAAAGTTAGCAAGAATCGAACCTTCAACCTCAGGCCTTGAAGCTTCTAACTCGCTTTTTACCACTGAGCCAAGGGATCTAATTACGTCAAGTGTGTGCAAACTTATGTATATATTACCAATTTCATTAATTTGACCTATATATACGGTATAATTTTTTCGGCGAAGGGTGTTCACCTGCACACCCATCACTGGCTGTAGCTCCACCCATGGTGTTGGGTGAAATTATAAGGAAGAAGAAGAAGAAACGTATAGCATATTGGGAATGGAGTTTTCTTTTCTTTTTTTAAATATTTTAAAATTGTTATATTTTTATTTTAATTTAAATATTTTTTAAAATATTAAATAATTGTCTTCACTTGTTTTTAATCGTGTGTAGCCATGCTCTTGATCCGATTCAGCAAAAAAATGCCACATAAGCTTAGTCAATGGTCAAAGGGGTTTAAAATAGTGTGTTTTAATAACTTTAAGTATTCAGTTGACAAATTCGTGAGTAGAAGGGTCTAGGTGACAAACAGAGTCAAGTACAAGGGTCCCTCAGCTTATTCCGCATACTATTTTATCAAACTAAAATATGCAGATCGTTTTCCAAAGACACACATGATAAATGTCAAAAGAGTTAACTTTTAGAAACTATTTTCCTCCTTAGATTAATAATAAGAAGGTTATCGGGTGTAATCTTTAACCGGAATACCTCCAATTTTTCTAGTACATTCTCACTTCGACCTTTCTAAACAAGGCACCGAGTTTTGAAGAAGTAGTGCATTAATCTTCTACTTCCATAATCAGTTTCTCTCAATCAGTAGAATACAAGAAATACCAATAGTATAGTAATTTCCTTAAGATTGTTGTTCATCTTGTATTCCTAAAATACTTAGAATAAAACTTTGAAAACTTGATAAGAAACAACTAAGTTTAAAGTGTATTTTCAGAACTAGAAAATTAATACTAGTAGAGAAAATAGAATCAGAAACAGATTAGAAACAATATACACAATATTTTTCTTAAAGAAAGAAAATCGAGCCCACTGAATGCACAGTGTCCCCTTAAGGAAATTATTCCCATCAAGTACCCGAGGTTAATGAAATATATCCTTCCTGGATAGAATGATCCTACTCACTAGTATATCGGTACCTAAAACCACTGTTGACACCCAATTTTGACCCTCCACAATATTAAAATTAATCATCGAGCTTCTTCAATTTCAACTGATTTAAAATAATTAGTTTTATAAAATTTCAAAAAAAAAAAAATATATATATATATATACACACACATATAATATAGTTTGCAAGTTATTTTAAATAGTTGTATAATTTTTAAATAATATATGTGTTGTATATAATTACGTGTATAATTAGTATATCTTAAAAATATTCGAAAATCATCTCAAAAAAGATTTTGCTTCAATTAAGCATTTGTTTGATTAGTTTAAATTATGTTTATATTTTAAGTAAAATTGTTTACAAGTAAATTTTTTATTTTTATTTCGTTAAGTTTAAGAAGCTCGTTAATTAATTTTGTTTAAATTCATCTCAATGAAGATTTGGTCATTTGTTTAAATTACCATTTTTTTTTTGCCAACATTTTAAACCCACAAAAGACTAATTTTAGGCTTATTTAGCAAATTTCTGGACAGCCCACTCTTTCCCTTTCTCAACCCGACCCAACCCTTTCTCCTTATCAAAGAAATTCAGCCCAAAATACAACAATAATAACAACAATAACCAATTCCCAGGCACACTGTAGATTTACAGCAGCCCAGACAGCAACCCGACCCGCCCTTTCCTTCTTCACAAAGAAGACCAACAACAATACAAACAGCAACGACCCAGAAACCCAGCTAGTATCGACCCTCCCCTTCTTCTTTTCTTCCCAAACGTTAACAGAGAGGACTGGACGCAGCAATCCAAATTGTCAAAGTAGCAGCAACCAAACGCCCAAAATCTTTGACGATTACAAACGACAGTCCAACAATTTCAATGCAGCAGTGACCAAACGACGCAGCAGTAACCCCCACCACCCTCGACTTCGTCTTCCTCATCTACTTCACGCAACAACAGCAGTACCAAATCCCGACCCCACTGCCCATACTTTCTTCTCCTTCACACTAGATCGCAGAAATCGCGCCGCAAACTCAAAACCCATACCCTTTCAACCTCAATGTCAATCCTCACGTCCCTTTCCCCATTTCAAGGAATTTCCAGAGGGACAAAGAGATTCTGGGATTTGGAATTCAAAATTACATTCATTTTCCCTAAATCGACCCCAAGTTTTCCCCTATATAAACCCCATGTGCCCATCGCTCAAAGGGGGCCTTTTTTTTTTTTGAAAAAATTGGATTTTGATAAGTTTTGAGTTAGATCCTTTGGCAATAGTGGTCTTACACTTAAGAAATTTTGAAACGCTTCTCTAATCTTAAACGTCGAGAAGTTCACCGTTTAGATTCTGCCTGAGGATTCTTGGTTTGCTGTTCGTATTCGAATTGCATGGTAAAAGAATTGCCACTCTCAAAGCTCGTTATCGTCCCGCTCGCTGCTCCAGAAAAGGTAAAATTTATTCAAAATTCATTTAGTTTAATATGTTGTATATGCTGCATATAAAGCAAATGTAGTTTTATTCTAATAGTCTTCTTCCTTCACTGTTCATTTAGTCTACTAGGATTTTTTTTTTATTCTATTTGTTTTAGTTCATCATGAATGTTGTGGAGTTAATACAAATGAGCATGATGTGTTGAAATGGCTACATGGTATGCCGTTCTGAATTTTTAAATTGAGAAAAGTGTGAATTAGATTCTTCAATTTGGCGCCTCTTTATTCCAGTTGAGAGTCCTGTTTCGTTTACATTGATTAAAAAAAAAGATGTTGTTTTCTTTTGATATGATCTTAAAGTTTGGGATTATTTGAAGTGTTCTATCTTGTATGGAATTTGGTTGGTTGTCCTCATGGCTTACGGGATGTCACAGCTAGATAATGACTCATTCTATTTCGTTAGATCCTCTGTTCTAGCATAATTTGAGCTCGTTGTTATATAATCTTTGTTAAAATCTGATTTTAATGCAACCTGGCGTTTTATTTTTTGGATTTTCCTTTGATTAACCAAAAATCTGATTTGGTTCTAGCTTAGAATGAGTGTTAGATCGTAGTTTGTCTTGAAGTTGTTGTTTTTATCCTACACTAGTCTAAGTCTTGATTAGCCAGCTTCATCCAGTATAGAGTGTCGTACCCTAGATGCTATCGTGTTTTTAGATTCGATTTATAGTCATTTAGCTTTGTCTTGCTTTAAACTTGTCGTTTTGGATATCCTCGAGCCATTTCTGTCATAACTTCTTTCTAGTTGATTTCTTGTTCAAAACAAATTGCTTTGATTTTCAAGGAACCATATTGCTATCTTAAACTTTGTTTTCTCTACATGGCATACTCATTGGAAACTTAGTTTTTTTTTTTTTTCCACATGCCTTAGCTAGTTTGCTGCCTTGATCTTTGCTAGGCTTTATTTTGGAGTTTATCTACCGTTTCTATAGTACTATCAATTAATGTCGCCTTAAAATGAATAAGTTTGGTTAAGATGCTGAAAATAGTAAGCAGTTGGGTTTCCCTATTTAGATGATAGTTTGTTGAATTCTTAGTAAGTCAGCTGCTTTAGAGTTTGTTTTAGTTGGTTTATTGGTCCCTTTCCCATCTTTAGTTTTCATTTAGCTAAGATTATAATTCACCTGTTGGTTTGCTCTCCTCTTCTCTGTAATTATGTTGGTTTTGGAAGTTATTGTTTCAAGTATGGATTAAAGTCATCGTATGTCCATTTTAATTCCTTTGTAGTGATTCAAACATTTCCATTAACGTGCATTGAATTGTTATCCTTGTCAAGCATGTTTTTGGTGATGTATATTTGGATTGATTTGGATTTTTATGTCGTAATTTTATCTCGCGCAAGCTATAATCCTTCATGACTTATATTTTCTACCCATTTGCTCTTTTCTTTGTGTGTTGACATATTTGGTTATTTCTTTTGTACTTGTTTCACTATTTCGAATGCTAATGTTGTCTCATTTTCGCTTGTTCTATGAACCTTTTCGAGTCCGTGGTGGACTCCTTCTCTTTTGCAACCCCGAGA
This sequence comes from Solanum bulbocastanum, assembly GCA_037074985.1. Taxonomy (NCBI): domain Eukaryota; kingdom Viridiplantae; phylum Streptophyta; class Magnoliopsida; order Solanales; family Solanaceae; genus Solanum; species Solanum bulbocastanum. The sequence continues at coordinate 34,837,365 of CM073599.1, read as the reverse complement.
TGAGCCATAGAGGTTCAATTTTTCTCCATCGAGTCAGCCATAATTGTCTTCGAAGTGAGGGAAGTTCATCCGGAAACAAATTACAATTCACAAGTCCCAAAGGCCAAAACAGGGGTTGTATACATGTTGTATACAGCATTATACACTGATTACAGTCCAAAAACGTGAAAATACAGGGCTGAGGCAGAATACAGGTATTCGAAAGTAGGAAATACGTGAAAAGAGCTGATATACATGCTCATATACACCGATATACACAAAATGTATACAAAAAACAGGTTTGGACTAAGCCCAGGCATTTGCAGTGAAATTGGCCCAATAAGGGCCCAATTTCATTATCTCTCTTACCCTCCTATTTGTTTTGATTATATTTGACTAATTTTATTTAACTCTAACATTGAAATTGTTAATTAACTTAATTAAATTCCCCAAAAGTTGAACCATATTCTTTATGTTAGTATATTTTTCTATAATTCATTTTCTCAAGGCTTGTACTTATTTTGAGTATATATAGGCAAAACCTTTTTATTTTCCAATTATTGGTTCCATGCTTAAGTTAACCAATTTAGTTTGAATTACTATTTGAAAACGTATCAAATAAATTCTAATTAACCTAGTTTTGCCAAAATTGTAGCAATTTAATTCAAATATTTTATTTTTAGGTCCCTTTCTCTAAAAAATTGAAGGAAATAAAATAAATGTGTCATTCATTTAATTATTTTTCCCAAAAGTTAATCATATTGTAAATCATTATTTTTATCATATTCCTAACAATTAGTCAAAAATTGTTTTAGTCAAGTCGAAGGATAACCGCTTGCTAGCGGGCGTTTCAAATGCCTTAAAAACCTTTTTGAAGGGTAAATAAGAACTTCTTACCCATTTTCTCTAAATTTTAAAAACTTAATTTGTCAGAGTCTTTTAAAATTAAGTTTTCTTAATTTCTTTAAAAAATTAAGTGACGACTCTTTTCTAAGTATTTTTCGTAAATTGTTTTATACTTAGAACATTTCAAAAAATGATTTTTTCTACAGATAGAAAAATTACGGCACAACAAAAATGGCGACTCCGCTGGGGAGTTAATTAAGTTCTAACCATAAGATTTGACTATGTGACTAATTGTTATTAATTGCTGAATTGTTTATTTGTGTTTTATGTGTTTAAATTGTTATAAACGGTTGCATTCATGGCATAACATATTCCGTCAAACGACATTTATTTTTAATTTTCCATTTAAAGGATGATTATGCGAGTCGCAGTCGTTCATTAACCAAATTGTTCTCAAGGCACCCTGACGAATGTAGTTGGCTACTGAACAGTCAACGGTCGTTAACTGTCCCAGCCCAAGTAGTCCGCTTGAGTCACCAATCTACTATAAAGAAAATCCACTCTTAGACAGACCAGGGTAGAGCAAAACCAAAATTCCCAATTTAGAGCATTGGCCTAAGATGGCCCAACACCTAAGGCGTGGTGGGCCCATTAGAAAGACCACATTGAGTCCACAACGGCCCATGGCCTAAATGGACGATCATACTTATGCGCTTAAATTTGAAGGATGAATACATCATTTAGCAAAATATTGTCTCTTGGGGTAGAGTTTTAATCGTATGTTCTAGTCGAAGAAGGATCAAGTTATCATAACATCCAGAAAGCGTGGACATTCGAAGATGACAAGAAATCAAGAATAAAGGATCTTTCCTTGAAAGCATAGATTAAGATTGTGCCCCTGCGTGGGACTGATATTTTGTATCACACTTCTCCTATTATGTATCCCTATTTAGTTTATCCGTAAAATTTGTATAAATTTGGGTTTAGGAGCAATGGAATGTTTCAAACGATGTTATACATCCTTCAAATCATGACCCTTGGCACAAAAGGGTCACGTATCTGTTTAGAATGCGTAATATTTGTTTATGTGTTATAACTACTTGTGTGAATATGTTGCTTCATTTGGAGATATTTTAGCTCACTCCTCTTCTCATTTTTTTAGAACCCCTAAGCACAAATATTAAGTCATTATCGAAAGTTGTCCAAATGCTCTTCGAGTCTTTAGTTTCCCAATAAATTTGAAATTTTTTTCCCACTCTCTCATACCAAAAAAAGATTCACCGTCTCAAAAGAGATTCAAGGGTCAAAATACGTAAGACCTAAATTCTCCCTCGTGAGATACGTAGGCAACCTGAAAAGGCTCGGTCCCCATTTTTGAGAAATTCTATATTTTTCAATTCTTTATAAAAAAAAAACTAGAGTTACATCTCAATCAAAATCAAAAGTACGACAAATACAATTGACTTGGTCTCGACTCAAGTTGACATTTCTGATCCACTAAGCTCAAAATCAAATTAGACAAATTCCTGTCTATTTAGTAATTTCTGTAAATTTGTGGGCTAGTTTATCTTCAAGTAGAGCAACTCTTTTGTGTTTATGATCATATGTATGATATTTTGTACTATGTATCATCTATATAGGCTAACTCGTTTATCTTTTGAGTTATTTTTCTTTGTCAGGTACTTAGAATTGGTCTGTGTTGATAAGCTGGCTGAATACCCTTATTTTTTACAAGATCTAAGGCTCACAAAGATTCCTTCCCTAATCAAAATTTGCAAAAAGGAAAGACAGTAATAGGTGATAGCAATGAAGAGATCGACCTGAATGATGTTGTTGTGGCTCAACCTACTGTCGCTGATCAAAATAAATTAATTATGCAATTAATGTAATAAATTGCCGAAATGAGGGTTAAAATGCAAAGAAGACAAGATTTGCCTAATCTAATTTTCGCTATCAACCCTTCAGGAGATAGAAGACCTCCACTCCACTTTCCTCCTCCAAGCGCAGAACGGGTTCAGAATCCAACCTCTAACCCCGCTCAAAATCCCCCAATCATCACCTAACCGCCCCAAATCCCCATCATGCCTCCGTTTCCTACCAAGAGCCACCTCCTCCTCAATGTACCAACCCTCAAACCTTCCCTCCTCATCTAAATGTCAACCCACAAGTTTGTCCTCTCCCGCAAAATCAAAATGCTAGCAGTCCGCAAACCTTCGCCCGTCACCAAAATAAGCATATCAACCCCCAGACTTTCCCCCAAAATTACCAAGCCCCGAATCCCTCCATTGCTCCACCTCTACCTCAAAGGACTACTTTTCAAATTCCAATTCCAAATGAACCCTATGTCAATTGTTTCGAGCCTGATCACTATGAGGAATAAGAGAGAGAGTGGAGGTCAAAGGAACAGGCAGCCAAGCTAAACATGAAAGAAGAGATCAGGAAATCCATAAAGGAGTTGCACTGTATTCCTGAGGTCAATGGGTTGAGTTATGAGGATCTGTGCATCCACCTGAATCTGGACCTCCCGAAAGGGTTTAAAGTGCCGAAATTCGACACTTTTGGAGGAACCGAAAATTCGTTGGCTCATCTGAGAGCTTATTGTGACCGACTCGTAGGTGTTGGAAGGAATGAAGCCTTGTTAATGCGGCTCTTTAGCCGAAGTTTTAGTGGAGAAGCGCTGGAATGATTTACCTCTCATGAGATAAAACAATGGTCTAGCTGGAATGCATTAGCTAAGGATTTTGTTGAATGGTTCTCCTACAATGTGGAGATTGTTCCTGATCGCTTTTCTTTGGAGGGAATTAAGCGAAAATCCACTGAAAGCTATCGTGAATATGCATATAGGTGGAGGAAAGAGGCCGCTCGGGTTCGACCTCCGATGACTGAGAAAGAGATCGTTGAAGTGTTGATACGTATTCAAGAGCCAGAGTATTATGACAAGATAATGTTGCTCATTAGAGCAAAATTTACAGAGATAGTTAAGGTAGGTGAGGCTATCGAAGAGGGAATTAAAACTGGAAAGATTTCTCGCTTTGCCGTCCTAACTGAATCTTCTGAATTATTGAAGAGGAACAGAGAGGACGTGTCTTCCATTTCTTGCGCATACGATGGAAAAAGAAACTTTAGAAAATCTTTACCTTATAAAGGTTACCCCCGAGTGCCACAAAAATCATATTTGGCTTATGATACCCAATCAGGTTTCCAAACTCCACCATCGAGTTCCCAAATTCCACCTCCAAATTACCAAACTCCATCATCGAGTTACCAAATTCCACCTCCTATTTACCAAACTCCACCTCCACATTACCAAAATACCCACCCATATTACCAAGTTCCATCAGTTAATTGTTCAAATATCCAATCAAGTTACCAAATTCCACCCCTGCACTGCCAAAACACCCATCCTAGCTACCGAGCCCCACAGTACCCAATCTTCCAAACGCGAGTGCCAAATCACCAAAATCCTCTAAATTACCGTCAAGTACCTTCACATCCAGGGAATAATTACTATCCTCCCCGCCTAAATCTTGAGAAGAAACCTTCTAGAGTCTTTACTCCTTTAGTTGAGAGTCGAACACAACTTTTTGAGAGATTGAAATCAGTTGGCCTGATACAGACAATTGATCCAAAAAATATCAATGTCAACTCCAAGCTTTATAGACCCGATCTTCACTGTGCTTACCATTCAGGAGGTGTTGGCCATATTACAGAGGATTGTATCAACTTGAAGCATAAAATTCAAGACTTGATAAATCAAAAGGTCGTCACCCTTCAGACTACCACTCATAATGTCAATAGTAACCACATGCCGAATCATAGAGGAGTATCTATTAATGTGGTTGAAGTCGAAGAAGATTTGAATGTGAAGAAATTTATAATCTCAGCCAACCTTGAAAAGTTTGAGAAAGTCGCAGTCTCACCAACCAAAGGAGAGAAATCCAACTTTGTTAACATGGCACCTCATCAAACTTTTGCTTTAGTGCCAAAAGAGGGTCAGAACGGGCAAAAGATCGATCAAGCTTTTCCAAAATCGTTGCCTCACTTGTATCAGTCTTTCCCAATGCAAAATGGTCTAGGGCAAGGAATTGAAAATTGGTTCAAAGAAGGTGATATTGTGCTTGAAGAGATGATCGAAGCACCAGTCACACTAGATAACAAGTCAAAGGAGCAAATACCTAATTGGACATCCACTTCGCTCTTGATTCCTCGTTCGTCTTGGTAGACATAAATAATTTTATATGTTATTTCTAAACATTGGTGGTATTTCGAATGAGGCTCGAGACTCATCTTTTGCTCTATTTTTGCCTTACTATGTTTTAATCTCCCTCCTAATATTTATAAATTAAAAAAAAAAAGGCAAAATGATTTATCGTTATGGCAAAAGTTCTTATTTTCTATTTTCAAATGAAAACTTCTTTATTGCGAAAATTTACTTTTACTTGTTTCATATTCGCTATCTAACAGTATCTGTCTATGATTTCAGTGAAAATGTTTTCAAATCTGCCAATATTATGTCATGTCACAAGCTAACCGAACAAAATGGGATAGATGCAAACGAATTTGGGGACTACAATAAGAAGACCATGGTACCCAAACACCTAGTTGGGGAGTTAAAACAGTTCGAAAATCGCAATAAGCCGAATTCAGAAGAAATCAAAATAGTGAACCAAGAAAATGATGAACGCATCAAAGAAATCAAAATTGGTGCCTATGTGACAAAAGCATAGGAGAGAGAACTCATAAATTCACTCAAAGAACACATCGATACATTTGTTTGATGACATTACATGATTGAGCATGAAAATTGGAGCTCACAAGTCGTTAATCTACTTAAATGTGTCAAAAGGATATCATATTTGAAGATTCGATTTCTGTCATTTCCATTTAATCGTGCTATTTACTTGTAATCGCTTTGTTTAAAATTTTATCTCTCTTGTAATAAACTACGTCTGACCTGAATTCTCGAGAATGAGATATGTAGGCGGCCTATGTCGGCCTCGGTCACCCCTTTATCCCTTTTTAATACTTTCTTTGTGTTTGAACTACGTTCGACCTGAATTCTCAAGAATGAGATACGTAGGTGGCCTATGTCTGCCTCAGTCGGTTTCCTTGTAATTTTCTTACTTTTGTTAATCCTCAAGAAGGGGAACTACGTTTGACCTGATTTCTGTCTCAACGGGATATATAGGCGCCACAACGGTTCGGTCATATCTCCCGTAAGATTTCTATTTTTCTTTACGATAAAAACTGGGACAAAATTTTTGAGAGAGACTCAAAAATTCTCAAGAAGAAGAGCTCCCCAAAAAGTCAAAACTGAAGTTACTTTGATATTTGTAACTGGGACAAAACTTTTAAGAAGATCTCAAAAATTCTGTGATTTGCTCACCAACAGTTAAAGATAAGCCAAAATAGATAACTGGGACAGAAATTTATGAGAATGACCTCAAAAATTTCAATAAGGTTCATCGGCAGCTTAGAACAACTTTGAACACTTCTTAACAAGTAATCAGATAGATTTTGAGGCATCAACTTCAAAGACGTTCATTAAGCTTGACGTGACATGACACTTGGCAGTGACCTTTTCCAAATAATACTTTTGAAAATCTATTTTCCTTAAAGCTTATATTTAATGTTTTGATTATTTTGCATAAAAATGTTTTGTCTTATCTATCAAGAAGCGGGAGATCAGAGCAATCAATCGGAGATAGCGAGAAAAAGATAAATCAACTGGAGATAATAAGACAAGGAACAAACAATCAAAGAAATCAACACAGATCAGTTCACTTAAAACTAATAAATTTTCTTTGGATGCAGAAAATGGTTCAATGTTTTTGATTCCAAAAGAACTAATTGAGGATATGAGTAACATTGTCTTCGCTCAAAACCCCAACAAGGCAAGTGAACATACGAATGTTCGAAGGTAAAATGACGGACATACATTCAAAATCCTATCGATGGATCATTTTTTATTTATTTCGTCCTACCGATGGACATACGTTCAAAATCCTACCGATGGATCATCATTTTCATTCGTCCTACCGATGGGTATACATTCAAATCCTTTCGATGGATCATCATCCTTCATCCTATCGATGGACATGCATTCATATCCTACCAATGGATCAATATTATCCTACCGATGGATCTTCATTATAATTATCCTACCAATGGATCATTAATATTATCCTACCAAAAATCAATATTATCCTACCGACGGATCTTCATTATAATTATCCTATCAATGGATTATTAATATTATCCTACCAATGGATCAATATTATCCTACCGACGGATCTTCATTATAATTATCCTACCAATTGATCAATATTATCCTACCGATAGATCTTCATTATAATTATCCTACCAATGGATCATAAACATTATCCTACCGATGGATCTTCATTATAATTATCTTACCAATGGATCATTAACATCATCCTATCAATGGATCAGCATCATCCTATCGACGGATCTTCATTAGCATTATCCTACCAATGGATTAGCATTATCCTACCAATGGATCATCAACATTATCCTACCAATGGATCAACATTATCCTATCGATGGATCTTCATTATAATTATCCTACCGATGGATCATCAACATCATCCTATCAATGGATTAATATTATCCTACCGACGGATCTTCATTATAATTATCCTACCGATAGATCATCAACATCATCCTATCAATGGATTAACATTAACCTACCGTCGGATCATCATTATAATTATCCTACCAATGGATCATCAACATCATCCTATCAATGGATCAACATTATCCTACCGACGGATTTTCATTATATTTATCCTACCAATGGATCATCAAGATTATCCTACCAATGGATCAATATTATCCTACCGACGGATCTTCATTATAATTATCCTACCTATCAATGGATCATAAACATTATCCTACCAATGAATCAACATTATCCTACCGAAGAATCGTTAGCATCAACATTATCATCCTATTGATGAAGCAGCATTATCATCTTATCAACGAAGAATCATTATCCTATCAATAGAGCATCAACATTATCCTACCGAAAAATCGTTAGCATTAACATTATCATCCTATTGATGAAGCAGCATTATCATCTTATCAACGAAGAATCATTATCCTATCAATGGAGCATCAACATCATCATCATCATAAAATCATGTAGCAGCATTATCCTACTAATGGATCAGCATCATCCTACCAATGGATTATCATCATCTTACTAGTGAAGAATCATCATTGTTATTTTCATTTTCAAGAACGATATCAAGAGAACTATCAACATATTATACCAGTATATTTCTTATTACTTTGTATCAAAAGAAGAGTACATTGAAGAATTATATTGCAATTATGAAATACGAACTTTACTTGCTTTATGTCAAGATGAAGGAACTGACGTTAGACACTCAATGAGAGCGACTAAGTGTCAACATGGTAAAAGACACAATCTCTCCATTTGAATCATATTTTACACTAATGAGTTTTATCTCAGTCTTTGTCGAGAGCATCCAAGAGGATGAATTCTCAAATCAAACCACAGGTGCGGACGACATCAATAAAGATGCAACACAACGTGGAACTTTTTCTTAGCAGCGAACTAGGACATAGTCCAAAGAGGAGTGCCAAACTCTGAGGACGCGAGCAGAGGAGAGGCTTCTACCACAATCAAACCACACCCCTATCATAAGGCATGTGGGTTTATCTTTGGGTTTGTCGATTTTGTTCCGCATCCTAAAAGTTTTTGTCTCTACTGGAAGCAGCTTTTCAATCTGAGTGGCAATGCTTCAAGAGTTTTGGAAATTATGTCCGTGTAAGTTCTTATTTATGGGTGTGAAGCGCACCATATTCATGGATAAGAGGTTGCAAGCCTCCTTTCCACACTCGACTTATTTTGTCACTCCTCCGAAACCAAAGGTTATCTTGCATAATAGATTTATTTTTCAACCGATCGAGTCGAATTACAAGTATGCCTGATTCCCTAAGTTGAGAGATATGTAGGGAGAATCAATGTTGAAACTCGGCTGTATTCCAACATTCGCACTTGAATCTTATTCTCGAGCATTCCGGTCCCTTCATAATTCGGTATTGGGATGACTTTTGAATTCTTTCAAATCGTGCATGAAATCAAGCGTGTCGAGCTACAAGTGGCCTGAATTCTCATATAGCTTGAGATATGTAGGAAACCCACTTTCGGGGTTCGGCCATGACTCCTAAAATCCGTACCCAGATCCTTTTTCCAAAAGATGAAGATGTGGTCGGTCAAAATTGGATTCGTCAATTTCATTTTCCTCGAATTTCTTTCATCAATCCAAGTAAAACGAGGGGCAGCTGTCGACACCCAATTTTGACCCTCCACAATATTAAAATTAATCATTGAGCTTCTTTAATTTCAACTGATATAAAATAAATAGTTTTATAAAATTTCAAAAAAAAAAAAAAATATATATATATATATACATATAATATAGTTTACAAGTTATTTTAAATAGTTGTATAATTTTTAAATAATATATGTGTTGAGTATAATTACGTGTATAATTAGTATATCTTAAAAATATTCGAAAATCATCTCAAAAAAGATTTTGCTTTAATTAAGCATTTGTTTGATTAGTTTAAATTATATTTATATTTTAAGTAAAATTGTTTACAAGTAAATTATTTATTTTATTTCGTTAAGTTTAAGAAGCTCGTTAATTAATTTTATTTAAATTCATCTCGATGAAGATTTGGTCATTTGTTTAATTACCATTTTTTTTGCCAACATTTTAAACCCATAAAAGACCAATTTTAGGCTTATTTAGCAAATTTCTGGACATCCCACTCTTTCCCTTTCTCAACCCGACCCAACCCTTTCTCCTTATCAAAGAAATCCAGCGCAAAATACAACAATAATAACAACAATAACCAATTCCCAGGCCCACTGTAGATTTACAGCAACCCGACCCGCCCTTTTCTTCTTCACAAAGAAGACCAACAACAATACAAATAGCAGCGACCTAGAAACCCAGCTAGTATCGACCCTCTCCTTCTTCTTTTCTTCCCAAACATTAATAGAGAGGACTAGACGCAGCAGTCCAAATTGTCAAAGTAGCAGCAACCAAATGCCCACAATCTTTGACGATTACAAACGACATTCCAACAATTTCAATGCAACAGTGACCAAACGACGCAGTAGTAACCCCCACCACCCCTGACTTCGTCTTCCTCATCTACTTCACGCAACAACAGCAGTACCAAATCCCGACCCCACTGCCCATACTTTCTTCTCCTTCACACTAGATCGCGGAAATCGCGCCGCAAACTCAAAACCCATCCAACTGCCCTGCAGAACCCATACCCTTTCAACCTCAATGTCAATCCTCACGTCCCTTTCCCCAATTCAACGAATTTCCAGAGGGACAAAGAGATTCCGGGATTTGGAATTCAAAATTCTATTCGTTTTCCTTAAATCGACCCCAAGTTTTCCCCTATATAAACCCCATGTGCCCATCGCTCAAAGGGGGCCTTTTTTTTTTGAAAAAATCGGATTTTGATAAGTTTTAAGTTAGATCCTTTGGCAATCGTGGTCTTACACTTAAGAAATTTTGAAACGCTTATCTAATCTTAAACTTCGAAAAGTTCGCCGTTTAGATTCTGCCTGAGGATTCTTGGTTTGCTCTTCGTATTCGAATTGCATGGTAAAAGAATCGCCACTCTCAAAGCTCGTTATCGTCCCGCTCGCTGCTCCAGAAAAGGTAAAATTTATTCAAAATTCATTTAGTTTAATATGTTGTATATGCTGCATATAAAGCAAATGTAGTTTTATTCTAATAGTCTTCTTCCTTCACTGTCCATTTAGTCTACTAGGATTTTTTTTTTATTCTATCTGTTTTAGTTCATCATGAATGTTGTGGAGTTAATACAAATGAGCATGATGTGTTGAAATGGCTACATGGTATGCCGTTCTGAATTTTTAAATTGAGAAAAGTGTGAATTAGATTCTTCAATTTGGCGCCTCTTTATTCCGGTTGAGAGTCCTGTTTCATTTACATTGATTAAAAAAAAAGATGTTGTTTTCTTTTGATATGATCTTAAAGTTTGGGATTATTTGAAGTGTTCTATCTTGTATGGAATTTGGTTGGTTGTCCTCATGGCTTACGGGATGTCACAGCTAGATAATGACTCATTCTATTTCGTTAGATCCTCTGTTCTAGCATAATTTGAGCTCGTTGTTATAGAATCTTTGTTAAAATCTGATTTTAATGCAACCTGGCGTTCTATTTTCTGGATTTTCCTTTGATTAACCCAAAATCTGATTTGGTTCTAGCTTAGAATGAGTGTTAGATCGTAGTTTGTCTTGAAGTTGTTGTTTTTATCCTACACTAGTCTAAGTCTCGATTAGCCAGCTTCATCCAGTATAGAGTGTCGTACCCCAGATGCTATCGTGTTTTTAGATTCGATTGATAGTCGTTTAGCTTTGTCTTGCTTTAAACTTGCCGTTTTGGATATCCTCGAGCCATTTCTGTCATAACTTCTTTCTAGTTGATTTCTTGTTCAAAACAAATTGCTTTGATTTTCAAGGAACCATATTGCTATCTTAAACTTTGTTTTCTCTACATGGCATACTCATTGGAAACTTAGTTTTTTTTTTTTTTCACATGCCTTAGCTAGTTTGCTGCCTTGGTCTTTGCTAGGCTTTATTTTGGAGTTTATCTACCATTTCTATAGTACTATCAATTAATGTCGCCTTAAAATGAACAAGTTTGGTTCAGATGTTGAAAATAGTAAGCAGTTGGGTTTCCCTATTTAGATGATAGTTTGTTGAATTCTTAGTAAGTCAGCTGCTTTAGAGTTTGTTTTAGTTGGTTTATTGGTCCCTTTCCCATCTTTAGTTTTCATTTAGCTAAGATTATAATTCACCTGTTGGTTTGCTCTCCTCTTCTCTGTAATTATGTTGGTTTTGGAAGTTATTGTTTCAAGTATGGATTAAAGTCATCGTATGTCCATTCTTAATTCCTTTGTAGCGATTCAAACATTTCCATTAATGTGCATTGAATTGTTATCCTTGTCAAGCATGCTTTTGGTGATGTATATTTGGATTGATTTGGATTTTTATGTCGTAATTTTATCTCGCGCAAGCTATAATCCTTCATGACTTATATTTTCTACCCATTTGCTCTTTTCTTTGTGTGTTGACATATTCGGTTATTTCTTTTGTACTTGTTTCACTATTTCGAATGCTAATGTTGTCTCTTTTTCGCTTGTTCTATGAACCTTTTCGAGTCCGTGGTGGACTCCTTCTCTTTTGCAACCCTGAGATGAGCCATAGAGGTTCAATTTTTCTCCATCGAGTCAGCCATAATTGTCTTCGAAATGAGGGAAGTTGATCCGGAAACAAATTACAATTCACAAGTCCCAAAGGCCCAAACAGGGGCTGTATACATGTTGTATACAGCATTATACACTGATTACAGTCCAAAAACGTGAAAATACAGGGCTGAGGCAGAATACAGGTGTTCGGAAGCAGGAAATACGTGAAAAGAGCTGATATACATGCTCATATACACCGATATACACAAAATGTATACAGAAAACGGGATTGGGCTGAACCCAGGCATTTGCAGCGAAATTGGCCCAATAAGGACCCAATTTCATTATCTCTCTTACCCTCCTATTTGTTTTGATTATGTTTGACTAATTTTATTTAACTCTAACTTTAGAATGGTTAATTAACTTAATTAAATTCCCCAAAAGTTGAACCATATTCTTTATGTTAGTATATTTTTCTATAATTCATTTTCTCAAGTCTTATACTTATTTTGAGTATATGTAGGCAAAACCTTTTTATTTTCCAATTATTGGTTCCATGCTTAAGTTAACCAATTTAGTTTGAATTACTATTTCAAAACATATCAAATAAATTCTAATTAACCTAGTTTTGCCAAAATTGTAGCAATTTAATTCAAATGTTTTATTTTTAGGTCCCTTTCTCTAAAAAATTGAAGGAAATAAAATAAATGTGTCATTCATTTAATTATTTTTTCCAAAAGTTAATCATATTGTAAATCATTATTTTTATCATATTCATAAGAATTAGTCAAAATTGTTTTAGTCAAGTCGAAGGATAACCGCGTGTTAGCGGGCGTTTCAAATACCTTAAAAACCTTCTTGAAGCATAAATAAGAATTTCTTACCCGTTTTCTCTAAATTTTAAAGACTTAATCTATCAGAGTCTTTTAAAATTAAGTTTTCTTAATTTCTTTAAAAAATTAAGGAGCGACTCTTTTCTAAGTATTTTTCGTAAATTGTTTTATACTTAGAACATTTCAAAAAGTGATTTTTTCTACAGATAGAAAAATTACGGCACAACAACAACGATGTCAGTGAACCACTCAATGGCAGTAAAGTACACTTAAAATGCTAGATTTAGTAGTAGTAGAAGAAGTCAAGAAAATTCATTATCTCAAAATGAGAAGAAATCCCTCAATTTATAGAAAACAAAAGGTAGTGTGAAAAAGGTTCTTATTGTACCTTACCGGAAATGTCACAACCCTTTGAAAAAGTCACAATCTTTCGGAAAGTCACAATTTTTCATAAAAGACACAATTTTTCATAAAAGTCACAACTCTTTATAAAAGTCGAGACTCTTCATAAAAATCACAACTCTTCATAAAAGTCGCAACTCTTCATTTTCTTTTCACCTTTTAAAACCCAACAATTATTTATAAAAGACACATAAAGACAATGGCGAATTTAAAGGCAAAAAATAGGGCATCGGAACCCGTGGTTTCTTCGTAAACTAGATATTTTATGTATATATTTTTTAAAATTTGTATAATATTATATTTTAACACTCATACTATAAGAAGTCTAACTGGTCCATATGGTTAAATGTTGATCTTTTGACCTTGAGGACTTAAGGATCAATTCTCACTTAGTACATTTTTCTTGGTGCACCATGTTCAAATCAATTCCTACTTTCACCTCTGCATGAAAATATACTATTTATTAATGCACAACCACTAGGATAATCAGATTCATTATTTATAAACTATAATTTGTTCATTTGATAAAAATAGTATAAAAGTTGAGAAAGTTTTAATAATGTTTACAAATTATTGAGACTTCATGTCTATATATAACAAAAATACAACCAAAAAATTCAAATAAAAAAATGCTGGATTTGCCTCTACATGAAGATATATGATTTATTAATGCACAATCTTTAGGATAATCTCATACCTTATTTATAAACTATAATTTGTTCACTTGGTAAAAATTGTATAAAAGTTTTACGAAGTTGTAATAATTTTTACAAATTGTGGAGATTTCAAGTCTATATATGAAGGGAAAAAAATACAACCTAAAAATTCAAATGACATGTCAAAACAAAATTTCAGAATCAGATTTCAAATTATGTCAAAATAGTCCCGTCTTCCGTGAAACTCCATGAATAATTGGTGATTATTTTACAAAAAGAGGAAATTAAGAAAAGTGAGCAGGCAAGAAGAACCTCTGCCTCTTGCTTTTAATTCTGTAATTTGATGTAGAAGGGGATATAGCAATTCTAGAGAGGACAACTCTGAGTGATCTTTTGAGAGAATTCATGCAAACATCATTTGCAGAATTCTCATTAGGACAAAGCATAAACACACCTTTAATTCTCCCACCCAAACTAGTTATATCAGCCCCCATCACTCTTAATTTCAGATTCTTAATCGCCCGTTGTAGCTCTGAGAATAATTCAGGTCGATCCTCGCAACAAAAAGAGGCCTTAAGAAGGCACCCTTTGTTTTCTTCTTCCTCTTTTAAATGCTCAATTGTTACTTCATCAATGTCACTTGGAGTGTTTAACACTTTGCTGATTTCTGCTGTTTTGCCTTTGAGATCCTTAACATGATCAACTACACTTCCTAATAGAGCTGCCTTATCCATCTGCTTCAAAGAGGGCTCACACTCATTAATTCATTCGGGCATAATATATAAATGTGTCATTCGATCTCATATTTATGTTTTTTAACTTTGAATGTGTATAAGTAGATACTTAAACTTATATATAATTGAATGAGTAAACACATGTCCTACTTGGCATCTTATGTGACAATGCACGTCCCAGTACTATATGTCACATAGGACGCATGTGTTTACTTATTCAGTTTTATACAAATTAAAGTGTCTACTTGTACATATGGGATGAGTGACATAGAAAATAAGACAAGGAATCAAATTACGCGCTATGACTAGTAACTACACTTATTGACATTGTCGATGTATAGAAGTTAAATCTGGAAGAATTTGGTACCTAGGTGGAATATGAGTAATTCAGTCTGTATGTTTTTACCTTTTCAGAAGTAGGAATGAATTTTCTGAGAGTAGAAAGCTGAGCATTAATTCTGTCTCTGCGTCTTTTTTCAGCCTCACTGTGGCTCCTAGAAGCACTCTCTCTTCTCTCTTGGAAGGATTCACGAGAGCATTGAATTTGAGGAAAATAACAAGGAACCTGTGGCAGTAAATAAACTGAATCTTGATTCACATAACAAGTTTCAGGCCAATATTCTGAACAAAATGAATTCTCCATCAATTTTCTCTTCTTCTGTTACTTTTTATCTATTTCTCAATCTAAATGAAATTGATACTCTTAAATCTTTTAAACAAGTAATTGGATGTCACTATTGTACTTACGCGTGATGTTCAATGAGTGATGCTGATTGGTCTAATTGGTCATGTGAAAATCTTATTTGGATTTTATCAATTATGACAAATTGACAATGTCAATTCAACAAGACAATTTTTTTCCTGGATTCCTTTAACAACAGAAATCATTGATAGATATAGGATCTTAAATGTCCAAGGCATTTACACTTCCAAGCCACTATATATATATAAGGTAGACAAAAGAACATGGCCATTTGCTTACTCACCTACTGCTGATTTGGATTTGATTTTGTAATACTAGCATCGAGGTGGATTTAAAATTTGAAACTTTCTAGAAAAGAAATTCTTTCTTTTTTGATCCCATGCTTTTCGTATTATAATTTTGACACTTCAATTTATCTATTTTTTTTTTCTATAAAGTTTGAGCTAGACGTAATGATTTTTGTTGAACCAGGTGCATATTAGATTAATGGATTTTTATTAATGAATAAATATAAATCAAATTATCATGATTACTTTGTCATTATTGTATAAGGTTAAATCAAAATGTCATGATTAATTTGACATTGATGGATAAGTATAAACCACAATGTCAAAGATTAATTTTCCAAGATTGTCAGTAAAAGCGAGATTCACACTTGAGAAAGGCTTTTTTTTGCACAAAGAAATTGGCCGACATTTTTCAACCACTCGATCACTAACTAATTAAATTGTTGAGAGAAAAGTATCGGAAAACTTATTAGTTTTGTTTTTAAATTATTTACAACTTTAAAAATATCATTTTACTTGATTAATTAAACTTAGATATAATTCGGATCTGCCACATGACATAGTAAAGTGTTGGAGCTCTTAATAAAAATTCAGGAGAAGCGTTAAAAACACCCCTAAACTCGCCAAGAATTTAGGGGTGTATTTCACTCATGTTGTACGATCGAAAGTGTATCTAAGTTCACTTAGTCAAGTAAAAAAAAGTTTTTAAGACGATCAATAGTTTGAGAATGAAACTGAATTTAGAACGAAATTGTTAAATCTAATAGCTGCTTGATGGATTTAGGGAATTAGACATGATTAAGAATAAGCAGGTTAGATATTTTTTCTATACTCAAAAAGTAAAGAGGAAGTTTGAATAAAATTGTGCACAAGAGGTTAATTGACAATCACCCATAATTCCATGGGTCACAATAACTCCGCCTGTTGTAACTTAAACCATAAAGAAAGAAGGTATACAAGATTTGACAAGACAAGCAATCTACCATTTCCCCTTCCCTGCAACCTTATATTTATCTTATTGAATGTGTGGTCTTCGTATCTTCCGTGCTACAATTTTCCTCTAAATTTTTGGTGGGTTACTTCAAGTACTGCTGCAATTTGCTATTTTGTTGTCTTCTCTTATCTTGGTCCCATTCATATGTGTTCAATTATCCTGTATTCTTGTCGGTGACACGGAGAATGTGGCGTAAGATATACAAAATATGTAGAGATACTCAAGTACAATAGTGACACAAATTGGATGCACATGCAAGGAAATTCAGAATGATCCTTATTCTCTCATCTAAAACGTTAATCCAACCGTAAAGATGGTTGAAAGTTAGTTTGAATGTGCAGACACTCGTTGCAACGCAGTACAAGCACAAGAAGTTCTACTTAAACAAGCAAAGATACTGTACATTTAACTTGATCAATCAAAATCATAAACCAAAATATAAGGTAATAAGACAGTTCCATAATATAGTGTTAAAGAGCTACATTGTTGTATTCAACTATACACAGTCATCCCTACCCACCGGCCATCTGATATCTTCGGCTTCAATGGCGCAAAAAGTATAATTCTTAGCCATGATAAAGAAAGCATATATTGTACACAAAACTCTGCTCATCTCGGGTGCTAGTGGATGGCTAGACCAGTACCATGTCCTGAAAACCCAAGGATACTAGATATACATAACCATCTACCTCACTACTCGTTGAAATGGATAGCACCAACTTTCCACACAATGTATGTTGTAGCAAACATAACTGTGCTGATGAATACAAATGAAAATACAACAAGGAAGACATCGATTCCTCCTGGAAACTCAAAAGTCCATCCTGGTTTTGGCATCCCTCTTTTGCTATCATCAAACAGATTTGTAGGCGCCTCTGGAAGTCCAGATCTCATTTTCCCCTTCTCACTTTCTCGTATGGCCTCAATTAGTTTGCTTCCCATCTGAGGTTTAGAGGTCTTTGATTCATTGTACCGACTGAGAACCCTGGCTGCCCTAAGTTTCTCTCTTGCTGTCAATGGAGATCTCTTCAAGGTTGGTTTTGGACTGGAGGAAGATGCTTCCTCTTCCAAGTTCGCAGAAGTTGCAGACCCATTTGAAACTTCGGCTTCTTGCACAGCCGACTCAGTTTGACCAATGGGCTGCACTTCCCCCTCTGTTTTAGAAGATTCAAAGGATGATATATTCACAGTTGGTGTAATAGCTTCAGAGTATGAGCTTTCAGCATTTCCAGAGTCTTTATCACTAACTTCCGTTTCAAGACGATCACTTTTAGCAACTAAAAGAAAGAAATTATGTCTAGTAACTGGCACACATCTTCTTAACCCCCGCATCTGAAAGGAAGACGCGAAGTGTGCAACCTTCTGCAGAGAGGCACTCCTAGATAGATTCCAGTAGTTTGCCTGTAGCTTTCATAGAAGAAACAAATAAATCACGGCAGAAAATAACACCAAATTCATGAATCAAGAACTGTGAGCATAACTCTCCATCTAGATAAAAATGGCAACCCTTAATCACAAACTACTTGAGGTCGCTATATGAATAATCCATATTTATTCCAGTACCTTTTGTCTTAGGATAGGGCAAATTAAACTACTCTCACACACATCCCCCAAAGCTGCCATACAATCTCTAACCAAAAACTAGAAAGACTCGTGTCAAATATTGGACCTAATGTAAGTACGTCAATAACGATTACTCTTAACCCCAGCTAGTTAGTGTTGCCTATATGGGCATTTCGCTTTTACTTTATCCTGCTATTTACTGACCTTACATTGATTCTAGAAATTACATTTAATTGGAGACAACTTCCTTCAGGTCATTTCAGATTTACCTCGTCACATTATAACACAACTATCATGGAGTCACACATATTTACCAGAGCATTAGTGGTCTACATAAAACATGATCAATCCATCTCAAACAACTTCCTCCTCCTTTTTTCTCTATATGTTACTTGCACAAACTATCGGATGTAATAATTTTCAATCTTGTTTGATCTCACATCTCCTAGCATCTATGTTTTCTATGATACCTAACTAGTTGATATATTGGGCCTTAGGGGCCCAACATTCTCTCTGATATAATATTGTTGGTTCCACCATTATATGAAACTAGCCTTTTACTTTGGTAGGGTGCTCCTATCGCACACAGCTCTTATTCAAATCCTACACTTAACCAGCGTATTTTAATTCTGTGTATTAATCTATCATATTGATCTCCTCAAAGACTTGAGTGTAGATATCAGAAATATTTGCATTTAGGCATCGCAATATAAACTAATATCACCTGAACCTCAATCTTCAGACGTTGGCTAAACTTGTATTGCTTATTATTTATCTTACTTATATTAAAATTCTTGCTCTCTGCATTGCTTCTCCACAGTTCAAGTTCTTCTCAACTAGCGTCATCAACACAACATTGTCTACAAATAGCATACACTATGACACCATATTGTATATAATTGGCCTGATAATCCATAACTAGGATAAAGAAAAGGTATAGACTAGAGCAGTTCCTGGTGTAAAACCAAAGATATGGAAAACTCCTATATATCTCCTCCCCTTGTTCTTACATGTGTGATTGCTCCTCTGATATATCCAAAACTTATGTATATGATGGGAAGTCACTTATCTTCAGCACCCACGAAAGAACTTTTCTTGACATTTTACATATGTTGTACCTCAATGAATATCACAAGGAGATAATTCATTCTTTCATTGTGAACTTTCTTCATTTCTGAACAAAAATATAGCCTCCGCCATGGATTTAAAAGGCATAAATCCAAACTGGTTTTCTATGACCTTTATTAATGCTCATAAGCCTACTTTCTTTCACTTTTAAGCAGATCATTTGCTCTCATGTATCGAAAAAACGTACTTCATTTCCACTTATTTGGCATCTTTCAACTACTAATATAACTATGAATAGCTTGATAAACTGTATTAATCCTAGCTATCAAATCATTCCCTAACCTGTATAAGAATACCATATGGACCACAAGTTTGCTAATCCTCATATTCATTGCATTCACCACTTCTGCAAATCTAATTCTAAGAGAGTAGCAAGGCTCTCTTAAACAGATATATCCATTTTAAAGTTGTCCTAGTGATTGAGTTAAGCAATGGATCAAAATAGCCTCTCCATCTCTCTTTGATTTCACTATCTCATGTCAAAACTTATTGATAATTGTCTTTAATCAATTTAAACTGACGTTAAGTCCTTACCTCTCTTTTCTCTCAATTGTAATAGTTCATAAATTTATTTTTCCCCTTCTCATATTCCGAACTTTTGGTAAGAGAATCACTTAGGGCTTCTCCAACATCCTTTTATCCTAACTCTTTATCTCTTCTATGCTTTTCAAAGTTCCTATACCACTGTCTTTTTTTACAGTAACTGGAAATAGCACCTAGATATTCCTCCGCCAACAGGACTAGCCCATTATTCAACCAAGCAAGTAGTACAAGAAGGTATGAAATTCGAATAAGATTATAGAATTTAGCCAAAAGCAGCATTCCCTCAATACTGTAGAGAGAATCATGATAATTTCTAACCGATTTTAATCTAATATATTGTTGCTTCTACTTCCTCTGTGCTATCAAATCACCAGCGTAATTTAGTATTAACAGTAAGTATATGAGCAAAGCAATTTATGTTCCATTGAAGCAATGAATTTACAAGGAAATAAAGAGAAGGAGGTGACATACGGTTGACGGAAAGCCCAGAACGGAATTCAAAGAAGTAGCCATGGACTTCCTCTTTACGGTGTGTGGTTGCTCAAAAGAGTCAAGGCCCAACCATGAAATCTTGCTTGCAGGGTGAAGTGAGATGATGGAGAGAAGAGAAAATTCCACTGCAGCGCTGCTTTGCCTTCAGTTTCCCAAATGAATGGTGCTGATAGAGATCTGTAATTATCCTCAACTATATTTTCTCAAGGGATCTCTATCAACAAAAGACACCTCTGGCAGCATTTGCTTGATTTAAACTTAAAATTTTATATTATTTGATTTTCTTAAATTGTACTATAAATTTAAAAGTTTCATAATTTATGAAACTTTAATAAAAACTTTTTCAATTTCTAATCAAATGAGTTAATTATGATTCATAAATAAGCTATCATAATATTTTAATCAATAAATTGTATATATTTATGTTATTTTTATAAATAAATATTTGTACAAACTTTCAAATATATATAATTTTATAAAAATACGATGATTAATAAAAATAGTAATTAGTTATTTTTTGATATAATTCTTCCATGTACAATATCTTCACGTTATGCATGTGGACCGAATCGAATTTAAGTACAATCTCTTCATGTCAATTGACTAGATTATCTTTGTATGGATGGGCATGTATACTAAAAATTGGATCGAATCAAATTTAAAAATTAAACTAAATTGAACGAAATTTTAAGAAAACACTTAACTTCAAGATAATGTTGCTAACATTTCATTTGTAAAAGGTTTAAGGCAGCTGGGTTTTGTGAAGAAAATAATTAGAGTGAATCTGTATTGAAGATGGATTTATCTGGATAACTTGGAAAAAATAAATTATGTGGTGTAATTTAATCAAATATTTTTTACCCTTTTAATGTAAACGCATTAAATACTTTTATGTGATTTTAAAATTTGTGTTTAAATGGTATAGAAAAAATGTAGCTAGGTTAAAACTGAATAAGGTTTAGATAGAGCCTCTAAAAAAAATTAGGATAAATATAAGTGATTATGCTGAGTAAATACCATCATAATATATATTATAACAGCTTCACGAGATTAGGTCACTTTTATAAAAAGTATCAGATATAGCAATTTGTGTTAGTGCAAACTTAAGATATCTCGATATGTACTTTTTTACATGTTCCAAAAGACTATCAATAAAGTGGATACATCAAGTATCAATCCAATAGGTTAAGGATCATTTTGAACATTTTCTCAAATATATGGAGTATTATTCTTTTTCTCTCAATTTATGTGATATAGATGAAATTTGAAAGTCATCCATTTTTTTCTATGGTTTTAGAATATTTGAAGTTGTAGTAATCTGTTGTAAAGATAGATATACAAAATCGATCATATAAATATGTGAAAAAAGTGTGTTACCAAAAATACGGTCTCCTCCGGTAGAAAGTCTCCAGCAATGTGAAATATTGTTACGAAAAATCAAGGGCATGACTCATGATGCTACCTATCATAATCCCTCGTTAGATAAGATAACTTTTTGTCAATACAGAAACATTATAAATAAATAATAAGATACACAATCTTAAAATCCATGAACTTTCATAAATGAAGATACGAAGTATGATAATAAAATCATCATAAGATTCGGTGTCACTAATACAAAAATTTACTAATACAGAGCATGACGTCTAATATATCAAGTTGTCTATGAAATAGAAATGGCAGAAATGAGACGTAAATGAAGTTGGATTCGGACTCCGAACGCATGCACAACTTTGAATAAAACAACCTAAACCTAAATGTGGACAACTAGGACCAGGATCTACATTACTCCTATTTAGAAATGAGTGTACCAACACTGCACTCTAGAGTTGTACAAGAAGCTTTGTTAGTTGTACTAAATTGAAAAATCTCAATTTTACCCTTTTTTTTCCTATATTGATGGTATGTATTGATTTATTGGTCCTTCTCCTTTGAACATGTGTACTTTGAAGTGTTCTTCTTTCTTTTTCATTCTCAAATCCTCTGTTCCTTGGAATTTTAGAATATATTCGTTGAAAATTGAGGAAAGAAAATTTCTGAATTAACCTTGGTTTCTTCTTGGAGACCATCATTTTACACAGTTCAATCATCACGGAATAACCTCTGAAGTTATCTTTAGCTTTCTATTTTTTTTCATTTTAGTTTAGTGTTTAGGGATAAGAATTCTTCATATTTGATTTTACATCTTCATGTTTTATTAATGGAATCTATGTGCTTTTGGTGTTGTCATGGAATCTGAAGGAAAAACTTCTTACACTACTAAACTGTTTGATGAAATGTCCAAAACAATTAAGCTGTTTTCTGTTTTAAATGTAAAGATGATCTTACTTTTGGATAACTAATCTTGCACATGATTTATGCACCTATATACGTCTTAAAAATTATGTAAACAAGCCTTACGAGGAATACATCATCAATTATATAATTCATATGCTATTTATTGAGTAGGCGTTAGTGTTTAAGAGGGTGTTTTAATTGACTTAAAATTTTATCAAATCTACATTTAAGTCAGCTTTTAACTTCTGAAAGTGTTTGACAAATATAAAAAAATAACTTAAAATAAGTCAAAAATGACTTAAAATAAGTTAGGAAGTGGTTGACAAAGACAAAAATACTTAAAATAAGTCAAAAACCAAAAGTAAGCCTCGCCTTACTTTTTATTTTTTGACTTAAAAGTCATTTCAGTTTGATTTTTTATTATTGACTTAAAAGCTAAGTACTCTTATAAACCAATCCAAACGGGTTCTAAGTCATTTAAATGAAGACGTTGAAAATATTTGATGATGTAAATACAGATAAATGAATTTTAGTTTTAGCTGAAAATATTGAGATGCAATTGTATGATCTTTTTAAAAAAATATAATGAACTTTCAGTTTTTTTCTTCTCCAAATGGTGACTTCGTGAGAGTCGGTGAGATGCACTCCTATACATACTATGAAGTAATTATAACATTTACTATTTGTAATTGGCGTATATATCAAAATTTTAGTCACATATATCTATTATCATTGTGAAGTATGTAAAAGTCATATTCATTTTAAGATTTATTGTACCAAGGTTTGTCAAAGCAATAGATAATTTTGTTGACTTTATCAAATTTCTTCATATTTAAATTTTGCCGTTGATTAATTTTTAGCAAAGGAAAAATATGCGAACCACATCACACAATTGTTCTAAGATGGCAGGTAGTAGAAGTGTGTTTTTTGGTATAGCAAATAAATGTACGAGCAAGGAGAAAATTAGGAAAGTCAGTCACTAATCGTTTTAAGAAATTAAAATTAATTGAGCCAAGAACTTTGTAAAGACAATATACAATCTATGTGATAAGATCCAGTGGTAAGTAGAAGCAACACAGATTACTTTGGTCTGTACATGTGATTCCGCCAACATACATATTTGAAAACGTATCTATCATAGCTTTTTCATTTTTGTATGTGTCTTCTGCTTGTGTCAATAATATAAGCATATAAGCCTATCAATCATCACCAAATGACTATGTAAAGCATCAACTACTTGAAAATAGGAATATGAAGTGTTGGGCCAGTGTGACATGGGCCATGCCCATCTAGTATAAAAGATGCAGCAGAATAATATGAGTACAAATACGATACTAGTAAGCAGATCGAACAAGAGTAAAACTAGTATATTGTATAAAGAACCTTACATTCGGAAGAAACTCAATAGTTGGACGAAATATGATCAATAAGGAGCAAAGCGAAATAATAATATGAAATGTGATGCAATGACATATAATCCTACCGATACACTCCTTATCCACAGATTTCGTTGTGAGCTCATGAAAAACTCACTAGTTCTATATACCACGTACGGATTCAAACTGGGACTTTCCATATATTTTGTCCCAACTCGAATCGAGACTTCCATCAACTAGTATAAATCATTCGGAATTGAATATCATTAGATTCTTTTAAAATGGTTATTTCCATGATATCAATCCTGTAATGTGTAGGCATGATCAAAATGTGTGCTTTTGGCTCAAAAATTCCAATAGTGTTTTGTTTTTATGTGAATGTTGTCAAGAATATTCTGATATTTCTCTTGTGAAACACACTCTTCAATTGTGATAACAAATTGCATATTTCCAATAACGCTTCATTTGCGGAACACAATTTACGTTTAACGTTAACTTACAATTCATTTGCTGTATCGTGACGTTCTTAAATAGCATCAGACTTGCAATTTGCATTATTTTGGTATTCTTATAGAAACTACACATTACATGAAATTGAAAAGTATGAGAAAAAACGGAAAATTACTCAGCAAGACTGTTTCTGAAATAATGAAAAAATAGAAGAAAAACCAAATAAGAAGGGCTCATCAATGGACATACATGCAGTTGTGGATAGATAAAAAGATCCCCAAAATAAAGCATTAAAATTAGATTTTATCCACAAGATGACGATCCTAGAAATACTTACAGAACTTTGGAAATTAATCCTGGACGGCCTAGGAAGTAGCACAAAATACTATATAATGCATCTCGACATGGTTCTAGATAATTGTAATGTAACATTCTCAATCTGCTGCCTAGCTGCAAAAAATTGCCTCTTCTAAAAGAATATTACAAAGGAGATATCAGCACCCTACGACACACAACAGAATGGTTATTTTATCTAGCCTCCGTTTGTGTCCGTCAGCAATCAACTGCAACCTAAAAGAATTAAGGGAAACAGCCCTAACTCTTAACAAAAAGAGGACCCATTTGTGTGCTTTTCTCTTGTTGTGTATGTTGTTTACACCGGTATCTGAACTAACACTGAATTAGTAGGGACCCATGGGTGGCATACCAAATGGAGGCATTCCCATTCCGCCCATTGGAGGTGGCTGGGATGGACCAAAACCTCCTCCCATACCCGGCATTGGTGGAGCCGGCAAAGCCAGAGGCAGCAACTGTGCATACATATTCTACAACCAAAAGTGAACAGGTTTAGAAATGGCTTATTTACACAATTAAACATTACAGGAATGGCCAATTTACCACATAAATGCATGCATTCGATGTCGCACTTGTCAAAACCTTACAAAAACTTTTGCGATGTTGGTTATGTTTCAAGCTATTGGCAGTAAACTACGAAATTACTAGCAATATTACAGAATACCTGCTGCTTCATAACGTCCTTCTCTTCATTCTCTTTGGCTTTTGCTTCACTTTGAGCTTCTATTTTATCTTTTATCAGCTCATCAACCTTGCTGGTATATTCACGAGTAAACTACAAGAGAGAGAGAGAGAGAGAGAGAGGAATCAGAAATAAGTTGCAGATTACACTAGATATCAATAAGCAACAGAAAATCAGAGAACTTAAGCAGACAGCAAAACGATTACTGCAAATGAAAGAAGCTAAGAGGCAACAATGATATGTGACATGCAATGCATCTTTATATTTTTTATATTACCCACAATCATAGTGAACTATAAATGGGAAATAATGAAAAATAGGCTCCAGAAGAGATTCAACAAGAATATCATGTGAAACACACCCAAGGGGAACACAAAACCCTTTTTATTTTTCTGATAAGTACAAACAGGTTTTTCCAGAGCGAATCAGACATCCTCGCAACCATAGCAAGGCTGCACTAGCATGCACATCCATCAGACAAGGCATATTAAAACTTAAAAAGGGCTAAATATCCCCAGGGAAACGAATGCAAAAGATTTTTTGCCTTGAAAGAAGATAAGCAAGCAAATATAGACACAGGGTTAGGACGGAGAGTCAGTGTACCTGTAACAGGTATGGGAATGCAAAGTCAATCATATTATTCATCCATGCTAGCTCAAGGGCAACATCCGGGCGAATCAAATCATAACAAACAAACAGGCATGACGCAAAGCATTCTTTCTTTCCCTGCAAGAGCACATAGCAACAATTCAAAGCTTTGAATCCATCAATCAATTTCATATAATATTCAAATTTTAAAAAATAACTATAACTAACAGTTTCAGATATCAATTACATGCTAGACAAGTATAAACCAATGCAATATAAATGCACTCCAAGTTATATATAGACGTTTTCCAGACCAGAAATATCAACTTCCCACTAAAATATGACCCACTTCTCCTGAGTCTTTCCCAAGCAGTAAATGCATTGTGTCTGGCACTCACACATTCCCACATTTATATCTACTACCATATACATACCATGATCTGGTTTATTCATGTTCTAAGATCTTTTCATTTTGAAGAGCTCGTTAATGAGTAAACACCCCAACCCAACCCAATATGCCAACATCTTCTTCGCCAGCAATACTATTAACTTGGTACATTTTCTGTAGTAGTTTTCTCACTTACCCTTCTCTTTAGGTTAGTTTGTTTGTCAAGAGGAGGGCGAGGGGGGGATTTTGAAATACCACTGATACCTGTTCAATGAAGTAAACAAGCAACTCTTCAGCAAGTTCACGATCCCCAGATTGTGAGGCAGTCTCCATTGCATCTTTGTAAAGATTATCTTTCTTCGACAGAGCAATGGATTGTTTCCACCGACCAGCCCTTTTATAGATGTAAGCAGCAACACGCCTCATCTCAAGAAGCTCGTGCTTCTCTATCTGTTCACCCACACCAAAAAAAGTAGAATTGTTATCAGATATCTGATGGATACACTTACATGAAAATTATTACTTGATCAAAAGATTATCTGATAGATACAAGGGAACACAATTTGGTGAACTATCCTTTACCTTCTGCGCAAGACCAATCTGGTCGAAGTTATCATGCAAATCTACTGATTCACGTAATCTATCATAATCTTCTTCTTCAACATATATCTCATTAAGGGCCTCATTTACAGAAGAAACATTGTTACTTTGAACAGCAATCATGTAAGGCTTCACTAGGCGAAGATGACCAGCCTGTTATAAAAAGAAGAAGAAAAGGAGAAAAGGAGAAAAGGAGGGATTTAACATCAAATAATCTAATCCAAACAATCCTTGTAAGTAGGGCTTCTATGAAAAGTGAGACCTTTCTCATTATGTCGACTACACGGGTGTGGTCCACTCTAAGTGCAAGAACATTTAGAAGATCATTGATGAGATCAGGATGTTCTTGCAAATAGAAGTGGACGGCCTTGTAATAAAGCTCCACATTAGCAACTTTGACAGCAATGTCTTTGAACTGCATATGATCCCAAGCATCTGGAGAATGATTCATGACGGTAGTGGCAGCATTATCAAATTCATCATATTGGATATACAAATAAGTTAGTTCTTTCCAGTGTTGCTGCTCATCACAGGCACGAATAACCTTGGGAATGTTGAGACGGGTGGAAAATAATTTTATGTGTTCCATGAGCTTCTCATAACGGTATCTGGCATAAAGGACACCAAGTTCTGTGAAGATACCCATATGGGCTCGCTCCAAACCCAGCCCACTCTCCATAAGGGAGATCAATTCATTGAAACATCCTCTGTTTTGGTAATATTCACTCACTTCCTCCAGATCATCCACCTGACAAAGTAAAATAGATACAACCAATCATCAGTATTCCAGATATTTTCAATGCAATTTAGATAAGCATGTTGACACAGAAATATAAACAAGGATTCCCCGGTAGTAACTTATGAAAAGCAATGCTAAGTTACCTGTACTATAATGTTAAGCCCACAAATTTGAGCTAAGCGGAACTCTTCAGCATCGACACAAGCAAAGCAGACTTCTTTCCATGTTTTTGAACTATTTGCTTTGCGTGCTGCATCCACAGCACCTTGAAATTGATTTAGCTTCACAAGTGTGATAGCCAATTTGGCCCAGTTAGAAGTAAAAGCAAATATGATCTTTGCAGCCTCATACAGGGCTTCATCATACAACCGGTCACCAACATTCGGTAGATTGGCAACATTTGGCATGAGAATAAACTCTTCAATGTCACTCAGTCGATCTATTTTAGCATATGCATAGATTAGTTCACTGTCAACCTTGGGCTCCTTTGTCTTTTGCCTTACCATCAGCAGATACTTCACCAAGTCATGGTAAACATCGGCATCCTCTGCAGCACGAATGACATCCAAAAATTGGGTGGTATCATCTGCACGGATAAATGACTCAATAGCATCACTGACTAATCCTTCTCTCAGTTGAGCTTTAGCCACTTGGCTCCAAACAGCATCTTCTTCAACTCGGAAGGCAAACTCGACAGCACGGTTTATATCACGAATATTATCTAGCAGAACATTGACAGCCTGGACATTTAAATTGAACTTCTTGAAGATTGCAAAAGCTTCTTCATAAAGTTGGGCTTCTACAGCTACCTCCCCTACAGCAGGTCCATCAAAATTATCAAGCCTGTTGATATAATCCATAACTCTAGATGGATCGGCTTTAATGGCTGTCAAGATAAGCAAGTTTTGCAGATTAAAGTTCCCACTGAATGCAGAATTCTGGAGGACAATCTTTTCAAGAAGTTCAATCAGTTCATGCGGAAGATCAGCAGTCATGAAAGCTTTAACAGTAGCAGAAACTTGTTCTGGGCTTTTGCTCTCAGGCAGAGCAGTGGAGACAACTTGATCGATAAGCTGCCTTCTGAACTCATTTTCAGGGTTAAGAACTTTCTCCCAGAGGTCACCATCCATCCTCTCAACAACATACCTAGAGACATTAGGAAATTTGGTTGTTCACCTCTAGACATCTGTCAAATCATCAGTTATAGAGAAACTACTAAATGAATAACAAACCTGGCTTGTAGTTTGAACAAAGAGTTCTTGTTGGTTACATTAATAAGTTCATCATCACATTGCCCTCTCCTATATGCAACAACAGCAAGGGTAGGATCGCGCTTCTCACAATATTTACCCACAACACGTGAATCATAGTAGGGGTTGGTTGTCAGGAAGTGCTCTGGGTTATTGTTGCTATCTATGATGATCTTACCCAGAGCATTGTGCACATGCACATCTTGGCTTCCTTCACTCACAAGATGCTCCAAGAACTGAGTAAGCAGTCGGAGGCGGTTCCTGACAACAAAGAAGTTAAAGCTTAACATGAAAGTTTCTAAGGACCAACTATAAACAATTGTACCACATATATTTATATAAAAAGACCTCTTTTCACATTCATCCACAAGGGGCTCAACAGGTAGCAGTGAACGAACAGAAAGGATCAAGCCTTTAATAAAATCCTCAGGACACTCATCATCCAATAGCTGTCCCACAACTAAAGGAGCATTTGCTGGGTTGACCTATACAATGGCAGATAAAAGTTCATAAGTCATAAAATTACAAGAAATTTAATAAAAGTACACTGAAACTGTACCAACCTTTTGGACATAACCTTCAATATACCGTAGCATGTTATTGGTATAGAGGTAGTGTGTGAGATCAGGAACAAAACCAAAACGGTCACAAACATTAATTAAAGGCCGAGCATCAGGAAGTTTGGCTTCCATCAAGAAGTTCTTCGTCTTTTCAGGGTCATAAAAGTTTGATTCTCTTGTCACACGCTCAACTTCCTTGATTTGTCCAGTCTTGGCAGCAGCCTCAACATACTTGAAGTGAATTTCGGGATCCTCACTGCAGGAAATAAAAAATGACAATTCACCAAGCCAGCCAAAATTTTTGAAAGAGTGGTCGATTAAGCAAGCCAAATATCAAGATATCATCTCCATGTGTACATACCTGGAACTCAAATATGATCCCAAGAAGAAGTACAACCCATCATAAGACTTGAATTGCTCAAAAAGCTTTATGCAGGCATCAACACCCAACTGCTCACAATACTCTTTCGCTACCTGCAATATCACAACATAATCAGATAAGTTGTAATTGGTATGTCCCACAATAATTGAACATTACGAAAAAAGATGATGTGACCACATGATTCAAAAATCTTTAATTTATTTTTTGATTTGGCCACGCTTCTAAAATACAACTTATTTTGAGCGGCACTTTTATCAAAAAAGCTTTTCATAGAAGTACTTGTACAAGTGTAGCAGTTTGTGTGTTCGGCCAATTCATTTGAGAGGCTTTTTTGGAATTTAATAAGAAGATTGGGTTTGGCCAATCATTCCAAAAAGTACTTCTTGGTATCAAATAACGATAAGGATATTATCAAGGTTCATTTTTTGTTAAACAAGGTTCATTTACTGTTAGCATATTTACATAAATAAATAATTTAAAATATTTATCATGTAAGACTTTTAGTCAAGCTTTTTTATTTAATTAAAATATAAAACATAGAATAAAAATATATATTAAAAAAATTATCAATAAAAATTTAGTAAAATCAAAAAAGGGAAAGGAGAAGCGGATTGTATTTATATTTGAGAGAGATGAGTTAATTAACAAGGGAATTTAATAAAAAAAAATTGGTAAGAAAAAACTACTTTCTGCATCCGCTTCTATTTCTTGGAAGGACAATTAAATCTATGTTGCCCGGACTCTTCTAAAATGTCAACGGATGCGTGTCGGATTTGCCAAAAGTAGTGTATTTTTGGAGAATCCGACACAGGTGCGGCATCAAAGGTGAAGAGACCGTGCAACTAACTAGAATTTTGTAGCTTCTTCCCAAAAACAAAATAACTGCTTCTCAAAAGCTCGGCTAAACAGGCAATCAATTCCAGCACACATACTTCTGTGTAAAAATATAAAAACCAAAATGAGTACCTGCACAATTATTTGAAGGTTGCCTTTGATATTGATCACTAGCAGGTCCTTCATGCACTCGAGAGCCCATTCACGTGAAACAGTCCCAAAGAACTCAACCAGAGCCTGAGACAAACAATATAATTAAATACAAGTCCGCTCACTCGGGAAAAAAAATCAATGCAATCCATTGAGCATAATAACCTGAGGCTCAATTGCATGTGTGTTCACAATGACACGCTTGATATCAGGGAGTTCAGTATAGTGCTGCAGAAATAATACACCATTAACTAATTTGCAATCAGATGAAAATAAATTCAAATGATGAAAACTATTCAACCTGCAGAGCCCGCACGTATAGACCAGCCTTTTCACAAAGTTGAGCAATTCGAGGTCGATCATAGTGACTGAACATTCCATTTGCTAATATAGCATCTGCTACATTGGGGAAAGTCACAAGATTGATTTCCAATACCTGTATAATGAAGGCATTACAATCTAAAAACAAAATGCATAGACAGAAAAATGGCTTTCTACAGGAGAAAAGAAACCTTAGTCTGCAAGAAACCATGTTCTGGAAGGTTAGGTTTCAGAACATCCAACAAAAATGCTGTTGCCTCACGGATCATGTTCCTCTGATGAAAAAAAGAAAAGAGAGAATTTCATCAGCTATGTGTTGCACCCAGTAGAAATGGTAAATAAGCCTGCTAAAGCGCCTAGTTTAAAGCCCTTAACAGGGAAAATATTGGAGTGAACTGTGTCAGTGTAATAGTAAACAAGCATTTTGACATCATTAAGAAGCCAACTAACCTGTAGAAAAAGGTCAGTGATTGTATTATAATCAACTGGACAACCGCCCTCCATTTGGGACATCATGAGTGCAAAGTTAACAGCTCCCTGCATATACAGACACAATAGTTCACATCAATCCAGTAACTAAGCACCATAGGAGAAGTTGTGTTGATTTTTGCTTCAAGAAAATAGTAATATTACCAACATAAGAGCAACATTTCAAAGAAATGTCACAGGAAAATAATCAAAGCAACTGTTCTCTCTAAAGCATACGGCATGTGAAAGCCAAAACTGTTGAAGATTCAATACTTATAACTTTTGCTAAAACCATTTCCCAATTCCCACATACCTGAGGATCAGATCGAAGAATTGTTTGCAGGAGGAACAGATAGTCAGGCGTATAGCCAACCTATATCAACAAAAAAACATTTATAATTAACAACCTGAAATAGAGTCACCATAGCAACGCTTGAACTGAGTAAAACATACATGACAGTTCAGGCCAAAAAGAATTTTACATGATGACCAGCAAAAATGCATCACTAACCTGCTTGGAATATATCAGAATCTTGTCAAACTCCCTGCGCTCAGCGAAAGCAGCAACTACTTTTGGAGTTGCTCTTGCTTTGATGTATATCTTCAAGGCGAGATCATTATCAACAGTCTACAACAAAAGGTTTACAGCTGCTGTCAGAACCTTAGGCTATGTGAAAGAGAGAAATCAATTGAAGTGGTGAACAGAAGAAAAACTAGTAACGTTGAATTCTAAATTTAACCTTCACAAGATCGCCAAGTTCCTCACTGCACTCCAGCTTATCCTCAGCTAACCAGTTCTCCAAAAGGTTCTTCTTATTTTGGTTGACAACAAGGCGTGACAATTCCAATGACTCAAAAGCATTGAGCTTCCCCTTTGTCAAAAGTGTCCCAAAGTACTGCAAAAGAGGAGGTGTTTGCCCTGCTTGAACAGGAACGCTCTGCAAATAAGACAAAGAGACACATAAATACAGTGTGCATAACCCCTTCTGTAAAATAAGACAGAGAACTAAAATCAGCTTATTCTTGAAACTTAGCCTTGGTGAGCAATAAATATTGTGAGGGAAAATTTGTCTTGGTAACAAAATCAATACCTGAAATTTGGCAACAGTATCAGACGTACGGAGAATGCCCTGAGGTGATTCCGCAGCAAGCTCAGCAGCCTCTTTGTACTTGGTTTGGGCAAACAATTCTTGGAAGCGCTGGACAACCTGTGACAAAATTAATAGATGTAAGACCATTGTAAGGAGTAGAGAGCAACAAAATTTCCAGATGTTGATTCCATCAGAGTCAACAGCTTCTGATAAGATCACTGCTGAACATCGACGATAAAGTAAAGAGGGATTTTTCTTTTGACAAAGAATAAAGTAAGAGGGACTAGCCATTTAGAATCCAGCTCTAGCAGATGATCTCAATAACAATATATTTCAGTACTTCTCAATAAGGAAGAATTTCAAGAGCAAAAACCAAGCAGTGAACTAGTTACTAGAGTTAGAAGGTTCCACAGGAAAGAGATATTGTACACTAAAGAAAAGGGCAGAATTCTCTCCCACTGCGAAATCATTTCAAAACAATGACATACTGAAAATAATACATCAACTTACCAAAGTCTCGGCACCGGGAAGATTTCCTCTTTTGGCAAGATTGACAGCAAGCTCCAGATTGTTCAACTGCAACATGTGTAAGAATTTGACACCTTACAAGGGTTCATATAATATTTACACTTCAGGAAACAAAAATTATCGAAATACATGGTTGCAGGATGCAACAAAAATAGACTTACTTGTCCACTGACAAAAGGTATGATAGTTGTTTCATTTACTGTGGCTAGCAACACTTGGCCTCGCCTGTTGATGGCATAGAAACCACCAATTGACGAAGCTTCAGCTGTCAGGAAAATAGGGTCTGGGCTAATCCTATTTCTGTATACAGCAGTAGCTGTTTCCAGGTCGTAGACGAAAAGAAGCCCAAGCTTTGTGATGACATAAACTAAACTATACTTATGAGATATCTGCAAAAGAAACAGAATAGTTGTGTCAGAAGAAACAGAATTCACAATACACAAACACAAGACAAAGTGACAGACCAGGAAAGGCAGCTGATACCTGCATGGAAACTGGGAAATCATCAGCAAAATCTGGAGGGAAGAAAAGGTCCGCCTGTTTTTTCGTAAACGAAGGTTTCCCTGCAAAAATGTACCATGTTAGGAATAGGACATAGTTATATCAGGCAATTCTCACCACAATGTTAGTAAAAAACCTTCAATGATTTAAAAAAAAAAAAAGGTGCAAGGAAAATAGGACACAGCGTATTGACCTGGCTGAGCTCCCAGCTCAATGACATGCAATTTTGATATAACCTGACCAGCATTCAAGGATTTCGTGGCAAAAGAAATGAGTATGGAATCTCTATCACTTCCAGGTACCTGATTAAAGCATACAACAGTTACAACAGGAAAACATCGAAGCAAAGCTAGCAAAAAAAAATTATATAGAGGAGCTTTTCTCACTCTGAATGATGCAAATGATGCAGCGTGTGCCTCTAGAGATTGACTTCGTTGCTGATCCACTGAATATAATTGCATATTTCCTTTGACCAGTTGGGGCCTCTAATGACAAGAAGAGAAATGGTAAAATCAAATGACAAAAGAATTTCTTTATACGTTGAAATTTGGGTGAAATCATCAAAAAACAGTAATGTATTCACCTAGAACACATTTTACTGAAATGTTTAAAAAGCCAGTCATTTGAGCTTTAGATTTCCCCTCCATTCCTCTTCCCCCTCTCTCCCCTGATGTAGAACTTACCTTGTTAATAACCTAAAGTTTCAGCCCTTCATCAACATCATCTAGTGCATACAACAAATGACCATTTTTGGCCCAGGTTGCTGCAACTGAAAGTATCCAATATTCAGGCAACAAAAGTACAGCACACAGGACTATGACCAAGTCACTACATGCAATACTCCTTTTCGTACAATAACACAATACAACGATTGAGAACCACCAACAATCAGCATGTTAAAAACACAAACAAATGAGGGTAAATAGAGGAACAGAAAAAAATTGCATAACAAAATGTTTGAGAAAATGTAACACAACGTCAAAACCTCATATGACCTTTCCTGGCTTTCCCTCGTTGAGTTTACTTAGGGAAGGAATTTAATGATAAAAACAAAATCTCCTATCACAATAAAACATCAAAAATATCAATAACAGCGTAGATTAACAGCATTACACACCTCCGGCGAACCTGGGGCAATACCAATCAAAACCAACCATTTCTCTGAAGGATCACAACGATAATTGATTATCTGATTATTGGCTAGATTGGCTGTTCTATCAAACATCTTTATAGGCTCAGTATCACCTGAATACAAACAAAAAATCATCTTAAGGACAGACAACCAACCATCACTTGAAAAAGAAGGCCAGAAAAAGTAACAAACACCAAAAAAGGACCTTTATCCACTCGAACACGAGAAAGAAAAGTTGGTAAACATCACCACAGAAAAAGAGGAACCGTCTTACCTTCAATTGGCCAATGATAGACTGATGTCTGTGTGACGATACCTAAAATCTGCGGGGTAATCCACTTCCAGAAAACAACCTAAATATAACATACACTTAAAGTTACATCAACACTATCAAAAGCTGCAAAGAATGCAACAAACTAATTAAAAGAAAGAATTCATATGGCTATTTATTACCTGCTCAGGCATCTGATATGACTTTATTTTCTGCTTTGCCTCAATATTGAAAATTTGTAAGTGATCTTGAGTAGTTCCTGGTACTTGAGCTTCAAGAAGAGAAAGAAGAGAGTTTTGCTTCATCAAAAAACGTATTACAACTAAACCCAAAGCGGAAGAGCAGTCCCATCAGATTGTATTTTCCTCTTCCCCACTTATAGAATGTATATGGATGACGGGAAACAAGATCCCCAATAATTCGATACTTCAGTATTGAATTAACAAATTCTTTGAAGAAAATATCAACAATGAACAAAAGAAATCCACTAAACCCTTTAGGCCATGGAGGAACCAAGGCAACAGTGATTTTCCAAACTATAGTCGGCTGGTCCTAATTTGGAAGTCAACATCTAGGGAACAATTAGGTACGATATGTATGTCAGAGAGAATCTTCTAGTAACAGATGATTTATCACATGGTCACAGATTTTTTGAGATAACCATGGGTCACAATTTTTTGAGAGCATAAAAATCATATAATTGGATGAAGATTCAATTCACGTTCTCTTGGTTCTACTTAAGTTAATAACTGCACTGACCACTATTAGATTGACTATATCTCAATTCAAATGCAGTAATCAGAGACCTAAACATATTCCACACTTGCACTTAGAGTTGAGAGTAAACGCCATTTCTGCAGATAAAGCTTCCTCACTCTCATAAAAAATAAAGTAATATCTGCTGGAGTCTTCCCCAAGAAGGAAACCACTAGCAGAAATTACACCATGATGTCCAAACTCACCTCCCTTAATGTCTCTTCCGTTTATTACCTTTGATGACCAAAGCTTCATATATGCATGTTAGACTATACTGTTTGACTTTTTACTCAAGCTTCAAATTTCTTTCACATATGTAATAGTGAATCATGTAATAGTAAAAAGGGGCAGTCCAGGCATAAAATATCCCGCGTTAGCAGGGTCCGGGAAGAGCCGCACCCCTAAGGGATGTAATTTAGACAACCTACCCTAATGCAAGCATTAGTGCCTGCTTCCAGGCTCAAGCCCGTGACCTATAGTTCACACAAAGACAATTGCCATTGCTCTAAGGCTCTCCTTTAAAATTGACTTATTGACTTTTAAGTATTAAAAACCCAACAAAATACTGAATCAGTTAATACATAGATAGTACCAGCACTTCAGGTATCAGAATTGCAAACTTGAGCCAATGATAGAACATTCAGTGAGTAATCTAAAAGTTCCTTAGTAAAGCTATACCTTTTAGAGCCAAAATTCTGGAATTGGGATTCATAAGAGCAGAGTCAGCAGTAATAGGGCGGCGCAAAGGCTGCATTGGCATACTCATATCAATAATGACCACACTATTTTGTGGTGAGGTCTCCCGAACACATATATACTTGTCTGATTCCATGGTTACATTTGTGAACGTAATGAACTGCGGGTTAACCCCTATACTTGACAACTGCAACACCAAATCATATAATATCAAAATTCAACCCAAATTTCACATTCGTAACCAAATTAAATTTGGAAAATTCAACATAGTAAAATAAATTAGGTATCAGATCCGGCAATTAACCACATATTACAGATCTAATCTACATTTCATACATGTTAAGTAGGGTAAGACTCTAGTAGGACTAACAATTTCAAAGGAATAGTATGAATGAGAAAATAGCACACAAATATTTCATTCGAAGTGTAAGAAAGAAAGAGCATACTGTAAGGGCCTCTTTCATAGTGATCGGAGCATTAGCAGCCGCCATGATGGAGATCTGCGAGACGAGATCTCAGAAAAAGAAGAAACCCTCCAAGAGATCCAGAGAAAAAAATAGAAATCGAGAGAGTAAAGTGTTCTTCTAAAATGCGTTGTTAAGCACTGAAGATGTGAGTGCGTGTGATAACGTTCAACGATGGCGAATATGGAATTCTGAGTGTAATGAGAAAAATGAAGCGGGGAACAATTGGTGAGTTCTAACTACTAGTACTTGAGTATGTCCTTGCGCTTGTATCTTATGGAGAAAAACTGAAATTAATGTAAAGACGTTTGATGTTATTATGACCAAAACAAAAACCTACAATAACATCTAGCCCCAAAATGAGTGGTCATGAAAAGTTTTTTAAAAAAAAAACAGATATTATGCTGCAACTTTAATTGAATTGTTGTTTGGTGTGATTTTATATTGTATCATTTTGTAATGTATGGTACTATACAATACTTTAGTTTATGATTATTAATTATGTCAAGGTGTATTGTATTGTTTGTTGGTTGATTTAAGGTAAGGGTTCGTTTGGCATTGATGCATTAAAAAAATAGTAAAGTATTAAATAAAAAATAATGGTGTGTGGCTGTGACAATAAAAAAAAAGTAAAGCATTGAATAAAAAATAATGGTGTGTGGCTGTCAAATTAAAATAATAGTAAAGCATTGAATAAAAAATAATGATATGTGACTGTCAAAATAAAATATTGTGATATTTGGGGTTTAAACTCGAAACTCCTTCATTCAAATAACACACATTATCACTGCGTCAAAGGCATAGCTTTTGTTAAGGGTGTCCAACTTTAAATATATATTCTTTAAATGTAGAATTTGACATATATACAATGTAATTTTCCGATGAAGAGTGTCCAATTGGACACTCTAAGATATATATCTAATGTGATAGGTGGAAAGAGGAAATTTTTAATTAATTCTTATACATTAATGATATTTTTTCTTATCCCTTTCCATTACATTTATTCAGTGTTTGATTATGAATTATTAATTATTAGCGACATAAATTTATAAATATTTTTGATATTATTTGCAACCCTTTACAAATTGTACTCTTAAGTATTCGAAGCATTAGTAGTAAGTATATAAGTTTGGGTCGGACGGTGTCTTACATGTACATGTGTGTTAAGGTCCATTCTTTAGTGTAGAAAGTGTATCAGTGGTTTAAGGTTATAAGAGACCTCTAACACTAAGTCGAATTCATAACTTTCCTACCGGCTAGGCTTTCACATGAGTTCCTACAAGGGTCAACTTAAAATGATCATATCTCTCATAATACAAAGAGTTGGGCAGCACATTAATATCAAATTAAAGGTCTATAAATCTTCTTTTAAATGTCACCAATTTTGCATCAATCCAAAATCGGAGTAAAAATTATGACTATTTTATTATAGACACTCTCAACAGAGTTTTTAGACCTGATTTTCACGAGTTTAGTCTATTGGCCATAAATTGAACTGCATATCATAGATTGAGCTCGTGAATCAAATTTTAGAGACTGATTTTTCAGCCTGATTTCCCAACCTAGTGGTCGTGGATCAATCTACGAACCGTAGAATGAGCTCGTGATATGAACTTCAAAAAGCCAATTTTGTCTGTTTTTTATGGATACAAATCACGATCCGTAGATCAAACCACAAAACGTAATTTGGGCTCGTGGAATGAACTTTGAAGGCTCAATTTTTGTCATGGATGCCACAGAAGGAATCCACGATTCATAGATCCAACCACGGGTCGTGGTTTGCCCTCGTGGAATGTTTCGACAAATTTTTCAGTAGGGTTATCTTAGTCTTTTTTCATTCTTTCTAAGCTTTAACCTCAGCGTTTTGATACTTAATTGGGATTATATCGTAATATTATCTTATTATATTCTCATATCTTTCTCCCCAAACTTTGAGCAAAAATCAAGAGCAAGTCTAGGGTTTCAAGTTTTCTTCAAGAACTCTTATTCACCCAGGTATGTAAAACTATCATAGTAAGAGATTAAGTTTTTTCTCACTCCGTATATTTGCAATTTCAACGAGCAAAATCAAAACTAGGATTTTTATCCCAAAATTCAATATGTTCGAAATTTTATCTATATTCCTATTATTGATTCTTGAATTCATTATAGAGATTTCATTATTTCACATTATTGATGATCTTTGATTATTGTTCATACTTAATATTGCATATGAACCTTTTTTAGCTGAGAGTTATTTAATAACCTTGACATGGTATCTCTTATGCATTCTTTTCATGAGTAAGGTGAATTTCAAGTCTTAGAGCATGTTTGACATAGCTGATGAGAGGTCAGAAGTACTTTTTTTTAAAAAAAAAACACTTATTTTTAAAAAAATTAAGTGTTAGGAAAATTCTTAAAACTTCTTTTTAATGGAAGCATAAGCAGTTCTTCTGTTGTTGGAAAGAAGCCAAAAATTTCTTTTTTTAAAAAAAAAAACATAAGTAGAAGCAAAAAACTATTTGTTTAAGACTAAAATATCTCTTACACATAAACATATTTATCAATATATCCCTTATTAATTAATTAACATATTTCATGTTCAGTTAATTTTCATTCAAGAATTTTATTTTTTATTTTTGTATAATGATTTTTTAAATTTTATTTATGTTTTATATTATTATTATTTATATATTATATTGTATATATTACTTTACGTATTATTTTAAAACAACAATATTTTTATAGGATTAAAAAAAAGAAAAAGTAACATTAAAGATTTAGACCCTCCCAAAAAAGTAACAAATAACAAATTTTTATTTTCTTAATTTATGTATTATTTTATTTTAATTTAAAATGTTTAAGACTTTAGAGTATTATAACCAAAAAAAAAAAAAAGGGATAATAGCTAAGATTGAATCCAAGAAAATAGGTAACAAATTACAAAAACATTCCCTCTTTTCAATCGTTTTCAACAATATTTATCTATGTACAACATTGATTGAAAATTTGAATATGTACATTTTAAATAATTAAACTTAAATGTAATTAAAATTTATGTATTAGATGTTTGAAATAATTTATCTATAAAATAATTTTAATATTAAAAGCACATTGATACTTGTCTTATTCGTAATTTTACTCTCAAAAGCACTATTTTAAAAAAATTTAGCCAAACACAAATTGCTTATCAAAAGCAATTTTCAAATGAATTTGCCAAACACAAATTGCTTTTTTTTAAAAGCACTTTTTTGAAAAGCTATTTTTAAAAGAAAACACTTCTAAAAATAAGCAATTTTTAGCAGTAATGTCGAACAAGCTCTTAAAGTAGTATTTCACAAAGAGTTTCAAGAAAGCATAAATTACTTGCTTCAAGTGCATTATTTTCAGAAAGAAAAGCATAGGTAGCTTTAAAGAAAGTGTATCTTCATTTTGAGAAAGTACCATCAATCTATGTGTATATATATATAGCTGAATATAGATATGATGTGACACCTTTCTATGACCAACATTCTTATTTATCTTTTATTTTCTTTTTTTCTTTTGAATTTTTTATCGTTCTTTTATATTTTTATTTGTATTTTTAGAAAATTGAAAGTATTTAAATGCAATACCCAGTTAATCACGTTTCTTTAAAAGTTTCATTACACTAAAATACATTTAAGTGAATGGAGGATGAAAAGATCAAAAAACTTCCATTACACTAATAAATATTTAGGTAAATGGAAGACAAAAAGATTAAAAACTTTTCATTTTTCATAACTGCTTATATTTTGTTTAGCCTATAAAGTAAACATATTTGAGTATTTGTAACCAACAACAATGAAATCATTCACTTTGCCTCTCATTCTTCTTTTGATGTTGTTATGATGATGACGACGACGATGATGAAGAATATATGGATATCAAATTTCAATGTTGAAATGTCCAACAAATTTCTAGGCCTTGTAATTTCTTAAGAAAAGAGAAAGAGAAAGTATCTCATGATTTTTATGAAGATATTGGAAGGAGAAATATCATGTAGCAAAAGTCTTTCTTTAAAATAAAGACTTTTTAAAAGAATGATCATTCCTCCTACATGGAGATATATATTGAGAGAAACTTTTTTAATTTTGTTGAAAATTAATGGGAAGAGTGATTATTGCTTCAAGAGGTAAAAATATTTATTTGGAGGAAAATCAATCTATTTATGGAATTCATATCAAATTGGAGGAGAATAAGCAAAAAATCTTTTTTGTAATTTTTTTTTTAAAAAAAAGAAGACAAAATCAGTGCTTATATTATTTCCTTAAACTTCTTTATTCTATTAATTCCTTTCTTTTTTTATTTTGTCTTATTTTTTATGTGCCTTTAATTAAAGTTTTTTTTTCTTATTTATTTTTAATTATAGTTTTCTTTCAACATTTTTTTTTAATTTTAAAAGAAAAGATAATTATATTTAGTTCATTTCATCGTCAACTCTATTAATGACTTTTACATTCTTACCTTAATCTCATATTAATGTTATTTATATTATTTTCTTAATTTTTTAAATTTTTTTCAATAATCCTTGCATTATTTATTTTTTTCTTCAAATTATAATTTTATATCCATTTAATAATGGATTTGTATTTGTATTCCGCTATGATAACTTTTAAATATATTTTTTTTTAGCTCAACTGACCGATTAAAAATTCGTGTAAAAGGATAGTCATATCAAGCAACTCTCCACGAAAGCTAGCGTCGTCTGAGGCCTCCATTATTACTAAGATTTTCATTTTTTTTCAAGGAAAGGGAGTTAATTACAAAAACTCAAAATAGCTTTGAATTGTACATATATTCTTACAAAATTTGATTTATTATTTTTGAATCATCTCTTCTATTAAAGATTTATATTTATATGTAATAATAAGTTGAAATAAAAAATATGATGTGACACTCATCTTAGTCTAATATTAATATTTATTAATTTTTAAGAATTATTTTGATATTTTTTTTTTAAATAATTGCTCAAAAATGAAGTTATTCTTCCCAAAAAAAAAACTATGCCTCGATATTTATTTTAATTTTTGATATTTTTTCTAATTTTAAAATACTGAAAAATTTACCTTAAAATTTTATAATATATTAAAATTAAATGATCATATTTAATTCCTACAATCATTACTACTATTAATTTCTTTTACTTATTTTACTTAATTTCATCATTAATGTTATT
This sequence comes from Solanum bulbocastanum, assembly GCA_037074985.1. Lineage (NCBI taxonomy): Eukaryota > Viridiplantae > Streptophyta > Magnoliopsida > Solanales > Solanaceae > Solanum > Solanum bulbocastanum. Next base: position 34,794,876 of record CM073599.1, on the reverse strand, counting down.
GATATTATTTCTTTAAATCACTTTTTCCTTTCTTTGTTTTTGTTTATTATTTATTTATCCTAGAAATAAGTTATTATCACTTAATAAGAATTGCAAAACAAATTTTACAGAATTTGATTTGCCACTTTATTTTTATAAA